>CM065897.1:61610000-62860000 GCA_033439115.1 Firmiana major | reverse complement strand
TCCCACTGTATTAATCTATCATTGCATTGCTTTGTTCATCTCCACATCATTTCTGCAATCTCCCTTGACTGCTTCGATAGTTTTAGGAACCAAGTGACAGAGACCAGCTTCATTTTGTCATTTTTGTGTCCAACAAAGTTGTGTGATACAGGCTTGGGTCGGTTGTAGCTAGCAAAGGCCGGGTAACCAAGTGGGCATGTACAAGACTGTCAGGAACGTGGTAGCAGCTAACCAGTAGCATTTGGTGGCGAGAATTGAAACTGATTCCAGAGCAGGACCTGGCAGCAAGAGCAGACGCTTGGCTGATGCTGTGCGCGACTAGCTGGTACTGTGCTTGAAGGCTTGGCAACAGCCGTTAGCAGATTGAAGGAATGCTGGTGTAGGGAACAGGCAGAACCGAGAGCTGGTGTCATGACCCAAATTACCTAAAAATCAGAATAAATTTTTCGCTTTTTCATTTATTATTTAATTCTTACATTTCTCTCATCGTGACCATCTTACAACAGTTGGGCTATGATTCGGTGTTAGTCACCTCTCACCTATTTACCATTCCATTTTCATATTCACAATCATATATCAGAGTTTACTATTCTTTGACTTTAAATAAATACATACCTAATGGTATTTATAACTCTACATCCCCGACATTATAATCGTTTACAATACTGTGCATTACATATTTAGATACAAAATCATACAAATGTGTATACCTATCTCTCGATGGGAAGCAGCGGATACCAAGCATGCAAGTCCTCAGCCGCTTAATAACTATTGCAAGTGCTTTGAAAAGATGGGAAAATAAGGGGGGTGAGCAAACCACACGCTCAGTAAGAAAATTATGCAAGTAAGTAGATAGCTCCACTATCTACATGCTCATAATGTCATGCCCTTAAAATCCATTTCTTTTCATTTAAAATTTCACGCACAAAATCATGCACATTTCAATGCCATAGTTTATCAAAACTATTTGTGCATATAGAAATCATATAATTCATGCATCAAAGGCATTTTATGTGACATCATTAAATCATAATAAGCATGAATTTATTCAAGATCATGCAGTCTTTCATGTCATGTAAGACAAATCATGGATTTCAAATGAAAGCATGGAAAACATCATCATGCTACTGCATTTAAATCAATTCATTAAAACTGCAGTATAAACTACCCTTCCGGGTTAATAATCTCATAAAACAATTTATTTAAAATTCATTATAAAACTTCAGTTATAAAACCACCCTTCTTTCAGGGTCACAAATCATAAAATCATGAAATCATAAAATTGTCAAATCGGGGGCCTGGCCCCTCTTTCGGGTCTACCCTGGTCTAACAGACCACAAGTTATATCATGTGAGACAAACAGCTGATTATATCAGTAACATCGAGGACTATGGCCATATCCTAGTGATCCCTGGCAACACGGTACCTAGTGTGCGGGATATCACACCTGAAACGAGAGGTGGGTCGTCTTACCCGCCAGAACAGCATAACACCAGGATTGTGAGGGTAAGGCTTACTGCCTCATGGCTAATGCCACTCCACTCCAACAATCCCCACGGTACAGCGTACTCCGCGTGATATACACGGTACAACGTACTCCGTGAATCCAAGCTCAATCGGGGGTACCTGCAATAGGTCTTATCCACCCATATCATCTTTGTCTCAGTATGCACGTGTGAGCATATCATCTCACTGTGACACACAGTCTATAGGAGGCTCCAACACGGCTATATGCATGTCATATAAATCCCTGTGCGAGCGAAGCTCAAGCACGGCTCCATGCATATTCATGATATCAGAAAACCTCGTGCGAGCGAAGCTCTAGCACAGTTTCATAAAAATCAGTAAAATCTGCGTACGAGCAGCGCTCCAGTACGACTTAAACTGATTATAAATTCAAGTAAAATCCACGTACGAGCAATGCTCTAGTACGGATATGTATAAAAACTCAGTGAAAACCTCGTACGAGAAAAATTTCAGTACAGCATTCAATTGAATTATAAAACCATATAAAACTTTGTGCGAGCAAGCTCCAGCACGAATAAATGCTCAAGTAAATCAAATCTCGTGCGAGTTACACTCCAGCACGGCTTTATGCATAATTAAATCAAATCTCGTGCGAGTTACACTCCAGCACGGCTTTATGCAATATCAAATCAAAACAGGATGCGAGCTAAGCTCCAGCATCTCTCATGCATGTCAAATCATTAAAACTAGTGCGAGCAATCACTCCAGCACCATTTTACGCATACCACATCAAAACAAATCAAAACATGTCAAAACATGTCAAAACAGAGTGCGAGCTAGGCTCCAGCAGCTCTCATTTCCCAATAATAAAAATCAGTGCGAGCACCATACTCTAGCACATTTCATGCATATGATGTCACACAAGTCGGTGCGAGCAACCGCTCAAGCACATTTATGCACACTCACAAACGTAGATATAGTGCGAACTATATGCCAGCACTATCTGTTTCCATATAAACTTGATAGTTGGCCGTTTTCCAAAGAAAATTCATTTAAATATTAATAACACCTACGTAGTGTTATCTTGTGAAATTTATGCAATTACTGGCCAATCTATCGATTTACTTTGCTTAAAAACCAATAAAATTCTTAATTCAGAAATTTCTTTAAATCATGCATTTCATGCATGTCATGCTTTCACCATCCTTAGGTGAACTTCCCTCAATAGGGGTAAAATAGTTTTTTTTTTTTTTTACCTATTTCGATCCTTAAAATCATTTAAACCACTTTTAGGATCATTATACAATAACAGTGTATACATACATAATCAGCGTACAGAAAAGCTATTAAAATACGCGTAGCTACCTCTAGCTACTCACACAATTCCCTTACCTCATTTTTCTGTACAGTCTGACCTTTTCCACTGATGTCTCATCACACAGTCCAATTTGCTTCCAATCCAATCAAATCTCCGGAACTGCGGATACATATTCATTAGGTCAAATACAATACAATTTAATTGTATTTCATATTTTTTGGGTTTAATTTAAATCATTGGGTTCGTTTACCCATATTGGGTCCGATTGCACTTTAATGGGCCTTAATCGGCTTTAAGCCTGTTTACCACACTTTATCGAGGCCTATTGGACTCATTGGGCCCAACAGTATTCATTTAGCCTCGTTCTAAACTCTCAGACAGCTTATGAATTATTTACGACAATTTATCTCAATTTCCAGAATATAATTCATTTCATGCGAAAATTAAATCTGTAATTTATCTAACACGCATAACGATGTAAAATTGTCGTAAATAAGGGTTACTTACCCCTGATTTCATGATAGTATGCAAATCGAGGCTGTCACGAGCTCTCGATGGATGCCAATTGTCGAGCTACACAATTAAATATTTTTTCGGGTAAACATTCAGTCGATTATTTATCAAATTAAATATTTCAAAAATTAAATCGGTCAATTCGACCGCTTACCGACTTACCCGAAGCTCGATTGCATCACTGAAATTTTTTTCAATTTTTTCTCTTTTTCTTTTTCCCTTTTTCTTCCTTTTTTTCCTTTTCTTTTTGGTTGAACCGGTTCGGTCCGGTTCGGTTCAACCCGGTTCAGTCCGGTTCAGCCGGTTCAATGCCTTGCCAGCTGGTTCTGCGTCGATTTTCACCGCCAGTGGCTCTGCTGGGCCGTCCGATGCACGGATCTGGGGTTGGTTTCGTTCATGGCCACCGAAAAGTGGCCGGTTTGGCTCTTCTCTCCTCCGCTGGCGGTACCGTTTCTTTCCTCGTCGTTTTTCGGCGCTAGTCGCCGCCCCACCGACCGATTCAGCCGCTAATCGATCGGCCTTGGAGTGGGCTACCTTCGTGTGGTGGTGGTCGAGCCCGAATCGGCGCCGGTCGTCGGGAAACTCCCTCGATTCTCCCTCTCAGTTTCCTAGCCATTCGCCGCCGTTCACCGCTTGCTGGTGCCGGTGGATGGCTTGGTTGGGCTACCTCCTCGTCGGCCACTTCTCTAGGCTGGTCGTCGGCCTCCGATCATCGGTGAGGAGAAGGGAAGCTCGGCTTCCATTTTTCGTGTTTGCAGAAATCGCGTTTTGCGATTTCTTTTTTTTTTAATTTAATTTTATTATTTATAATTTAATTTTAATTATTATTTTATTCAATTAAATATTATTAAATATCAAAATATCCCAAAAATTTCATATTAAATTCATTAAATTCGAAAATGAATTTATCAGTCTGATTTTACCTTTTCGGTATATTTTCGATTATTTTCGGGATTATTTTTCTATACAAAAATTTTGGTTTATTCCAATAAATTCATATCTTGATTAAT
Source organism: Firmiana major (assembly GCA_033439115.1). Lineage (NCBI taxonomy): Eukaryota > Viridiplantae > Streptophyta > Magnoliopsida > Malvales > Malvaceae > Firmiana > Firmiana major. The sequence continues at coordinate 62,855,692 of CM065897.1, read as the reverse complement.
TTAACCCGAAATTTAATTATTTCTTCGTTATTGATCAAGATTTCTCAATCTCATATTTTTAATTAAATTTTCTTGTCCCGATTAATATCGAATTTTGATCTTTTGACCGTTTTACCCTTGCATGTGTTCGGTAATTCCATTTAAATCCTTTTTGCATTTTTAAATGCACTCAAAAATTTCTATTCATTCCATTTTGCTCTTACGATAAAATCGGGCCTTACAGCTGGACCAGAACCAATAAGGAATGTGCAGCAACACCTGCAGCAGATATGCGAACCTGGACGTTGAGGCAGCACTTGAAGCAAGCAGTTAGGACATGCATTGTACTGTGTACAGCTGGGCAGAGGATAGCCACCTGCAGCAGATGGTAGGACCGAGCAGACCGAGAGCAACGCCTGGAGCAGCAGCACGTCAGGAGCAGAACCAATATAGCACTTGGAGCAGAAGCACTGAACCGAGAACTGAAGAAGACGTGTACAGTGCATCCAATCGGGACCACTTGGTTGAATTATTTGATTAAGGCCATGTTTGGCAAATTTGGAAAAGTCCCAATTTAATTTTTCAAGCATTTATTTTATTTATTTTTATGGTTGTTATTATTCCTTTTGATATTATTAGTTAGCTTAGGTTAAAGTAGAAGTCTGTAATTAGTTTGCATGTTAGTATATTTTCTTAGTTTGTTAATAGTTGACGTTTCACAATAGGATTTAAGACTTGAATTAAGTAGTATTCATATTAGCATATAGAGTAGAATTATTTCATGCACTTTTAATTTAATCTTCATGTTAAACTTTAAAAATCGAAAAATATTTTTCATGTATTATTTAGATTTTGTTTCATTGTTAGTATTTAGTTAGAGTTAGGTTTAAGAATTTCTTTAGGTAAGTAGATTTTTATTTTATTAGACTTTAAGTTAGTTTAAATTGCATTTTCTTAATTGAGTTAATTACACGCACATTTTATTTTAGGTTTGTTTAATTTTAGTTAATTAATTTTGTTTCTTTATTTTCATTTTTGCATTTTTAATTGCGTTAATTAATTTTAACTGTTTTAATTTTCTTTTGTAGGTTATTTTCTTCTAATTGCTTGGAGCTTTGTAAGTAATTTTAGCTCTGTTTAATTTTCTTTATTTTATAGTTTTATTATTTTCAGTACTTGTTTAATTTTATCCTTGTAGATCTGTCACGACCCATTTTTCTTAAAAACCCTACAAATTTTTTGCTTTTTCATTTCCTTACCCGTCGTGAACAGTTTCACTACTAACAGTTGGGCTGTGAGTCGATGTTAGTCCCTCCTATCATGTTACTTACCTTAACATCTATTTTCCATATTTCATTTACATATCAATTTATTTTAACTAAATACATCCCCAATATTACAATCCGTGTACAGTACTGTGCCTCTATATGTTTAAATACAAAAATTATACGAATGTGTATACCTGGTCTTGATAGGAAGCAGCGAATAACCGAAATGCAAGATTACTGTCGCTCTCTTCTACTGAATGTACCCTGTGGGGTGAAAAATGAAAGGGTGAGCGAAACTTGTTCAGTAAGGCAATAATGTAAGCAGGTAGATAACTATACTATCTACGTGCTGATAATGTTATGATATAAAATCATTTACATTTGGAGCATGAGGTATGACTAAAATGATGCCACATGTATTTATATATCATATAGGAGAAATCATGAAATCGACATATAAAACAAACATGGAAAAATCATCATGTATAACATCTCATGCTCATCACGTTAAAACTTATTTGTTTCATCATAAACTCATCACGTTAAAATTTCTTTGTTTCATCATAAAACAACCATATCAACCCATCTCTCAGGAATACCTTAATTCATTAAATCGTATCTCGTTTAAAAACATAAATCGGGACATTACCCCTCCTTCGGGTTTGTCATGGTCTATTCAGACCGTATGATATCATGTGAGGCATGTAGGTTACTGTATGAAAAATCGAGGACTATGGCCATATATGTCCCTGTGATCCCAGGCTACACGGATCCTAGTGTGCGGGGCATCACAACTGCAACGAGAGGTGGGGTCAAATCCTATCCTCCAGAATATCAACTAACATCTTCGAGTCATCATGACTGCACGGTACAGCATACTCCGTGTGACATACACGGTACAACGTACTCCGTTAACCCATATCATAGTCTAGGGGTGCCTGCCGTAGGTCTTATCCACCCCAATACTATGTCAATAACCAACCAATGTCTCAAAGTATACGTGCGAGCATATCAACTCTCTGCGACACACAGTCTACAGGAGGCTTCCACACGACTATATGCATGTCAACTCACGTCTAGTACGAGCGAAGCTCCAGCACGACGCTATGCATATCATGATATCTAAAATCTCGTGCGAGCGAAGCTCCAGCACAATTTTTATACACACACAAATTTATCGTACGAGGAACGCTCCAGTACGACTTTTTATGAGAAATAAATCAGTAAAATTTAGTGCGAGTAAGACTCTAGCACTCTTTTTACTCGTGTAAATATGATAGGTGGCTCAATCTTGATAAAACATCTTTTAAAATCGTAACCGGTACAAACCGGTACCCTTTCGTATAATTCATGAAATCAACAGCCAACCTATGTGTATATTTGCTTAAATCAAAGCAATACATTCATATAAAACATTAAAACATGATAATCATGCAATTTATTTGCCTTACTACCCTTTTTATAAATTTTACTCCCAATGGCAATATCGTCTTTTTATTTATTCACCCATGCCCCGATTTTCACAAAAATTATTATTTCGTTTCTAGATACTTTAAGAAATTCTAGGCCCTGTAAATCCCCTCAAAAATACGTATAGAAATCTCTATGCACCTACAAAATTCCCTTACCTTGATTCTCTGTACAGTCTGACTTTTCCAATTCTACCGATCACCCGATCCGTTTAGCTCCCAATATGTACTCTGGAGCTGCAGATAATTATTTACCATGTTAATTTAACCCAATAAATATAATTCTCGCGTTTACTACAGTCGATTTAACTAATTGAGCCAATTTACTCTTATTGGGCCCGATCGCACCTTAATGGGCCTCGACCCATTTTCAGCCCGTTTCTACTTATTAAATCTCTTCTTCGGGTTTACTGGATTCATTCGACTTACTAATAATCATCGGGCTTCGTTCCAAACTCATTGGATAGCCCGTATACTATTTACGGTAATTACTGTAAAATTTCGAATAAGATTCCTTGTTATACAGAATTAATCCATAAAATAATCTTAACTCTACATTAAGGACTCTAATTGTCAGAATTAAAATGTACTTACCCAATGTTATGCGTGGTACAAAAATCAAAGCTTAATCGGCTCTCGTTCGGACTCTGTCGTAAAACTGCACAATTTTATATTTAATTCCGAGTTAATTTTCGATCAATTATAATTTAAATAAATTTCTCAAAAATCAAATCGGTCACTTTTGACCTCTTATCGACTTACTCGAAGTCCGGTGTATTCCCAAAAATCCTTCCCTTTTTTCCTTTTTCTTTTTTTTCTCCCTTTTTCCTCTCTTTCTTGGCTGAACCGGTTCAGTCTGGTTCAACCCAATTTAGATCGGTCTGATTCAGCCTGATTCAGTTCGGTTCGGCCAGTTCAAGACCTCGTCGGCTGATTCTTCACCGGCTTCTGCCGCCAGCAGCTCCACGGGGTCGTCCGCAGCTCAGATCTGGTCTCAGTTTTCCCCGAAGTCGTCGGAAAGTGGCCGGTTCGGCCTGTTCTCTCATCGCTGTCGGTACCCATTTTTTTTCATCGTTTTCGGTGCCGTCCGTTGGTTTCGCCAGTCGTGGACACCACTGATCGCATCGCCTGCGCCTGGGGAACCCTTGGCTGGGGTCGGTTGGGGCTAGATTGACGTCGGTTGTCGTCGATCTTCTTTTTCTCCCTCGGGTTCTCTCTCCCTTCGATTTCGTCGGATTTCAGCATCGGTGGGCTGCGTCGCCGGTACCAGGGAGGTCGCGCCGACATCCTCTTCATTTTTCGACCCTCACCTGGTCGATTGGTCGTCAGACGGTCGTCGGGGCAACCTCTTCTTCCTCGATTTTTCAGTCGGTTTCCCAATTTCGGGTTTTCCCGATTTTCAATTTCATTTTTTTATTTTATTATTACTATTATTATTTATAATTTATTTTATTAATATAATAATCATTAAAATATTCACAAATATTCTACAAATATCTACAAATTTCTTATTTTATTCTAAATTCATTTATTTAATTTTATTTAATCTATTTATTATACTTTTAATCATTTTTTTCGGTATAATTTCTTCGTATTTTCGAGATATTGTCCCGAGTGACTTTTCGGTATTTCTAAAAATTTCGGATCTTGATCAATTGGACTCGAAATTTAATTATTTCTTCGTTATTGATCAAGATTTCTCAATCTCATATTTTTAATTAAATGTTTTTATCCCGATTAATATCGAATTTTGATCTTTTGACCGTTTTGCCCTTGCACGTGTTCGAAAATTTCATTTCAATCATTTCTTTCACGAACATACTCATTTCGTGTTTTAACTAAAATCGGGTCTTACAAGATCACCTATTAAGACTTCATAATTTGCTAGGATATACTTAGGGTAAGATTAACCGGTAGTTAATTAGGCTAATCAACTTATTTGTGGGACGATAATCCAGGACTCAAATCCCATTATTACTTGTACGACCCGTGTACTTGCGGATAATATGTTTAGATTATCACTAAGGGATTAAGACCTGTTGTGTTTAGTAAGCATGTTGAGAACATGGGTATTTTAGAGTCTTTTGATATACTAGTTTAGTGGGAGTATGTGATCAACGTTTGAACACTTATATTTGCTTTCATGTTTAGAACACTTACATGATATTTTGTTTGATATATTAATTGAGTATCATTATTGTTTTATATCATGCATTGTTATGATGAATTTTTGTATATGTACATTTGAGGATTTTGCATAGTTAATCCTTATATTAAAATGTATGCCTCGATAAATGATACCATTATGAAACCTCGAGGATGATGAGACATACGAGATCTGGATGCCATTAAGTTTTGGGTGGATCCAGGTATCATGAAGATTTCTTATTGTCGACTTGCCATTAAGTTTTTCGACAAGATTGGAGAAATCTTTGAGGACTGATAAGAAAATAACACAAATTAATGTGATCACCATGAATGTTATTTTCTTGCTACACAGTTACACTGGGTCCATTGTTGATATGATCATTGATATCTGTAACCATGGATTGGTCTTGCGTTAGTAAAAGGCGCAATCACTGTCATGATTCGATATTAGTTAGTCATATTGAACATGATCTTTAGGATGTTCTTTCAAGGACTAAATGGTTTTTTAAAATCGTGGCCACGTCAAAATAAAGTCAATCAGCCTAGAGTCTTATTTTCAAAATCAAATTTTTCTTAAATTAAATAACTCCAATTACTGTTGTCCAAGTGGGAGAATGTTAGAAATATTCTATTGTGGACTAATATTAATTGGTAATTTTATGTTTTAATAAAAATAGGCTGATGGTTTAGTCCTAGTATGAAACATACAAGTAAGCCCAATTCAAGTTATTGTGATCATGTTAGATATGGGCTTTGCACATCCAATTGGGTCAGTGTGACAAGGTGGTTGTGTAGGCCTTAAAACTCTATAAGCCTTTGTTTGGGGGGTGGGGGGCATTAGGGTTTTAGTAAAGGGTTATTATAAATATATGGCTAAGTCCCCTCTTCGCTTCTGTTCGTTCAGTACCTACCTATTGAGAGCCACCTATGGAGAAGTAGAAGAGGAAGACTTTCTAATCATGTCGTCAACTCAAGTTTCAACTATGTCCTCTGAAAAATGTATGCTTGTCGATTTTATTATGAAGATTAGTGGCCTAATTTTCACATAAGATCTTTAAAATAAATCCTACATCTATAAGCTAATCACACGGGATTAAAAATAATCCTTACATTTTAGAAAAGATCAAAGCATCTTATTCTAAGAGAATGACTATTCCTCTTTACAATCTGATCCTTCCTTTTATATGTACACTAAACATAATATTGAATAATAATCATCCTATCTGATTCTTCATTTTCTGCACCAAGCATTGCCTAATTGGCTAATGAGACCTTGGGCTTAGTGGCAAGGAGGAGACCATGAGACTTTGAGGTTTCGGCTTCGAGTCTCACTAAATGTGAATCTTGAGTTTAGTCTAATTATTTATTAGTTTAATTAGTTATAGTTATTTAATAGTTTACCTGCTATAAGTAAAGTAATTTTCATAGTTAGCTTTTTATGAAATGTAATATGTTGATTGCGATTGTAACTTCTAATGGAAATTTACTATTAAAAAAAAAGCCTAATTAAAATCGACTTTATATTTAACATTTTATTTTCGACCTTTAAAATCAATATACATTTTCGCTACATAAACATCGTAAAAATTAATTAAACATACATAACATATACATTACAATGAGGAGAAATAATTTATAAGGATGTTGATCATAATTTTAAAAAGATATTGTTTCATTAAAAGCTTATTTATTTAAGTTTTTAATTACAAAGATAGACGATAATTAAACATGTTCAATAGTTGAGCTATTCGTCCACCTCTGAAGGTTCGTTTAATATTTGAACTAGTCTAGATAAAAATATTAAGCCCATAGAAAGGTTTAACCTTTAAAATCGAGCCTAGATAAAAAAAAAAAAAAAAAAAAAGGGCTGAATTTGGGTTCAACATTTTAAGTTCAAACCCCGCTCATCCCGATAATTATACCTTTTTACTATTTTTATACTTATACATTTTTAATTACTTTTTTATTTTATTTTTTGTGCAATTTAATTTAAGTTTGTATTGTTTTTTAGACTTTAATTTAAATTTTCTTATATTATTTATTTGAATTTATTGTATTATACTTGTTAACTAAATACCTTTCTAAATTAATCTCATTTAATTAATAATATCTCTAAATTAATAAAAAATAATGATCATGAGTTGAACCAGTATAGAAAATTAATAAATCCATCTATCGTAATAATCGATGATTTCATTTTAAAAACCCAGCGTAACTTTTTGGTCTCAACTCTTATATAATTTAATAATTTGATAAAAATAAAAGGTATATTACATAATATTCAAAAACTGACAAAGTATTTTGAGATATTAATTTGCAAAATATTAGCATGTTTGAGATTTTTTATTGCAAGAACTAAGAAAGTACTAAACATATTATATAAGATATATTTGCAAGCAAATTTTTTAGAAGTTTATCAATCAAAATGAGATTTTAAGAAAATTAAATGCTATAAAATTATTGGATGAGTTTAATGAATGTGAAATTAAACAAATACATTTTTTAAAAAGAAAATAACAATTTAAAGTTAAACCTTTAAATTAATATTCATTAATGAGTCCCAAAAGCATTAATTTAGAGGGGTTTTACTGTATAAAGTGTTTTAATTTTCTTATGTTTTATTATATTTTCCTAAAAAAAATCACTAGTATTGAATGAGTTTGGACAAATTTGAATTTATTCATTGTTTGTAAAAACAAATTTGAACAAAAAATTAGATTCGAAGGTTGACCTAACCTAACCTTAAACTTATTTTTCATCATTTAATACTTTACCTAATATCAGCTCAAACACATGCCTGTCCCATGAATAGCTTTGATAATATATATGTTATCCTTTATATTAGATTTATTTAAATGATTGTATATAAGCTTACAATATTTGCAACGTAATACAGAACGATAGTAATTTTATCATTCATAACATTTATACAATAGTAATTAACATTAACAGAATATTTTTATTATTATTTTTAGTTTTATTCACATAATCATGCACACCAATTCCTGCATATAAGCTTTGAATTTAGTTAACTAAACTGTCATTTGTTGATATAGGGTCTAAATTTATTGACAAATGATAGTTTACATGACATACATTAACCTTAAAGTAAGGTTAAAAATTTTGACCTTATTGTAGAATTCCTCATTGGATAGCTCAAGGTTTGCTTCTTGATAAAAAAAAGCCGATGTAAAATTTAAAGGTTACTTCTCTGTTCCTATAAAAGGGAATGCATAGGTTTACTTATTGAGCCTGTGAAAAAGGAGTAAGAAGGTTTTCCTTTAGCCTTTGGTAAAAAAAAAAAAAATTCTCTTGAACCTACAAAAAGAAGAGGTTGTATACCATGTTAAAGTAGTGATTTTGGTAGAAATCTTTAGGAGAAACTCAAAGTAGAAAACGTAGGTAAGGGTATTGAATCTCTTTCTACATTTTCTGTCAATTAAATTATTTGTTGCTTTGCTAATTTAGGCAATACTTAGACTAAAAAACCCTCAAGTTAGAGAAAAGGTTTAGAAATTGATTCACATTCTCTCTCGATTCACCAAGAAGCTAATAATTTTTTTTATAAAATTTATTTTATTTATTATGTTATACTTATTAATTATTATATTTTTATATTTTAAAAAAAATAATAATATTTGATTGAATTTAACTAGATTCAAATTTATTATGTTTTGTAAAAATAAATTTAAATAAAAAATTAAATCTGTAAAGCCAAACAGGACCAAACTTGAGTTCCCTGTTAAATCTATTAATGCTTTTCCTAAATTCGATCGATCCGTATCGATTCGACGTATGGAGAGCCCTAAGAGGCATTGCAAAATGCTTGGAGTCCAACATTTACAGCAAGCTATAAAGCATTTGTAAGTGTCAAAATCTGGCCCCACGAGTTTGATGACTTTTTCAAGGCATGGCTGTCCTTCACACATGTAGCGCAGGCAAGCATATTTCATAGTATTTGTGCAAAGGAACAGAAAGTTTTATTATTGTTATTATCGAAAAAAGAAGGGGAAAAAAAAAAAAGAAAAAAGCAGTGAATAACAATGACCCACAGTGACAAAATAAAATTAAGAGACCAAAAAGAAAAAAAGAAAAAAGCAAAGTCCATGAACAGAACAGAAGTCAATACCCGAACCATACAACTTTTTTTCTTGCTGTCTGTCTTGTGGAGTAAGAACAGAGGAAAGAAAAAGGCAAAAACGATGAGAGAGAGAGAGAGTGTTCCGGCGGAAAAGGAAAGGCAGTGCATGGTGCGTTCTTGACTCCTCTTTAGTCTATAGTCTAATAACCACTCTTCCAAGATAAATTGCAAAAACCCAAAATGCCCTCTAAAAACCCCCAAGAAAATAGATTAAAAACATTAGTGGGTTTAGATGGTAATGAAGTTTGGCAGCAAAAAGAGCAATCCAGTAAATAAACAAGCGGCTTCATCCGTTGATGAGAGGGCATTGAAAGTCCCAACTAGCCACAATACTTCCCCCCCGATTAATGCCACCAGCACAAAGAGACTCTGAATTTCTCTGATCTCCACATTTAAAGATGATGGAGAGAGGTAAAAACAGTTGTGTAGCAGCAGTAACACAACCAGATCATCAGGAACCAGGACAATTCAAAGCAGCCTTAATTTGCTGGACAGTGGTGCCGATAAGGTTATTAACAGTTGTCACCGACTCCAAGTTCAGCTTAGCAGATGGCAAGCTGCTCACTAGTATCTGAAAAGCTACCGTAATTAGTGAACCCCCAGACCTTCCCGTGTTTCCATACGCACTAGAGCTCGATGACGACGCTCCATCTCCTTGGTCTGGATGGCCATCAGGTGAAATTGTAAAACCTGATGGCAGTAACGGAATGTAAGAAGGATCCTCACCACTCATCGCTACATTGATGGCAGGCAAATCAACCGGGCAATATACCACTAATGACCCTGAACTGTCTATGCAGCTCTCTTGAAGTATTAACATATTGTTCTGACTGGTATTAAAGGCCTATCGAGAAAACAAGTTCATCAAGTATGCCAAAGGAACAATCATCAATGCATTACAATAAAATCTTATTAAACCAAAGAGAAAAGAAAGCAAGAAGTTTTAATTGGAGAAAACAAAGGATAATGCTTCAATTTCAAAAGCCTTACTCGTAAAACAGATATGCAATTGCCAGGATGAGACCCATTTGCTATATGAGCAACCTCTTGCACTGCATTGCCGTTAGATAGAACATCCCACTAAAGGAAAGAAGAAACACAGGAAACAATGTAACGGTGAGAAACAACTAAACTTGCTTATATATGCTCGAAACTGATCAATCTGGTTATACCTGAGGTCGAGTTCTCTCATCCTTGAAGAAATTGAAGACATTTTGCGGAGTAACAGGAAACCAAAAGGTAGTAGCTGCACTAAGAACTACACCGTTGGGTTGTCCAGGATCAGAATTCTTATGAACAGTGACCCGCACACCAACTTCATTCAAACCAGAAAGTGTTGTCCACCTATGACTATTGGATGTGCTGATACTTGTGCAGAAATTGTTGACCATCCTTTGAGCTAGCTTCATCATGCTTCTCTTGCCATCAGGGGATGGAATTACTGAAACATTTGGAAATTTTATTCAGAGCTCAAAAGAACTAAAGCTGAGTCCATGAATTACTGAAAATTACCTCCCCCAAGATCCCGGGTTGAAGTGCCTGACACCATTAGGCAAGCAAACCTCTCACACATCCTCTGGAGAGTAGCAAGCCATCGTTCTGCACCAAATGCCAAACCACTATGAATGAGATCCCTATAAAGCCGATGAATGGGAGTCTTGTCTTCAATCTCCACATGCTCCACCCAGGTAACCTATCAGCATTTAGCCACATATTTAAGGTTAAAGTTGAGCAAATGCAAAGATGAGAAGAATAAACTTGACCAACCTTGGAGTAGCCATTAGGCATGTCCTGAATCAAGCATCCAGAAGGAAGCTTATGAGATCTACATTGAGAAGCAAATTGGGGAAAATCATATGAAACATTCACTATAGCCCATAACCCGTGCTCAATTTGCTGACAGTAGCGAAGGATATAAAATTCGCGTGTGGGTACCAGAGGAGAAAGCACCTGCAACTCTTCATACATCTGCAACGACACAAGAATTAGTTCACGAAGAAAGTGAAACAAAACATGAATAAACAAAAAAGAAAGCACCATTAATTAGCGGTTTTACCAATTGCAAAGAACCACTATGACTGCCTAACATTCCAGATGAAATTACTTCGATAGTCTTGGCCATAGACACAATGGTTGGAAAGAGCTCCACCCATTTGTTCTGCAAAAAAAATTGAAGTTTATCCAATTAAAATTTGGTTTGATTGGAGAAGAGTAGGGGTTTAGGGTTTAAATTAAATTCAAACTTCATACAGAATCCATGAACATGTCAACCAAAGCTAAACCATTCATGATGACAACACCAGATTCTCTGGAAGCTTCAATCCTGATATCGGGAGATTTAAGGCGGGAATTAGCTCTAGGAAAAATCCTTTCATAGCTTTCAAGATTAAGAGCATCTCTCCTATTATTGGTGGACTTGATCCATAAAGGTTCATTGGTCTGCAAAAGCCTAAGCAGTTCTTCCATTGCATTTGCAGCAATATCGGTCATGAGGGACTTATCCATGTCGGAAATAACAACCGGTTGGAAAGGTATATTTGACACTGCGGAGGAACTTCCAGGGAGAATATCAAGATCAAGTGAAGGAGCAGCAACACCAATCCCATGGCCGTCAAAACTGGACATCCTTAAATCCAATGAAGCAATATGAATAGGCTGTACTGGTGGGAGTTGAGATATTGGCCTCCCTATGTACTTGGCTGCAATGCTAGATACTCTATCAAGCTGCAAAGTGCAAGAAAACGAAACATTATCAAAAGATTAATTTGTTCGTTTTTTATCTTTTCTTTTTTACTGAAGAAAAAGAAGAAGAGCAAGCATAGCAAAAACCTCGTCTTTTAATTGGGAATTCTCCATTCTCAATTTTTGGTCGTCAAAAAAGGAATCCTCTGTGACAGGAGGGCCACCGCAAGAGGGACAGATAACATTCTTGAGTGCTTCTCTGATGGCTATGTTCTCACATCGGATCTTATCGTTCTCCGCACGAAGGCCACAGTTATTGGCTCTTTCGTGCTGGGCCTGGAACCGTAGGTGAATGAATGAAAAGAACCAAGCAAAAAAAAAAAAAAAAAAAAAGGCACACTGATGGAGTACCGACCTTCATCTGGGTCCTTCTGTTCTGAAACCAAAACTTGATTTGCCTGGGTGCCAATTCCAACTCCCTACTCAACTGTAACCTTTGCTTTTCATCCGGGTGTGGGCACTCCTTGAACATTCTTCACAACAAAACAAGGAAGAAAGAAATAAGGTAAGAAAACAACAAAACAAACAAGAAAGAAAGAAAATAAGGTCGCCTCTCTTCTTTACGCTTCAAGCCTCTGAATCTGGTGAGCTGTATGGCGATGGTAACGCTTTTTCCTCCGGGAAGGGTCGGAGGCATCGTGGTCCCCCCCGGACCCACTTCCTCCTCCGGCGCCGCTTCCGTACTCCATATATGGACTGCGGATGTACCTTCCAAAAACACCTTGTCAATAGAAACAAAGGAGGCCCTTTATTCAATTGGACAAACCTCCAACCATCACCACTTATTTTTCGCTCGTAATGAAGATCAAAAGAGTATTGCACTAGTCTTTGAAAGGACATAAGCCATGTTATCTTTTTTTTTTTTTTAATTTTTTTCAGAAGGAGAAAACGGCTGGAATTTCAGAGATAGTGGCATGATTTCGGGTGAGTGAGTTTAGGCAGAAAATGGGTGTATGTTGTTGATATATGTTTGCGGTGTAAATGTAATAAAGGCTGTGTGAGAAAGGACCAGGCAGAACGCAGAGAGAGGCAGGCGGCCACCCCACCCCACCCCCCCGCTCCCCCCACTACTTTCTCTTCCACTCCCACTAAACAATAAGTCGTTGTAGTAGTATTAGTGATAAGCGGCAACGCAGACAGGCTCAGGCTCAGGCTCAGGCTCAGGCACAGCCACTTCCATTGCTACTTGCAACATACAAGCGCTACTACCTCCTTTGGATTTGCCCTACTCTCTCTCTCTCTCTTCTGTCTCTGTTTTTCTATGCAATGTTAAATGTGCGTAACTGATGGGATTTATAAGACCATTGTATTTGAATTTACATTTGCCTCGTCCGGACACATACAATACCATACATCATACATACATGGGCCTTTATAGAATATATCTTCCTCCTCTCTCTCCCTCTAATATTTTATTTTATTTTTTCACCAATACTTAATTAGGGTAGTTTCTTGTTTCCGCAAGGTAGTAGTACCTTACGACTACAACTAACTCACTCACTGTGTCCACTGCCTGTATTAATTTACCAATTACGACAAAACAAGAGATGCATTGCCATCTCAAATCAAATCCTGAATTAACTACCATTAATTCAACAGGCCAACTCCCATGCATTCACCATTCCCTTTTCAAATTTCAAAAACCCATTCTAAAATCAATATTATTATTTTACTTTCTTCCATTATTAATCCTACTCTTCCAATTAAACTCTACAAATTGAATCTTCAGTATGACAAATCTATAATGACAAAACTAACCTTTTTTTTTTTCACCTCCTGCTGCTATCAGACACTACACTAATTTGTAGTTTTCGTTTTGTCCAAAAGTCTTCCTTCCATCAGTTTTTGAGTTCACCGGGATCCAAATCCCGAGCCCAGCCTTCCATTCTTGGCTGTTTACGCAGACTGCAAGGACAATTGCTCAAAAGTCAAACTTGATTCTTTTAGGAGAGGCGCAATTCTCTGCGCTCACCTCTTCTAAAAGGCTGACCTGACCCAATCTAAAGCCTCTTTTTCATTATCATACAAACATCATGTCCAATAAATATTCTTTCCTTTTTTTTACCTCGACGAGGGGAATCATTTTTTTTTCTTAAAAACAAAATTTTAATGTTCTTCTTGTTTAGTATTTTATACTTGTAATGGAAAACGTGTGCATATCATCCTTCCTAATCATGATCATTACTTTTGGTACGTAAGAATTGAGATCAATGTCTGTTGTCTAAAACCTGTCCTCACAATATGCTTATATCGATGGCTGAGCTTGACATTCGGGTTAGGTTAGGTCTTCGGTGAGTCAACTTTGTATAAAATCATTTTATAGAATATTTATTTTTACGAGCCTTATGGAAGTGAACAACGTGGTTCAATATAATGGAAACGATGATTTATGCAATTAGGTATAAACTGTTACTATCTAATGATGTGAATCGATCTATTTATTAAGTATAAAGTCCTTGCTATAATTGGTCGGGGACTTCGGACGTGATCAGATTACAATAGTTATAACGAAAGAAAGATGTAAATGTATAGAGAGAGGATTTAGTCTCGAGAGAATCTTAAAAAAGTCCCTCTACCACAGTATGTAGGTTTATTTATAGGCTATGGAGAGAGTTTATATAAGACTCGATTTTTATTGTATTTTCTTATGATTCATGTGATGTAAGCATGGTGTTGTGGATACCAAAACGGGAAGTACCATGTGGCATATCTGTATATAGGTTTACGCATAAGAAAGCTTAGCCTTTAATGAAGAGGATAGATTCGTAATTAATGACAGAGTAAACCCTATAAATAGGGGTCAGGTACGACTCATTAACCTAAGTTTCTATTTCCCGACTAAAACTCTGTCAAATTCTCAGTTTGACTTAAGCATTGGAGTGCAAACGCAGGGAAGAGCCCTGCGTCCCTCTGATTTTTTTTTTCTTACAGAGATTTAGGTAGTACGTGGCACGAAGGATGTCAGCAATTCATCATTGTTGTTTCAGGTAACAACAATTGGCACCGTCTGTGGGAAATTGAGCAAAAAGTCATTATGACACGATGGTACAGACCTGTTCGGCAGCAGTCAGACACGAGGATAATGAAGACATGGCGAGTTCTCGCATGACGGGTGGCGGAGGAGCCGTGAGGGTGCAGACCGAAGCCAATATGATGACGATTCCCATCGCGAAATTCGAAGCTGTCATGCCCCGCTTTCGGGAACCCTTCTTTCCATACACTCTCTACTACGGTTGGGCTGTGAGAAGATGCAATTACTAAAAATTTATTTATTTACAACGGAATATGTAAAACTTTAATTCACACTCCCAGGTGTGTGTGTAAATACACAAAATTAATTGTATAAATACCATGTGCTTACATATCATCCCCATAATACTGATTACAATTCCAAGATATAACTGTGCGATACAATATATTTGATACAAAATACTCGTGTATACAAATCTTATACCTTTGCGGATTGTGGGAGCTGTTTAGCGCAAAAGATCTAGAGATCACCGTTCTCTTACTTCTCAGTACCTGGAGGGGGGAAAATAGTGGGATGAGCAAACCACGGCTCAGTAAGGAAATGTATGCTAGCAGGTAGATATCGTACTACCTACATAGCCCATGCATGCATAAACCAAAACCATGTTTTCGTTATAAATGGAAATATCATACGAACAATGCATTTAAACACATATTTCTCAATAGCATTTTCGTGTAAATCAAATGTCAAACTTCCATTTAAAACATGCTCATAAATAGTGCCCTCATGGCACGAGTGTGAAATTAGAGATTTATTAAAAACATGAAATCTCTTTCACTTCTCAAATCATTCTTTCTCGCAAATCTCTTTCTTTTCTGAGATTGTCTCTGTTTCTCGAATCTCTGAGACAGGCATGGAATTTTAGGCAATCAAATATCCACGACTTATGGCCACAGTCAGTGATCCCAGGCCTCACTGATCGGGTGTGCACAGGATATCACTTCGCCTGAAGGGGGATGGGTCAGTCCTACCCTCCGGCTCATTTCAATCCACCTCATCTCCTCGTATACTCACGGTGAAGATACGTCGTGTGTCATCTACGCGATACTCGTACTCACGTGCACCCAGCACGGTACATAGTATACCAACGGGTGACTACACTGTTCTACGTACAACCGTGGACCCAAGTCCATACTCCAACTCCGATGGACTTTTTATCCTTAAACCATGTCTCATATACCAGGCGAGCAAGCAGCGTGACACACAGTCGACGCAAGGCTCCAGCGCGGTACGATCTATCGTTAAGGCCCAGCCCGTTCAATTGGCCGTCGGCTGGTATCCCCTTGGGTCCCAGACCCCCAGGTTTACCTTAACTCAACAAAACAGGTGCGAGCAAAGTTCCCGCACTTTCTCAAAACCCTCGTGCGAGTTAAAACTCCCGCACGGTACATCAAGGCTTTAAACCGGGTGTGAGCTAACGCTTCAACACCAAATCTCATCTCAAAACTGATAGATGGCTATTTTCTCTTTTTAAAACTCAAAACACGTTATTCGTACAGCATGCCTCTTCATGCTAAAACATGTAAAATTAGCCAACCTATCATCAACATTTCTTAATCATAAATAACAATGTAAAATTGAGAACATCATTGAAAACATGCATATCATGCTATTTCCTTACCCTATCCCATTTCTCAATACATATATACGTTATAGTACTTTGCATACTTCCATATCATTTCATAGAATTATCATATCGTACTAGTCTAGCAATATATCTACGAAATTGTCGTAAAATACGTACAAACATCTCTATAGCTAACACACAGTCCCTTACCTCGTTTTACTTGTGTGCAACTATCCGCCTTTATGCTTCTCGCGTTCTCATCTCGACTTGCTCCGGCGTATCATCCGAAACTGAAATTCATCCATCAACATTTGAGTTAATGTTTCTAACTCTTATTCAACTAAGCATTTATCCAATGCCTTAATTACACATTTTTACCCTTTGTGGTAAGTCTCACAATTTATCCCAATATCAACATTTCCAAACCATTTCCACAACATACTCATCCACTCAAGATATCTCATTCATCATAAACACTCCCACACTCCACTTTCTCACACTTGACTATTTCTAAGTTATATTCATTTCATACCATCCTAGGTAGTTCTATCCACAATATGCACACCCAAATATCTTTATAAGCATTAACCAAACCAATGTACTTGGATTTGTGCATTAGAACTTACCTCATTGGATTTTCTCTTGCTCCAATTAGGATTGCCCTCTATTTCTTCAATCCATCAAATGGGAAAATGCCTCTAGACTATGTTGTTCTTCTCTTTGATGTGAACAACTTTGTCTCTAATAGCCTCTCCTTAAATCTCACTGAAAATGGCTGGATTTAGGAGTGAGAAACTAGATTTCTTTGAGTTGAAGTGAAATGGAAATGTTTTCCCGAAATTCTGATGATTCAACTGCTCCCATTTATAGTTTTGACTTGATGAGATCGATCTTCCTTGGGTGGAGATCGATCTGTTCCTCAAAAATCCCTCTTTTCTAAGACGTTTTAAAGGTAGGAGATCGATCTGTCGAGACTGGAGATCGATCTGCTTTCAAACAGAAGCTTAAGGAGATCGATCTGGTCTTATGGGAGATCGATCTGCTTCCAACCCGAGACCTAAAGAGATCGATCTGCTTCCTTCGGAGATCGATCTGTTCCCTTTCATTTCTCACATAAGAGTATTCTGGCTCTCCCAGATCGATCTCTCATCCTATGAGATCGATCTGGCCTTCACAAATTCTAGATTTCCTGCAGTTTTTCTGCAACAACCCTTACCAAACACCCTTAATTTACTACCATGATCATTTCCTCATTCATTCATCTTTGAGACTTGAAAATGGGATCCATCCTCACTACATACACATTAAAACTTGTGTAGAATCTTTGTATGACCAAATATATACGATATTACTCGAATGGAAATATACACTTATGTAAATCTTTCCTTCCATTTTACTATACTACTCAAATTCCATTTCGATTACATTCTTCTCGTGTTCAAGTTTATTTCTTCCTACTCATTCATAATGCAACTTGTATGTATAATCACAATTCTTATTACAAGTGCGTACATAATCTTATAAACTTACATTGCATATACTTCACATTACAATACATCATCTTACTTATGATTTAATTTACATTCCCATGTTCCTATATACATAGCTATACATGTACGGGGTCTCACATTCTCCCCCACTTAGAGAATTTGGTCCACCAAATTAGAACCAATTCAATCTGTGAATAACTCGGGATACTTTTCCCGCATCAAACTTTCCAGTTCCCATATGGCCTCTTCCACAGTGTGATGTTGCCACAAAACCTTAACCAATGAAATCGTCTTGTTCCGCAACACCTTCTCTTTTCTGTCCAACACCCTGATCGGTCTCTCGACATACGACATATCTTTCTTGAGCTCCAACGGCTCATAACTAATTACATGTGTCGGATCCGGGTAGTACTTCCGAAGCATAGAAACGTGGAAGACATTGTGGACTTCTGCTAGCTCAGGTGGTAAGGCTAGCCTATATGCTCCTTCTCCCACTCTATCCAAAATCTCGAAGGGGCCAATGTAACGAGGACTTAATTTTCCTTTCTTCCCAAACCTCATTATTCCCTTAGAAGGAGATACTTTCAAAAATACAGACTCACCAACATCAAACTCAAGTGGTCTCCGTCTCCTGTCAGCGTAGCTCTTTTGTCGACTTTGAGCTGTTCGCAGCCTCTCGCATATTATCTGAACATCCTCGGAGGCTTGCTTAACCAAATCGGGAGCGAGCAATTGTCTGTCACCAACTTCTTCCCAACCAATGGGCGATCGGCATCTACGACCGTATAGTGCCTCATAAGGGGCCATACCAATACTTGAGTGATGACTGTTATTGTAGGCGAACTCAATCAATGGCAAGTGATCGTCCCATGAGCCTCTAAAATCCAGCACACACGCCCTCAACATATCCTCCAGGGTCTGTATAGTCCTCTCTGACTGACCATCTGTCTGAGAATGAAAAGCGGTGCTAAAACTCAATTGGGTCCCCATCGCTTCCTGGAAATGTCCCCAAAAGTGGGAAGTGAAGCGGGCATCCCTATCAGAAACAACACTCACTGGGACTCCATGCAATCTCACTATTTCTCGCACATACAGGTTCGCCAGTGCACTCAATGCATCAGTAGATCTCATGGCTAAGAAATGTGCCGATTTCGTTAACCAATCTACTATCACCCATATCGCATCATGGTTCTTACGGGTTCTCGGTAACCCCATCACAAAATCAATGGTGACATGCTCCCACTTCCATGTTGGTATCGATAGAGGTTGTAATAATCCTCCTGGTTTCTGATGTTCGACTTTTACTTGCTGACAAATGAGACATCTAGCGACATACTCAGCTATGTCTCTCTTCATTCCAGACCACCAATATGCTTTTCAGAGATTTTGGTACATCTTACTACTCCCCGGGTGTATCGTGTATCTCGACGAGTGTGCCTCTGATAAGATCAGCTTTCTCAGCTCTAAATCCTTAGGAACACATATTCTATCTCTAAACCTTAGTATTCCATCTGGACTCAATATAAAATCAGCACCCTTCCCTTTTCGAATTTGGCTAATCATGACAATACACCATTGATCGATTTGCTGAGCTTGTCGGATTCTCTCAATCAACTTCGGTTCTAATCTCAAGCTAGCAATAATCCCATATCTGCCAATCTCAGGTAGGGTCATATCCAGACTAAGGTTCGTGAATTGTTCCAGCAACTCGTGCTCTCTAACCATCATGTGAGACACCAACCCGAGACTCTTCCGACTTAATGCATCGGCGACCACATTTGCCTTCCCCGGGTGGTACAAGATCTCACAATCATAGTCCTTGAGGAGTTCCAACCACCTCCTCTGTCTCATGTTTAACTCTTTTTGTGAGAATAGATATTTCAGACTCTTATGATCCATAAAGATCTGAAATCTCTCACCATATAAGTAGTGGCGCCATATCTTCAGCGCAAACACTACGGCCGCTAACTCCAAATCGTGAGTGGGGTAGTTCTTCTCATGATCCTTCAGCTGTCTAGATCCATAAGCTACTACCCTTCCATCTTGCATCAAAACACAGCCTAGTCCTTGATGCGAAGCATCTGCATAAACCGAGTAATTCCCTGAACTGTTAGGGATGACAAGAACTGGCGCGGTAGTTAATCTGCGCTTAAGTTCCTGAAAACTTCTCTCACAAGCTTCGTCCCATGAAAACTCCACACTTTTCCTCGTAAGACGTGTCAATGGAGCAGCTAATCTAGAGAAACCCTCTACAAATCTTCTGTAGTAACTAGCCAATCCCAGAAAATTTTTTATCTCTGTGACTGTCCTAGGTTGTTCCCATTGAACAACTGCCTCAATCTTGGATGGATCTACTGACACCCCATCCTTCGATATAACATGGCCTAGAAAAGAAATCTGTTCTAGCCAAAAGTCACATTTGTTAAGCTTGGCATATAACCTTTTCTCTCGAAGGGTCTGCAAAATAATCCTTAAGTGCTGCTCATGCTCTTCTCTGGACCTTGAATACACCAATATGTCATCAATGAAAATAATTACGAATTGGTCCAGGTATGGCTTGAATACTTCATTCATTAGAGCCATAAAAGCTACCGGCGCATTGGTCAACCCAAAAGGCATCACTAAAAATTCGTAATGGCCATAGCGGGTACGAAATGCTGTCTTGGGCACATCCTCCTTCCGGATCTTCAATTGATGATACCCAGACCTCAGATCTATCTTGGAGAAGATCTGTGCTCCCCGAAGCTGATCCAATAAATCATCAATGCGCGGCAAGGGGTACTTATTCTTGATGGTAGCCTTGTTTAACATCCGATAGTCAATACACAATCTGAGGCTCCCATCTCTCTTCTTCACAAATAATACCGGGGCTCCCCATGGTGAGACGCTCGGTCTTATGAACCCCTTCTCTAACAACTCTTACAGCTGTTTCCTTAATTCCTCTAACTCAACTGGAGCCATCCTATATGGTGACTTCGATATTGGTTCGGTTCCAGGCGTCAAGTCTATACCGAATTCTGTTTCTCTATCAGGTGGCAATCCTGGTAGATCGTCTGGAAAGACATCAGGGAATTCTCTGACCACTGAGATGTCCTCCATATCCGTATGTACTTTGCTCAAATCCACCACATAAGCAACAAAATCTTCAAAACAACACTCAAGCCATTTATACCAAAGTACTTTACTTAACACAAAATTTAAGATTTCATTTCTTCTCTTAAAATCTTACAACACATTCTTCAAGTAGAAAAAACTTAATGGACTTAGAACGACAGTCTATGACAGCATGATTGGCGGCTAACCAATCCATTCCTAAAATTACATCAATGTCATACATATTCAACAAAATCAAGTTGGCTATCATGCACTTATCTCCTACCCTCACTTTACAATCTTTATACACTTGTTCAACTAATTGGCTAACTCTCATTGGAGTACTTATTAGTAAGGTCCTACTCAAGTATGTGGGTTCTACAAAACCTTTTAACTTAGATGCACATGCAGGAGATATGAAGGAATGCGTAGCACCAGAATCAAACAAAGCAATAACCTCCAAATTGAAAATCAAGATTGTACCTTTTATCACTTCAGAAGAGGTATCAGCCGATGCCTGGTCTATCGCATACACTCTGCCTTGACCCACAACTTGTTTTCCTTTTTCTTCAGCCGAGGCTTTCTTTCTTGCAGGAGGTGCAACTGTAGGAACCCTCTCTGGCTCTTTACCCCTCTGTGGAACTGCCTCAACTATCTCCGGGCACTCTCTGGCATAATGCCCAAATTTACCACATCTGAAACATCGGGTACCCTGAATATGACATGGCCTACCACCATGGTATCGACCGCATAACCTACACTGATCTGTAGTCGGTCGGGGTCCACCAATCACTATATCCCTGGCTGGTGTCTGAGTCGGAGGCATAAAAGGTCTAGCAATCTTTTTCTGGAACTCATCTACCTCTCTCCGACGTTTACTCATGAATTTTCGACCAAATTTGGCACTCTTGCCATCTCCCATCTTCCTCGGACCCTTGTCCTTACCCCAACTAAACTCAGAAATCTGCAAGTCATGATCCTGCTCGCATAACTGGGCCCGTCGCACGGCCTCTCTATATGTAGGGACATCAAATGGGGCCAACTTCGCTCGGATCGAAGGCCTCAGTCCATCTACAAATCTACGGACTCTAATAGCCTCGCTCCTGATCGAGTCCGGATCGTATCTACCCAGTGAAGTGAATCGTGACTCGTACTCATCAACTGTTCGATTTCCTTGAGTCAGATTCAGAAATTCCATCTGTAGTCTCCGTCGAGCAGTATCTGGGATGTATTGCTCTCTGAAAACGTCCAAGAACATATCCCAAGTGATAACCATTCCTTGAGCTCTTAATATCGGCCTGACGGACTTCCACCAGTGCTCTGCTTTGCCTCTCAATACAAAGGCCGCAAGCGCTACTCTCTCCGTAGCTGAACATCTACAGAAGTCGAATAACTTCTCCATTTGACTGATCCAGTCCTCAGCCACTGTCGGATCCTTTACCCCGCTAAACGAAGGAGGCTTAAAGTCCATAAAGTGCCTCAATCTTTCCATATCACAATCATATCCATACCCCAAATCATCATCATGCTGATGTGGGGCTACCGGAGGAGGTACCGATCGAATATGAGGTTCTCGTGGCCTAGCCGGTTCAGCTTGCGCAGGTGCAACATTCTCAGGTTCAGGTGCAGCTGCTGGGGGATTCGGTGCAGCCTGTCTCGCTGTACCAGGTGTACCCTCAAACCTAGCCATGATCTGACCCATCATGGTCATCATTGTGCGCATGTCTTCCTCCAATCGAGTGATTCGAGGATCAGAAGCCTCTATCTGTTCCTGGGGCTCATGACTAGAGGATGATCTACTGTGCCTCTCAGTCCTGTCATTTTGCCCTCGAGCTCTCTCCCCTCTTGCGGTGTCTCTCAGGTAAAACTCACTAGCCTGATAACTTTCCTGCGTTATAACAAACATTTAATTTACTACCAGCTCCGTATACACATTTGTATCTAAATATTGCACAGTAACTTGGGGATGTATGTTTTCTTAGTCCTAAGCATCAACTCACATCAGACCAACCATGCTCTGATACCAAGCCTGTCATGCCCCGCTTTCGGGAACCCTTCTTTCCATACACTCTCTACTACGGTTGGGCTGTGAGAAGATGCAATTACTAAAAATTTATTTATTTACAGCGTAATATGTAAAACTTTAATTCACACTCCCAGGTGTGTGTGTAAATACACAAAATTAATTGTATAAATACCATGTGCTTACATATCATCCCCATAATACTGATTACAATTCCAAGATATAACTGTGCGATACAATATATTTGATACAAAATACTCGTGTATACAAATCTTATACCTTTGCGGATTGTGGGAGCTGTTTAGCGCAAAAGATCTAGAGATCACCGTTCTCTTACTTCTCAGTACCTGGAGGGGGGAAAATAGTGGGATGAGCAAACCACGGCTCAGTAAGGAAATGTATGCTAGCAGTAGATATCGTACTACCTACATAGCCCATGCATGCATAAACCAAAACCATGTTTTCGTTATAAATGGAAATATCATACGAACAATGCATTTAAACACATATTTCTCAATAGCATTTTCGTGTAAATCAAATGTCAAACTTCCATTTAAAACATGCTCATAAATAGTGCCCTCATGGCACGAGTGTGAAATTAGAGATTTATTAAAAACATGAAATCTCTTTCACTTCTCAAATCATTCTTTCTCACAAATCTCTTTCTTTTCTGAGATTGTCTCTGTTTCTCGAATCTCTGAGACAGGCATGGAATTTTAGGCAATCAAATATCCACGACTTATGGCCACAGTCAGTGATCCCAGGCCTCACTGATCGGGTGTGCACAGGGTATCACTTCGCCTGAAGGGGGATGGGTCAGTCCTACCCTCCGGCTCATTTCAATCCACCTCATCTCCTCGTATACTCACGGTGAAGATACGTCGTGTGTCATCTACGCGATACTCGTATTCACGTGCACCCAGCACGGTACATAGTATACCAACGGGTGACTACACTGTTCTACGTACAACTGTGGACCCAAGTCCATACTCCAACTCCGATGGACTTTTTATCCTTAAACCATGTCTCATATACCAGGCGAGCAAGCAGCGTGACACACAGTCGACGCAAGGCTCCAGCGCGGTACGATCTATCATTAAGGCCCAGCCCGTTCAATTGGCCGTCGGCTGGTATCCCCTTGGGTCCCAGACCCCCAGGTTTACCTTAACTCAACAAAACAGGTGCGAGCAAAGTTCCCACACTTTCTCAAAACCCTCGTGCGAGTTAAAACTCCCGCACGGTACATCAAGGCTTTAAACCGGGTGTGAGCTAACGCTTCAACACCAAATCTCATCTCAAAACTGATAGATGGCTATTTTCTCTTTTTAAAACTCAAAACACGTTATTCGTACAGCATGCCTCTTCATGCTAAAACATGTAAAATTAGCCAACCTATCATCAACATTTCTCAATCATAAATAACAATGTAAAATTGAGAACATCATTGAAAACATGCATATCATGCTATTTCCTTACCCTATCCCATTTCTCAATACATATATACGTTATAGTACTTTGCATACTTCCATATCATTTCATAGAATTATCATATCGTACTAGTCTAGCAATATATCTACGAAATTGCCGTAAAATACGTACGAACATCTCTATAGCTAACACACAGTCCCTTACCTCGTTTTACTTGTGTGCAACTATCCGCCTTTATGCTTCTCGCGTTCTCATCTCGACTTGCTCCGGCTTATCATCCGAACTGAAATTCATCCATCAACATTTGAGTTAATGTTTCTAACTCTTATTCAACTAAGCATTTATCCAATGCCTTAATTACACATTTTTACCCTTTGTGGTAAGTCTCACAATTTATCCCAATATCAACATTTCCAAACCATTTTCACAACATACTCATCCACTCAAGATATCTCATTCATCATAAACACTCCCACACTCCACTTTCTCACACTTGACTATTTCTAAGTTATATTCATTTCATACCATCCTAGGTAGTTCTATCCACAATATGCACACCCAAATATCTTTATAAGCATTAACCAAACCAATGTACTTGGATTTGTGCATTAGAACTTACCTCATTGGATTTTCTCTTGCTCCAATTAGGATTGCCCTCTATTTCTTCAATCCATTAAATGGAAAAATGCCTCTAGACTATGTTGTTCTTCTCTTTGATGTGAACAACTTTGTCTCTAATAGCCTCTCCTTAAATCTCACTGAAAATGGCTGGATTTATGAGTGAGAAACTAGATTTCTTTGAGTTGAAGTGAAATGGAAATGTTTTCCCAAAATTCTGATGATCTAACTGCTCCCATTTATAGTTTTGACTTGATGAGATCGATCTTCCTTGGGTGGAGATCGATCTGTTCCTCAAAAATCCCTCTTTTATAAGACGTTTTAAAGGTAGGAGATCGATTTGTCGAGACTGGAGATCGATCTGCTTTCAAACAGAAGCTTAAGGAGATCGATCTGGTCTTATGGGAGATCGATCTGCTTCCAACCTGAGACCTAAAGAGATCGATCTGCTTCCTTCGGAGATCGATCTGTTCCCTTCCATTTCTCATATAAGAGCATTCTGGCTCTCCCAGATCGATCTCTCATCCTATGAGATCGATCTGGCCTTCACAAATTCCAGATTTCCTGCAGTTTTTCTGCAACAACCCTTACCAAACACCCTTAATTTACTACCATGATCATTTCCTCATTCATTCATCTTTGAGACTTGAAAATGGGATCCATCCTCACTACATACACATTAAAACTTGTGTAGAATCTTTATATGACCAAATATATACGATATTACTCGAATGGAAATATACACTTATGTAAATCTTTCCTTCCATTTTACTATACTACTCAAATTCCATTTCGATTACATTCTTCTCGTGTTCAAGTTTATTTCTTCCTACTCATTCATAATGCAACTTGTATGTATAATCACAATTCTTATTACAAGTGCGTACATAATCTTATAAACTTACATTGCATATACTTCACATTACAATACATCATCTTACTTATGATTTAATTTACATTCCCATGTTCCTATATACATAGCTATACATGTACGGGGTCTCATAGAAGCAATGTGGAAACAAGGAGAAGAGACTGTCTAAGCTCTGCGGACAATGGTGGACCTATTCAAAGGTGTATTCCCGCATGTGAATTTGCCGTCATCTGTCCAACATTTGGTAGGAGAAAGGCAGAATTCGCTAGATGCTGAGGGCATGCCGCGAAACGTTCATGGAGTGGAGAATGCGGTACCAATGCCGTGAAGTCTTCCCGGATTGGAACATGTGGCAAACATGCCGCGAAACCTTCCCGGATTGGAGCATGCGGCACCCACGCCGTGAAGCCTTCCCGGATTGGAGCATGCGGCACCCATGCAGCGAAGCATTCCCGGATTGGAGCATGTGACACCCATGCAACGAAGCCTTCCCGGATTGGAGCATACGGCAAGCATGCCGCGAAACATTCCTGGCATGAACCATGTGGCAAGCATGCCGCGATCCCTACCAAGCATGGCGAACACTGGAGACATGTCGCAAACCCTTCCCGGCATGGACACTGATGGAGTGTCGCGATACCTTCCCGACATGGTGAACTCTGAAGGCATGTCGCGATCCTTACCAGGCATGGCGAACACTGGAAATATGCCACGAACCCTTCCCGACATGGACACTGATGGAGTGTCGCGATACCTTCCCGGCATGGTGAATCTTGATGGAATGCCGCGATCCATACTCAGCATGACGAACACTGGAGACATGCCGCGAACCCTTCCCGACATGGGAGACATTCACGGTATGGGTGACATTGGCGGCATGGGATACCACGACGCCATGCGGCAAAACCTTCATGGCATAGGGGATACTGGCGGCATAGAGTAAGACCCCCTCGTTTTCTTCGTGCACCACGTGGCGCATTTTTCGTGTGCCACATGGCGCACTCATAACGCGAAGATGCCAGCTCGCGCGAGACCCTTCTACGCGAGACCCTCACTGCATGGCCATACGAGACCCTATATGTGAGACCAAGGAAGACATGAGGCGTGAGGGTATGGGAGACCTTGTGTGTGAGGCCTCGGAAGGCCTGTGGCGCCAAGCTAGGGAAGACCCCATGCGTGAGACTCCAATGAACCGGAGACATCAGGGCGTCAGAAAACTGCAGCGTCATGGTACAAGGAATTCAACACGGGAGATTATTAGTGGTCGGAGACGCCAAAGTACCAGAAACCTTAAGGGTCCGGCTATGGTAGATTCTGGATATTTGGGTAAGGAAGATCCTTGACCCCAGAACACAAATGGCTCGCCAAACAATGGAATTGAAGGTGTGGGAATGAAAGGGTCTCATGTTGGGAGAGACTCGAAAATAGATCCAATACAAAACCTTGAAATTGGAATGGTAAACTTTAAACCTCAGACTTGTCAAAATCGAACTCAGGGTAACGGGAGAGAAGTTATGGACTGCGACCAAGTTGATTCATATGATGCAAAGAAAGTGCAAAATAGACTTGCGTCCAAGGCTTAAGTTGCCACAGATATGAAAAGAATGGTAGAACGAATCTTAGAAGAGAAAAGGTTGGTTCCAGCTGAAGAAAATCAGAGGAAGAGAATCCCATTCAGTACAATGATCATGGGAAAACTGTCGCCCCCCAAAATTTAAGATGCTGCAAATGACGGTGTATACGGGAAAGACTGACCCTTATGACCACATTCAGAACTATGACTCATTAATGATATTACATGGCTGGGAGGATGAGATTATGTGTAGAGCATTCCCCTTAACTTTAACTGATCACGCACTAAAGTGGTTTAACAGTTTGTCGGAGGGGTCTATTTCGTCTTTTAATCAATTAAGAAATGAATTCTTGAAGGCCCATGTGATAAAAAGTCAAAAAATGAATGAGGTCACCTATCTGCTTACCTTGAGGCAGGGGAGCAAGGAATCACTTAAGAGCTATGTGGATCGATTCCATAATGCTACTCTTGAAGTACATGATCTACAAGTTGCAGTAGCTGTGACAGTTATGCTACAAGGGACAAGGTCTGAAAAGTTGCAAGAGTCGCTATCTTTAGATCAACCGACGACGATCTCGAACTTGTTCTCTAGAGCAGATAAGTATATCACTCAAGAAGAAGTCATGAAAATGATACCGACGTTGAGCTACATATAAGGAAGTTCAGAGAAAAGAAACTCCTACCATCGCCAGGCTACCTAAGCCATCACCAATGCCTTGAAAGAAGATGAAAAGTTCATAAGGCAAGAGGATAGCAAAAACACGGAATACCAACCACTTGCAACTACACTGGCAATGAGACTTTATTTCATTTAATGTTATTTTTTATTCAACTATGGGTTGAAATTTAATTTGTTGAACTATGATTTATGCTATATTAATATTTTATTGGCTGTTAAGGTTCTCACATAATTGATAGATGACTGATCGCACCAGCTACACAAGTGCAAGGGCTTGAAGCGAAAAATGCGCGAGGTAAGCCACGCACCCAACTGTATAAGGCTTGAAGCGAAAAATGCGCGAGATAAGTCATGCACTCAAACAAGAGCTTGAGAATCAGACGGCTTGAGAATTCGACTTTAAAATGAGAACATATGTACTCTTCCGCAAGGTAATACCTAGCGGAAGAGTGGGAAGCAATGGTTGTGGGTACCAAAACGGGAAGTGCCATGTGGCATATCTGTATGTAGGTTTAAGCATAAGAAAGCTCAACCTTTAATGAAGAGGATAGATACGTAATTAATGACAGAGTAAACCCTATAAATAGGGGTCATGTACGACTCATTAACCTATGTCGTGCGAGTGAAGCTCCAGCATGGTTTTGTACATACACAAATTTCTCGTACGAGTAATGCTCCAGTACGGCTTTTTATGAGTAATAAATCAGTAAAATTTAGTGCGAGTAAGACTCTAGCACTCTTTTTACTCGAATAAATATGATAGGTGGCTCAATCTGGATAAAATATCTTTTTAAAATAGTAACCGGTACAAACCGGTACCCTTTCGTATAATTCATAAAGTCAACAGCCAACCTATGTGTAAATTTACTTAAACCAAAGCAATGCATTCATATAAAATATCAAAACATGAAAATCATGCAATTTATCTGCCTTACTACCCTTTTTGTAAATTTTACTCTCAGGGGTAAAATCATCTTTTTCTTTATTTATCTAAGCCCCGATTTTCGTAAAAATTATTATTTCGTTTCTAGATACTTTAAGGAATTCTAAGCCATATAAATCCCCTTAATAAATACGTATAGAAATCTCTATGCACTTACAAAATTCTCTTACCTCGATTCATGCGCAAACTTATCTCGTCTCGATAATATCCGATCTCTCAGTCCAACAGCGAGTCAACCAAGTCTACAAAGCTGCATATAACCACATATTTTGGGTTAATTCACTTATTTTTATCAGTATATCACATTTACTGATCGAATCTAATGTACTGGGCCCGTTTTACTTTATTGGGCCCGATTGCACTTTAATGGGGCTCGACCCATTTTCAGCCCGTTTTTACTTATTAAATCCCTTCTTCGGGTTTACTGGGCTCATTCAGCTTATCAATAATCATTGAGCTTCGTTCCAAACTCATTGGATAGCCCGTATACTATTTACGAAAATTACGTTGCAATTCCGATAAATATTCCTTTTTATACAGAATTATTCCGTAAATTTCGTAAAATAATCAAAACTTTGTATTAAAGGACTCTAATTGTCAGAATTAAAATATACTTACCCAATGTGATGCGGGGTACGAAAATCGAAGCTCAATCGGCTCTCATTTCGGGATTTGTCGTAAAACTGTACAATTATATATTTAATCCCGGGTTACTTTTCGATCAATTATAATTTAAATAAATTTCTCGAAAGTCAAATCGATCACTTTTGACCTCTTACCGACTTACACGAAGTCCAGTGTATCCCCAAAAATTCTTTCTCTTTTTCTCTTTTTCTCCCTTTTTCCCTTGTTTCTTGGCTGAATCGGTTCAGTCCGGTTCAAACCTGGTTTAGACCGGTCCGGTTCAGCCGGTTCACCTCTTTGCTGAATCGGTCCGTACCGGTTCAGACATTCCCACCGCCGTTCATGGCGTTTTCGACCGATTCTCGGCTCGTTTCTGGCACCAAACGATGCGCCTGCACTGGGGGAGTGTTCGGCTGGGGTCGGGGTTGGCCGAATCACGCCGGTGGCCGTCGGATTCCTCTTCTCCCTCCACGGCACTCTCCCTCTCGATCTGTCGAATTTCGGTGGTTTCGTCAGACGACATCAGTCTCAAAAGAACCACATCCTCTTCCCGATCACGCCGGTGTCCGTCGTTCGAGCCCAACTGCCGTGGATTGCCGGAATCGAGCTCCTTTCTCCCGTCGATTTGTCCTCCTCCGTTCGTCGAAATCGACGGTCCTTGGCGCGCGTCACTGGTGCCCACAAGATCGTCGGCCTCTCCTCTTTCTCCTCGGCTGTTCGTCGGCATCGTCGGTCGCCAGTGGCCGTGGATCGGACGGGCCACGCGCTGGTCGTCTTCCTCGGTTTCCATTTTCTTCTCTCTCTCCCTGACCAATTTTCTTATTCTTTCTCTCTTTTTTTTTTTTTACAATTATTATTATTTTTATTTATTATTATTTATAAATTATTTTATTATTATTATATTCATTATTTTATTATTATTTTACCAAAAAAATCTAAAAAAATTATATTTTATTCTAATTAATTTATTTAATTTATTTAATCTATTGTTTTTCACTTTTTCGGTATATTTTCTCCTTCTTTTCGGGATATTGTCCCGAGCGAAAATTTCGATTAATTCTAGTAAATTCATATTTTGATCAATTAAATCTGAAATTTAATTATTTCTTCGTTATTGATCAAGATTTCTAAATTCCATATTTTTTTAATTAAATTTTCTCATCGAATTTATACCGAATTTTGATCTTTTGACCGTTTTGTCCTTGCACGTGTTCGAGATTAATTTAACCCGACTTTCTTTCACAAATACTAATTCATTTCGTGTTTTTAAATAAATTCGGGTCTTACAGCCAGTCCATCACAACCGCCAGCTATATCCTTCTCAACTCCACAACACTACATGGTACAGTGTACCCCATGCCACTCGCATGGTACAACGTACTCCGTGGACCCTACATCACAGTCGAGGTGCCTGCCATAGGTCTTAGCCCTTAAACAATGGAATATCATACCACGTCTCTAGTATCCTCATGCGGATATCCTCTCACATAGTGTGACACTCAGTCTACACAAGGATTCAAGCATGGATTGCAAAATGTATTATATATCACATACAGTGCGCAACTTTGAGCGCGACTCATAGTCGACACTCCACTCAAACACTGTTTCACATCACAAACTTAACTCTAGTGCGAGTAAACCTCCGCAACTAGATTAATGCATAGTTCATGTATTAAATCAAGTACGAGCGATAGCTCCAGTACCATGCTATGCATAATATCATCAAATCAAGTACGAGCAATAGCTCCAGTACTATGTCATGTATAAATAATGAAGAATCGAGTACGAGCAATGCTCTAGCACTCTATCATGCATCTCATGTAAAACTCGAGTACAAGCTAATCGCTCCAACACTCTCTCATGCATATATCATATAAAACTGAGTACGAGTAATAACTCCAGTACTATATCATGCATGCCAGGGAAATCTAGTGCGAAACATAATCCAACACTAATGTATGTGAAAAATATATGAAATCCAGTGCGAGCTGTGCTCTAGCATGATTCATTCTCACATAATATGATAGATGACTCTTTAAAAAAGGGATGATTTACAAAATATCAAAATCAGCACTATAAAGTGTGTTTAATTCACATCAACCTTAAAATCATTAGCCCATCTATTTATTATTCTGCTAAACAGCAGTAAAACACTCAAAATGATGGTTTCCATGCTTTTTACAACTTTTCACAAAAGTTAACTTTTTGAGTAACTAGGGGCAAAATCGTAATTTGCCACTATCGGGTCACAATAATTATTAGTCACTTTTTTTGAACCTCAGAGTTTTTAAGTGAATGTAAAAGAAGACAAAAATACATGCAAGTATCTCTAACTACTCACAAAAGTCCCTTACCTGCAATCACTCGAGAAATTTCACTTTCTCTGCGCTGCTCGTTTCAGCAGTCCGATTTGCTCCTCCAATAATCTCTGGAGCTGCAAATAACCATTTATCAGGTTAATTACACTTTTCCTACTGTATTTCACATTAAATACAGTCTATTTTCCTTAATGGGCTTTACTAATCCTTAATGGGCTTTACTAATCCTTAATGGGCCTAACTATGCCTTAAGCCCATTTCTATTTTACTATTTATTTTTGTTGGGCCTATTGGGCTTATGGGGCCCACCAACTCTTATTGGGCTTGTCCTAGATCCATTACATCACATTGGGCCTAAAATATTTGGGCTTGCCCATTAGGCCTCTCAGCCACATGCCATGGCCGAGAGCTATCCATGCCATCGGTTACACCATGGCATGCCGGCCATGTCTCTTTCGTTAGCCAATTTACTTAGGCATTTTCACAAACACTTGGTTGGCAACACTCTTAAACATCATATAGTTCATTTAGGCATTTTATCAAACACCTTGATTGCCAACTAATTACATGTATTAATTAATCAAATTGATTAATTCTAATTACACCATAATCATTAACACATGTTCATTAATCCATTTATGCCTTAAAATCATATGGACATAAATCAATATCTCATTACTCACTCTCGGCCTAACCAATATCATAGTGATTTCATATGTTTCAATGCTTAAAACATATACCAATATACTTAAAATCATTCATACATTAACATATATGAAATTGAAAACTTGAAAATATACCAATTGTTGTGTTCACCCTTGGCCGTATACTTTGGAGGCTCACGGTTTGCACTCTATGGCTCCTTGATAACCAATTCCAACATATGTCACTCTCCTTCCAATTTGGAACAATTTCTATGAAGGATGTAAGTTCCAAATATGCCTAATTCCTAGTGATTTCTAGTGAGAGAAAGCTTGGATAATTGTATTTCAATGGTTTCCTTGTGTAGCCGAGAATGATGTGATGAAGATAACCATGGTGTGGCTGATTTTATAAGCCACTTACTTAGCCATTAAGCCTTACTTTCCATCCATTATACTTGACTTCCTAAGCCTTAGTCATGAGTCACCTTATGAGTCATGTTTAGCTTTAACTATGGTTAGATATTTATCTCATGGGCTTTCCATTTGGGCTTCTCGGTTTGGGCTTTCTTAATGTGCTTTTGGGCTGAAATTTTCACCATACCTCGGGCCTTTAATTGTCTCAATATTTGGCTAATCAATTGGTCCAACAATTCGGTCTAAGGGACCTAAGAATTTCGATATACGTTTAGTATACCTTAATGGGCTTTAAAATTTTCACCTTAAGCCCATTACGTTTTTAACCATTAAATTTAATCTGGAATCCTTCCGAATAAATTTTCCTTACTTCCCGAGATGATTATCTTGTATTCTGACCAAGAATAATTTTCCCCAATTTTTTCTCCACATAGGTAAATTTTTAACCATGATTAGTCAACTATGGTAAAAGTCCACTTTCTTAACTATAGTTGACTTTTTCCTTAACCATTGACCAAGTTGACTTTTCCTTAAAATTTCGAAAGTGTCATATCTTATGTCTTACACTCTCGTCTTTATGTTTCAACCGTTCCCGGTGGATAATTACAACCAAAACACCTTAAATACCTTAACTCACCAAAAAGGTCCATTTTACCCTTTTTAGCTTTTATATTCGTTTTCTTTGTTCGGGATTAAATCAAGCTGAATCTCCTTCATGAGCTCTCTATGCTTTCTCATTTTAAGTTCTTATTTTCAGTCAGAATGATTTAGATCTACTCGATTTAGCCTGTGACTCTTATAGCTCACATTAGGCTTTTTATGTAGCTTTTGCGTGTTAAATCATTTTACTAACACTTTAAATCTAGTAAATATTCTTCTTATGATTCAACTATAATAATAGAGTGTTCATACACATAGGAATCATAAGGAACAACTACATAAAATACGAGTCTGACATAAACGAATGCATACTTAGGAAATCATAAGAGTTACATACAAAAATACGGGTTTTACACGTGCGAGCAACTCAGCTTAAGAACACACAGCATACCTGAGGCATCGGGCACGGCTTTGTCCCATCACTTTAAATCGAGGAGGTCACATGCGAGCATAATCAGAGTAAGATCACTAACCTGTACTCTTTGGCTCTAGCATGATTCCCAAAATCTAGTGCGAGCTCTTGAGTGAAGCACACAGCATCACCTGAGGCATCGAGCACCTTTTAGCTTTTCTCAAAATCCCTTTTAAAAATGATGTGCAAGCAGGGCTGGTAAATCTATCGTTGCCACTTAGGCTCTAGTACAATTTTACATAGAAAAGAAATAGAAGGCTCCATTCACTGAGTATGAGTAAGAGGGAAATCTCCCTTCAATCACTCGTTAAAAGCTTTTCATGCAAATTACTAAATCGGGAGCCCGTCTATTATTACTCTTTCTCAAAACACTTGTAAAAACCTATTTTCACAACAAGGCATAGAAGTCATGCAATTCATGCATATAATCTTCTTCTCATACGTAGTGTTTACCCAGATATATCA
The DNA here is from genome assembly GCA_033439115.1 of Firmiana major. Classification (NCBI taxonomy): domain Eukaryota; kingdom Viridiplantae; phylum Streptophyta; class Magnoliopsida; order Malvales; family Malvaceae; genus Firmiana; species Firmiana major. The sequence continues at coordinate 62,821,092 of CM065897.1, read as the reverse complement.
ATATTTATATACTTATCGCATATATTTGCACACAGCAGGTAGGAAAACATACGTATAGCTATCTCTAATAGCTCGCATAAGTCCATTACCTCGAATCACGCTCGAATCATTTTCCTTGATTTTCAAAGCTCGTGATCCGGCCTTATCGAATCCGACTTTATCTTCAGGAGCTGCAAGCATTTACTACTCACATCAAAATAATTTCAATACACTCAATTCTCATTTACATGGCTTTCCAATCGATGCATTGACCCATTACATCAATATGGCCTCATTACAACTTATGGGACTATACCCTCTTAAGTCCTGTAATGACCCTTGACCCTTGAATATCGGGGGATTTTTTTTTGTTTGAAACTATATATATATATTTAATTTACCCACTTATTCCCTTATTCATTTAGGTTGTATTCATGTTCAGTGTCAAATCACCTTTCCTAATTCTATATCTGAATTTATATTTAAACTTCATACTTTGACTTATATAGCTAATAGAAATTTCGGCAGCATAACGACTTATATACAAGCCTACCCACCTACAATTCAATTGTTTTGACAATCCTAGATATCCAGAACTACCAAGCATGCTTTCCAACAATCCTAGATATCCACAACTACCAAGCATACTTTTCAAATCCACATTTACCACCAATACATCCATTTCGATTAAATACCAATCATCTTAAAACCTAATCCCAAAAATAGTAATCTTTACATCGTTTTCCTTACAAATTACATCCCAACGAAAGTTTCCAATATATGTTTGTGCGTACAAATATGTCTGGTAAAGGAATGTAATTGTATACCTTAGCTGCGTGTACAAAAAGTAGCCTAGGGTAGCTCTTTCCCACAGCCTACGTCGTGTACGCGGCAGGTAACGCCCACAAATCACTACAAATAGTCTGAGAGGTAGAGGGGTGAGTTTTCAGGAAAAAAGCCCAGTAAGAAGAATGCATTTAAAACGGTCTTAGTGATTCAAATATGTAGAAAACATAAATATACGTATAATGATTTCTTTCTAAAACTAATATAAAGGGCATTCAAAATTAAGGAAAATCGAAAACATCATGATTCAAAACGTAATTCTTTAAGTACATGAACTTAACATATATTATGTAAACTTTTCGTATAATCAAAATTCCAAAACAGGAATATATGTCAAATCACATATTATAAAATCATATTATGAAAATAGAGTTTAATTCAGATAGAGACTACATCGGCCCATATAATTATCATGCGGCAATAACCAAATCATCTTCCGTAGAGGGAATTTAGAACCAATGGCCATGGCAAGGCTGTAGACGGGATCCAGGTTGTACAACGTCCACAACTCGAAGGTGAAATTCAGAACCCATGGCCATGGCAAGGCTGTAGACGGGATTAAGGTCGTATAGCGTCCAGAACCCAAAGGTGAAATTCAGAACCTATGGCCATGGCAAGGCTATAGACGAAATCAAGGTCGTACAACATCTAGAACCCGAAGGTGAAATTTAGACGCCACAAGGACCAAGTTCAGACGCCACACAGGCGAAGTTCACATGCGTTAGCATACAACATAAATGGCCTAGTCTTAAAACATACTATAGTCTCATATATAAAAATATCGAAATATAATCATCTTATTCAAAAGATAATTTCAGAAGACATGCCTTTGTTCAAAAGTCAAATCCAGAAATAGGCAATTATTCAAAATAAAATTTTAGGAAACACAGAAGACATGCCTTTGTTCAAAAGTCAAATCCAGAAATAGGCAATTATTCAAAATAAAATTTTAGGAAACACATTCTTACTCAGAAAACAAAAGCAGAAAACATGCTCGAAAGTCATAGTTCAAATCTTGTAAATTTTCCTTAATCATAGTTCAGAAAGTAACTATTACCGTTTTAAATTATATCCCCTTACCTCGATCTATCGAAAATTTCGAATTCGAGTGGTGACGCCTCCTAGTACCTCCTTTAATTCCTTCTATGATCACTTACAACGAAATTGTATACTTAGCACTCTATTCATGAAAATTGTCCGAATTGCGTTAAAATCATAACCTATTCGTTACTACTTCGTGTGTACGTATTATTGTACATACCTAGGCTAACACGCACGTTTGTATATTTTCCTTACTTTATATTATTTTGTACATACAAATATTAACATACGCATTTATTATATACATCTACATGTATATACACAAAAATATATATATATACTCCTATATATATATTATTATTTGTTTTCATTTTTCCTTATCACATGTATATCTTCTTTGTATGTACATATACTAGCATACACATTTATCTTATTTACACCCATTTGTATATACACCTAAGTATATACACACATACATTTTATCATTTAATTTCCTTATTCATCATCCCACAAATATATATATATATATATATATATATATATATATATACATTTGTCTATTTTCTCATCTCTCCCATTTTTGTCTAATTTAATCTATACTAGCATGCTTGTGTATATACAACACATATATATACATGTACATCAAATATACACACACACACACACATATATAAATATATATATATATATATATATATATATATATATATATATATATATATTACCTCTTTTTCCTTTCAATTTTCCAGCTCTCCTTTTTTTTTCGCTAGTCACCGCTACTGCCTTGCTCATCGTCCCCTGCTTCACCGTGACTCCCTGCCTCACCGATCACTCTTCCTCCCGCACGGTTCTCTTTGCTCCAACGTCTTTGCTTCTATCCTTGTTTCTAGGCACCCAGATCAACTCCTGAACGTCCCAACAGACTCGGAACACCAGCCACTCACTACTATTCTTCTTCGATTTCCTGCTTCGTTTCTTCTCCCCTCTAGGTCAGTTCCTTCTAACCATCAGGTAGTTCTTCAACCTTAAGCTCGTTCTTTTCTCCTCCATTACCCTTCTGTTTCGGTGCTAGCTGGAGTATCCACCAGCCCCCTCGGTACTTAGCCAATCCGAGCAATTCTTCACCTTCTGTTTCGCTACTTCTTTCCTTTTGTCAGCTAAGCTTCAGTTTCTTTTCTCCTTGCACTGCCTCTATCTTTCTTTCGTTCTCTCGTTTCCTGCCTTCAAATTTTTCAGCCCATTTCAGGTTTATTTCCTTCAACCTCGGCCTTCACTCTCTCTCGGTTTCCAGCCTCTTGTTCTGCTCCAGTCAGTCATCCCCTTCTTCTCCTTCCTTCCTCTTTCTTTCTTCCCTTTCTCTTCTTTCTTCCCCTTTCGGCCGACCAGTCCTCTCTCCCCCCTTTCCTTCTTCTTCCTCTTCTTCTTTCTCTTTTCTTCCTCCCAACCAGCCCTTTCCTTCTTCCTTTCTTTTCTTTTCTTCTCTTTGTTTTCCCGCCCCTGCTATAATTTCTGCATTTCAATTTGCAGAAAACGAGATTGACTTTCTTTGAAAGCCAATCCTGTACACCTTTTTTTTATTTATTAAATTAATATATATATATATATATTATATTAGTATATATATTATATTGATATATATTATTTAATGTTTGGTATTATTATTATTATTATTATTATTATTATTATTATTATTATTATTATTTCATTTCTTCCTATTTTATTTTATTTATTTATTATTACCTATATAATACATGCTATACATTACAATATATATATATATATATATATATATATATCATTATTTATCCATTTTAAATTTTTTTCCTAGTATATATATATGTGTATATATATATATACATACACATATATATATATATATACACACACACACATATATATATATATGTATATGTGTATGTGTATGTGTATATGTATATATATATATATACATATACACATACACATACACATACACATATATATATATATATATATATATATATATATTTACACATTTTCTTCTCAGAAAATTATCCAATGACAATGTTTATGCCTTCCATGAAATTTTCATTATTTCGAAAATAAAGTATTATTGATATTTCATCATTCCTCATAAATCCCGATATAAGTTTTTTTTTTTCACATCAAATTTATTTTCGATCCCTCCATGCTTGCATTTGCTTCATCATATCCGGTATTTTCGGGTTCCCTGTCATTCACGGGCTTCTCAGCTCTTATATTCCTCGAGCCCTACAACGAATATTCACACTTCCATTAAAATAAATTATTTTCATTTTTATATAATCTAATTAAATGTAGGAAATTTGTGGGGTTTACAAGTCCATTTCAATCGTTCTATTCGTTTTCCCATGAATCAAGTCATAATTGTTTAAGCATGTATATGAACATTTCAACCAACATTATATACACCAAATCACTCATCATAATATCTAGATTAACATACTAGAAAATGGTGTATAGCAATCTTACCTAGCTTGACCTTTTTCATCTTTTTGCCAAAGTGGGAGAAATCCTCTTTTCTCCTTCAATCTAAGGTTTGAACTTTCAATCTTTGATTATGTTGCTCTCTCCCTCACTAGGAACAACTTTGCTCAAAGGAACTTCTCTCAAAACTAATTGGAATGTGGTGATTTTGGAGTGAAAAAGCTAGGTCACTTGTTAAAAATGGAGGAAATGAGTTTGTTCCCATGAAATGCAAATCCAACTGCCCAGTTTTTATCGAAATGCCTTATGAGATTGATCTCCTTAGGGGGGAGATCGATCTGGCCTTGCTTAAATCCTTTTGAATTTTGACAATTTGCAGACAAGGGATAGATCTGTTGAAATGCATAAGATTGATATACTCAAGGTAATGAGATCGATCTGTTGAAGGTAGAAGGCTTTGGAGATCGATCTGGCCTATCCAGAGACCAATGGAGATCGATCTGCCTATGGGAGGAGATTGATCTGGTTCAACTCGAGACAACTTGAGATCGATATGCTTGAGTGAGAAACCGATCTCCCTCTTGCAGAATGCTTGGCATTGTGTTTTCCAAGCTATGAGATCGATCTCTCCTTGCATGAGATTGATCTACCCTGCTTCCTGCAGCATTCTAGCTGTAATTTTCCCAAATTTTCTAAGTTAAACTTCCATCCAATTGATTCTATATTCATTTTGCAATTCATTCACACTTAGAACTTACAAACATCTATTTGTTGTAATTCAAATGTATCGTAACTTGTCGTACATTTAATAATCATAAATATTACATGGAAATTTTATGGTTCTTACACATTGAGAACACAAACTCTACCTTTGAACCTCAATAGACCATTAGTGCTGATTTCAAAATCTGTCAGAATACCCAATCAAACCTTACTAGCCATATCTATACAATACTGATCAGTACGTTGATCTTGTCAGACTTTGTCAATCAAGTCTAGTTCTATCCTCAGGCTAGCTATCATACCATAACCAGTAGTGTCAGATGGTTCAATATCTAAGTTGAGGCTCGTAAACTATTCCAATAGTTTGTATTCCTGAATCATCATGTAAGATACCATCTCGATAATTCTTTATGCTCAAGGCATCTACTACTACATTTGCCTTCCCCAGGTGGCAAACGATCTCACAGTCGTAGTCCTTCAGAAGCTTTATCCATCTCCTCTATCTCATATTCAACTCTTTCAGTTAGAATAAGAACTTAAGGTTTTTATGATTAGTAAAGATCTGAAACTTCTCTCCATAGAGATAATGGCGCCATAATTTCATTGCAAACACCACGACTGGCAATTCCAAATTGCGGGTCAGATAGTTCTTTTCATGATTTTTTAGTTGTCGGGAACCATAAGCAACTACCTTCTCGTTCTGCATTAACACACATCCCAGACCTTGACTAGATGCATTTGTATACACCGAGAAGCTTCCTGAATTAACGGGTATAGTCAAAATGGGTGCGGTGGTCAGTCTATGCTCTAATTCCTGAAAACTCCTTTCACATGAATCATTCCACTCAAACTTGACATTCTTTCGTGTAAACTGTGTCAAAGGAGCAGCCAACTTAGAGAAACCCTCGAAAAACCTTCTATAGTATCCAGCCAAACCAAAAAATTTCAAATCTCAATAACAGTCTTAGGTCTTTCCCATTGAACTATAGCTTTGATCATGGACGGATCCATGGACACGATATGCCTAGGAAGGCTATCTGATCCAACCAGAAATCACACTTGCTGAACTTGGCGTATAATTTCTTCTCCCTAAGGGTTTACAAAACCATTCCCAAATGCTGCTCATGATCTCCTCTAGACTTGGAGTGCTCTAGAATATCATTGATAAACACTATGACAAATCTATCCTAATACAACTTGAGTATTTCATTCATCAATGCCATAAAAGTTGCAGGAGCACTTTTCAACCCGAAAGGCATAACCAAAAACTCATAATGTCTGTATCGGGTCTTGAAGGTTGTTTTGGGTACATCTTTACTTGTAATATTTAACTGATGGTACCCCGACCTCAGATCAATCTTGGAAAAGATTTGTACTCCTTGCAGTTGGTCAAGCAGATCATCAATAAGGGGTCAGGGATATTTGTTCTGAATGGTAGCCTTGTTAAGCCCTTTATAGTCGATACATAATCTGAGACTCTTATCTTTCTTCTTAACAAACAAAATTGGTGCACCCTAAGGTGAGACACTCGATTTGATAAACCCCTTATCCAACAATTCTTGTAATTGCCTCCTTAGCTCTTCCAGTTCAATCAGAGCCATTCTGTAGGTGGTTTGGATATTGGCTCAGTACCAAGCACTAAATCGATATTGAACTCCATCTCCCTATCTGGAGGTAACCATGGTAAATCATCTGAGAATACATCGAGAAACTCCCTGACCACAAGAATATCTCTCAACTTCGGACTTGCCTTATCCGTATCGGTTATATAAGCAATGTAACCTTTAAACAATTATTCATAAAGTTAGTAAGAATCATACCATCAAACTACCAGTTTTCTTTCATTACTTTCCAGAAAAACTTACAACATATTCTTTGGAAATATAAAAGGTAATCGTCCTATTATGACAATCAAAGACAACTTGAGTTATTGCTAACCAATCCATATTTAATAGTTTTCTCTACATTCAGTAGCAAGTTTTCAGTAAAACGTAGCCAGATATACTCAAATGTATCTAAATAATGTACAGTAACATTGGGGATGTAGACTTTCCAAATTTTCTCTAATTCCTAACATCGACTTGTATTAAGCCAACCTACTCTGATACCAACTTATGTAACAACCTAATTATGAACACTTTGGTTAGGCTAGGAGTCAATGCTAGATCAGTATAGTGAATTTTCTTATCATTTATATGTAAGCATAACATAAAGTTAACATCATCGATTTAAAATCAGAAGGACATTTTTCAATTAATCGGAGTTATCATTCAATTACAAAATAACTACATTTACATCCCCAAATACTGTCACGACCCTTTTCATCCATTCCATCTAAAAATCAACATAATTTTTTTTCACTTTTACTCATTAACTCACCTGGTCGTGAACAACCCTCACAAACACATTTGGGCTGTGAGTCAGTAACAATCATCATTTACCATCCATTTTTCAATTAAACAAAAGCAATTTCATACATTTGAAAGTTAAGTCACATACTTATACACAACATGTTTTCTAACATTTACATCTCCCATATTACATTTCAAATGATTATTGTGCTATTACATGTTTAGATTCAAAAAGAATTCCTGTGTGTATACCTCTGGGCGATGGAGAGCAACAGATATCCAAAAATAACGCCTCAATAATTCACTAGGCTACTGTGCGCGCTCGGTAGAGGGGGAAAATGAAGGGATGAGTAACCACACGCTCAGTAAGGCAATAATGCAAGCATGGTAGATAACTACACTATCTACATGCTTATAATGTCATGACATAAATCATTTATATTCAGAGTATGAGGAAATAATAAAACTATGCCACATGTATATTTATATATATATATATATATATATATATATATATACATATCATGTACTGAAAACATGAAAAATAGGCATGTAAAACATGGAAAGATCATCATGTAAAACCTCTCATGCTTATCATCATTTAAAACTCATCATAAAATGGAAACTCATCACAAAACATCCCTCAGGATTTATCACTTTCTTAAAACACGTCAAAATCCACCACAAATAGCAAAACCATCTCTTTACAACACAATCTCATAAGGCTCGCCCCTCCCTCGGGTCTACCCTGGAGAACTCAAATCATACTCAGTATACAAAACCATGTGATATCATGTGAGACAAGTGATCACTATATATATCAAGGACTATGTTAGCCAACTATGTCACAATTATCCAAGACCACACGGATCCCGGTGTGCGGGGTATCATGCTGGAACGAAGGTGGGTTAGTTCTTCACCAGACTTTTCAAATCATCATCACAACCATGTGGTACAGCGTACTCCATGTGATCTACATGGTACAACGTACTTCGCGGACCCATATCATGGTTAGGGGTACCTACCATAGTACTTATCTACCTCATACCATGTGTAACCTACACAGTCTCAAGTGCATGTGGAAGCATTACGTTTCCCTGTAAGAGAACCTCCCCACCACAATGGGCTTGAGGATGTTGGGCTAGAGGATCTTACCAATCTCGTTTTAATGTAAGAGAGCCTCCCCAACCCGATGAGCTTGAGGATGTTTAAAAAAACACACTCAAAATCCAATGTTAGCACCTCACTTGTGCTATTTCACAAATCATGAAATCAGTAACCAGCCTATCCATTAAGTTTGCTTAAACTGAAGCAATTATTTTGTAAGGATATCAAAACATGTGATTTATGCAATAATTAGCCTTACTATCCCCTTGTAAAATTTTACTTCAAAACCAAATCATATATATATATATATATATATTCGTAGACATTCGCGTATGCCATCAATCACTTTTCTAGATAACCATGCATTTACAAAGCCCTATATTCACCCACAAAATATGAGTAGTTACCTCTAAGTACTCACTGAATTCTCTTACCTGGAAATTGGGTCGAATGTTTTCCTCTTTTTTAAAGCTGCTCGTTTGTGTGGTTCGATTCAGAATTCACCTCCAACGAAATCTTCGAGACTGCACGAAATCATATTTCACATCAATTCGGTCCAAAATGACAAAATTCTTGCATTTACTATAGTCGACTCGAGCTATAGTTTCCATTAACATTTACAAGGCCTCACTTCCTCTTAAGCCCATTTTGATCGTTTTATTAATTTTTCGAGAGTCTATTGAACTTTTTTAGGTCTATTGATTCACATTAAATCGATATTAAGCTCATAGTGCCTTTAGTCCACCATTTACTTAACTATGGCAATTTATCAAACACCTCATATACTTATTTCCTTAACTTGACTAATCTCACAATATAACTTCATTTTACCACCTTAAAGTCATACATATCACCTTACTAGCACTTTAGTTCAAGCCATTCATCATCAACTCAACCACATCACATTTTCTCACACTAGACTCATTCTAGGTTATACTTATTCCATTACCTTCTAGGTAGTTTCTATCATCAATACATACACCCATCTACTCACAACAATAACTAGATAAATGTACTTTGAGTTGGTGTATTAGAAACTCACCTAGCTTGGTTTTCTTCTTGCTCCAAATAAGAATACTCATTTGCTTCTTCAATCCAATCCATGAAGTGTTGATTCCAAGCTATGTTATTTTTCTCTTTATAATGAATAACTTTGCTCTAATAGTGTTTTCTTAAATCTTTATAGAAATGTGATGGTTTTAGAGAGAGAAAGCTAAACGGTTTGTTCCCGCAAAAATGCAGATCCAACTGCTCTACTTTTATAGAGATGGCACTAGGAGATCGATCTGTATAAGGTGGAGATCGATCTGGACTTACTTAAATCCTCAAAATTTTGTTCATTTTGCAGGCAGGAGATTCATCTATTGGATACATGAGATCGATTTGCCATGTTGCATGGGGCCGATCTGGTTAATGGAATAGGATCGATTTGTTTCAGGTCGAGAGTTTAAGAGATCGATCTGGCCACTAAGAGGAGATCGATCTGGTCCAACCCGAGGCCAATGGAGATCGATCTGCTTGAGTGAGAGATCGATCTCCCTCTTGCAGAATGTTTGGCATTATGTTTTCCAGGCCATGAGATCGATCTCTCCTTGATTGGGATCGATCTGGCCTTCATCCTGCACCCTTTTGCTGTAAATTTTCCTATTTAAACTCATACTCAATCACTTCAACACTTATTTATCAATCCATTCACACTTAGAACTTAAAAATGTTTATTTCTTGTAATTGAAATGTAATGTGACTTGGCTGTACATCCAATAATCATATACATTACGTAGAAATTTAAGGGTCTTACAGTCCTTGTGACAGCCCGAAAGCGTAAAAAATAGGGCTAATTTAAAATGTTTTCTTAAAACAAAACTAACAACTCTGGGTATATTCCTGTACAGTGTCATGTGCTCACTTACGTTTTATCACTAGTAATTATACCCAAGATCATACAACTCATACTTAATGAAATCAATTACAAAATATCCCAAAAGAATCAACCCATAAGTCTCAAATCATTTCTTTCATATCAACCTAATTACATCCCAAAATACTTATCACAAATGCTTATATTACATCATTGTTTGGATACAAAATGAACTGAATTATACCTTATGCGTGTACAAGTGATAGCCTGGGGAGATCTTGTCCACCAGCCTATATCACGTACGCGGCAGGCTCTATCTCGCTTACTTCAAGTAATCTAGATGGGGGAGGAAAAAGGGTGAGCTCTCAAAACGCTCAGTAAGGAGGATAAGGGAAGTTATAAAATCATCATCACAAATACAAAATGATGGAAAGAATGAACAAGCGAATCATTTTAGAAATAATTGTGTAAACAATGACATTAGCATAAAGCACGTGATAAAAATCACTAATCACATTATATCAAATCTCATCACGTGATATAAATCACAGTAGTAAAATCACATCATCATCGAATAAATCGAGACTAGGCATTTATAAAACTCAGATAAAACTCATCATCATAGGCACATCACAACGATTGAATTCGTCCTCTAGGCAGACATCCCCAATCGAGGGATTTCGTCAACAATAATACACACATGGCCATGGTTCACTGAAGATTTGATCAGAGTTGTACAGCCATCGGTCTTACATTCACAGCACAGCCCGATCTTACATGCCAATCGAGGGATTTCGTTAACAATAATACACACATGGCCATGGTTCACTGTAGACTTGATCAGAGTTGTACAGCCATCGGTCTTACATTCACAGCACAACCCGATCTTACATGCCAATCGAGGGATTTCGTCAACAATAATACACACATGGTAATGGTTTACTGTAGACTTGATCAGAGCTGTACAGCCATCGGTCTTACATTCATAGGATAGCTTGGTCTTACATGCTATCAAAACAAAGCCACCCATCGCTACCGTGGAGCGGGATCATCTCACGTTGTAAGACCCGAATTTAATTAAAATACAAAAATTAAATAAGAAAAGATGGGGGACGTATGAAGGAAGTCGGGTTAAATTAATCCCGAACACGTGTAAGGGCCAAATGGTCAAAAGATCGAAAGCCGGTATAATTTCGATAAGTGGGAATTTAGTGAAAAGCGGGCTTAAGGCCGATTAAGGCCCATTAAGGTGCAATCGGGCCCAATAAGGGTAAACGGGCCCAATGATTTAAATTAAGCCCAGAAAGTAATAGATACAATTAAATTGCATAATATCTGACCTGAGGAATGTTAATACGCAGTTCCGGGCATTGGATTGGAAGCATATCAGACTGCGCGATGGGACTACATTGGAAAAGAAAAATGTCAGACTCGACGAGAATTGAGGTAAGGGAATTCTGCGGACTGCTAGAGGTAACAGTACGCAAATTTTAAATTCATATGCAGTCCTTTAAAACTAATTGAAGGGTCTAGAGGTCGAAGAAACAATTTTAGTGCCCCGTATGGGCAAATTACCAAAATACCCTTGCTAAGGGTAAAATTCTAAAAATTTAGGAAAAAGACGGGAGGAGCAAGGACAAGAGGTTCCTGCTCGTTCTGGAGGTATTTCAACGCATGCATGAGTAGGCTGGCTCACCTTGAAAGAAAATGCATAGCATTGCATATCTTAACTGATGTGATTTCTGTGAAAACTATTTGGAAATAACCGAGCCGCCTACATGTTTTTATTTACATGTGACGTGCTAGAGCTCAGCTCGCACGATGTTTGACTTGTGTGATGCATGCATTAGTGCTGGAGCGAGAGCTCGCACTAGAGTTTTACATGCATAGGTGCTAGAGTATAACTCGCACCAGATTTCACATGCTTTTGCGTGACATGGTGCTAGAGTCTAACTCGCACCAGATTTTACATGATTTTCATGACAGGGTGCGGGAGTTTAACTCGCACCAGATTTTATAAGATTTTCATACGATTTGTATACAGAGTGCTGAGCCTAGCTCGCACTGGTTTTACTGGATTTGTGGAGTAGCGCTGTCTGCCCTTGGAGTCAGCCAAAAGGCCCAACAGGCTCAATAGACCTCTTAAGTAGGGTGAGAGTGAGGGATGAGGTTGGCGGCCTTGTGGAGATGTAAAGCGGACTCTGCCAAGTTTACTTGATTTGATGAGAGTGCTGAGCATCGCTCGCACTGATTTTTAAGAGAACATACAATGAGCCGTGCTTGGAGCATCGGGTAGACTGTGTGTCACCGATTTAATAGGCTCGCACGTGCGTTTTGATACATGGCAACGAGTATTGAGTTATGAAAACCTCTGTGGGAAGCAGGCCAATTGGGCTGGAGTACCTAGAGTGATATGGGTCCATGGAGTACGATGTACCGTGCAAGTAGCATGGAGTACGATGTACCGTAGGGTATCTTCGGATACGGTATCTTTGTGATACAGAGTATCTTCGGATACGGTATCTTTGTGATACGGGGTATCTTTGTGATACGGTATCTTCGTGATACGGGGTATCTTCGGATACGGCATCGACGGATGCGTGAGATCGGATAAGACTGACGGGTTGGATTGACCCACCTCCCGGGCAGTTCCCGATCAGGGTGAGACCTCGCACACTGGGATCCGTGAAGCTAGAGGACTCACGAGGACATATTGGCCAGTCCTGGTTATTACCGATATACAGTATTGCCTAGTCTCGTATCTTGTATATATATACGTATGTTTTCGATACCGATGCTTTTGAGAAATTCTATTTCTATGGTTTTGTGTGAGTCAGGATCACCCGAAGGAGGGGTCGAGTCCTGACTTCATTGTGAAATTTTTAAAGAGAAAGAAATGATTTAAAATAATTGCATGTTGAGTTTTCCGTGCAACTTGATTTACATAACATCACAACATCATATCATATGTTTTAAAATGTGTGGAGAAAGGGTGGTTTATGCATGGCACTACGTTCATGTAGGTAGTATGGTTACCTACTTGTTCGTAGGATTGCCTTACTGAGCTTGATGTGCTCACCCCTTTCATTTTCTCCCACAGATGATCTCCAGTTGAAGTTGAGGCGACTCAGTACTGCATTCCGGATATCCGCTGCTGCCCATCAACATAAGGTATATACACTTGTACTTATTGTATCTACATAAGCATAGCACAGTAACATGTTTGTAAGTAACTTTAGGGGATGTATAAATAATATAACAATTATAAATGACTGGAGAAGAAATAAGTACTGGGGTAGATGTATGGTGGGACTGGCATTGACGCACAGCCCAATTAGTAGTGGAGTGTTGGTCACGATTCGAGGACAGGTAAGAATTAAAGTAAGAAAATAATAAAAACGCGAAAAATTAACTCTGATTTTTGGGTAGTTTGGGTCGTGACAATTATTTTGGTATCAGAGCATAATTGGTCTGATGTGTGTCAGTGTCAGAAGTTAGGAAATTACATCCCCGTGTTACTGTGCTTAGTTAGATACAATAGTGTATATCGAGATGGGCTTGACTAAGAAATGGTTGAGAATGCAGGAATGCCTAATATGAGTCGCGTCAGATGAGATAGTGCACGAGGCAGAGGTCGTGGAGGTAGACCTGAGTCTGCTAAGTCGTGCTGAATTTGACTATGAGAATCATGATGAAATTGAAATAGAGGCTAATGTTGAGAATGCCTCACAGAGTCCGACAGAGTGAGCGGACAGTATTGAGAGACGCTTCGCGAGATTGAAGCGGAGCATGGGTATTATTTTGAGGAGCTAATTGCTCAGATTATGTATGAGATCAGAGGGCGCAGCGGAGCATTGGTGGAAACCCGCTCGACCCATCTTAAGAGCTGATATGAGAAATGATTATGGATGTATTCCGGTGACAGGATATCCCGGACATGATTTAAAGGAAATTTCGGATTAAAGTCCCGACTCTGACCCAGAGGATTTGATTTAATTATAAGTATGAATACCTCGAAATAATGATGGAGCTGTGTATTGATGTGTAATGGGAAGATAGTCAAGTATGGAGTCAGACAACTCCTTGATCATGAAATAAACTATCTGACCCATGATTTAAAATTGGCAACAGTATTTGTACCGAGGATATGGTACTATTAGGTACTCGATGAGGAATTATGGATATGCACTGATCATAGAGCCTGAGTATCTGTTTTCACAGAAAGGGGCGAATATGAAAATACATATTGGGTTAGAGCTTCTGAGAGATTTTGATTTATGAAAATTGTACCACCCAGGAAAGGCTAATGTGATGACCGATGCTTTGAGTAGAAAGAGCCTCGGGATGGTACCACACATGATGGTCAGGGAGCGTGAGCTGCTAGACGCAGTTGTGAACCTCAGTATAGATGTGATCCCTTCTGATGATGACAGTGATTGTGTGACAGCTAGCCTGATGATTAGAACCGGATGAGAGTGCCCGGACTTGCCAGGCTTAGCGTGATGATCGACAGGATGTCGATGGTTTGGGTCTGATTCAGAAGGGTACAGTGATAGAGTTCACAGTGGGTGATGATGAGTTACTGAGGATTCAGAGACAGTATGAGTGCTCCCCAAGACCACAGTGGATGAGATAGTAATGTTGTCAGAAGCTCACTCTTCGGGATAAACAGTGCATATGAAAAAGTAATGATTATATATTGAAATCTTAAAAAGGGTATTGGTGGTCAGATGTGAAAAGAGATATGGTGGAGATTGTGAAAAAGTGTCTGGTATGTCAGCAGGATAAGGTAGAGTATTAAAAGTCTGCAGAGTTATTGCAGCTTCTACCTATATCGACACGGCACGAAAAACGAGAGTAAGTCTCCATGAATGTCGTGATGGGTTATAGAGGACCCGGATAAATCAAGAGACTATTTGGATGATAGTCGCCAAATTGATTAAGTCTACCCACCTTCTAGTTATGAACTCCCCAGATACTCAGAATGTGTATGAGGATTTATGTGTAAGGCAGTTTATGGAACATTATGTAACGTTCCAGTGAGCATGGTATCATATAAGGATTCCCGCTCCACTTCCTACCTCTGGAATATTTTTAGGAAGCTATAGGAACCCGACTAAGTATTAGCACAGCTTTTCATCCTCAGACAGATGGTCAGTCAGAGAGAACTATACAAGTTCTGGAGGATCCGATGAAAGCGTGTGCCACTGATTTTATAAGCTCCTGGAATGATCAGTTGATTTCTAATTAAAGTTGCCAATAACGACAGTTGGCAGTTAAGTATCGGGATAACAATATATGAGACAGTGTACGGCTGTAGGGGTTATTCCCCGAGTTGGAAAAAAAAAAAAGTGGGTGACAGATAGAATCATTTTGATTTTGGGGATAATAAGTCTCTGAGGATGTTTAGTTAAGGATGAGAGATTAAGAACACCTCAGAGCAGATAGACAAGTATTGGAATTCACCCTTGGTGAATTAATATGATTGAAATATTTATTGTCCTAAGAGAAAAAGGACATGGCGAACTCTTGGAAGAAGGTAAATTAAGTTACGCTGGATGGAATATTTTGAGAGATTGGACAAGTGGGAGATAAGACCTGTAGGTTGATGTTATCACGTGAATTAACAGGCACCCACAATGTGTCCCAGCTTTTGATGCTTCGGAAATACTATCCACATCCAGCGTAGGTGATAGGATATGAGATTCAAAAGTTCAGTTTGAGGAAAATACAAGTATATTGAAGAAGTTGATTCGGGCATTAAACAGGAAAGAGAAAGTATTGAGGTTTAAGATGATCTCCCCAATTAAGTCCTTTGGTAGTAATACATTCCGGAGAAGGTCACGTAAGAATTAAAGAAGTATGATACAATTAATGTACCCGGAGTTGTATATAAACTCATATGAATTGGTTCTAATTTGGAGGACCAAATTCCTTAAGTGGGGGAGATTTGTAAGACCCGAATTTAATTAAAATACAAAAATTAAATAAGAAAAGATGGGGGACGTATGAAGGAAGTCGGGTTAAATTAATCCCGAACACGTGTAAGGGCCAAATGGTCAAAAGATCGAAAGCCGGTATAATTTCGATAAGTGGGAATTTAGTGAAAAGCGGGCTTAAGGCTGATTAAGGCCCATTAAGGTGCAATCGGGCCCAATAAGGGTAAATGGGCCCAATGATTTAAATTAAGCCCAGAAAGTAATAGATACAATTAAATTGCATAATATCTGACCTGAGGAATGTTAATACGCAGTTCCGGGCATTGGATTGGAAGCATATCGGACTGCGCGATGGGACTACATTGGAAAAGAAAAATGTCAGACTCGACGAGAATTGAGGTAAGGGAATTCTGCGGACTGCTAGAGGTAACAGTACGCAAATTTTAAATTCATATGCAGTCCTTTAAAACTAATTGAAGGGTCTAGAGGTCGAAGAAACAATTTTAGTGCCCCGTATGAGCAAATTACCAAAATACCCTTGCTAAGGGTAAAATTCTAAAAATTTAGGAAAAAGACGGGAGGAGCAAGGACAAGAGGTTCCTGCTCGTTCTGGAGGTATTTCAACGCATGCATGAGTAGGCTGGCTCACCTTGAAAGAAAATGCATAGCATTGCATATCTTAACTGATGTGATTTCTGTGAAAACTATTTGGAAATAATCGAGCCGCCTACATGTTTTTATTTACATGTGACGTGCTAGAGCTCAGCTCGCACGATGTTTGACTTGTGTGATGCATGCATTAGTGCTGGAGCGAGAGCTCGCACTAGAGTTTTACATGCATAGGTGCTAGAGTATAACTCGCACCAGATTTCACATGCTTTTGCGTGACATGGTGCTAGAGTCTAACTCGCACCAGATTTTACATGATTTTCATGACAGGGTGCGGGAGTTTAACTCGCACCAGATTTTATAAGATTTTCATACGATTTGTATACAGAGTGCTGAGCCTAGCTCGCACTGGTTTTACTGGATTTGTGGAGTAGCGCTGTCTGCCCTTGGAGTCAGCCAAAAGGCCCAACAGGCTCAATAGACCTCTTAAGTAGGGTGAGAGTGAGGGATGAGGTTGGCGGCCTTGTGGAGATGTAAAGCGGACTCTGCCAAGTTTACTTGATTTGATGAGAGTGCTGAGCATCGCTCGCACTGATTTTTAAGAGAACATACAATGAGCCGTGCTTGGAGCATCGGGTAGACTGTGTGTCACCGATTTAATAGGCTCGCACGTGCGTTTTGAGACATGGCAACGAGTATTGAGTTATGAAAACCTCTGTAGGAAGCAGGCCAATTGGGCTGGAGTACCTAGAGTGATATGGGTCCATGGAGTACGATGTACCGTGCAAGTAGCATGGAGTACGATGTACCGTGGGGTATCTTCGGATACGGTATCTTTGTGATACAGAGTATCTTCGGATACGGTATCTTTGTGATACGGGGTATCTTTGTGATACGGTATCTTCGTGATACGGGGTATCTTCGGATACGGCATCGACGGATGCGTGAGATCGGATAAGACTGACGGGTTGGATTGACCCACCTCCCGGGCAGTTCCCGATCAGGGTGAGACCTCGCACACTGGGATCCGTGAAGCTAGAGGACTCACGAGGACATATTGGCCAGTCCTGGTTATTACCGATATACAGTATTGTCTAGTCTCGTATCTTGTATATATATACGTATGTTTTCGATACCGATGCTTTTG
This sequence comes from Firmiana major, assembly GCA_033439115.1. NCBI lineage: Eukaryota > Viridiplantae > Streptophyta > Magnoliopsida > Malvales > Malvaceae > Firmiana > Firmiana major. The sequence continues at coordinate 62,803,047 of CM065897.1, read as the reverse complement.
AGAAATTCTATTTCTATGGTTTTGTGTGAGTCAGGATCACCCGAAGGAGGGGTCGAGTCCTGACTTCATTGTGAAATTTTTAAAGAGAAAGAAATGATTTAAAATAATTGCATGTTGAGTTTTCCGTGCAACTTGATTTACATAACATCACAACATCATATCATATGTTTTAAAATGTGTGGAGAAAGGGTGGTTTATGCATGGCACTACGTTCATGTAGGTAGTATGGTTACCTACTTGTTCGTAGGATTGCCTTACTGAGCTTGATGTGCTCACCCCTTTCATTTTCTCCCACAGATGATCTCCAGTTGAAGTTGAGGCGACTCAGTACTGCATTCCGGATATCCGCTGCTGCCCATCAACATAAGGTATATACACTTGTACTTATTGTATCTACATAAGCATAGCACAGTAACATGTTTGTAAGTAACTTTAGGGGATGTATAAATAATATAACAATTATAAATGACTGGAGAAGAAATAAGTACTGGGGTAGATGTATGGTGGGACTGGCATTGACGCACAGCCCAATTAGTAGTGGAGTGTTGGTCACGATTCGAGGACAGGTAAGAATTAAAGTAAGAAAATAATAAAAACGCGAAAAATTAACTCTGATTTTTGGGTAGTTTGGGTCGTGACACACGTTACTAGAACAGAGGCGTCGATCTTACATGCTACGAGATCACGGCTCGGCCTTGCATGCTATAAGAGAAAAGCCCAATGTGCATCTCATGACAAGCCATAGTCTCAGTAAAAATCATTTTGCCTTTACGTAGAGCTCTTAGTGGCTATCACAAAACCTATTTTGGTTATAACACATTGTGTTCACATTTACACAAAACTCATCAAATCGAGCTCAAATCGACAAAACACTCACACGGTAAAAATATGCCATTGTTGTATATAAATAGTTTTACCTTCACGTAGAGCTCATGGTGGTTATCACAAAACCCATTTTGGTTATAAACCATATGTGTCCACAATTACACAAATCACATAAAAATCGAGCTCAAACCGGTAAAACACTCACACATTTCTGAACACATCAAATCATCTCATAAAACATGCTCATTCATCAAACTCTTTTTCATGCTCTTAAAACGTTTTCATTCACTAGAAAACTCACAAGCACAAATGGTTTATTTTCTTTACCTCTTGCACCTTGAGTGGTATAATATCCTCAAGTTCTCAGACTAGCCTCGTTTCTCGTGTCAAATTCTCGAGCTGTCCATACACATTATTAAATCATCAATATACATCATTTTCATTTTTCATCTCTTTCTCTTACTCATTCTAACTCAACATTATCTAAAAAATCTTTCTACATATTTATTAACACTTTAGTTAACTTATAACTATCACAGACATCCACATTAAATCTTCTAACTAAACCCATTTGTTGATTCCATTACGCCTTAAGCATTTCTAACCAAATATATAAACATATATGTTCAATTATCCATAAATATACCCAATGATAATGCTTAAACCAAGGATCTTGTGAGCTTACCTAACTTATCCTCTCTTGACCAAGTTGTAGAACGCTTGTCTCTTTCCTTTTCTCAAGCCCACCTTCGTTTTTCTAGTATGTTGTTCTCCTTACCAAGAGGAACAACTTTGTCTTTTGCCCCTTTGTCTAATTTCGTCTAGAATAGGGTGAATCTTAGAGAGAGAAATCTTAGTTTTAGTGAAAATGGTGAAGGTTTGGGTTGCAGAGAGAGAAAGACTTGGTTCCAGGGGAAAATCTCATGGTACTTATATAGACAGGGCTTATGAGATCGATCTGGTATTGAAGGAGATCGATCTCTGCTTCATTTCAACTGCTCCATCTGCTCTATTAACAACTACATGATCGATTTGGTCGAGGTGAAGATCAATATGTTCTTCTAAGAGGAGATCGATCTGACATTGAATTAAGGATCGATCTCTTCCAGGCCGAGAGTTAAGGAGATCAATCTGCTCTAACCCGAGAGCTAAGGAAATCGATATGCTTATATTAAGGATCGATCTCTTCATTTACAGAATGTTTAGCAGATCAATCTAGCTCCATTGGAGATCATCTGCCCTATTCCATTGCTCAAATAAGAACATTTTTGGCTCTTCTAGATCAATCTTTCCTTCAATGAGATCGATCTGGAATTCATATTTTCCAGATTTTGCTGCAGTTTTCTGCAGTAACTCACACAAAACATCCTTAATTTGCTGCCATAGTCATTTTCTCATCCGACCACCTTTAAGACTTCAAAACTTCATCTCCTTATACTTCATTAGATTTAAAACTTGCATGTTCATCAACATATCATAATTACACTCACCAAATTACAAATCTCACATTGCAAATCTTACAACTAAAGTACATAAAATTTACAGTTCTCACATCCTCCCCACCTTAAGAGAATTTAGTCCTCCAAATTCAACTCGACCCATTAAATAGTTGAGGGTACTTCTCCTTCATAAGGCTCTCTAGTTCCCAAGTTACTTCCTCCATTGTGTGGTGTTTCCAAAGAACCTTAACCAATGGAATCTTTTTCGTCTGAAGTACTTTCTCCTTCATGTCCAGTATTCGGATGGGCTCTTCCACATAACTCATAACTTTCTGAATATCCAATGCCTCATACTCAATGACATAGGAGGGATTCGGATTATATCTCATCAACATGGAGACGTGAAAGACATTATGGAGTCTGGAAAATTATGGAGGTAAAGCCAATCGATAGGCAACATCTCCCACTTTCTCCAAAATCTCAAATGGTCCTATATACCGAGGACTCAATTTCTTTTTCTTCAAGAAGTGTATGATACCCTTACTGAGAGATATCTTAAGGAACACTGAATCTCCAGTTTGAAACTCAAGTGGTCGTCTACACACATCTGCGTAACTCTTCTGTCGACTCTAAGCAGCCCACAATCTATCACAAATGGTCCTCACATTCTGACCCGCCTGTTCAACTAGTTCGAGAGCAATTACTTTTTTGTCACCCACTTCTTCCCATGTAATAGGGGATCTACATCTCCTATGATACTGAGCCTCATAAAGTGCCATACCAATACTCACATGATAGCTATTGTTGTACACAAACTCAGCAAGGGGCAAGTGATCATCCCATGATCCCTTAAAGTCCATCGTACACGCCCTCAACATGTCCTCCAAAGTCTGTATAGTCCACTCAGATTGACAATCAGTCTAAGGATGATAGGCAGTACTGAAATTCAACCGTGATCCCATGGCCTCCTGAAAATGAGTCCAAAACTTGGAGGTGATCCAAGAATCTCTATCGGAGGTAATACTCACTAGAGTCCCATGTAGTCTAGCTATCTCTCTAACATATAGCTCGGCTAATGTACTCAATGTGTCTGTGCTCTTGATGGCAATGAAGTGGGCACTCTTCGTTAATTTATCCACTATCACCATATTGCATCATGACCTCGTCGGGTCATCGATAATCCCATGATAAAGCCCATGGTGATATGCTCCTATTTTCATGTAGGCACAGACAAAGGCTTAAGCAATCCTCCGGGCTTTTGGTGCTCAGCTTTCACTTGTTAACATACCAAACATTTGGCCACATATTTTACCACGTTTCGCATCATACCACTCCACCAATACACCCTTCTTAAATCCTGATACATCTTGGTACTTCCAGGGTGCATGGTGTATCGCGAGCAGTGAGACTCTTTCAGTATTTGTTGCTTCAGGGCATCATTGTTTGGAACATAAATTCGACCCTTAAACCTCAATAACCTATCGTCACTGATCATGAAATCTGACTGCGAGGTTTGTTCAACTTGGCTAATCGTATCCAACAACTTTTGATCATTTCTCTGCCTTGTTCTAATCTGATCCATAATATTGGGCTCTATCCACAAGCTAGCCATAAATTCGACCTCTACCTCTTCAACTCTGATCCTGAGTCTGACGAATTGTTCCAACAAATCCCATTCCCTGATCATCATAGCAGATACCATACTCTTCCTGCTTAAAGCATCAGCAACTATGTTCGCCTTCCCCGGATGGTAGAGTATCTCACAATCATAATCTTTGAGGAGTTTCATCCATCTCCTTTGTCTCATATTTAACTCCTTCTGATCAAATATATATCTCAGGCTTTTGTGATCAGTAAATATTTGGAACTCATATGCAGTATAGGTAGGAAACGCAGAACAGAAGGGTGACAGCAGTAATGTACGGATGCAGCAGCTGGGGCACCTGGACAACATCTGGGAAAGAAGGACAACACCCACACCTGGAGCGAAAATGAGAAGAACCATGCACAGTACAACATTTGGGATCACTCAGCTGGGAATTTTTTATTAAGGCCGTGTTTGGTAACGTGGAAATGTCCCAATTCAATTTACCATGCATTTCTATTATTTGTTATTTCTTTTACTATAGTTTATTAACTTAGGTAGAGTTAGAGTATTAAATTAATTTTCTTATGAGTTATATTTTCTTAGTTTATTAGTTTGAGGCTTAGTTTTAATTTTATTAATAGTTAAATTTTTTTACTACAATAGGAATTAAGGTTTTAATTTAAGTAGTGTTCATGTATAGCATTTAGGGTAGAATTATTTTATGCATTTTTTTAGTTAAATTTCATTTTAAAATTAAAAATTCCAAAAATATTTATCATGCATTAGTTAGATTTTATTGTTAAGTTAGTAATTAGATATAATTAGGATTAATTTAGAATTAATATTTTAGACATTTAGACTTGTAGTTATTTTCTTAATTTTTCTAGGATTTTATTTCATTAAATTTTAGATTAGTTTAATTTGCAATTTTATTAAGTAATTTAATTACATGCATTTTTGATTTTAGGTTTATTTAATTTTTAGTCTAATTAATTTTGTTTCTTTATTTTTGCATTTTAGTTTAATTGTGTTAATTAATTTTAACTATTTTAATTATTTTTGTAGGTATTTATTTTTAATTGCTTGGAGCACTGTAAGTAATTTTGGCTCGGTTTTATTTTCTTTATTTTATAATTGTTATTGTTTTCAGTACTTTTAATTTCAGACTTAGTAGATCACCCACTGAAGACTTCATAATATGCTAGGATATACTTAGGGTAAGATTAACCGGTAGTTAATTAGGCTGATCAACTTCTCTGTGAGACAATAATTTGGGACTCAAATCTCATTATTACTTGTACGACCCGTGCACTTGCGAAAAATCATCTAGGTCACTTAGAGTGGGCACTAGTTTCGTATCAATTAACAGTTTAAGACTGATTTGAAGAATCATTGGAGTGGTCAACTTTGGTCAAAGGTAAGAGAAAGTTGACAATTGATGAAGATGATGAACTATGTTTATGTTTAGTGGCTTTTAAGGATTTTTTGTTAAATGAAATTGGATGAATAAATTGCTAAGAATGAATTTAGGTACGGCCAACTAAATATCCTTATGATTGTGGTTAAATGTGGTTTGATTCAATATTGAAAATTGTTAGAATAAAATCGAAAAAATTCGATTTATAGTTTGGTTTAACGAAAAACCAAAAAGTGTGAAATTTGGCAAAATGGGTTTGATGATAAGCATGAATTATGAATGTGAATGAATATTTAGACCATTATGATGGTGAATATGAAGATAGGATAATAAAATTGGCAAGAATAGCTTGAACCTGTACTTAGATCGGTAAAATCGAGAAAATGAGCAAAGTTGGTGAAAAAGTCAAGATTGGTCAATCTTTAAGAAAGTAAATGCATATTTGAATATGTTAAAGTAAGATTGACCTATAATAAATGATATGATGTTATTTTGGGCAACTCGGGTATCTGACACGCTAATCGAGATGATTTTGAAACCTGATAATATTACATTGCACTAAGGTGAAAGAGGTAAGTGATGTGTTCTGAGTAGTGTTAGCTTTCAAACACCCTACTTGAATTATGAAAGCAATTAGTATGCCCAAAATGTTAAAAGAAAGACTTTTCAAATTTGAAAAGCTACTTTTCTGTATAAACTGAAGAAAAGACCTTTCTCCGAACACTCTGAACATGTTTTTAGTATGTTTTCTGATGATTTTAAATATGTTTAGGTTTTGAAAGATTAATATCTGATATGTATTTAAGTATCTGGAAAAGATATCTATATGTGCTTTGATATTTGGAAAAACGATTTATGTCATGTGAAAGTGATTTTTGAATATGATTGTGGGGGCCATCTCTTGAATCCTACAGGAACAAAATGCTACACAGAGTCACATTTTATGAATGAGTTTTAAGTCATAAGAATTTTGATTTAAACTCGATTTTATGAGCTTATGGGTTAGTAAACTCGAAAAAGAATTTCGAAAGTTTTGTTTTGAGACTTAGCAATATGTAAATCTAGACATTTGTCATGCATAGTTGTGTGGAGTTTGGACCATTGTGGTGCATGCCATTAGGCACTTAGGTACGATTAGTTCCTTGTGATGCATGCCAAACCACGTTGGGTATTTGTGCCACTCGGAGCATTTTGAATTGCCAATCTATGTTTTGGATATATTTATTTAGTTGTGTAGGGCATTGTACGACCCTGATCCAGTCTAAAATCCCTCTTTACCATGGCCATAGGTACCTTATATGTTTAATGATCATGACTTATGGTTAATACTTGTAAATGCCTAGTCTCTATGACTTGTTTGTCTGATTTGAAAGATAAATGATAAGCTTTGTATCTGTTTCGATTTGAATCGGTTTTGGAAACTAAGTTTTGTTATATGCTTAGTTTGACTTCAAAGAAAAGTATATATCTGTTTGACCTTAAAGAGAGGTTTTCTGTCTGTTAGACCTTGAAAGAATGATCAGCTTCAGACTATGTTTTGATCTGATTTAGTTTTCTGAAAGTAAGAATGCTTTTCGAGAATGTATATGAATATATTGATTATTTTACTAAGTATGACACAAAGCCTACTATTTTCTGATATATTAAAGAGCTCATCCCTTTTTTCTTTCCCATTTTCAGAGCATTTTCAGTGATCGCATCTACACTTAAGCATAGCGGTCGTGGAGAAGCAAAACCGACCCTCTTTTGGATTGCTTTTGTATAAGCAAGGTATATTATACTTACTTTCTAGACATTATGTAAAGCATAAACAGTTATTATAAACAATAATTTTGGGATGTAAGTTAGGTGTAAATACTGATACACATAATTGTAAATACGCAGTTTTTATGATATGTATGTAACTTGATATTATTGAGTATTGCTATGATGATGAGATGTGTTGATGATTAAGAAGATTAAAAGCAACTAGATTGTGAATATAAACTGCGTTTACACTTTGCAGGTTGGTAAAGTCCAAAATACGTCGTTATGCTGGCGAAATTTTTGTAAAATAAATTGGTTAAGTATTCGACACGGATAGGAATGTAACATAAGTAAAAGCTTAGAAAATTTAAATTAGCCCATTTTTTCGCGCTTCTAGGGCGTTACATAATTGATACTTTTCTTTTCATAATATCTATATATAATATATTTTGCAAATTGATTTAATATAATTATATCCACTATTTTATAGCAAATTTGTAGAAAATAAAAAAAAAACTAAATATTTTTTGTCAAATACTTAGGGTAAATTCGATTTAGTTTCCTATGGCTAGACCCTAATCGAACTTTACTCTATTAGTATAACAATATATGCTTCGCCCCGAAATTTTCACATTGTAGGACAAATTAGTCCTTCCGTTAGTCAACTGTTAAGTCAATAGTTAAAAACTTAATTTTGAGATCATTTTACCCTTTAAATAATTTATAGCACTTTAAATACTCAAGCCAATTAATAACGATGAGGAAATGCTAAGAGCTATTAGGTTTTGAAAGGTTAGTTTTATTTTTTAAATTTATTTTTGTTTATTTATTTACTTCTTATTTATTGTTTATTATTTATTGTTTAATTTTTATTTATTACTTATTGTAGTAGGTAGCACACTGTACTAACTAAACAATAACATTTTTATGGATAAAAAACAAAAACAATGTGTTACTTAGTACAGTAACTAATAAATAAAAATAATGAACAAAAAATAATAAATAAAAACAATAAACAATAAATAATAAAGAATAAATAATAAGTAAATAAATAAATAAAATAAATTAAAAAGAAAAAAATAAAACTAACCATTCAAAATCCAGTAGGTCTTAGTATTTCCTTATTCATTATTAACTGTCTTGAGCATTTAAAGCACTACAAATGATTTAAAAGGTAAATTTGTCTCAAAATTAAGCTTTTAATAGTTGTTATAATGGTTGACTAATGGAAGGCCTTACTTGTCTTGCAAAATAGAAATGTTTAAGGTGAAGTGTCCATTTTTATATTAATGGATTAAAGTGGGATTAAGGTTAAACCTTAGTGACCTAGATGAAATTTACCACAAATAACAAATATTAAAATGTAAAAATTTGTATTTATATAAATATTTATTAAAATTTAAAATTATTTAAAATTAAATTAATTATTACATTCAAAATTTAAAGAAAGAAGTTCATAACTTATAAAATTTTAAAATAATTTGAAGTCGGCCCTCTAAACCTGCCCAAGTCAAATCGAGACTAAACCGAAAGTAGTCGAAATAGAAAATAACTGAACTTGAAATAAACTCGAACCAAAAAGCCTGAACCCAAAATTATCCACACCCAAAAAAACTGAACCCGAAAATACTTGAACTCGAAAAAGCCGAACTCAAAAATACCGGAACCTAAAATAACTCGAATCCAAAGATAATACGGACCGAACTCGCCTGTTTGCCACCTCTAATTATTATACCTTCACATCAAGGTGAAGTTTAGAAACAACTCACATATTTCAAAACAAATTCAAGCACTATATTAGTAAATATAGATGTCAAACCGATGCTAAACTATCTAACATTCAAACATACAGGAAAAACACAGCTCTAATATCAATAAAACTGTCAAGACCCAAAACTATAATAAAACACGCATACATATTTAGAACCTTTCTTAATTTCCAAGCACTTAATGTTTGTCGCAGATTAGATAACTAGTAACATTTAATCCACAAGTTCATATCCTAAGTAATATTATATGGTATATGCATGCTGTTTTTATAAAGATCATGGTTCTCTACAATATTTCGATTACCATATAATGCATACTATATCATGGTTTCCATCGTAATCACCAAATTATGCAACCCAAACTTTACACTAACAGTGCATGTACACACGCAACTAAACTTAAATACATCCCAAGACACTTAAGTTACATTCCAAAGACATGGCTTACATCCCAACTAGTGTTTACTGAAAAAAAAAATATATTACAAATTTAAAGTACATTCCTACATAAACCTTCCAAAATTAAAGGCTGTAGTAACTACATGAGTCTAAATATCCTTGAGAATACCTTGATAACTGCTTGGTTTAAAAACATTGAAAACAGGTTAATGAGTTAATGCCTAGTAAGCATCTAATATAAGCACAAAAAATCAATACCATAATAATGCAAATAAGATGGCAAAATTGAAAGTTGTTCTAAAACAAGTTTCTTAAAAAGGCATTATGTCATGGATTCAAGACAAATAATTTAAAATAATGAGTGTTATGTTCAAAATAGAAACATCATAAGTATATGTCGTTAGTAATGCACGCATAGATGAAAATAGTATGGAAACATAAAAGTATGCATTCTTAGTTTAATTCAAAATGTAGTTATAAAATTCTATCACAGCTTTACCTTAAAAGCGATATTTGAAAATCCATATACGAATATTTCATTCAAAAATCACGACGCTGCCAAAGTGATTCCTCGCGAGGTAAAATGATTCTTTAAGTTGTGGCTCTTTAAAAGTGATTCTTGTGAGATATACTTGTTAATGAAATCAATATCTTTTTCTAGCAAGGACTGAAATCTTCTTGGGCAGTCACATCTGTTAACAAGGGACAAATTATGAAGTAAATTTTATTAGACCCATGTTTTTTGTTGAATAACATCTTGATGATGACGTTGTTCAAGTATTATTTAAATTTCTTCCCATCTTATTAGTAATTCAAGTTGTCATCCAAAGGATGTTTATGACTTAATATATTGATCTTGGGATTGGGTTGTTCAAGTTATAGGAATGATCTACTGAAAGTATGGACCTTTTTAAGAGTTTTTGTTGTCATTTGCTTGTGAATGACTTATTTTTATGATTGAGTTCACGCTTTGTGAGTATATCCTTTGGTAGTCCTTTTCAAATATATCCAAGGTGATGGTGGAGTAAATGCTTTACAAGACTATGTTGGTGTCATATTCAACTTCTTCAAGGTTGGTTTAGTCATGACTTCTCACATGAAGTGAAAATGATCAAATATCGGAGCTTCACTGTTAGTTTCAGGACTTGTCTTTGCCAAGTGCATACTTTTAAGGGAAAAGCTTTAACATGATTTGGATAACAAAATGACATCCTTCTATGCATACATATGCATAATCAGCTCATAGCTTTTGTAGACTTGGTCAAAAGACAATTGAAGCGGATGCCCAAAATAGGTCATTATTGATGCAAGATTATAGTCACACAATTTGCTCCTTCTACATGTGTTGGTCAAATTACATCGCTGACGAGCCTATTCATGGGATAGTAGAAAACCAAAGATCGAATATTCATTAGAAGTTGGGTGTCTCATCTCTTACAAGTTCAAATCCTTAAGAGAGAGTTTTGGTGTAGACTCATGCTTGCAAAACTAAATCATCGCTCCTAGCTTACTCATGTTGACTTTTAAGTAGCCTATAATTGAATTTTTTTTTCTTTACTCATTTGACTTACAACCTTATCCTTTAAAGTTATGACCATCTCTGTTAAACCTTTGGTCATGGATATTCGGTCTAAACACTAGGCTGTTGATCCAACTCCAAAATTTCAACAAAGTGATTGAGTTCTATTAAACATCTCTTTCCCTAAACAAGTCGTCAGTGATTCAAACACATGAACGAAATTCTCTTAAGTCCAAGGTAAACTTCAGTAGGCTACTACAAAATTCTTAAGGGTTTTTCATCCATTTCCTACTCCAACAACTTCTGACATTAAAAAAAAAATTAAACTTTTTCATTTCTGAAGCGACAACTTACTACTAAGTTCTTGCTTAAACAAAAAATGATCGAAAAGATAAAAGGTAGACACATCACTAACTCTTTTGTAAACCTTCCATGGACATGGATTATAATGAACTCCGTTAGGTGATAGCTTGACGTTTCACTATGCTAGTGTGATAACTTGAACCAATGTTTCGAGACATGAAGCAATATCTATCTCTATTGAGTAGCTAAACAAGATCCTTTTACCCTATTAAGAGTCCATTGCCATTCGGTCCCATCAACTTTGCTCATTAGAGCCCAATTTCATGGCAATATTGAAACTTTCCCCACCATTGCTTGATCTTTCTTTACTTCTCCAATACAACTAGGTGTTAGGAACTTGGCCTTTGAGTGTGGAGAGGACCCAACATTCTCCAAGTATTTTGGCTTAGGTGACCAAGAATAGCATTGTATGCTGATGGAACTTTGACTAGTAAAAAGTCAACCATTGCTGTGGTCATGACAGATTTATCTCCTAATGTCAAAGGCTAAGTTATAAGTTCTTCTACTTTCACTTCTTCATTTTCAAAACCAACGAGAGGTTCCAGAAACAACCTCATTTGATTGTTAGAAACACCTAACTTTTCATAATGTCATAGTAAAGAAAATCACTGGCACTCCTATTGTCAAAAAGTATACTTTTGACAACATAGTTGCAGATGGTGATTGTGATCACAATTACATCATTGTGCGGATATTGAATGGAACAAATGTCCATGGGTCTAAAATATATGTTTTCATTCTTCCATGTTTCAACTTATTTCTCATAGCTTGCCATGATACTTAACTTGATGTGTCTTTTAAAACAAGAAGAGGTTGGTATTTCGAGGCAAGCTCACCTATGATAGTGTTGATCATGCCTATAATGGGTCTATGATTAGTTGACGTTTCATTCTCATTTCTTCTTTCATCTTGGACTCTTAATCATGGTTCTTATTGATCATTTCTATTTCTTCTTATGTAATCTTACCTATCCATTCCTTAAAAAGGCCAACCATGTCTCCTATCTTTCTTTCTCTCAAACCTTCTACCTTTTAGACCTTGTCTTTCGCCATATATCTTTTAAACATCCAATGTTGTATAAAATCTTCAATTTTATTTTTAAGCTCAATACATCGATCAATGGCGTGTCTATACCATTTATGGAATGCACAATATTTGATGTCGTCTCTCCCAAGTTTTTCCCTTTCTTTATGCGGCCTTAGAAGATTTTCCTTTTCCATAACAGTGAGAATATCTTGCCTTAACTTTTGAGTGGGGTGTAGAATTGGGAAGTCCTTCTTAGGGGGCTTCTTTGTTACACAAACCTATCTTGGCTTAGATTCGTTACTCTCTCGTCTCTTGACTTCTTTTTCAACTATTCATTCTTTTGTCCCTTAATCGCCATTGTTTATTCAGCATTGATGTACTTTTTTACCCTCAATAGAAGATCAACAAGCACTCTTTGTGATTTTAGGGTCAAAGACTTGGTGAAGTCTTGATCTTTAAGACCATTGGTAAAAGCAACGATGGCGACGGTATGATCTAAGTCTTAACACCAAGTGTTTCTTGGTTAAACATAGAAGCATACTCTCTAAAGAACTCACATTTTTTTGCTTTATTAAAATTAGTGTTATAGAAGTTTTCTTGTGAACAATACTACTGATGAAGTGGCTAAAAAACTTGGCTCCCAGTTATTTTAAAGAGCTAACTGAATTTGTCTTTAGTAAAGTATACAAAATCTTGATACCTTCTTCAAGGGTCTAGGAAGGCTTTATACATGATGACATCACTTACACCTTGGATTGAAATGCTTGTTTTAAACATCTCCAAATGCTTCTTCTAAACATCTCCAAAATGATAAGGTTGAATCCCATTGATTATTTTGTCACATTGATTTCTTTGGTAAATTTCCTACTTCCTAAGGGTTTAAGGTCCAAATATGTAGTTTTTCTTGTGACTGTTTCATACTCGCTATCTTTCTTGCATTTCCTCTTATTTCTTGTCAAAATCCACTAGTTCCCTTTGTTTCTGAAAATTTTCTCTTAAGTTCACCTCTTTTATTTTCTTATCTTTATCCAACCTATTATTTAACTTTTTCAAATCTCTTTTCTTTTCAATCATTTTTCTCAAATCTATCGTAGTCATTGAGTCCAACCCCAACCCTCCAGCCATACTACCTTTCCTTAGACTTGCTCCACTTTTAGTCATGAGGTCGGTGGTAATTATTGATATGTTTTCGGAGTTGGACTTTTCAGAGAGAATTTTTGAATCCAAAATGGGTCCTTATTTCCATCCTCTTCAATTGGATCAGTTCTAGGAGATGACTATTGAGATGACCTTGGCATCTTAGTGTGATGTTGCCTCATTAGATTTTTCGTTATGGGTTAGGCAATCTCATAATCTCTTACAATTTCAATTAGATTGTGAGAAAACTTGTCATAACTAATTGATTTTTTCCTACGTTGCTTGGTCATATTAAGCAGTAAGCGTGCTAAAGTTATCACCTCTTCCTAGCCTTTCACGACCCATCATATCCTTTTTAACCGAAAATCACTGTAATTTTTTTTTTTTTTGCATTTTCCTTTCCTTACCCGGTCGTGAACAAACTCAACACACACAGTTAGGCTGTAAGTCAATAATAAGCATCTCTCAACATTCATTCTCAATAAATCAAAGAAGTGTCATTCATTCAGAGTTAAGTTATACATGACAGATTTTTCTAACTTTTACATCCCCCACATTACAATACAAAAGGACTACTGTGCTTTTAAATTGTTTAGATACAAAAAGAATCTCTGTGTATATACCTCTAGGTGATGGAGATGCAGCGGATGTCTCAACCAAATACCTCAGTCCTCACTGGGCCACTATGTACGCTTTGTAGAGGGGGAAAATAGAGAGGGATAAGCAACCACATCAGTAAGGCAATAATGCAAGCATGGTAGATAACTACTCTATCTACATGCTGATAATGTTATGCATAAATCATTTGTAATAGGAGCATGAGGAAATAAAACTATGCTATATGAGTATACATATATCATGTATTGAAAATAAGAGGAATTGGCATATAAAACATGGAAATATCATCATGTACAAATCATCTCATGCTCATTATTGTCAAATCTCATAATAAAAGGGAAATTCAATTCAAAACATCCTTTTAGATTATCTCATTCTCAAATGCACAAAAATCCTGTCACACAATCACAAACATCATTATCGTTTCTCAATCAAAATCCCACAAGGCTCGACCCCTCCCTCCGGTTTACCTTGGACAGTCACAATGACACATATATATATCAAAACCATTTGGTATTCTGTAACATTAAGTGAGACAGGTCACTATATCTCAAAGACTATGTTAGCCAACTATGTCGTAAATCATCCCAGACAACACAGATTCAGGTGTGTGGGGTATCGTACTGGTACGAAGGTGGGTTAGTTCTTCACCAGACTTTCTCATCACATAACCACCACACGGTACATTATACTCCATGTGATATACACAGTACATCATACTCTACAGACCCATATCATGGTTAGGGGTGCCAGCCGTAGGTCTTATCTACCCCACTACCATGTGTAACTGATATAATCTCAAGCGCACGTGGGAGTATCTTCTCTGGTGTCAGGTCCTAGCCCCTCATGGCCTTATTCGCTCCTTTTGGGTTCCCTGAACACCATATTAGGTCCTAGCCCCTCACCTTCACCCCACTCAAGAGGACTGTTAGGCCTATTGGGTTCCCTGAATACCGTAAGAGAGCCTCCCTGCAGAACAGAGCCTCCCTGCAAAACAGAGCCTCCCTACCCCAATTGGGCTTAAGGATGTCAAGCTTAAGGATGTTGGCTTAAGGATCTTACACTCACCACAGTAACATTTATACCACAGTGTGAAAACTTGTGCGAGCTAAGCTCTAGCACGATTCATGCATCATTAATAAATATCCTCATACGAGCAACGCTCTAGTATGACATTTATGCATAAAAACATGAAAAAACCAAGTACCAGCATAACTCCAGTATGGTTATATGCACAAAGAAATCACTCGAAATCCACGTACGAGCATAAGCTCCAGTACGATTTATAAAACATCTTCATAAAATTAAATCAATGTACGAGCTAAGCTCCAGCTCATTTCATACAAATAAAGGCATCAAAATCTAGCGCGAGCGAGGCTCCAACGCGGTTTACATCATACAATTACGATAGGTGGCTCATACACAATCAAAGTAATCCCAAAAATTGGGTTTAGCACCTCACAAATGCTAATCCATAACATCATTAAAACACTAGTCAGCCTATCCATTTGTTACTCGAAAACAATGCATTGTATTTTGTGAAAACACTCAAAACACGTGATTTATGCAATTATTAGCCTTACTATCCCATTTCTTTATAATACCATTTTAAACAACCAAATCTCATACCCATACTTGTAGTAATTTCCATAAATTGTCAAACACTTTTATATAAACTCATGCACATTTCCAAAGCCCTAGATACCCACAACATACGAGCAGCCACCTCTATATAGTCACAAAATTCCCTTACTTGGAATTCGCATCGCGGGATTCCACTTCCTTAAAGCTGCGTACTTGTGCAATTTGATTCATCTCCAACGATCTCTCCAGAGCTGCACACAATCGTATATCACACTAATTTAGTTCATATAACACAACTCTCGTGTTTGCTAGAGTCGATTTAACCTATAGCCTCCATTAATACTTATAAAGCCTAGCTTTATCGTTCTACCCATAATCTCGAGTCTATTGATTCATTTAGGCCTATCGTTTCATACCAAATCGATATTAAGTTGAGATTAAGCTCATAGTGTTCATATTTCGTCAATTTCTTCACTATGGCATTTGATCAAACATCTTACATACTCATTTTCCATAAATCCTCTAAACTCATAATGTGGCTTCATTTAACCTCTACAAATCATTCATATTACTTCAATAATAAGTTATCATAATCCATAAACCACCAACTCATCACAATCACACTTTCTCACACTAGATTCATTTCATTTTCTAGGTCACATTAGTTTTAATACTTTCTAGGTGATTTTAATCCTCAATACACACACAAGTCAACTCCAAAATCAACAAATAGACCCATGTACTTGGGTTAGAGTATTAGAAACTTACCAATCTAGTTTCTCTTCTTCCTCTGAATGAGAATGTCCCTTGCTCCTTCAATCCAATATGTGAGGCTTTGATTCCAAACTATGTTGTTCTCCTCTTTAAGATGAACAACTTTGTATCTAATAGCTTCCTCTCAAATCTTAATGGAAATGAGGTGATTTTAGAGAGAGAAAATTAGGTTTTGGATGGAAAAGTGGAAAGGAAAGGTTAAATTTCGTGATTTACAGATTTCAACTGCTCCTTTTATAGAAATTGCTTGATGAGATCGATCTGTCGAAGCATGAGATCGATCTGGTCCACTTAAATCCCTCATTTTCACTCCAATTTGAATGTATGAGATCGATCTGTCTAGTGCTTAAGATCGATCTGTTCTTAGGCAGTAGCTTAAGGAGATCGATCTGCTCCAACCAAAGAGCTAAACAAATCAATCTGTTCGCCTCAAAATCGATTTGCTCTTTATAGAATGTTTAGCAGACCGATCTGGCTCCATTGGAGATCGATCTGTCCCATTGCTTAATTAAGAGCATTTTTTGCTCTTTCTGATCGATCTGACCTTCATATTTTCCAGATTTTCTGTAGTTTTTCTGCAGCAACTCACACCCAAACATCCTTAATTTGCTACCATGGTCATTTTCTCATCTAATTACCTTTAAGACTTGAAAATGGTATCCATTCATACTTTATACATATTAAAACTTACGTGCATTCATTGTACAACCAAAGGCATCCCATACCAAACCAAATGGAAGTATAACTTCATTCCATTTTACCACACTACTCATTTTAAGTTCCCATCACATTCATCTCTTGTAAAAGCTCATTTGTTTATATTCATACACAATGAAACTTATATGTACATTACAAACTCATATTACAAGTATGTACATTGAATCTGCGGACTTACATCACTTCAGCTTTACATTGCAAATACAACACCATACTCATGATTTCATAAAGTTTATATCAAAAAATAAGGGTCTTACATTCCTCCTATCCTCAAAAGAATTTGGTCCTCCAAATTAGAACCCAGTTATTCATCAAAAAAGCTAGGGGTACTTCTCCTGTATCAAATTTTCTAATTCTCATGTGACCTCTTCCACCATGTGATGTTGCCAATGAACTTTCACCAAGGGAATTATCTTTGTCCTCAACACCTTTTCCTTTCTGTCTAATATTCGAACCGACTTCTCAACATATGTCATACTCTCATTGAGCTCCAACGACTCATATCTTATCACGTGTGTCGGGTCCGGGTGATACTTCTGAAGCATAAAGACGTGGAAGACGTTATGAACATTTGCTAAGTCTAGTGATAATGACAACCTATATGCCTTATCTCCCACTCTCTCTAAAATCTTGAAGGGTTCGATATATCTAGGGCTCAGCTTGCACTTCTTATCGAATCTCACAATACCCTTCAAAGGTGAAACTCTTAGGAATACAGAGTCACCCACATCAGACTCTAGTGGTTTCCGACTCTTGTCAACATAACTCTTTTACTAGCTCTGAGCTATCCGTAATCTCTCATATATCAATTGGACGTCCTCAAATTCCTGCTGCACTAAGTCCGGAGCAAAAATTTATCTGTCACCAACCTCTTCCCATCCAATAGGGGAACAACATCTACGCCCATACAATACCTCATAGGGTACCATCTCGATACTCGCATGATAGCTATTATTATAGGCAAACTCGGCTAACTGTAGGTGATCATCCCAGGAGCCTCCAAAATCCAGTACACACACTCTCAACATATCCTCCAGGGTTTGTATAGTCCTCTTTGACTGCCCATCTGTCTGAGGATGAAAAGCGGTGCTAAAGCTCAAGTGGGTCCCAGCACTTCTTGAAAATGTTCCCATAAATGGGAAGTGAAGCAGGCATCCCTATCAGAAACAATGCTCACTGGTACCCCATGTAGCCGTATTATCTCTCAAACATACAAGTTCGCCAACTGACTCAAAGTATCGGTAGTTCTCATAGCTAAGAAATGGGCTGACTTAGTCAACCAATCCATAATAACCCATATGGCATCATGACCTTTACGGGTCCTCGGTAATCCCATCACAAAATCCATGGTACTTACTCCCACTTCCACGTCGGTATCGGTAGAGGCTACAATAACCCTGCAGTCTTTTGATGCTCTACCTTCACCTGCTAACACATGAGACACTTAGCGACATATTCAACAATGTCTCTTTTCATTCCAGACCACCAGTAAACCTTTCAAAGGTTTTGATACATCTTAGTACTCCCCGAATGTATCGTGTACTTCGATTTGTGAGCCTCTGATAATATCAACTTCCCGATCTCAGGATCCTCGAGAACACATACTCTGCCTCTGAACCTCAGTAAGCCATCTATACTCAGCTCAAAATAAATACCCACATCTGCCTGTAACTGACTCAACCAATCGATACACTGTCGATCGCTCTGCTGAGCCTGCCGAATACGACCAATCAACTCTGGCTCCAGTCTCAAACTAGCCATGATCTCAAGTCTCTCTGATCCAGGTGGGGTTACATCCAAACTAAGGTTCACAAATTGTTCCAACAATTCATGTTCCCGTACCATCATATAAGATACCAACCCTAAGTTCTTTCTGCTCAAAGCATCGGTAACTACATTTACCTTACCTGGGTAGTACATGATTTCACAATCATAATCTTTCAGGAGTTCGAGCCATCTCCTCTGTCTCATGTTTAATTCTTTCTATGAGAACAGGTACTTAAGGCTCTTATGATCTGTGAAAACCTGAAATTTTCTCACCATAGAGATAGTGGCGCCATATTTTCAGAGTAAACACCACGGTCGCCAACTCCAAATCATGTGTTGGGTAGTTCCTCTCATGATCTTTCAACTATCTAGATCCATAGGCAGTTACCTTCCATCATGCATAAGCACACAGCCCAGTCCCTGGTGTGATGCATCCATATACATCGAGAAACCTCCTGAGTTGGTGGGGATGGTGAGAATTGGAGCAGTGGTCAATCGACGCTTAAGCTCCTCAAAACTCCTCTCACATGCCTCATCCCATACAAACTTAACATCTTTCCACGTGAGGCGTGTCAATGGAGCAGCTAGTCTAGAGAAACCCTCTACAAATCTTCGATAATACCCTGCCAATCCCAAAAAACTTCTGATCTCAGTAACTGTCTTGGGTTATTCCCACTGTACAACTGCCTCTATCTTAGATGGATCCTTTGATACCCCATCCTTCGACATAACATGGCCCAGAAATGAGATCTGCTCTAACCAAAAGTTACATTTGCTGAGTTTGGCATATAACTCTTTCTCTTGAAGGGTCTGCAGAACTACTCTCAAGTGCTCATCATGATCTTCTCTGGACTTAGAATAGACAAATATGTCATCAATAAACACAATCATAAACTTGTCCAGGTATGGCTTAAATACATTATTCATCAATGTCGTAAATGTTACAGTGGCATTTGTCAATCCGAATGGCATAACCAAAAACTCATAGTGGCAATAACGAGTACGAAATGCTGTCTTGGGTACATCTCCACTCCTGATCCTCAACTGATGGTACCCTGACCGTAGGTCTATCTTTGAAAATACTTGGACTCCTCAGAGCTGATCCAACAAATCATCAATTCTTGGAAGGGGGTTCTTGTTCTTAATGATGGCCTTGTTCAACAATCGGTAATCTATACACAGTCGGAGGCTTCCATCCTTCTTCCTTACAAATAGAACCGATGCTCCCCAAGATGAGACACTCGATCTAATAAACCCCTTCTCCAGCAACTCTTGCAACTGCTTCTTTAGCTCTTCCAACTCTATCGAAGCCATTCTATATGGTGGTTTCCATATTGGCTCCGTACCAGCACTAACACTAAGAAAAATTCCATTTCCCTTTCAGGTGGTAGTCCTGATAGTTTGTTCGGAAAGATATCAGGGTAATCCGTAATTATAGGTATGTCCCTCAATTCCAAGTGTGCCTCATCTATATCGATTACATAGGCAATGAACCCTTTACATCATTCTTTCCACGGTTAGTGTCAGAATCATCACATCAATATTCAAAATAAGCATGAGAATTCATCTCTCAAATAAATTCAACAAGATCATACTCTTTTCATTAATAGAAATCAGGTTCTTTTATTTCATTTCACAAATCTTACAACATGATTTTCTATCTCTGGAAACATCAAAGTCTTAGCATGACAGTCCATAATAATATGATTGGCAACCAACCAATCCATTCCCAATATTACATCAAAATCATTCATATTCAATAAAATTAAATTGGCTGTCATCTCCCTTCTCTCTATCATCAATTTACAATCCCTACATACATGTTCAGTTAATTGACTCTCGTTCATGGGTGTGGAAATCATCAACATTTTGTCCAATGATGTAGGTTTCACATGCTTCAACAACTTATGTGGAAAGGAAGGCGATATGAAGGAATGTGTAGCACCAGGATCAAACAATACCAATGCTTCTAAATCAAATATTAGGATGATCCATTTAATCACATCCGTCGAAGCATCTGCGGTGTCCTGATCTAGTGCATGTACTCTTCCTCTGCTCACACTCGCTACCTGCTTCCCCTTCTCCTTAGCTGTGGCCCTCCTCCTAGGGGCAGTCGTCTCTACTGGAGCTCTCTCTGGATCCTTGCCCTTCTATAGGGTAGTCTCCATCTTCTCGGGACAATACTTAGCTATATGTCTTGGTTTCTTGCATCTGTAACACACCATAGGGGTCATCAGACAGGGCCTAGTCCTATGAAATGTATCACATCTCCTGCACCTCTTAGTAGTAGGCTGTGGTCCTCTAATAACCATACCCCTCGGTGCAGTCAAAATCGGGTATACGGGAGGTTTAGCAGCTCTCTCTTGTACCTCCTCAATCTTAGGTCTCTTCTCATAATATCTCTGGCCCCCTCTCCTGGCCACTCTATCCATCCTGGATCTCTTTCGATCTTTATCTCTCCTGACACTGATCTTTCCAAGCTCGGAGGCATTCTTCTCAAAGTCTTGCTTGAACAACTGAGCCTTGTGTACCGCCTCCTTATAAGTCTAAATGTCAAAGAGAGCTAGCTTAGTTCGGATAGCCAATCTCAATCCATCAATGAAGTTTTGAATCTTTCGGGTCTCACTACCCATGGTGTCCGGGTCATATCTCCCCAAAGACATAAACTTAGACTCATATTCATCCACATTACGGTTCCCTTGAACCAAATTCATAAATTCCATCCGTAATTTCCTCTGTGTGGAGGCTAGGATGTCTTGCCTCCTGAAGGCCTCCAAGAATATCTCCCAGGTGATCTCAGAGTGTCTGGCCCTCAAAATATACTCGGTGAATCTCCACCAGTGCTCTGCCTTGCCTTTCAGAATAAACACGGTAAAGGCTACCTTCTCAGCTGATGTACATCTGAAAAATCTGTATAACTTTTCCATCTAGTACACCCAATCCTCAGTAATTACTGGTTCCTTTACCCCTCTGAACACTAGAGGTTTCAACCATTGAAACTCTCGTAATTTGCTCAACTCGTAGTCATAACCCAAATCACTACTGCTCTGCTGTGAAGCGATAGGAGAAGATGCATCATGGACTGGAGGTGGTGTAACAGTAGCAGTCTCTGCAGTCTGAGGTCTCTCTGCCTCTACAGCTGCCTGTCCAGTAGCATTAAGTTGTGTTACGGTACCTCATCTATCACCAGCACCCAATGCTTGCGTGACTATCTCCACCAGGCTCTCAATACTTCGCTCTATCCTAGCGAAGCGTGCCTTTGTATCTCCTGCTCTCGCAGTAGGGTCCTGTGGAGCCTGATCAGTTTATGGCTCCGCACGGCTCTCAGGCCCACCTCTACGGCCTCTAGTACGTGCTCCCTTCCCTCTACCTCTACGCGTAACAGGCATAATGCCTAACTTCCTGTATTAAAATCATTTATTAAGCTCAATCCATCGCAGTATACACAGTTACATCTAAACAAAAGCACAGTAATATGGGGATATAACTTTCCTACATTTTATTACTGACTCACTTTAGGCTAACTCAGCTCTGATCCCAATCTCTGTCATGACCCATCTTATCCTTTTTAACCGAAAATCACTGTAAATTTTTTTTTCCATTTTCCTTTCCTTACCCAATCGTGAACAAACTCAACACACACAGTTGGGCTGTGAGTCAATAATAAGCATCTCTCAACATTCATTCTCAATAAATCAAAGAAGTGTCATTCATTCAGAGTTAAGTTATACATGACACGTTTTTCTAACTTTTACATCCCCTACATTACAATACAAAAGGACTACTATGCTTTTAAATTGTTTAGATACAAAAAGAATCTCTATGTATATACCTCTAGGTGATGGAGATGCAGTGGATGTCTCAACCAAACGCCTCAGTCCTCATTGGGCCACTATGTACGCTCTATAGAGGGGGAAAGTAGATAGGGATGAGCAACCACACGCTCAGTAAGGCAATAATGCAAACATGGTAGATAACTACTTTATCTACATGCTGATAATGTTATTCATAAATCATTTGTAATAGGAGCATGAGGAAAAAAAACTATGTCATATGAGTATACATATATCATGTATTGAAAATCAGACGAATTGGCATATAAAATATGGAAATATCATCATGTACAAATCATCTCATGCTCATTATTGTCAAATCTCATAATAAAAGGGAAATTCAATTTGAAACATCCTTTTAGATTATCTCATTCTCAAATACACTAAAATCTCGTCACACAATCACAAACATCATTATCGTTTCTCAATCAAAATCCCACAGGGCTCGACCCTTCCCTCGGGTCTACCCTGGACAGTCACAATCACACATATATATCAAAATCATGTGGTATTCTGTAACATCAAGTGAGACAGGTCACTATATCTCAAAGGCTACGTTGGCCAACTATGTCGTAAATCATCTTAGACCACACGCATTTAGGTGAACAGGGTATCGTGCCGGTACGAAGGTGGGTTAGTTCTTCACCAGACTTTCTCATCACATAACCACCACGCTATACATCGTACTCCATGTGATATACACGGTACATCACACTTTGCGGACACATATCATGGTTGGGGGTGCCAGCCGTAGGTCTTATCTACCCTACTGCCATGTGTAACTGATATAATCTTAAGTGCACGTGGGAGTATCTTCTCTAGTGTTAGGTCCTAGCCCCTCATGGCCTTGCTCGTCCCTTTTGGGTTCCCTGAACACCGTATCAGGTCCTAGCTCCTCACCTTCACCCCACTTAAGAGGTTTGTTAGGACTGTTGGGTTCCCTGAATACCGTAAGAGAGCTTCCCCACCAAACAGAGCCTCCCCACAAAACAGAGCCTCCTCACCCCAACTGGGCTTAAGGATGTCAAGCTTAAGGATGTTAAGCTTAAGGATGTTGGCTTAAGGATCTTACACTCACCACGACAACATTTATACCACAGTGTGAAAACTTATGCTCTGGCATGATTCATGCATCATTAATAAATATCCTCATATGAGCAACGCTCTAGTACGACATTTATGCATAAAAACATGAAGAAACCACGTACGAGCATAGCTCCAGTATAGTTATATGCACAAGGAAATCACTCGAAATCCACGTACGAGCAGAAGCTCCAGTACTGTTTATAAAACATCATCACAAAATCAGTTCAATGTATGAGCTAAGCTCCAGCACGTTTCATACAAATAAAGGCATCAAAATCTAGTGCGAGCGAGGCTCCAACATGGCTTACATCACACAATTACGATAGATGGCTCATACACAATCAAACCAATCCCAAAAACTAGGTTTAGCACCTCACAAATGCTAATCCACAACATCATTAAAACACTAGCCAGCCTATCCATTTATTGCTCGAAAATAATGCATTGTGTTTTGTCAAAACACTCAAAACACGTGATTTATGCAATTATTAGCCTTACTATCCCATTTCTTTATAATAGCATTTTAAACAACCAAATCTCATACCCATACTCGTAGTAATTTCCATACATTGTCAAACACATTTATATAAACTCATGCACATGTCCAAAGCCCTATATACCCACAACATACGAGCAGCCACCTCTATATACTCACAAAATTCTCTTACCTGGAATTCGCGTCGTGAGATTTCACTTCCTTAAAGTTACGTACTTATGCGGTTTGATTCGTCTCCAACGATCTCTCTGGAGCTGCACACAATCGTATATCGCACTAATTTAGTTCATATAACACAACTCTTGTGTTCGCTATAGTTGATTTAACCTATAGCCTCCATTAATACTTATAAGGCCTAGCTTTATCGTTCTACCCATAATCTCAAGTCCATTGATTCATTTAAGCCTATCGTTTCATACCAAATCGATATTAAGTCGAGATTAAGCTCATAAGGTTCATATTTCATCAATTTCTTCACTATGGCATTTTATCAAACATCTTACATACTCATTTTCCATAAATCCTCTAAACTCACAATGAGGCTTCATTTAACCTCTACAAATCATTCATATTACTTCAATAACAAGTTATCATAATCCATAAACCACCAACTCATCACAATCACACTTTCTCACACTAGATTCATTCCATTTTCTAGGTCACATTAGTTTTAATACTTTCTAGGTGATTTCAATCATCAATACACATACAAGTCAACTCTAAAATCAACAAATAGACCAATGTACTTGGGTTAGAGTATTAGAAACTTACCAATCTAGTTTCTCTTCTTCTTCCGAATGAGAATGTCCCTTGCTCCTTCAATCCAATATGTGAGGCTTTGATTATGATAATTCTATTTTTTATAGAATTATTTGTGCTTAAATTCCTAATTATTTATTTGATCCCTATATTATTTTATTAATAATCCCCTTTATTTAATTAAAATTCTTTAATGTGTAGATAAATTAAATCCAGATGAAACTCAGTCATTTCAGTCGAAATTGGGTTGAAAACGAGCTAAAGGAGATTGGACCACTTCAAATTTTGCAGACCGAGTCACCAGTCGTCTAGACACGCATGATGCCAGGTGTCCATATTTTATTTGCTCCGAAATGATAAGATCAACAGACACCGAGCGAATATTCTAGAAGGCATACGTCGGGCCACATCGCACAGCCAACTGGACAAATCGACAAGTGACGTGGAAATATCTATTCTGCAGCAAATCAATTGAAGACAAATGGCCAAACAATGCCAACTCATCTAGGATGAAAATTTACCATTGTACCCCTATGTTTGTGTATAAATAGAACATGATGGTAATTAAAAATGTATGTAGGTTAGGGTAGAATAGCTTTTAGATTAAGTTTAAAAGTTTTCCTTAGAATTTTCGCATAGTTTTACAAGTTGTTTACTGTTCATTCACTATTCACTTTATGAAATTATTTGTTTCATTCTCTAATTTCATGGTATTTCATTAGCAATCTTGTTCACCTTTTTCTTCTTGTTCAGTTTGCAAAAATCCATTGCTGGATGTTTCTTATTTAGTGACGTTTTAAATAGAAATTTAAAGCTTTCAGTATCAAGTTCTCGATTTCCAAATTCATTTCTATATTTGTTTGATAAATCATTAGTTTGATTTTAGCTTTCGGTTTGTCCTTGTTTGAGCAATCGGGTTTCAGGATATCTTCATTCATTCTTCCACCTTTTGATTCTGTTGCTTTGATGTGGATTGATGCTGAGCATTTGTCCACATCATGAGCAAAGTGGAACATGGTTGGAGAAGAAAGTGAAGTAATCCGAGGAGTTGAGTTCACTATCAATAGAAGAAGCTCACGGTTGCTGTGTAGTTGTGATTTTTATTTCCTTTCGATTTTAAGTTTGTGTTCAGCTATGCGTCATTGTTCATTCCTTATTTCATTGTTATTTGCTTACAATTCATGATCCGGTTTGTGACTACATTTAGAGTTTAGCTTCTATTTTTACTGCACTTTCATTATATTTCTTTAATCATGTCATTTACTGCATTTCAGTCCACATTATAGTTATTTGTTCATATTCTGCTTGTTAATGGTTAGTGTAAAGGTTAGGATGAGTTTTTCGGTGTAGAGTCTCATGAAGTACTCCGTAGGAGCATAAAGTCACTCTTGGTTTCATTTTTACTCTCTGTTATGCTCTGTTTTGATTATTACTTACTGTTTCTATAAGTTGTGTGCTAACTGGTTTTGTTGCTTTGTTGTGATTGTTGCTAAGCATAAAGTTGGGTACCGAGGAGGTTGAAGATGATGTTAGACTAGGATGCATCTACTGCTGCTGTTGAAGTAATCCCTTGGCACCCGACTGTTGCACACGAGCTGAATGATGCAGAAACCAGAAGCAACATGTTACAGCAGACAGTAGCTAGGCAGAGGACGTGTGAAGCAGAACAGCATGTTGGACCTGGCCGCTAGTTGGGCAGGACAACAGCTGGGAGCAGCCGCACGGCAGAAGCAGAGTGCAGGACGAAGCAGACTGGCTGCATGTTCGTAGCACCTGGAGGCAGAGCAGCACAACGGAGAAGACTGTGCAACAGTGCACTTGCAAAACAAAATCGAGACCACTTTGTTTATTAATTGATAAGGCCACGTTTGGCTAGCTTATTGTAGTGGTTTAATTCATATTACATGCATTATTAGATAGATTAATTTCAAGTTTATTAGTTAGCTTAGTTAGTTGATTTCTAAATTGCATGATAGTTATATTTTCTTTGTTTCATTAGTTTAACTTAGATTTAGTTAAATCAGAACTTAATTTTTATTCTAGTATTAGGGGTTGGGCTTAAAATTAATTTTGATAAACTCATTTTATGCATTTTAAGTTTTAGTGAAAAATCCAAAAAAAGGTGTTTCATGCATTAGTTAAATTTTTTTGTTAAATTAGTAATTAATGATAATTAGGATTAATTTAGATTTAATATTTTAGACTTTTAGATTTGTAGTTAATTTCTTAATCAATTTACATTTTTATTGGTTAGTTTAATTACATGCATTTTTATTTTAAGTTTGTTTAAATTTTAGTTTAATTAATTGCATTCCTTTATTTTTATATTCGCATTTTAATTGCATCAATTCATTTTAATTGTTTTAATTTTCTTTTGTAGGTTATTTGCTTTTAATTGCTTGGAGTACTGTAAGTAAATTTTGCTCGATTTTATTTCCTTTAGTTTTTATTATTCTATTGCTTTCTAGTATTTTTAATTAGCCTTAGTAGATCACCCTCTTTAATTTCATAATTTGCTAGGATATACTTAGGGTAAGATTAACTGGTAGTTAATTAGGCTAACAACTTCTCTATGGGACGATAACTTGGGACTCAAATCCCATTATTACTTGTATGACCCGTGCACTTGCGGACATATACCCTTAGGGCGTGTCAAGTTTTTGGCGTCGTTGCCGGGGAAGTTTTAATTAGTCGTTAATTAATATCGGGGAAATTATACTTAGGTTTAATTCTAGCCTGTAAATATTTAGGTTGTAAATATTTAGATTAGTTAATTTTCTCATAATTAATTAAAATAAAAAAAAATTGAAAAATTAAAAAACTTAAAAATTTTTCTAAGGACTTGTTGATGTTTGCATGCGTAGAGCCAGGAGTTTTGATTGCTTTCCTCTAGATCCTGAAATCAAACGAACTCTTAGGAAAATTCGAAAGGACTCTAGGAAATTTATAGCTCCGCTGCAACACACGATGACAGAAAATAGGGAAATCAAGACCGTTGGGGATTATGCGGTACCGACGATTGGAGGATATTATACTGGCATTAGGCCACCAGCAGTCCCTACTAATAATTTTGAAATTAAGCGGTCCATCCTCCAGATGATCCCGACCTCTTTGCAGTTCAGTGGGCTTACACACGATGACCTACATGCTCATCTCGGGCAATTCTTGGACTTATGCAACACGTTCAAACACAATGGATTATCTGACGATGCACTCAGGCTTAGATTATTCCCCTTCTCACTTAGGGATAGGGCGAGACACTGGTTGACCTCCCTGCCTCCAAGATCAATTTCTATATGGGACGCGTTAGCCCACCAATTTCTAGCCAAAATTTTCCCTCCTTCTAAAATGGCCAGACTCCGTAGCGATATATCGTCCTTTGCCCAGTACGACTCTGAATCTCTTTACGAGGCATGGGAATGATATAAGGAGCTTCTTAGGAAGTGCCCTCACCACGACCTACCTCTATGGCTGCAAGTCCAGACCTTCTACAATGAACTTACAAGCTAAAATAGGACCATAATGGACGCTGCTTCGGGTGGAGCCTTGATGTGCAAAACAGAGGAGGAGGCTTATGAGTTGCTAGACAAGATCGTGGCTAATAACTATCAATGGTCCTCGAAAAAGGCAATTGCCAAAGAAATCGGTGGGTGTATATGAGCTTGACACGCTGTCCACCTTGATTTCTCAGATCGTCAATCTTACAAAGAAGGTGGAGTCGCTCAGTACCCAACCTAATCCTTCCAACAATCCTAACCCTGTGTTGTCTGTCTAAAGTCCTTTTCTATCTTGTGATCTGTGTAGTGGTACCCACGCTGTAGATAGGTGTCCACTTAACCTAGAATCAGTTCAGTACGTTGCCCCTAAGCAATAGAACAACCCTTTTGCAAACACCTATAATCCAGGGTGGAGGAACCATCCGAACTTTTCTTGGAGCCAAAACCAAAGGCAAGCTTCTAATTCTAGACCAGTAGGAACCTCAAGTTTTCAAGCTTCACAAGTTCAAGTACCACCACAGCATCAATTTCCTCACCACCCACCACCTCCATATCCATATCATCCACCTAATCATTCCCATCCATCCCACTTCCATCAACTACCACCACCACAACCCCATCATTCACCTGCAGCTAATAAGAAACCCTCTCTTGAGGAAATGTTCACAACAATCTTGTAAAATCAAGCAGCTTCAATTAAGAACCTAGAGGTTCAGGTAGGACAAATAGCAAACACTCTTAGTCAACGTCTTTAGGAGACCCTTCCTAGTAACACTGAAGCCAATCCTGTTAGGAAAAGGGAAGGGAAGGAACTTGTGAAAGCTATCACCCTTAGGAGTGGCAGAGAGCTAGTAACTCCCTCTGTTAAGTCCAAATCTGACCAGCCCACAGTTGCAAAACCCATAGGTTCTAGTGAAGAAGCATAGAAGGAGCAAGAATCAAAAGATCAAGCTGCAAGGGAAACAAAGCTAGGCATTTCTTCACCTTTACCTGTTTCTGTGTCACAACCTTCAGTAGATGCTACAAGAACTTCCACTACATCTCCTCCTGTTAGACCACCAGTCCCTTTTTTCTCAGAGATTTCAAAATCAAAAATTGGACCAACAATTTGTAAAATTCCTTGAGGTTTTTAAGAAACTTCACATTAACATTCCATTTGCAGATGCCTTAAAGAAAATGCCAAGCTATGTGAAGTTTATGAAGGACATCCTCTCTAAGAAAAGAAGATTGGAAGATTACGAAACAGTGGCCTTAACTGAGGAGTGTAGTGCCATCATCCAGAGAAGGTTACCCCCAAGCTCGAGAATCCCGGTAGCTTTACCATACCATGCACTATTGGAAATTTATTCTTTGGTAGAGCCTTGTGCGATTTAGGAGTGAGTATAAATTTGATGCCTTTATCTATATATCAGAAGTTAGGAATAGGGGATGCCAAGCCCACCACAGTGACCCTCCAGTTGGTCGATTGATCAATTAAATATCCGAAGGGGGTCATTAAGGATGTCTTAGTGAAAGTGGACAAGTTTATTTTTCCTACAGATTTTATCGTGTTGGACATGGAGGAAGACAAGGAACTCCCAGTCATACTAGGTAGACCATTCCTAGCAACTGGTAGAACTTTAGTAGATGTACAGAAGGGGGAGTTAACAATAAGAGTTCAAGATCAGGAAGTCAAGTTTAATGTGTTCAAATCTCTAAGGTTTCCTGATGACTCTCATGATGTAATAAAGATGGATTTAGTGGATAAGGACATCACTGAGGAGTTTTCCAAGACACATCCTTTAAACCCTTTAGAAGCCTCCTTAGTGAAATCTGTTGATCTTAGAGAATACAGTGAAGATGATGATGAGGTCTACGAGACTTTACAGTTATTAGAGGTCACTCCTTTTGAGGAAATTGCCAAATTTAAGACATTAGACTCTCCATCTATTCCAGTTTCAAATATCTTTCCATCCACCAGTGATCCTCCAGCATTAGAACTCAAACCTTTACCCTCACACCTTAGGTATGCTTACTTAGGTGAATACTCCACACAACTGGTAATAGTATCTGCTGCTCTCTCTAGTGATCAGGAAGCAAAATTACAAGTGTTAAGCGAGCATCAGAAGGCTGTAGGCTGGTCTATCTCCGACCTTAATGGTATTAGTCCCTCTATCTGTATGCATAAGATACTATTGGAGAAAGGGTATAGGTCATCCATAGAGCACCAGCGTCGATTGAACCCTGTAATGAAAGAAGTTGTCAAGAAGGAGATCATTAAGTGGTTAGATGCAGGGATTATCTATCCCACTTCTGACAGTGCCTGGGTAAGCCCAGTACAATGTGTCCCTAAGAAGGGAGGGATGACAGTGATCGAAAATGAAAATAATGAGCTCATCCCCACTAGCACTGTCACTGGTTGGCAAGTATGTATGGATTATAGGAAACTTAACAAAGCCACCAAGAAAGACCACTTCCCTTTACCCTTCATTGACCAAATGTTAGATCGATTTGCTGGTCACAAATTCTACTATTTGCTGGATGGATACTCTTGGTACAATCAGATAGCTATAGCCCCGAAAGACCAAGAAAAGACTACCTTCACCTGTCCCTATGGGACCTTTGCTTTTAGAAGAATGCCTTTTGGCCTATGCAATGCACCTGCTACATTCCAGCGTTGCATGATGGCCATATTCCATGATATAGTGGAGGATTTTCTTGAGGTTTTCATGGATGATTTCTCAGTATTTGGGGATAGCTTTGATTTATGTTTGTAAAATTTTGCACTAGTGATGAGGAGGTGTGAAGAAACAAACTTAGTGCTTAATTAGGAGAAATGCCACTTTATGGTGAAAGAAGGTATAGTGCTAGGGCATAAAATCTCTGCTAGGGGGATAGAAGTGGATAAGGCTAAGGTGGAAATTATTGAGAAATTACCTCCCCCCACCACTGTAAAAGGAATTCGAAGTTTCCTGGGCCATGCAGGATTTTACAGAAGGTTCATGAAGGATTTTTCTCATATATCTAAGCCTTTATGTAATCTTCTTGAGAAGGACACTTTGTTTTGCTTTGATGAGAGATGCTTAGAAGCATTTAAGACTTTGAAGGAAAAATTAGTTGTAGCCCCTGTAATCATAGCTTCGGATTGGAGTTTACCTTTTGAGCTTATGTGTGATGCAAGTGATTATGCTATCGGGGCTGTACTAGGACAAAGAAAAGGAAGAGTCTTTTATGCTATCTACTATGCAAGTAAAACACTTAATGAGGCCTAGATGAACTATGCTACTACCGAGAAGGAGCTGTTAGCTGTAGTATTTGCCTTTGATAAGTTTCGCTCCTATCTCATTGGTACTAAGGTAGTAGTATATACTGATCATGCTGCCATTAAGTACTTAGTCTCCAAGAAGGATGCAAAGCGGCTGATTCGATGGATCCTCCTACTACAGGAGTTTGACTCGGAGATTAAGGACAGGAAAGGTACAGAGAATCAAGTTGCTAACCATCTATCTAGATTAGAGAGTGGACTTAAAGAAGATGGTACAGCTATTAATGAGTCATTTCCTGATGAGCAGCTATTTACTTTCGGGCACTCCAGATTGCCTTGGTATGCTGATTTTGTAAATTATCTGGTGAGCAATGTAATGCCACCTAATTTAACTACCCAACAAAAGAAAAAGTTTTTGAGTGATGTCAAGTATTATGTTTGGGATGAACCCTTCCTATACAAGCAATGTAAAGATCAAATTTTGAGAAGATGTGTTCCCATGGAAGAAGTAGAGGATATACTTAGACATTGCCATTCTTCTGATTATGGAGGGCATTTTGGAGGAGAGAGGACAGCAGCCAAGGTTTTGTAATCTGGATATTACTGGCCCATGTTATTTAAGGATGCCCACTACTTTGTGATGAAATGTGATAGATGTCAGAGGGTAGGTAATATTTCCAAAAGAAATAAGATGCCTCTGACTAATATTTTAGAAGTAGAACTCTTTGATGTCTGGGGCATTGATTTCATGAGACCATTTGTTCCTTCATATGGCAATCTCTATGTTCTAGTGGTTGTGGACTATGTGTCGAAATGGGTTGAAGCAATGGCCTTACCAACAAATGATGCCAAGGTAGTGATAAGTTTTTTAAAGAAGAATATTTTCACACGATTTGGCACACCTAGGGCTATCATTAGTGATAGAGGATCCCACTTTTGCAATTAAAGTTTTGATGGGCTGTTAAAGAAATATGGGGTTAAACATAAGGTAGCCACTGCTTATCACCCACAGACGAGTGGCCAAGTAGAGTTGTCCAATAGGGAAATTAAGGGGATATTGGAGAAAACAGTAAACCCAAGTAGGAAGGACTGGTCCATTAGGTTAGAGGATACACTTTGGACATATAGGACAGCCTTCAAAACACCTATAGGAATGTCCCATTTTCATCTTGTGTATGGTAAAGCCTGTCATCTACCAGTAGAGCTTGAGCACAAGGCCTACTGGGCCCTTAAGAACCTAAATTTCAATTTAGAAGCAGCAGGGGAGAAGAGGCTGCTACAACTCAATCAGTTAGATGAGTTCAGGTTGCAAGCATATGAGAATGCCAAGCTCTACAAGGAAAAGACTAAGTGATGGCATGATAAGAAAATTAAAGAGAGACACTTCGAGCCAAGCCAGCAGGTTCTGTTATTTAATTCATGCTTGAAGTTGTTTCCAGGAAAGCTTAAGTCCAGGTGGTCAGGGCCCTTTACCATTACACAAATATTCCCTCATGGAGCCATTGAAATTATGGATGAGACCCTGAATCAACCCTTTAAGGTTAATGGGGGCAGATTGAAACACTATTTTGGGGGAGGTTTTGATCGTCAGCATTCTGTGACCACTTTAGCTGACCCTCCTACTTCTGATCCTGCTACTTAGCTTCATTTTTCTTTTTCACTTTTTGTACAGTTCTTTTCTTTTCTATCGTTTCTCTCTTTGTTTATTTTGCAGATGTCTCTTCCAGAATTACATTTTTAATCAAGCTTCAATTGTTCATCATCATCAGAAAAGGGAGTACTCTGTTCCTGAACTTCAATTCTTACATTATCTGCACACTGAGGATACTGTGCACTTCAAGTTTGGGGGAGGGGATGTTACTTGAGCAGTTTTTAAAAATTTGGGCAAAATTGAAAATTTCTTCAAATTTTTTTGAAAATTCGAGCTTAAACTGTTTGATTTTGGGATGATTTAGTGCTTAACATGTAGTTTTCCCATATTCTGATGATATGACCCATGATTAAGTATGATTTTGATTGACTGAGAAGCATGATTATAGGAAAAGCATGAATTTAAATTCTTGAATTTGTCTTGATTCTGATTGTGATTTCCTCATCTTACGCACATGTCATGTCATGAATTTGTATATTTATTTAGAGAAAGCTTATGTGGACATAGGATTGCATTTGTTCAATTGATTTTGTGCATCATATTCTAGAATTTTCTTAATCTGATCTCGAAGCGAAATATTAGATCGCACTTAATTAGAGAGATGATTTAGGCCATCTTTGGATCGTTTGAGCCTTTCGAGCCATCCCTGTACATACTTTATCCCTAATCACCCATCTAGGCCAAATAAGCTTTTCTCTGTAAATACACCTGCATAATTTCCTTAGCTTAAACTCTTTTCCTATCCCTTACCCCGAAAGCATGGAAAGTCATCGGATATATTTTGAGCTTTGTACATATGGGTATCTGGTGATAGTGAAAGTTCAAAAAAAAAAGAAAAAGAAGAAAGAAGAAAAATACAAAAATAGAATAAAATGTTTAGTGGAATAAAATAAGTTTGGGGGAATAATTATAGCTCATACATTAAAAGATCCTAGCAAGTAATGCATGTTAAGGGGTAATTAAACCTAAATCGACTCTATCATACCCTAACCCCAGCCTTACATTACAAGCTTAATGAAGTCATATTGATCTTTGAGTAAGTGTGACTACATTAGTGGAGAGATTAGTGGAAAGCAAACTTATGGGAATGATCACATGTCATTGACTTTGCATTCACCGTGCTTGCATAATCTGATCCGAATAATGTACTTTGAAGTGGCTTTGACATTTTTCACACACACACGAGGAGTCCAATTTAGGTTAGGACTTATGATTGGATGATTCTGAGTGTTTGACTTGTAATTGTGAATCTTTAAGATTATTGTCTGTACTTTATCTTTGAGGATAATATTGGGGAAATTATTATGTTTTGTACTTGTCATTTCTACAATTGTTTTGTTTTGCTTGAGGACAAGCAAAAGCTCAAGTTTGGGGGTGTGATAATTCTATTTTTTATAGAATTATTTGTGCTTAAATTCTTAATTATTTATTTAATCCCCATATTATTTTATTAATAATCCTCTTTATTTAATTAAAATTCTTTAATGTGCAGATAAATTAAATCCGGATGAAACTCAATCGTTTCAGTCGAAATTGGGCTGAAAACGAGCTAAAGGAGATTGGGCCACTTCAAATTTTACAGACCGAGTCACCAGTCGTCTGGACACGCGTGATGCCAAGTGTCCATATTTTATTTGCTCTGAAACGATAAGATCAACAAACACCGAGCGAATATTCTGGAAGGCACACGCCGGGCCACATCGCACAGCCAACTGGACAAATCGACAAGTGACGTGGAAATATCTATTCTGCAACAAATCAATTGAAGACAAGTGGCCAAACAATGCCAACTCATCTAGGATGAAAATTTACTATTATACCCTTATGTTTGTGTATAAATAGAACATGATGGCAATTGAAAACGTATGTAGGTTAGGGTAGAATAGCTTTTAGATTAATTTTAAAAGTTTTCCTTAGAATTTTCGCATAGTTTCACAAGTTGTTTAATGTTCATTCACTATTCACTTTATGAAATTATTTGTTTCAATCTCTAATTTCATGGTATTTCATTAGCAATCTTGTTTACCTTTTTCTTCTTGTTCAGTTTGAAAAAATCCATTGCTGGATGTTTCTTATTTAGTGACGTTTTAAATAGAAATTTAAAGCTTTCAGTATCAAGTTCTCGATTTCCAAATTCATTTCTATATTTGTTTGATAAACCATTAGTTTGATTTTAGCTTTCGGTTTGTCCCTGTTTGAGCAATCGGGTTTCAGGATATCTTCATTCATTCTTCCACTTTTTGATTTTGTTGCTTTGATGTGGATTGATGCTGAGCATTTGTCCACATCATGAGCAAAGTGGAACATGGTTAGAGAAGAAAGTGAAGTAATCCGAGGAGTTGAGTTCACTATCAATGGAAGAAGCTCACGATTGCTATGTAGTTGTGATTTTTATTTCCTTTCGGTTTTAAGTTTGTATTCAGCTATGCGTCATTGTTCATTCCTTATTTCATTGTTATTTGCTTACAATTCATGATCCGATTTGTGACTACATTTAGAGTTTAGCTTCTATTTTTACTGCACTTTCATTATGTTTCTTTAATCATGTCATTTACTGCATTTCAGTCCACATTATAGTTATTTGTTCATTTTCTGCTTGTTAATGGTTAGTGTAAAGGTTAGGATGAGTTTTCCGATGTAGAGTCTCATGAAGTAATCCGTAGGAGCATAAAGTCACTCTTAGTTTCATTTTTACTCTTTGTTATGCTCTGTTTCGGTTATTGCTTATTGTTTCTATAAGTTGTGTGCTAACTAGTTTTGTTGCTTTGTTGTGATTGTTGC
This sequence comes from Firmiana major, assembly GCA_033439115.1. Taxonomy (NCBI): domain Eukaryota; kingdom Viridiplantae; phylum Streptophyta; class Magnoliopsida; order Malvales; family Malvaceae; genus Firmiana; species Firmiana major. Next base: position 62,767,012 of record CM065897.1, on the reverse strand, counting down.
TGAGCATAAAGTTGGGTACCAAGGAGGCTGAAGATGATGTTAGACTAGGAAGCAGCTGCTGCTGCTGTTGAAGTAATCCCTTGGCACCCGACTGTTGCACACGAGCTGAATGATGCAAAAACCAGAAGCAACATGTTGCAGCAGACAGTAGCTAGGCAGAGGACGTGTGAAGCAGAACAGCATGTTGGACCTGGCTGCTAGCTGGGCAGGACAGCAGCTGGGAGCAACCGCACGACAGAAACAGAGTGCAGGACAAAGCAGACTGGCCGCATGTCCATAGCACCTGGAGGCAGAGCAGCACAACGGAGAAGGCAGTGCAACAGTGCACTTGCAAAACAAAATCGGGACCACTTTGTTTATTAATTGATAAGGCCATGTTTGGCTAGCTTATTGTAGTGGTTTAATTCATTTTACATGCGTTATTAGATAGATTAATTTCAAGTTTATTAGTTAGCTTAGTTAGTTGATTTCTCAATTGCATGATAGTTATATTTTCTTTGTTTCATTAGTTTAACTTAGATTTAGTTAAATCAAAAATTAATTTTTATTCTAGTATTAGGGGTTGTGCTTAAAATTAATTTAGATAAACTCATTTTATGCATTTTAAGTTTTAGTGAAAAATCCAAAAAATGTGTTTCATGCATTAGTTAATTTTTATTGTTAAATTAGTAATTAGTGATAATTAGGATTAATTTAGATTTAATATTTTAGACTTTTAGATTTGTAGTTAATTTCTTAATCAATTTACATTTTTATTAGTTAGTTTAATTACATGCATTTTTATTTTAAGTTTTTTTAAATTTTAGTTTAATTAATTGCATTCCTTTATTTTTATATTCGCATTTTAATTGCATCAATTCATTTTAACTGTTTTAATTTTCTTTTGTAGGTTATTTGCTTTTAATTGCGTGGAGTATTGTAAGCAAATTTTGCTCGGTTTTATTTCCTTTAGTTTTTATTATTTTATTGCTTTCCAGTATTTTTAATTAGCCTTAGTAGATCACCCTCTTTAATTTCATAATTTGCTAGGATATATTTAGGGTAAGATTAACCAGTAGTTAATTAGGCTAACAACTTCTCTGTGGAATGATAACTCGGGACTCGAATCCCATTATTACTTGTACGACCCGTTCACTTGCGGACATATACCCTTAGGGCGTGTCAGATTCCAAACTATGTTGTTCTCCTCTTTAAGATGAACAACTTTGTATCTAATAGATTCCTCTCAAATCTTATCGAAAATTTGGTGATTTTAGAGAGAGAAAACTAGGTTTTGGGTGGAAAAGTGGAAAGGAAAGGTTAAATTTTGTGATTTGCAGATTTCAACTGCTCCTTTTATAGAAATTGCTTGATGAGATCGATTTGTCGAAGCATGAGATCAATCTGGTCCTCTTAAATCCCTCATTTTCATGCCAATTTGAATGCATGAGATCGATTGTCGAGTGCTTGTGATCGATCTGTCCCGAGAGCTAAGGAAATCGATCATTCGCCTTAAAATCAATCTGCTCATTACAGAATGTTTAGCAGATCGATCTGGCTCCATTGGAGATTGATCTGTTTTGTTCCATTACTCAAATAATAGCATTTTTTGCTCTTTCAAATCGATCTCTCATCCTATGAGATCGATCTGACCTTCATATTTTCTAGATTTTCTACAGTTTTTCTGCAGCAACTCACACCCAAACTGTAAGACCCGAATTTAATTAAAATATGAAATGAATGAGTATTCGTGAAAGGAAGTTGGGTTAAATTAATCCCGAACACGTGCAAGGGCAAAACGGTCAAAAGATCGAAAGTCGAAATAAATTCGATGAGAAAAATTAATTAAAAATAAATGGATTGAGGAATCTTAGTCAATAAAGGCGAGATAAATTTATTCTAGATTAAATTGATCAAGATATCAATTTATGGGAATTAATCGGGATTAATCAGAATTTTTAATTCAAAAAATAATTTCAAAAATAATCAAAAAATATACCGAAAAGTCATTCGGGACAGTATCCCAAAAATACGGAGAAATTATACCCGAAAAAGGATTAAAATATAATAAATAAATTAAATAAAATTAAATTAATTAATTTGGAATAAAATAATAATTTTTGGTAGATATTTTGGGTATTTTAATGTATTTTAATGATTAAAATAATAATAAAAATAATTAATAAAATAAATAAAAAAAAAGGAATCAGAATTGTCGGGGAGAGAGAAAGAGAAGCAGAGACGAAAAACGAAAGCCAACCCGAGGAGGAAGCCGACGAACCACCGTCGGCCAGGGACCCCAGGCGAGGGTCGGCGAAGGAAGCCCGACGCCAGGTGAGTCGTCTGCCACCAGTGACGCGCGCCAAGGACACCGGAGAACAGAGGAGAAGGCTGCTGGAAAGAAATGGTCACCGGCGGCAAACGGCGGCGATTCGGGCGGAACTAAGGCCCGATTCTGAAAGCCCAGGCGACGGTGGTTCTTTCTGCACCAGTAGCAGCCGATGAAACAGCGGGAATCGTCAGCGACGACGAAGAGAAAGAAATGGGTTCCGATGGCTGAGGGAGAAGAGCCGGACCGACGGCGTTTCGGCGACCTCGATCGAAGCTGAGGCCAGATTCGTGCTGCGGACGACCCAACGGAGCCACTAGCGGTGGAAACCAGCAGAGAACTGGCCGGCAAGGCGGTCCGAACCGGTCTGAACTGGACTGAACAGGTTCAGCCAAGAAAGAGAGGAAAAAAGGAGAAAAAGGGAAAAAAGAAAAAGAGAAAAAAATTGAGGAAAATTTCAGTGATGCAATCGAGCTTCGGGTAAGTCTGTAAGCAGTCGAATTGACCGATTTAAATTTTGAAAATAATCGACTGAAAGTTTACCCGAAAATATATTTAATTGTGTAGCTCGATGATTGGCATCAATCGAAAGCTCAAGACAGCCTCGATTTGCGTACTAGCATGGAATCTCGGGTAAGTAACCCTTATTTACGACAATTTACATCGTTATGCGTGATATGAATTTAAATTTCGCATAAATTGAATTAAATTATGAAAATTTAGATCAATTGTCGTAAATAATAAATTTAGCTATTCGAGAGTTAGAACGAGGCCCAATAAATTGTTGGAGGGTCCAATGAGCCCAATAGGGCTCGATAAAGTGAAAATTAAGTGAAAAACGGGCTTAAAGCCGATTAAGGCCCATTAAGGTGCAATCGGGCCCAATAGGGGTAAACGGGCCCAATGATTTAAATTAAGCCCAGAAAATAGGAAATACAATTAAGTTGTACAATATCTTACCCGAGGAATATTGATACGCAATTCCGGGCATTGGATTGAGAGCAGATCGGACTGCGCGATGTGACATCAGTGGAAAGGTCAGACTCGACAGGAAAATAAGGTAAGGAAATTCTACGGACTGCTAGAGGTAAACTTTACGAAATTTCAAGTTCATATGCAGTCTTTAAAAATTATCTGAAGGGTCTAAAGGTCAAATAATAATTTTAGTGCCCCGAATGGGCAAATTACTAAAATACCCTTGTTAAGGGTAAAATTTATAAATTTAGGAAAAATTGGGAGGAGCAAGAACAAGAGGTTTCTGCTTGTTCTGGAGACATTTTAATGCATGCATGAGTAGACTGACTAACCTTGAAAGAAAATGCACAGCATTGCATACTTTCAACGATATAATTGTTTTGAAAACTGTTTTGAGGAAACAGAGCCGCCTACGTGTTTTTATTTACATGTGACGTGCTGGAGCTCAGCTCGCACAATGTTTTGATTTGGGTGATGCATGCATTAGTGCTGGAGCGAGAGCTCGCACTAGAGTTCTATATGCATAGGTGATAGAGTATAACTCGCACCAGATTTCACATGCTTTTTTGAGACAGGGTGCTGGAGTTTAACTCGCACCAGATTTTATAAGATTTTCATGTGATTTATATATAGAGTGCTAGAGCCTAGCTCGCACTAGTTTTACTGGATTTGTGGAGTAGTGCTGTCTGCCCTTGGAGTCAGCCAAAAGGCCCAACAGGCTCAAAAGACCTCTTAAGTGGGGTGAGAGTGAGGGATGAGGTTAGCGGCCTTGTGGGGATGTAAAGCGGGCTCTGCCAGTTTTACTTGATTTGATGAGAGTGCTGAGCATCGCTCGCACTGATTTTATGAGAACATGCGATAAGCCGTGCTTGGAGCATCGGGTAGACTGTGTGTCACCGATTAAATAGGCTAGCACGTGCGTTTTGAGACATGGCATGAGTATTGAGATATGATATAAGAAACAAAACCTCTTTGTGGGAAGCAGGCCATTTGGGCTGGAGTACCTAGAACGGTATGGGTCCATGGAGTACGATGTACCGTGTGGTATCTTTGTGATACGGGGTATCTTCGGATACGGTATCTTTGGATACGTGGTATCTTCGGATACGGCATCTTCGGATGCGTGGGATCGGATAAGACTGACGGGTTGTATTGACCCACCTCCCGGGCGGTTCCCGATCAGGGTGAGACCCCGCACACTAGGATCCGTGTAGCAGAGGGGCTCACGAGGACACACAGCCATAGTCCTGGTTATTGCCGATATACAGATGTTGCCTAGTCTCGCATGTCGACGATTTTGATGAGATTAAACTGGGTTTTAAATTAAATGTGCATGATGGTTATTTCCATGCTTTTTAAACACATGTGTGATGTAAACGGATTTTCATGGTTTTATGTGTAAGACCCGAATTTAATTAAAATACGAAATGAATTAGTGTTCGTGAAGGAAAGTTTGACTGAATTAATTCTCGAACATGTGCAAGGGTAAAATGGTCAAAAGACCAAAGGTCGGTATAAATTCGATAAGGAAATTTAATTAAAAATATGGATTTGAGAAATCTTGGTCAATAAAGGTGAAATAAATTTATTTTGGGTTAAATTGATCAAGATATTAATTTATAAAAATTAATCGGGATTTTTAGTTCGGAAAAATAATCCCGAAAATAATCGAAAAATATGCTGAAAAGTCATTCGGGACAATATCCCGAAAATACGAAGAAATTATACCCGAAAAAGGATTAAAATATAATAAATAAATTAAATTAAATTAAATTAAATTAATTTGGAATAAAATAATAATTTTAAGGGATATTTGGGTATTTTTAAGGTATTTGAATGATTAAAAAAAAAAAGGTTGGGAAATCAAAAAAATCGGGGAGAGAGAAACACAAAGCAGAGACGAAAAAACGGAAGGCAACCGAGGAACCACCGGCGAGCCGTCTGGCGACCAACGACCCCGACGAGGAGCCGAAGAGGAAGAGGAGAGACCGACGATCCTTCAGCCACCGGTGACGTACGTCGGAGAAGCCCGAATCCGACGAAACGACGGACAAAAGCTGAGAAGGAAAATCGAGTCCGTTCCGACGAATGGCGGCATCTTGGCTCCGATCCGACCCCGTAAAACGATCCCCAGGCCGAGACGGTTCTGTTGAGGCCATTGGATGCCGACGAAACGGCGGGAATCGTCGGTGATGGCCAAGAGAAGAAATGGGTTTCCGACGCCGAGGGAGAAGAGCCGGACTGGCGGCGTTCCGGCGACCTCGACTGAAATCGAGGGTAGATTCGTGCTGCGGACGACCTTGCGGAGGTGTTGGCAGTGGAAGCCGGTGGAAAATCGGCCGACAAGGCGGTGAACCGGTCGAACCGGAGTGAACCGGGGTGAACCGGCTGGTCTGAACCGGTCCGAACCGGACTGAACCGGTTCAACCAGAAAAAGAGAGGAAAAAAGGAAGAAAAAAGGGAAAAAGAAAGAGAAAAAAATTGGGAAAAATTCCAGTGATGCAATCGAGCTTCGGGTAAGTCAGTAGTGGTCGAAATTGACCCGATTTAAATTTTGGAGTATTTAATTTAATTAATTTTGGGCTGAAAACTTACCCGAAAAATTATGGAATTATGTAGCTCGACAATTGGCGTCCAACGAGAGCTCGAGACAGCCTCAAATTTCGTACTAGCATGGAATCTCGGGTAAGTGACCCTTATTTACGACAATTTACATCGTTATGCATGATATGAATTTAAATTCCGCATAAATTGAATTAAATTATGGAAATTTAGATAAATTGTCGTAACTAATAAATTTAGCTATTCGAGAGTTAGAACGAGGCCTAATAAATTGTTGGTGGGCCCAGTGAGCCCAATAGGCCTCGATAATGTGAAAATTAAGTGGAAAACGGGCTTAAGGCCAATTAAGGCCCATTAAGGTGCAATCGGGCCCAATAGGGGTAAACGGGACCAATAATTTAAATTAAGCCCAGAAAATATTAAATACAATTAAATTGTATAATATCTGACCTGAGGAATATTAATACACAGTTTCGGGCATTTGATTGGGAGCATATTGGACTGCGCGACGAGACAACAGTGAAAAAGAAAAGGTCAGACTCGACAGGAAAATAAGGTAAGGGAATTCTACGGACTGCTAGAGGTAACTTTACGCAATTTTAAGTTCATTTGCAGTCTTCAAAAATTACCTGAACGGTCTAAAGGTCAAATAATAATTTTAGTGCCCCGAATGGGCAAATTACCAAAATACCCTTGTTAAGGGTAAAATTTATAAATTTAGAAAAAATTAGGAGGAGCAAGAATAAGAGGTTTCTGCTCATTCTGGAGGTGTTTTGATGCATACATTAGTAGGCTGGCTAACCTTGAAAGAAAATGCACAGCATTACATACTTTCAACGTGAAATTGTTTTGAAAACTGTTTTGAAAACTGTTTTGAGGAAACAGAGCCGCCTACATGTTTTATTGACATGTGACGTGCTAGAGCTCAGCTCGCACGATATTTTCGATTTGTATGATGCACGCATTAGTGCTGGAGCGAGAGCTCGCACTAGAGTTTTACATGCATAGGTGCTGGAGTCCAACTCGCACCAGATTTTTATATATATATATGATTTTAGTGACAGGGTGTTAGAGCTTCGCTCGCACCAGATTTTTATACGGTTTGCATACAGAGTGCTAGAGCTTAGCTCGCACTAGTTTTACTTGATTTGATGAGAGTGCTGAGCATTGCTCGCACCGATTTTATGAGAACATGTGATGAGCCGTGCTTGGAGCATCGGGTAGACTGTGTGTCACCGATTAAATAGGCTCGCACGTGCGTTTTGAGACATGGCATGTTAAAAACAACCTGATGAGCCCGAACGAGGGATAAGGGTTAGAGAAACAACCTGATGAGCCCGAACGAGGGATAAGGGTTAGAGAAACAACCTGATGAGCCCGAACGAGGGATAAGGGTTGGAGATCCACCTGATGAGCCCGAACGAGGGATAAGGGTTGGAGGACCAGCTGATGAGCCCGAACGAGGGATAAGGCTGGGGATCCACGGAGTACGATGTACCGTGCAAGTAGCATGGAGTACGATGTACCGTGTGTTATCTTTGCATACGTTGGTATCTTTGTGATACTTGGTATCTTTGTGATACGTTAGCATCTTCGGATGCATGGGATCGGATAAGACTGACGGGTTGGATTGACCCACCTCCCGGGCGGTTCTCGATCAGGGTGAGACCTTGCACACTAGGATCCGTGTAGCTAGAGGGACTCACGAGGACACATATGGCCATAGTCTTGGTTATTTGTCGATATACAGACATTGCCTAGTCTCGCATGTCGTCGATTTTGATGAAATCAAATTGGGTTTTAAACTAAATTTGCATGATGGTATTTCCATGCTTTTCAAAACCATGTGTGAATATAAACCGATTTTCATGATTTTGTGTGAGTCATGATCACCCGCAGGAGGGGTCGAGTCCTGACTTTATTGTGAAAATTTTAATTGAGAAAATAAATGATTTGTAATATTTGCGTGTTGAATTTTCCGTACAAACTTGATTTACATAACATCATAACTCATATCATTTGTTTTAAAATGTGTGGAGAAAGGGTGGTTTATACATGGCACCACGTTCATGTAGGTAGTATGGTTACCTACTTGTTCGTAGGATTGCCTTACTGAGCTTGATGTGCTCACCCCTTTCATTTTCTCCCACAGATAATCTCCAGTTGAAGTTGAGACGACTCAGTATTGCATTCCGGATATCCGCTGCTGCCCATCAACATAAGGTATATACACTTGTACATATTGTATCTACATAAGCATAGCACAGTAACATGTTTGTAAGTAACTTTAGGGGATGTATAAATATTGTAGACATTTTATAAATGACTGAGAAAGAATTAAGTTATATGGTAAATGTATGGTGGGACTGGCATTGACGCACAGCCCAATTTGTTAGTGGAGTATGGTCACGATCAGAGGAAAGGTAAGTATGAAATAGAAATAACAAAACGCAAAAAATTAACTCTGATTTTTAGGTAGTTTGGGTCGTGACATGTTTGGTATCAGAGCGACAATTGGTCTGATGTGTGTCAGTGTCAGTAATTAGGAAATTTCATCCCCGTGTTACTGTGCTTGGTTAGATACAATAGTGTTATCGAGATGGGTTTTGACTAAGAAATGGTTGAGAATGCAGGAATGCCTAATATGAGTAGCGTTAGATGAGATTGTGCACGAGGCAGAGGTCGTAGAGGTAGACCTGAGTCTGCTAAATCGTGCTGAGTTGACTATGAGAATTAGGATGAGATTGAAATGGAGGCTAATGTTGAGCATGCCCCACTGAGTCCGACAGAGAGATCGGACAGTATTGAGACACGCTTCGCGAGATTGGAACGGAGTGTGGAGATTATTTTGAGGAGCTAATTGCTCAGATTATGCATGGGATTTGAGGGCGCAGCGGAGCATTGGTGGAAACCCGCTCGACCCATCTTAAGTGTTAAACATCCATAGCTAAGATGAGAAATCTTATTGGATCTATTCCGGTAACAGGATATCCCGGACATGATTTAAAGGAAAAATTTCTTACACTACCCAGGAATACTAAATTGATTATGAGTATGAAACTCAGTTATATTCTTTGGAAATATTACCTCGATACTATGAACAAGTGACAGTCGAGATGTCTAAGAGTTCATGAAATGGCTCAACTTTTCAGTTAGAGTCCGATTGGCCCATGAGATATTACCTATGGAGGCAGTGCACAGATTTACAGTTGGGTAAATAAGAACATGAATTGCATGCCCCTGAGATTGGGAAAGGTAGTGAGGGCTAAAATAGAGACAGAAAGAGAATCGAGAAATGACAAGGATGTTAAAATGGGAAAATGGTAATTGGTAAAAGATTTAATTTGATGAGTCATGGAGTAAGATAATTGGTAAGGCCTCAGTGTATCCAATTTTGGCACTCTTGAAGGGCATTGTGATTGGAGGACCCCGACCTGCTACGAAGCAGTGTAGCAGTGTAAGCACTGTAAGCAGTGTGAAATGTGTGGTGGATACTACGGAAGGAGGGTCTATATCTACACTGTATTGATGAAAATGGCCGTCAAGTGTGATAAGAAGGACCATTGATTTTGATTGCACAGAGTTGGGCGAGATCGCCCCACAAGAAAGTAAAGAGACAGAAAAACTTCATTGGTATAGCTGCAACGAAAAGGGAGGCAATAGCCGAAAAGAAAAGAAAAAGGAAAGTAGGCTGTTGGACGAAGGCGAGAGGATGTCTTGGACCAGGACACTATTGATGTTTCATGGATGTGGTGTAAGATACCACACTTGTTATGAATAATGAAGTACATATGTTCATTGATCCTGGTGCCATACATTTATTCATACCGCCTTCATTCGCATATAAGTGAGTAAAAAGCATGAATGCCTACATTATCGGGCACAATATTGATAAATGAGTACCCCAATAGAGGAGGATGAATTAACGGAATATGAATATAGAGATTTTAAGTGACAAAAAGGGGTGTAACAGTTGAAATTAAAGGAGTAAAGGATTGTACTCACGGAATGAATAATGAAAGAGTTTTGTCATGAGGGATATACGAAAGGAGATAATCTTTAAGATATGTTGATCATAAATACAAGATGTATTGGAGTAAGAGTGCGTATGTGAAGTCATTGAGATTAAAGCAATTAGTAGCGAATATAAAGTGTGACCACATGGACTGGTATATAAAGTAATTGTGGTTAAGTCTAAGGGTTAATAAAGGTATTCCAAAATACCTCCCCGCCTGAAGACTTGACAGCGTCTAGAAGTATGTATATATGACCTATAACGTGAAATCGATCGTCGTAATAAATACCTTTAGCATTAGGATGCTTTTACTAAGATGATAAGAATATTAAAATTCGACAAATCATAAAGGTTAACATAGTAAAATTTAATAAGAGCCGTTAAGATAAGAAAAGGAAATGACGCAGGTTAGTACCTGAAAACGTAAGCGATTTTGAAGGATCTGATACGCTTATGCGTACATAAGTCAAGGATTGGACCGATCTGTAATCATCATTATCGATGATATGTTGGGTGTAGTTAAAGTCTAGGGCAAATTGTAAGCAATAATTGAAAATTGCTTTTACAGATGGTTGCTGCGAGTTCTAAAAAGGGTATACCTTGTTGTCACGTTTAACTATGAAAACGTGGTCTTTGAGTGAGATGATAGATGTGACGTGAATTTCGGTGTAGTGAAGTATGAATTGACCACCATGATTAATTTCACCATACCCAACAGCTCAAGAGGTTCTCAGTGAGTATGGATACCTCAAAATTATGAATGAGCTGTGTATTGATGTATAATGGGAAGATAGTCAATTTTGGAGTCAGACAACTCCTTGATTACGAAATAAACTATCTGACCCATGATTTAAAGTTAGCAGCGATAGTATTTGTACTGAGTAGATGGCACTACTAGGTACACAATGAGGAATTATGGATATGCACTAATCATAAAGCCCGAGTATCTGTTTTCACAGAAAGAGGCGAATATGAGAATACCTAGTGGGTTAGAGCTTCTGAGAGATTTTGATGTGTGAAAATTGTACCACCCAGGAAAGGCTAAGTTGATGACTGATGCCTTGAGCAGAAAGAGCCTCGAGATGGTACCACATATGATGGTCAGGGAGCGTGAGCTGCTAGAGCAGTTGTGGACCTCAGTAATGATGTGATCCCTTCTGATGATGACAGTGATTGTGTGACAGCTAGCCTGAGATTAGAACCGGATGAGAGTGCCCGGATTTGCCAAGCTTAGCGTGATGATCGGCATGATGTCGATAGTTTGGGTCAGATTCAGAAGGGTACAGTGACAGAGTTCACAGCGAGTGTTGATGATTTACAGAGAGGTTCAAAGACAGTATAAGTGCTCCCCAGGACCACAGTTGATGAGATAGTAATATTGTCAGAAGCTCACTCTTCGGGATATACGGTGCATATGAAAAGTAATGAATATATATTAAAATATCTGAAAAGGGTATTGGTGGTCAGATATGAAAAGAGATATGGTATAGATTGTGGAAAAGTGCTTAGTATGTTAGCAGAATAAGGTAGAGTACTAAAAGTCTGCAGAGTTATTGCAGCACCTACCTATATCGACACGGCACGAAAAAATGAGAGCAAGTCTCCATGAATGTCGTGATGGGTTACAGAGAACCCAGGTGAATTACGAGGCTATTTGGATGATAGTCGCTAAGTTGACTAAGTCTACCCACCTTCTGGTTATGAAATCCCCAAATACTCAGAGTGTGTATGAGGATTCAGGTATAAGGAAGATTGTGGAACATTAAGTAGCGTTCCAGTGAGCATGGTATCATATAGGGATTCCCGCTTCACTTCCCACCTCTGAGGATATTTTTAGGAAGCTATGGGAACCCGACTGAGTATTAGCACAGCTTTTCGTCCTCAGACCGATGGTCAGTCAGAGAGGACTGTACAAGTTCTTAAGGATATGATGAGAGTGTGTACATTGATTTTATAAGCTCCTGGAATGATCAGTTATTACAAATCGAAGTCACCAATAGTGACAGTTTTCACTTGAGTATCGGGATAATAAGATATGAGGCAGTGTATGGCTGTAGGGGTTGTTCCCCAAATTGGATAAGAAAAAGTGGGTGACAGATAGAATTATTTTCGACTTTGGATAATAAGTCTTTGAGGGTGTTTAGTTAAGGATGAGAGATTAAGAACACCTCAGAGCAGATAGACAAGTATTGGACTTCACCCTTGGTGAATTAGTATGGTTGAAAGTTACTTGTCCTAAGAGAATAAGGACATAGCGAGCTTCTGGAAGAAGGTAAGTTGAGTTTCGCTGGATTGAATATTTTGAGAGAGTGAACAAGTGGGAGATAAGACCTGTAGGTTGGTGTTATCACCTGAATTAACAGGCACCCACAATATGTCCCATCTTTTGATGATTCGAAAATACTATCCATATCCAGCATAGGTGATAGGATATGAGATCCAACAGTTCAGCTCAGTGCAATATAAGTATATTGAAAAAGTTGATTCGAGCATTAAACAGGAAAGAGAAAGTATTGAGGTTTAAGTTGATCTCCCTAATTAAAGTCCTTTGGTAGTAATACACTCCGGAGAAAGGTCACATGAGAATTAAAGAAGTATGATATGATTGATGTACCCGAAGTAGTCTATGGACTCATATGAATTGGTTCTAATTTGGAGGACCAAATTCCTTAAGTGGGGGAAAGTTGTAAGACCCGAATTTAATTAAAATACGAAATGAATTAGTGTTCGTGAAGGAAAGTTTGACTGAATTAATTCTCGAACATGTACAAGGGTAAAATGGTCAAAAGACCAAAGGTCGGTATAAATTCGATAAGGAAATTTAATTAAAAATATGGATTTGAGAAATCTTGGTCAATAAAGGTGAAATAAATTTATTTTGGGTTAAATTGATCAAGATATTAATTTATGGGAATTAATCGGGATTTTTAGTTCGGAAAAATAATCCCAAAAATAATCGAAAAATATGCTGAAAAGTCATTCGGGACAATATCCCGAAAATACGAAGAAATTATACCCGAAAAAGGATTAAAATATAATAAATAAAATAAATTAAATTAAATTAATTAATTTGGAATAAAATAATAATTTTAAGGGATATTTGGGTATTTTTAAGGTATTTGAATGATTAAAAAAAAAGGTTGGGAAATCAAAAAAATCGGGGAGAGAGAAACACAAAGCAGAGACAGAAAAACGGAAGGCAACCGAGGAACCACCGGCGAGCCGTCCGGCTACCAACGACCCCGACGAGGAGCCGAAGAGGAAGAGGAGAGACCGACGATCCTTCAGCCACTGGTGACGCGCGTCGGAGAAGCCCGAATCCGACGAAACGACGGACAAAAGTCGAGAAGGAAAATCGAGTCGGTTCCGGCGAACGGCGACGTCTTGGCTCCGATCCGACCCCGTAAAATGATCCCCAGGTCGAGACGATTCTGTTGAGGCCATTGGATGCCGACGAAACGGTGGGAATCGCCGGCGACGGCCAAGAGAAGAAATGGGTTTCCGACGCCGAGGGAGAAGAGCCGAACCGGCGGCGTTCCGGCGACCTCGATCGAAACCTAGGGTAGATTCGTGCTGCGGACGACCTTGCGGAGGTGCTGGTGGTGGAAGCCGACGGAGTGAACCGGGGTGAACCGGCGGGTCTGAACCGGACCGAACCGGACTGAACCGGTTCAACCAAAAAAAGAGAGGAAAAAAGGAAGGAAAAAGGGAAAAAGAAAGAGAAAAAAATTGGGAAAAATTCCAGTGATGCAATCGAGCTTCGGGTAAGTCAGTAGTGGTCGAAATTGACCCGATTTAAATTTTGGAGTATTTAATTTAATTAATTTTGGGCTGAAAACTTACCCGAAAAATTATGGAATTATGTAGCTCGACAATTGGCGTCCAACGAGAGCTCGAGACAGCCTCAAATTTCGTACTAGCATGGAATCTCGGGTAAGTGACCCTTATTTACGACAATTTACATCGTTATGCATGATATGAATTTAAATTCCGCATAAATTGAATTAAATTATGAAAATTTAGATAAATTGTCGTAAATAATAAATTTAGCTATTCGAGAGTTAGAACGAGGCCCAATAAATTGTTGGTGGGCCCAGTGAGCCCAATAGGCCTCGATAATGTGAAAATTAAGTGGAAAACGGGTTTAAGGCCGATTAAGGCCCATTAAGGTGCAATCAGGCCCAATAGGGGTAAACGGGCCCAATGATTTAAATTAAGCCCAGAAAATATTAAATACAATTAAATTGTATAATATCTGACTTGAGGAATATTAATACGCAGTTTCGGGCATTTGATTAGGAGCATATCGGACTGCGCGACGAGACAACAGTGGAAAAGAAAAGGTCAGACTCGACAGGAAAATAAGGTAAGGGAATTCTACGGACTGCTAGAGGTAACTTTATGCAATTTTAAGTTCATTTGCAGTCTTTAAAAATTACCTGAAGGGTCTAGAGGTCAAATAATAATTTTAGTGCCCCGAATGGGTAAATTACCAAAATACCCTTATTAAGGGTAAAATTTATAAATTTAGGAAAAATTAGGAGGAGCAAGAACAAGAGGTTTCTGCTCATTCTGGAGGTGTTTTGATGCATACATTAGTAGGCTGGCTAACCTTGAAAGAAAATGCACAGCATTACATACTTTCAACGTGAAATTGTTTTGAAAACTGTTTTGAGGAAACAGAGCCGCCTACGTGTTTTATTGACATGTGACGTGCTAGAGCTCAGCTCGCACGATATTTTTGATTTGTATGATGCACGCATTAGTGCTGGAGCGAGAGCTCACACTAGAGTTTTTCATGTATAGGTGCTGGAGTCCAACTCGTACCAGATTTTTATATATATATATGATTTTGGTGACAGGGTGCCAGAGTCTAACTCGCACCATATTTTTATAAGGTTTGCATACATAGTGCTAGAGCTTAGCTCGCACTAGTTTTACTTGATTTAATGAGAGTACTGAGCATTGCTCGCACCGATTTTATGAGAACATGTGATGAGCCGTGCTTGGAGCATCGGGTAGACTGTGTGTCACCGATTAAATAGGCCCGCACGTGCGTTTTGAGACATGGCATGTTAAAAACAACCTGATGAGCCCGAACGAGGGATAAGGGTTAGAGAAACAACATGATGAGCCCGAACGAGGGATAAGGGTTAGAGAAACAACCTGATGAGCCCGAACGAGGGATAAGGGTTAGAGAAACAACCTGATGAGCCCGACGAGGGATAAGGGTTGAAGATCCACCTGATGAGCCCGAACGAGGGATAAGGGTTAGAGAAACAACTTAATGAGCCCGAACGAGGGATAAGGGTTAGAGAAACAACCTGATGAGCCCGAACGAGGGATAAGGGTTGGAGATCCACCTGATGAGCCCGAACGAGGGATAAGGGTTGGAGGACCAGCTGATGAGCCCGAACGAGGGATAAGGCTGGGGATCCACAGAGTACGATGTACCGTGCAAGTAGCATGGAGTACGATGTACCGTGTGTTATCTTTGCATGTGTTGGTATCTTTGTGATACTTGGTATCTTTGTGATACGTTAGCATCTTCGGATGCATGGGATCGGATAAGACTGACGGGTTGGATTGACCCACCTCCCGGGCGGTTCCCGATCAGGGTGAGACCTTGCACACTAGGATCCGTGTAGCTAGAGGGACTCACGAGGACACATATGGCCATAGTCCTGGTTATTTGTCGATATACAGACGTTGCCTAGTCTCACATGTCGTCGATTTTGATGAAATCAAATTGGGTTTTAAACTAAATTTGCATGATGGTATTTCCATGCTTTTCAAACCCATGTGTGAATATAAACCAATTTTCATGGTTTTGTGTGAGTCAGGATCAGCCGCAGGAGGGGTCGAGTCCTGACTTTATTGTGAAAATTTTAATTGAGAAAATAAATGATTTGTAATATTTGCGTGTTGAATTTTCCGTGCAAACTTGATTTACATAACATCATAACTCATATCATTTGTTTTAAAATGTGTGGAGAAAGGGTGGTTTATACATGGCACCACATTCATGTAGGTAGTATGGTTACCTACTTGTTCGTAGGATTGCCTTACTGAGCTTGATGTGCTCACCCCTTTCATTTTCTCCCACAGATAATCTCCAGTTGAAGTTGAGACGACTCAGTACTGCATTTCGGATATCCGCTGCTGCCCATCAACATAAGGTATATACACTTGTACATATTGTATCTACATAAGCATAGCATAGTAACATGTTTGTAAGTAACTTTAGGGGATGTATAAATATTGTAGACATTTTATAAATGACTGAGAAAGAATTAAGTTATATGGTAAATGTATGGTGGGACTGGCATTGACGCACAGCCCAATTTTTTAGTGGAGTATGGTCACGATCAGAGGAAAGGTAAGTATGAAATAGAAATAACAAAACGCAAAAAATTAACTCTGATTTTTAGGTAGTTTGGGTCGTGACATTATGTGAGTCAGGATCACCCGAAGGAGGGGTCGAGTCCTGACTTTATTGTGAAATTTTTTAAATGAGAAAGAAAAGATTTGAAATGATTGCATGTTGAATTTTTCCATGCGAATGGATTTACATAACATCATAACTCATATCATCTGTTTTAAAATGTGTGGAGAAAGGGTGGTTTATGCATGGCACCACGTTCATGTAGGTAGTATGGTTACCTACTTGTTCGTAGGATTGCCTTACTGAGCTTGATGTGCTCACCCCTTTCATTTTCTCCCACAGCTAATCTCCAGTTGAAGTTGAGGCGACTCAGTACTGCATTCCGGATAACCGCTGCTACCCATCATATAAGGTATATATACTTGTATAAATTGTATCTAAATAAGCATAGCACAGTAACATGTTTGTAAGTAACTTTAGGGGATGTATAAATATTGTAAACACTTATAAATGACTGAGAAAGAATTAAGTTATATGGTAAATGTATGGTGGGACTGGCATTGACGCACAGCCCAATTTGTTAGTGGAGTGTGGTCACGATCAGAAGACAGGTAAGAATTTAAGTAAGAAAATAACAAAATAATAAAACGCGAAAAATTTACTCTGATTTTTAGGTAGTTTTGGGTCGTGGCACAAACATCCTTAATTTGTTACCATGGTCATTTTCTCATCCAGTTACCTTTAAGACTTGAAAATGGCAGCCATTCATACTTTATACACATTAAAACTTGCGTACATTCATTGTACAACCAAAGGCATCCCGTACCAAACCAAATGGAAGTATAACTTCATTCTATTTTACCACACTACTCATTTTGAGTTCCCATCACATTCATCACTCGTAAAAGCTCATTTCTTCATATTCATACACAATGAAACTTGTATGTACATTACAAACTCATATTACAAGTATGTACATTGAATCTATGAACTTACATCACTTAAGCTTTACAGTGTAAATACCACACCATACTCATGATTTCATAAAGTTTATATCCAAAAATACGTGTCTTACATAGCCTTTCCTATAAACTAGGCCTCTAGCTTTCTTCATTAGTTGAAAATAGCATTGCAGTTCTAGTAATTCTAGGTGGTGAAGTTTCACCCACTCTTTCTCTCACATTATGTGCATGGCTTTTAAGAATGCGACTAGAACCTCCCTCTTTTACTGTGTTTCTCTAAGCCTATATTGTAGAATGAGCAGTAATGCCTTATTTCTTCCTTGAGACAGACTTGATCAAGAGCGCTGTGGAGAGAAATTGCCTTGAGTTCAACTCTCAACGAGAGTAATAATTGTTACAGAGTGGTTAAGAAAGTAGGTAAAGAGATAGAAACCATAATTTATGTGGATGGGTAATGTGCCTACATCCACAGTGGTAACTGTTAGTTTACCACCAAGTATATGGTGTGATCTAGATTGTTCACCAAGTACAACGCTTTTGACAAGACTGGTCGGTGGTTGGGTGTGACTAGGATATAGATGTGTAAGAAAATAAATAAGGTGTAAAGTAAATATAACAGAGTCTATAAAGTAAATATAACAGAGTCTGGGCAAGAATGAGAGTTGAGATTCCTTTACCTGTGGAAAAGATGGCCTATTTATAGGCTAGTAGGGGCACAAGATTATGTCATGTGTCATCATTTGGTGAAATCTGGCTTGTCTAAGTAAGATCGATCTATCTTCAAGCCATAAGACTAGAGAGATCAAAAGACTGAACATGATGTAGACTGGACCTATTAAGCCAAGCTAAGTATGTGGTCTTTTGGGTTAAGTCTATCCCTACTGATGATGAAGATGATGATCATTGTTTTGACTATCTATCTTATTATGTAAGTTAAGTTGCATAAGACAACTAGCTTCTGCTATTTAATAACCAACTGAAAATGCTATTGAAAAACCACTTTGTGTAAAACAGCAAGCTGTTGTAGGAGTAGTGTAATGACCTTGGAAGCAGAATTTTAGGCTAATTTTTTCCTGAACTTATTAGGTTAGTCAACACGTAGTGTAGGTTTTACTAGTCAAGTGGATTACTACTCGACTTGGTTTAACGCAAATTGCCTAAGTTCCTAATGTGATTACCTTGTGATACATAACATTCCTATTTTAGAATATTTTTGGCTCCCTAATATTTCCTTGTCACTTATTCAACTACAACTATATATGATCTTGTAAACCCTTAAAAACATCATATGGCATCGCCATATAATCTTTAACTTAATTTACATCGTAAGATATTATATAACTTATGATTACATTAAATTTTAATGCTTAAATCCCGTTCATACATTACTGCGTACAAGTATTTATTTGGAATATAAAGATGATAAAAAAACGAGGTTATACCTCAAAAATGATAACACAAGGCTTAAGAGGATGTAAAGTACTCTAAGCAGTCCAAGCTCACAAAACTAGAGCCTAATGGAAGTAATTTGTAGAGGAAGTAACAAAGGGGAGTGTACTAATTCCCACTAAGTAAAATATATACAGGAATGTTATGCTCATATCGCATTAACTCATGCATGAAAAATGCTTATACCAAGTTAAACGATATAAATAGTCTATAATCATCTCAATACTTGAGTTGGGGTTTCAGGGGTATTAGTCGAAATTTTTCCGAACTCTAACACCAACCTAAGCTGCTCCACACATATACTTAACTCTGTATATCAAATGCACATGTCATGCATAAAACCACACGCATCAAAAACATAGTTTTGAATGCATCTTTAAATAACAGCTAGAACTTCTAGATAGATAATGTCCAAAGCATAAAACCATTATGTAATAAATCTTAAAACTCAGTTTTCATGTTCTTGAAAACTACACTCAATCTAAGATCATCAATATAAGAAAGAAGATTAGATTCTTTTCCTTAAATAAAACACAGTGCATGCTTAAAAGCATTTATACCCGAAACAAGGTATAGACCCTTAGTATGGTAAGATAACCATGATAATCCATTGTAGTTAGCAATGATCACAGTCCCATTTAAAGGCGCATAAAGTCCCATTTAAGGGAGCACACAGTCCCCATTAAGGGCGCTATTTATGATCATAGATCATCCTAGTGCCATCGTACAGCTAGCTACTAAGGTAAATGTCTCGACTAGTTGTCCAACAACACAATTACCTCGTTGAGAAATACATAGCTTATATATATATATATATATATATATATATATATATATATATATATCAATCTCATGCCACGCAGTCAAGTTTAACATGTATATATACATGCACACAATGCCATATGGCATAAAACGTTGGGTGCTTAGTGTCTCAAAACCAAAATCCTTTATACAGATAGCCCACACCATAACACATGATCAAAAGTATTATATTTCAAGTTAATGCATGATCAAATATAAGTACACAATGGATAATTATTAGAAATCCCATCAAGGCATGTTATTAAATCATTTTCCATGGCTGTCAAAACATGTCAAGTAATCAATTATGCTTAAAGGATTTTAATGCACAATTTTTAAAATGACACCATGACTTATAAAATAATACGCAGATCTCAAATGTCATAAACCACATGCTATGCGTGATTATACACAATGCATCAATGCATAACTCAACATGTATCATGTTCTATATCATGCATGCTAGATCGACATACTAGGATTACCTCTATGATCGGACCTCCCAATCATTCACTAAGACAACATAGGTATAATCATCAACTTCCATCTTCCATTAACATCATCTTATAGGCTCTTATGCCTTCATAACATCAATACTATAGTAATATATCACATGCAACACATAGGTTATTATGCCCTCATTAAACAGTAGCTTACACATTTACACCCTCACACTTTCATAGTCACCTACACAGTCCACATCACCAATTCAACACTTAAACCATTATTCCTAAATTTATAGTCATCAAAATATCATATTTCTACATCACCATTATCACAACCGAATGCATTGATACGTAAATATATCATGACATTCATCATACTAGCAAGATGATACTATCAAGCATTTATATATTTCACTTACTAATGCACAATTCCAATAGTTGATCACTAAGACCTAGCACTTGGACAACCACAAATGCCTTGGCCAAATGTGTTCTTTCACCACTATATATGCTTCTTTACAATTCCAACACACAAACTAATTTATAATAATGCCATCGACATGATAAGATAAGATTTCATTAAATTAAACCATCCTTACCCTAAATACCCCTCTTGGTCGTGGGTTTCCACAATGGTTTCCTTATGTTCCTTTCACACTAACAACCACATAACACACAAATCAGCTTATATAATTAATGGTAATTCCATTAATTCATCATGAACAATATCTTACCCATAAAACACACTTAGGGAAGAAATTAAAAACCTTTTTCCTTATGGTTTTTCTATAAACCAACACCAAAAGCTTACTTAATATGATTATATGAACAAATATATACAGATCTAATGAAAAAAAAAAACCTCTTTCTCAAAAATCCCTCTTTGGCATAAACTTTGTCATCCTCTTCCACCGAGCTTTGTTACAAACTAAGTCCATATTCTTGCTTAGTATACTCTAATATATCACATATATGAAAATTAGCTAGAAAAGGGTCATTTTTATTTCATCTTCTTACCTAGGATAAAATGGAGCTCTACTTTCTCCTAAGCTTTTATTTCATGCAAACTAACAAAAAAAAATACTCCTAATCAGTTTCCTAGCTCGTAGAATGGTAGGAAATAAAATTAAAAAAAAAAAAGATGGTAGGGTTTTACTTTCTTTTCTTCTTTTCTTTTCTTTCTTCCTCTCTTTCATGTTTTTATCTTTTGGTTTTGCTCTTGTTCTGACATGAATTACAGCCCTATTTACACTTATATTTTGTTCACATTAATAGTTAAGAAGATAGAAAATATCAAAGTCAAAAGCATGTTCAAGAAGTCTTATACTTTTCAACAATATTTATCTTAATTAATAAAATATATATTAATATACTTGGTTACAATATTACTTATTTTACATGGCTAGAAGTTACATGAATTATATGGATAATAATGCATCTTGCATCATGGAAGACAAGCTTGGCTTCTTTCAGAAGCCTTAGTGATATTTGTTATAATTATTCATTTGTTTATCTAATTATTTCTATAATACATGGTTTAGATAATTAACAATTTCCTTGGATAGAATTCCAACCAAATTTACACCTCATAAAGTCCATCATGGTTGACTTTTCAAATGGGATAAATGTACGTGATGTGGCCAGCCATGTAGGATGAAAGTTTAGGCTTTGACTTTTCCATGTCGTTCTTTTACTTCTATGACTTCACAGAGTTGTATTTTAATCAAACATACTTGGCTTATCTTAAATCTTCAAATACACTCTTAAATCTTCAAATACACATATGGAAGACATCAAACTTTGACTTTTAATGGGAGCGGTCAGCCATGACTTAGTCAAATTGAGGTTTATGCCTTAACTCGATTGTTTGGGGTTTAGTTGATCCATTTAGGATTTGACTTGATCAATCTAAATATAAGGTTTGACCTTTTATCTTTAGGGTTTGACTAAACCCTTTTTTAAAGTCAAGCCATATTATTCATTTGACCATAGTGACTCATTAATCTATGAACTTAACTAAATAAGTGTCATTTTTTCGGTTTGTTGGCATGATTTCCCATGTACATGGAATTGATAGTTACTTGAGTAAAATAGTGTAACGACCCGATTTACGCACCTTCTGGTTGGGCTACAAGTCGATAATAAATCAAACACACTGAATACGTTTATTCAATTCAGTCCATTGGTATCTAATTTAAAACAAATTAATATAAAGGCCTTCCAATTAAATCAGCGTAATCGTTCTTATACAAAATAATCATGTTCACAATCCCCAGTCACATCTTGTATACATTACTATACTTACAAAAATTTAGATACAAAATAAATGTTTATCCTAGGTATACCTTTAATGAAGAAAGATTCTTTGCTGATGTAAGTGCAAAATAATTTAACCTACGAGACAGTCCAGCTACTGATGAGGATCTATGAAGGAGAGTAAGGGGGTGAGTTTAACGTGCTCAATAAGAGAAAATAAATCTCGTGGCAGATAGATAAGCACAATCTCTATCTATATAGGTTTCAAATGTCCAAAATCATGTATAGTTTAGTGAAATAATTAACGGTAATAATAACGGTATCACGAGCATTGTACTGCGGTAAACATTTAGATTGAGTACAGTAAGCAAATCAATTTCATATAGTATCTCAGTTCATAAATTCAGTTCAGTAATTTAAATGGACGAGATAAGGTGAAACATGCTATAACAGTAATCAGTAGGACAATTGGCCAATGTCGGTGACTTCGGGCAATCATTGATTAGGTGTGCCGAGATGTCAATCGTCGTGGGTGTGGTTAGCTACCTAAGCGGGTCACAGTACAATATGTCCGAAGACCAGTAACACGGTACATCGTACTCCCATGCATGTTACATGATACATCGTAATCCATGGACCACAGTAACAGTTCAATAACAGTGTAGCATGACTAATCATTGCCTTTGTCTTAAAATCTATGCGAGTCGGATCGTGCGACACACAATCAGTACTCGCTCAAGCACATTTCATCAATATTTCTTTATAAACAAATCATTTTCCTCAAATCACAAATAAATTCAGTTTGATTCACAAAACCATTTAAAAGAGGCTGACTAGCCCTTTTTTTAATTAAAATCCCAGTAAATAGTCTATGGAATTTAAAACTCGAGATTTTTTATTTTAAACAATAATTCAAGCCATATCAGTATCTATGTAAACCATTTAAATTTAAATGGTAAAGTTAGGCTGTTCAACTAGGCTAAATTCTATAATTTTCAGAGTCATAAAATTCGCCCTAAATTTTTTTGTAATTTCGATAACTGTGAAATTTATCTTAAAATCCATATCTACAAATCGACAGAAAATACGTGCAATTATCTCTAATAGCACACAATAAATTTTTCTTACCTCGGTGACTGCTCGTAGCTTCAATGCCTTAGTGCTTGGAATTAGTAGACCGATCTACTCGGTTAATTTCCCGGGAACTCTTTCCTTTGTTTTTTTTCCAATTTTAGAACCTTTGTAGCTCTTTTTTTATCCCCAAATATTTATATATATAATTATATATATGTATACTTCCATCTTTTTTTTTTTCGAATTTGGCCTTCACGCCAAATTCTCTTTTCTTCTTCTTTTCTTTTTCTTCTTCTTCAAGTTTACTGTTCACTAGTTCCCCTTTCGGCATTGTTCTTCATCATCTCGTTCGGCCACCACCATCTCTAATCTTCCTTCAATCACGATTATGCCCGGTGTCGAAGTTCCTCTATTCACTCTGTTACCAGCTCCCACGTTCGGCTTCCTCGTCCCTACTTGGTGGTAGTTTCTAGGGGTGGAACCTCCTCTGTTCCAGCCTCTCCCTCTCGATCTCCTGCTCAAGCCTTCGTTTCCAGTCACCAACAATTAGTCTTATTTTCTTATCTCTGCTCCTACCAGTGCCCTACTCCACTCTCGATTTTTTTTTTTTTAGTTTTTTTTCTTCCCTCTCTCCCTTTTCTCTCGGGTTGAAGCATATATAGAGCTAAGTCTCTGTTTGTTTTCCAGAAAGCCTCACCTCCTTTCTGCCCCTCTTTTTTTTTTCAAGCTGCTCTTATCGACTCCCCTCTGCTACATACATACATATGTATATTTGTTCATGCTTTTCCCTGTCCTATTTTCTTCTGTCAGCTTCATGATTTTTTTCCCTTTTCTTTTCGAGCTACTCTTCCTGCCCTTATCGACCACAATCCTTGGTTTTCAATTCTTCAATATCTTCACACGTAACTGCATGCATTTCTCTTTGTTTCCCTATATTGGTCTGTGCCTACAACAGTCCTTGGATTTTTCTTTCACAGCACCTTCATCCCTATAAACTCAGTCTGCCATATCCTGTCTGTCACGACCGCTTTCATCCATTTCATCTAAAAATCACCATAAATTTTTCATCTTTTTTTGTTTCCTTACGCGGTCGTGAACAATTCTCATGAATAAGAGTTGGGCTGTGAATTAGTATTAATCATCATTTACCGTTCATATTTCAATTAATTAAAAGTAAACACATACATTTGAAAGTTTAAGTCATATACTTATACATGACATGTTTGCTAACACTTACATCCCTCATATTACAACTCAAAATGATTACTGTGCTATTACATGTTTAGATACAAAAAGAATCCATATATGTATACCTCTTAGCGATGGAGAGCAATGGATATCCAAATACAACGCATTAGTCCTTCACTATGTCACGACCCTCAACTGTAACGACCCTTGACCCTCGAAAATCAGGAAAATTTTTTTTTTTTGAATTTAATTTACCCACTTATTCCCTTATTCACTTAGGTTGTATTCCTGTACAGTGCCAAAACATTTCCCTAGTTCTTTACTCGTAATTATAATTAACTTCCATACTTTAACTTATATGGCCGATAGAAATTTTGGCAACATAATAGCTTACATATGAGCCTACCCACCTGCACTTCAATTGTTTTCGACAATCCTAGATATCCACAACTACCAAGCATGTTTTCCAACGATCCGAAATATCTACAACTACCATGCATACTTTCCCAATTCACTTTTACAACTCAATATATCGATTTCGATTTAATATTAGCCATCTTAAAATATAAACCTAAAATAATATTGTTTACATCGTTTTCCTTACAAATTACATCCCAACAAAATATTCTCAATATATGTCTGTGCTACAAATATGTTTGGTAAAGGAATGTAATTATATACCTTGACTGCATGTACAAAAAGTAGCCTAGGGTAGCTCTTTCCCACCAGCCTACGTTGTGTACGCGGCAAATAGCATCTATAGATCACTGCAAATAATCTGAAAGGTAGAGGGGTGAGCTTTCGGGAAAAAGCCCAGTAAGAAACTCATTTAAAATGATCATGGTAGTTAAATCACATTTAATGCATGATAAAACTAAGAGATGACGTTTCTTTACAAATAGCACATAACTTCCAAAAAGCGTATATATAAAACATAATCGATAGAAATATAATTTCGAAGAACAAATCTATTCAGTTACATCACAAACTATCGAAACACACAGAACTTCAAATTATTTCAAAATCGATAGAATTTCAAAAGCATAATTGATGCATAAACATATATCGAAGGATCAAAATCATATAGCATAGTTCATATCAGATGGAGAATAGGCTAACTTATAGAATTGTCATGCGGCAATAACAAAATCATCCTCCGTAGAGGGAATTCAGAACCTATGCAGGCGAAGTTCAGACGCCACAAAGGCGAGCATGACAAAAATGCATTGACCGTATGGCACTTTGCATCTGTAGGACTCAAGAGGTGGCCCCCACAGTCACACAGACTGTGTGGCACTTTGCTCCCACAGAACTTAAGAGGTGGCCCCCACGATCGTATGTTTTTGTGAACTGCGTGGCACTTTGCTCCCGTCGGACTCAAGAGGTGGCCCCCATGTTCGTTTCTTTTTTTATGATCCGTACGGTACTTTGCTCCCGTTGGACTCAAGAGGTGGTCCCCACGTTCGTTTTTTTATCCGTGTGGCACTTTTCTCCCGTCAGACTCAAGAGGTGGCCCTCACGTTCACATGTCATTGTGGAAATTGCGTGGCACTTTGATCCCGTGGGACTCAAGAGGTGGCCCCCATAATTTCACTATACGTTGCCCTTTCATCTCAAAATAGAATTTTATTTCTCAAGCATAAGTTCACATACCAACTTTCATTTCATTCAAAAACATGAAATCAATCATACATAAGTCAAAACTATGACATTTATTCAGAAAATCATGCTTGAAACTATGCATTTAATTTCATATAGCATTTCTTTATCTCGAAAACATGATCAAATAAATCTTGGGCTCATTAAGTGTCAGGTTTTATTTTAAAATCAAGGGTTGCACGAGAAGGCATAAAAACACATAGATAAATCGGAGTCTAAAGGTAGGGATACCATTACCATCTTAAATTACACCCTTACCTCGATCTATCGAAATCTCCGTGCTCAAGTGGTGACGCCTCTTAGTACCTCCCTTAATTCCTTCTACGATCACCTACACCGAAATCGTATATTTAGCACCCTATTCGTGCGAATTGCCCGAATTGCGTTAAAATCGTAACCTATTTGTTACTACTGCATGTGTACGTATTATTGTACGTACCTAAGTCAACACGCACGTTTATATATTTTCTCTTACCACATTATTTTGTATGTAAAATTATTGACATACACCTTATTATATACTTCTACATGTATGTACACATAATATATATATATATATACCCTCCCATGTATATATATATATATATATATATATATATATATATACACTGCTATACATATATATATTTTTATTGTTTTCCATTTTCCTTATCACATATACATACATATTCTTGTATGTACATATACTTAACATATCCATTTATTATATACACCTATATGTATATACCCAAATATATATATATATATATATATATATATATATATTCACTTAAATACACATTTATCTAATTCAAACTATACTAGCATGCTTATATCTACAACCTATTTATCTACATGTACATTGAACATACATACATGTATATACATATATACACTTTACCTTATCATACTTATACACAATCACTCATATATACATGTACAATTAAATATACATATATACATAAATACTTTACCTTTTCTTTTCTTTCTCCCTTTTTTTTTTCTATTCTTTCTTCCTTTTCCTTTCTTTCACCTGTACCTGCTCATCATCTTCTTCCACCTTCACCAAGAGGCTTTACGCCTCACTCCACTCCCTTCTTCCTTGACTCTCGGTTTGGGTTGCCTCCTCCCCTACCTTTCTCAGTTTCTAGTCGCCTCTTCACAGAAGGAGGCCCTCCTTTTATAGCCAAGCGACCCCTATTTTTACCTTCCACATACAGGTCTCTGCTTCAGCTCTTCGTTGTCTGCTCCATTTTCTTCTCTTCCACCACCTCAGCTATTCCAGCTCTCGCTCATGTTTCTCTTTCTCTTTTTTTTTTCTGTTCTCAGCTTGCAATCTTCACTGTTCCCCACCAATCCCTTCAACTCTCGGGTCTCCTTCCACCATCGTCCCCTGCTGTAACCGATTGCTTCAATTTTCAGCTGCCTCAATTCAGCTTTGCTTCCGCCCACTTCTGTATCAGCTCCAAACCTTAGTCTCCTCCTTCAGTTGTTCTCAATTTTCAGCCTTCACTACTTCACTGATCACTTCTCTCTTTCACAGGACCCTATTTCCCCTTCAGCCCTCGGGTCCTGCTCCTTTCACTCCGCCTCCCCTACCTCGGTCTGCTTCCTTCAGTCTCGGCTCTGTCCTGTTTTCCTAGCCGAGAGTTCCCACTGCTCTTAGTTGCTTCAGCTCCCGATTTCCCTGTCCTTCACTCTCTCTTTGCTCACATTTCTCCCTCCTTTCTAATCTCCTTTCTCGGTCAGCCTCCAGCAGCAACTTTCTCTTCTCCCTCTCTTCTCTCCTTTCCTCCCTCGGCTGGACAACTTCTCTTTTTCTTTCTCCCCTTTCTCTTTCGACCGACAGCCTCCTCTCTTCCCCCTTTCCTTCTTCTTCCATTTTCCCCTCAACTGGCCACCCTTCCTTCTCTTCTTTCTCTTCTCTTTATTTTGCTTCCCGCCCAGCAGAGCTAATCTGCCTCTTTCGAAATGAAGAAACGGAATTGGCTTTCTTTGAAAGCCAATTCCGTACCATACATATATATTTTATATTAATATATATATATATATATATATATACACATTTTCTTTCCTTCTTTTTTTAATAAAATCACATAATGACAATATTCATGCCTTCCACAAAATTTTTATTATTTCGAAAATGAAATATTATTGGGACCTCATCACTCCTTATAATTCCCGATATAAGTTTTCTCATCAAGATTATTTTCGATCCCTCCATGCTTGCATTTGCTTCATCACATCTTGTATCTTCGGGTTCCCGATCATTCACGGGTTTCTCGGTTCCTATAGTCCTCGAGCCCTACAATGAATATTCACACTTCCTTAATATATATTATTTTCCATTTTTTTATATAATCTAACTAAACATAGGAAATTTGTGGGGTTTACATCAACTTACTAAAAATCAGCGCAAATTTTTCACTTTTCATACATCATTTATTATCCGTTCTTACTTTACCTTGATCGTGATCAGCTAAACCTTCAATAGTTAGGCTGTACGTCAATGTCTACCTCATCCAATCATAATAATTTAATTTACAATATTATTTATAAGTAAACACTTGTATAAATAAATCAGAGTTGTTGTTTACATGTGTTTACATTGCTTTACATCCCAATAGTTACATACAAAATATTACTATGCTATGGAAAGTTTAGATACAAAATTACATCAGTGTGTATACCTTACGCGATGGGATGCAGCGGATACAAAAAAGGGAAAGCCTCCAGTCGCTCTCGTCTAAACTCAAATCTCTATAGAGAGGGGAAAATAAGGGGGTGAGCAAACCACACGCTCAGTAAGGCAATCATGCGAACATGTAGATTCTGTACTATCTATGTGATCGTGAAGCCATGCTCAAAACCATACAGTTTCTCACTCACAACTCAAAAGCATTAGTTCATGCTTGTGTCAATGGCATGTAAAGTAATTCATTCTATTTAAAACTCAGTGCACAATTCAAATTCAAAGCATGGCATTAATCATCATGCATATTTAATTCATAAGGCATGAAAAATCATCATGCATCAATCCACTTTAAAGCTATTATCATGCTTTCATATCTCAATAAAATCAACATAAACACTTGTCAGGTCTCAGCCCCTCCCTCGAACTGTCTTAACCCATAAAATATTTCAAACATGGATTTATTCATAAAACAATAGACATGTGAGATAGGCAATATAATAAGGGAAATCTCCTCTAGGACTATGGCCATATCCTGTGATCCCAGGCTACACTGATCAGGTGTGTGGGGTATCACCACTATCTGCTTCCACACGGGAGGTAGGTCAAGTCCAGCCCGTCGGTCCATAGCAGATTTAAACATTGTCCGAAGATGACACATCACAATCTCAACACGGTACAATGTACTCCATGCTACCTGCACGATACAACATACTCCGTGGACCCAAATCAACCATCATATCACACCACATCTAAAAAATGCACGTGCAAGCCTATTTAATTGGTACGACATCCTGTATACCCGAAGCTCCTAGCACAGTTATCAACATGTCAATTCTTAAAAAACACACGTGCTAGCCTATTTAATCGATGTGACACCTAGTCTGCCCGAAGCTCTTAGCACGACTATCAAATATGGTGGGCATCTAATGCGAGCTATACTCTAGCACCATGTCAAAACTAGTATAAAGTCTGTGTGAGCTCAACTCCAGCACAACATCATAAAAATCCAAGTAAAAACTAGTGCGAGCTATGCTCTAGCACTCTTGCATATAAAAACACATCAAATCTCGTGCGAGACACACTTTAGCACGCTTTCATTCTCACGAAATCCATGTAGGTGGCTCAATTTTTTCTTACAAAACATTGTTATCAACCAAATAAAATCATTTCTTTTGCAAAATCATTTCAATTATTAGCCAACCTACCAATCACTTACTAAAAAGCAACAAACAAGGTTTTCAAAGCATTATGCTTTTGTTTTCATGCATATTTCTCATGTGAGACCCCGTATAGGTTAAGCCTTGTATATATATGTAAATGAATTCATAAGTGTGGTGATATACTTGTAATGAGAAGTATATGTGATGAAAGTCCATAAGTTTAATGTACACAGTTGTAATAAGAGTTGTGATTGTACGTACAAGTTGCATTATGTATGAATATGAAGAAATGGACTTAAACATGTGAAGAATAGGAATAGAATGGAAAATGTGTAGTGTAGTAAAATGGAAGGAAGATTTTATAAGTTATGCACTTCCATTTGGTCTATATCATGTACCCTTGGATATACAAAGATTTCACACAAGTTTTAATAGGTATAAAGGAGGAATAGATGTCATTTTCACGTCTCATAGATGATCGGATGAGAAAATGACTATGGCAACAAATTAAAGTTGTTTTAGTGTAAGTACCTGCAGAAAACAGCAGTAAAATCTAGAAATATGAAGGCCAGATCAATCTCATAGGATGAGAGATCAATTTGGAAAAGCTAAAATGCTCTTATTTTGAGCAATGGAATAGGACAAATCGATCTCCAATGGAACCAGATCGATCTCCTAAACATTCTGTAAAATGCAGATCAATCCTTAATGAAACAAATCGATTTCCTTAAGCTTTTGGGTTGAAGCAGATCGATCTCAACCCAAGCCAGATCGATCTCCTTAATGCTACTGCCTGAGACAGATCGATGTCCAATCTTCGACAGATCGATCTCTTGCCTTCAAAATGTCATGAAAAAGAGGGATTTTGAGGGGATCAGATCGATCGCATGTTTCGACAGATCGATCTCATTAAGCTAAATCTATAAATAGGAGCAGTTAAAATCTGCATTTCACGAGAACAGCCATTCCCTTTCCACTGTTTAACCTAAAACCTAGATTTTACTCTCTAAATCCAGCCATTTTCAAGAAGATTTGAGGGAAGGCTATCATACATAAAGTTGTTCACATCGAAGAGAAGAACAACTTAGCTTGGAGGCATTTTCCTCATTAGATTGATTTAAGGAACAAGGTGCATTTCCATTTGAGCAAAGAGGAAATCAAGCTAAGTGAGTTTTTAATGCAAATACTCAAGTACATTGTTTGGATATTGATGTGGGGAATGATTGGTATGTATAGAAATGGTAGAAACTACCTAGGGTAGAATGAATCCACCATGACCTAGAAATAGTCTAGTGTGAGAAAGTGAAATGTATTGAGATTAATGATTAAGGGGATATCTTGAGGTGATAATAGTGTTATAAGTATAATTTTAAGATGTGGTTAGTGAATAAATTGTGAGATTTACCTGAAAGGGGTAAAATGTGGATTAAGGTATTGGTAAAATGCATAAGTGAATTATGTTGACTAGTGAAGTCAAAATGTGAGTTAACAACATTAACTCAAGTGATTTGGCTGAATGAATCGCAGCTCTCGAGGATACACTGGAGCAAGGCGAGCCAAGAGCACAAAAAGCTAAGAGGAAGAGAGAGTCGCACTCAAGTAAATTGAGGTAAGGGAATTTTGTGGACTCTTAGAGATATCTGTGCACAATTTAGGCTCTTAAATATTTTTCTAGAATACATGTGATACTAGGAAATGATATTGGGTGACTGAAGGGTAAAGAGTTGGGTTTTGAGAAAAGTGCATGAAAACAAAGGCATAATGCTTTGGAAAATCATGTTTTATTGCTTTTTAGCAAGTGATTGGTAGGTTGGCTAACATTTGAAATGAATTACAAAAGAAATGAGTTGTTTTGGTTTGTTAACCATACTTTGCAAAGAATTGAGCCACCTACATGGTTTTCATGAGAATAGAAGCGTACTAGAATGTGTCTCGCACGAGTTTTGATGTGTTTTATACGCATGAGTGCTGGAGCTTAGCTCGCACTAGTTTTCACATGGATTTTTATATTGGTTTTGGCATAGTGTTGGAGTATAGCTCGCATTAGATGCTTGCCTTATTTGTTGTCGTGCTTGGAGCTTCGGGTAGACTAGGTGTTGCACCGATTAAATAGGCTTGCACGTGCATTTGTGATATTTTGACATGTTGATAGCCGTGTTAGGAGCTTCGGGTAGACAAGAAGTCGTATCAATTAAATAGGCTCACACGTGCATTTTGAGATGTGACGTGATATGATGTGTTGATATGGGTGGGTCCACGGAGTACGTTGTACCATGCATGTAGCATGGAGTACGTTGTACCGTGTTCAGATTGTGATATATCGTCTTCGGATGAGATCTGCTATGGACCGACGGGTTAGACTTAACCCACCTCCCGTGTGGAAGCAGATAGTAGTGATAACCCACACACCTGATCCGTGTAACCGGTATCATAGGATATGGCCATAGTCCTAGAGGATATTTCCCCTCTTGTATTGTCTATCTCACATGTCTATTACTTTGTGAATAAATTCATGTTTGAAATAATTTATGGGTCAGGACAGTCCGAGGGAGGGGCTGAGTCCTGACAAGTGTTTGGTTGATTTGAGATGACAGTTTGTTAATGGTTTTAAAGTGCACGTACGCATGATGTGTTTTCCATGCTTTATTTGTGAAATATGCATGATGGATATTCCATACTTTGATTTGAATTGTGCACTGGATTTTAATAGTATGAATGCTTTACATACCATTAACACAAACATGAACTCATATTTTGAGAAAATGATGAAATGTATGCTTTGAGCATGACATCACGATCACGTAGATAGTGCAGTATCTACCTGTTCGCATGATTGCCTTACTGAGTGTGTGGTTTGCTCACCCCCTTTATTTTTCATAGCATAGTAGCATTTTGTATGTAACTATTGGGGATGTAAAGTAATGTAAACACATGTAAACAACAACTCTGATTAATTTATACAAGTGTTTACTTATAAATAATATGCAATTTAAATTGGTATGGTGGAATGAGATATACATTGACACACAACCCAACTATTGAGGAGAGTAGTTGTTCACGATCGAGGAAGGACGAATAATAAATAATGCATGAAAATGCGAAAAATTTGTATGTATTTTGGTAAGTTGAGGGTCGTGACATCTCAAAAACCCAACTCTTTGCCCTTCAATCACCTAATATCATTTCCTAGTATCACATGCACTCTAGTAAAACATTTAAGCGCCCAAATTGCGCACAGATATCTCTAAGAGTCCACATGATTCCTTTACCGCGATTTACTCGTGGTGCGACTCCTTCCTTTACGCTTCTCGCGCTTTTTGCTCAACTTGCTTTGGTGTATCCTCAGGAGCTGCAATTCATTCATCAAACGCTTGAGTTACTGTTACTAACTCTCATTTAACTATGTATTCTACCCAATGACTTAAATGTTCATTTTTCCACTTTTTTGGGTAAGTCTTACAATCCATTCCATAACACCATCTTAAATCCATACCCACAACACCATTATCACCTAAAGATATACTATTCATCATTTATTCCACTACATTCCACTTTCTCACACTAGCCCATTTCTAGGTTATAAGCATTCCATGGCATTCTAGGTAGTTCTACCATAAATATGCACACCAAATCAACTTCAATATCCATAACTAAACAAAGGTACTTAGTTTTGTACATTAGAAACTCACCTCTTTGGATTTTTCACCTTACTCCAAATAGAAATGCTCATTGTTCCTTAAAACCAATAAATGGGGAAAATGCCACCAAGCTATATTGTTCTTGTCCTTGATGTGAACAACTTTGCGTCCAATAGCCTTCCCTCAAATCTTCTTGAAAATGGGTGGATTTAGAGAGAGAAAACTAGGTTTTGGGTTGAAAATGGTAAGGTGAGAGTGTTTCCCGAAATTTGCAAATCCAACTGTGCCAATTTATAGATTTAGCTTGATGAGATTGATCTGCATTGGGTGGAGATCGATCTGGTCCTTTTAAAATCACTCTTTTCTATGACATTTGAAGGCATGAGATCGATCTGTCTCAGGCAGAAAGTTAAAGAGATCGATTTGGTCTTAAGGGAGATTGATCTGCTCCAACCCAAGAGCTAAGGAAATCGATCTGTTTCATTAAGGATCGATCTGCATTTTACAGAATGTTTAGAAGATCAATCTTGCTCCATTGGATATCGATCTGTACTGTTCTTATTGCTCGAATAAGAGCATTTTGGCTCTTCTAGATCAATCTCTTATCCTATGAGATCGATCTGACCTTTATATTTTCTAGATTTTCTGTAGTTTCTCTGCTGCAACTCACACCCAAACATTCTTAATTTGTTGCCATGGTCATTTCCCCATTCAGTTACCTTTAAGACTTGAAAATGACATCCATTCATACCTTATACACATTAAAACTTGTGGGTATTCCTCGTATAACCAAAGGAATATATTATAAACTAAATGGAAGTGCACAACTCATGCAAACCTTCATTCCATTTTACCACACTACTCTTATTCCATTCCACCCACATTCATCACATACAAAAGTCCATTTCTTCATATTCATATATAATGAAACTTGTATGTACATCACAACTCTTATTACAAGTGTGTACATTGAACTTATAGACTCTACATCATTTATGCTTCACATTACAAATACATCACCATATACACATATACAAAGTTATACATATATGGGGTCTCACATTCTCCCCCACTTAAAAAATTTGGTCCTCTAAATTGGAACCAATCACTCTGTGACCAACTCGTGATACCTCTCTCGCATCAAACTCTCCAATTCCCATGTGGCCTCTTCCACCACGTGATGTTGCCAAAGAACTTTCACCAAGGGAATTGTCTTTGTCCTCAACACTTTCTCTTTTCTATCTAATATCCGAACAAGCTTCTCAATGTACGCCATACTTTCATTGAGCTCTAAAGGCTCATACCTTATCACATGCGTAGGGTCCGAGTGATATTTCCTTAACATGGATATGTGGAAGACGTTATGAACACTTGCCAGCTCTGGTGGCAATGCCAGCTTATAAGCCTTATCTCCCACTTTATCAAGTATCTCAAATGGCCCTATGTATCGAGGGCTCAACTTCTTCTCTCCGAATCTCATAATCCCCTTCGAGAGAGAAACCTTCAAAAACACTGACTCACCCACATCAATCTCTAACGGTCTCCATCTCTTGTCAGCATAACTATTTTCCCGACTCTCAGCTGTCTATAATCTCTCACATATCAATTGGACATCCTCAGATGCCTATTGCACTAAGTTTGGAGCAAAAATCTGTCTGTCACCAACCTTTTCCCATCCAATAGGGGAATGGCATCTACGCCCATACAATGCCTCATATGGTGGCATCCCGATACTCTCACTAAAACTGTTATTATAGGTGAACTCTGCGAGTGGAAAATGGTCATCCTAGGAGCCTCCAAAATCCAATGTACACGCTCTCAACATATCCTCCAGGGTCTATATAGTCCTCTCTGACTGACCATCTATCTGAGGATGAAACACAGTGCTAAAACGCAACTGGGTCCCCATCGCTTCTTGAAAACGTTCCCACAAGTGGGAAATGAAGCGGGCATCCCTATCAGAAACAACACTCACTGGAATTCCATGTAGCCTCACTATCTCGCTTACATATATGTTCGCTAACTGGCTCAGAGTATCGGTAGCTCTCATAGCTAAAAAATGGGTTGATTTTGTCAATCGATCCACAATAACCCATATGGCATCATGACCTCTGCGGGTCCTCGACAATCCCATCATAAAATCCATGGTGACATGCTCCCACTTCCAAGTCGGTATCAGTAGAGGCTGCAATAATCCTGCAGGCTTATGATGCTCTACCATTACCTGTTGACAAATGAGACACTTAGCGACATATTCAGCAATGTCTTTCTTCATCCCAGACCACCAATAAACCTTTCGAAGGTTTTGATACATCTTAGTACTCCTTGGATGTATCGTATACCTCGATGAGTAAGCCTCTCTCAAGATTAACTTCTTGATCTCTGGATCATCAGGAACACATATCCTACCTCTGAACCTCAACAAGCCATCTGAACTAAATTTAAAGTCCGTCTCTGTACCCCTCTGTATCTTCCCGACAATATCACTCCACTGCTGATCAATCTATTGAGCCTGCTGAATTCGATCTACCAGATCTAGTTCCAACTGCAGGCTAGCTATCATAAATCCACTATCAGCGTCAGGCGAGGTCATATCCAAACTGAGGTTCGTGAACTGTTCCAACAGCTCGTGTTCCCTAACCATCATGAATGACACTAACTTGATATGCTTTCTATTCAAGGCATCAGTAACTACGTTAGCTTTACCTGGATGGTACAGGATCTCATAATCATAATCCTTTAACAGCTCAAGTTATCTCCTCTGTCTCATGTTCAACTCTTTCTGTGAGAACAGGTACTTAAGGCTCTTATGATCTCTGTAAACCTGAAATCTCTCACCATAGAGGTAATGGCGCCATATTTTCAATGCAAACACTACGGTCGCCAACTCTAAATCGTGGGTCGGGTGATTCCTCTCTTGATCCTTCAACTGTCTTGATCCATAGGCTACTACCTTCCCATCCTGCATCAATACATAGCCTAGTCCTTGGTGTGAAGCATCTGTATACACCGAGAAACCTTTTGAGCTGGTAGGAATGGTGAGTGTTGGAGCTGTAGTCAAATAATGCTTCAACTCCTAAAAACTTTCCTCACACTTATCGTCCCACACGAATTCAACGTTCTTTCTCGTGAGACGTGTCAAAGGAACGGCTAATCTCGAGAATCCCTCCACAAACCTTCGATAATATCCAGCTAAACCTAGGAAACTTCTGATCTCTATCATTGTCTGGGGTCTCTACCTCTGTATCACTGCCTCAATCTTTGATGGATCCACTGAGACACCATCCTTCGATATTAAATGACCCAGAAAAGAGATATGTTTCAACCAAAAGTCGCACTTACTGAGTTTAGCATACAACTTCTTCTCTCGGAGAGTCTGTAGCACTATCCTTAGATGTTGTTCATGCTCCTCTCTAGATCTTGAGTACACCAGTATATCATCAATAAACACAATAACAAATTGATCCAAGTACTGGTGAAATACCTTATTCACTAATGACATAAAAGCTGCGGGAGCATTCATCAACCCGAATGGCATAACGATAAACTTATAATGTCCATACCAGGTGCGAAAAGCTGTCTTGGGTACATCTCCACTCTGTATCTTCAACTGATGGTACCCAAATCTCAGATCTACCTTGGAAAAGACCTGTGCTCCCTAAGCTGATCCAACAAGTCATTGATGCATGGAAGGGAATACTTATTCTTGATGTTAGCCTTATTCAACAATCGGTAATCTATACACAGCTGGAAGCTTCCATATTTCTTCCTTACAAATAGAACTGGTGCTCCCCAAGGTGAGACACTCGGTCTGATAAACCCCTTCTCCAGTAATTCTTGTAATTACTTCCTTAATTCTTCCAACTCAACTTGAGACATTATGTACGGTGGCTAAGATATCGGCTCTGTACCAAGTGCTAAGTCTATACCAAATTCCATCTCCCTATTTGGAGGTAACCCTGGTAATTCATCTGTCAAGCAATATGAATTTAAATCATACTCTTCTCATTTATGAAGATTATGTCATTTCGTTTCTTTTTATCAAAGTTTACAATAAGATTGTCTAATCCTGAAAACATCAAGGTTCTAGCACGACAATTCATAACAACATGGTTTGCAGCCAGCCAATTCATACCTAGGATTACATCAAAATCACTATATTTAACAAAATTAAATCAGCTGTCATTTCTTTAACTCTTACCTTATCTTACAATCTCTATATACATGCTCAGTCAGTTGATTATCATTCATAGGGGTAGATATCATCAATATCTTATCTAGCAATGTGAGTTTTACATTCTTCAACAATTTACATGCAAAGGATGGTGATATAAAGGAATATGTGGCACCAGGATCAAACAATACAAATGCTTCTAAATCAAAGATTTGGATGGTACCTTTAACCACATCCGAAGACCAATCCGCAGTGTCCTGGTCCAGTGTGTGTACTCATCCTCTGCTCACACCCACTGCCTGCTTCCCTTTTTCCTCAGTTGTAGCCCTTCTCCTCGGTGCAACTATCTCAACTGGAGCTCTCTCTGGCTCCTTGCCCTTCTGTGGGACTCTCTTTGTCATCTCTGGGCAATCCCTGATTATATACCCTGGTTTCCCACATCTGAAGCATACTGCAGGAGGTTCATAGCATGGTCGAGTACCATGGTACCTACCACACTTGCTACACTGCTTTGTAGTAGGTCGTGAGCCTCCAATCATAATTCCCTTAGAGTTATGGTCGGATACGTGAGAGGGTTAACAGTCCTCTCTCGAATCTCCTCTATCCTCGACCTCTTCCCAGCAAACCTCTTGCTTCCCTTATAATTGAAGCCTCTATCCATCACTGGTCTCTTCTTATCTTTATCCCTCATTTTACTGACTTTCCTAAACTCTGAGGTGATCCTATCAACGTCTTATTCACACAATTGCGCCCTGGGCACAACCTCCTCGTAAGTCAGTATATCCAAGGGAACCAATCTGGACCTGATGGTCGGTCTCAATCAATCTACAAACTTCTGGATCTTCTCGACTTCATTACTCATCGTGTTGGGATCATATCTGCCCAGGGAGATAAAAGTTGTCTCATACTCATCCACAGTCCTGCTCCCTTGGGTCAGTCCTAAAAATGCCATCTTCATCTTTCGCTGTGCAGTATCCAAAACATACTGTCTCCGGAAGGCCTCCAAAAATTCCTCCCAGCTAGTCTTTGTATGTCAGGCTCTCAAAATAGGCCTAGTGGATTTCCACCAATGTTCTGCTGATCCCTTCAGTATGAATGCGGCAAACGCTACCATCTCAATAGTAATGCACTCGAAGAACCCGTATAACTTCTCGATTTCGTTTATCCAATCCTCTACAGCTACTGGGTCCTTAACTCCACTAAAAGACGGTGGTCCAAACTTCTAGAACTGCCGCAGTCCATCCAAAACACATCCATAACCCCAGCCTCTATTACCTTGTGGTATAGCAAAAGGTGTAAGCATATCCTGTGCAGGTGGGGGTGTAGGTGTATCTGTTGTCTGAGGTCTCTGGGCTGGCCGTGCCCATGCCTCAGGAGCTACCGCTTGCTCGGCATCACCCTCTGTAGCGGGACTTTGTCTGCCCCCAACTCCAGGCAATGATTGAGTGACCAATTCTAAAATCATCTCTATTCTCCGCTTAATCCTCTCGAAGCGTGCCTCAGTACTCTCGGGTCTCTCCTCTGGACGCTATGGAGCATGCTCAACCTCGGCCTCCACCTCAATCTCATCCTGAGCCTCGTGTGTTTCTGGCTCAACACTACCCCCAGGCCTACCTCTACGGCCTCTAGCTTGCGCCTTCACCCCTCTACCGCGACTGGAATTAGGCATATTGCTCAATTCCCTATGTTCACATCAATTTCTTAGTCAACCCATCAACACACACATAATTTGTATCTAAACACGCACAGTAACATGGGGATGTAATTTTCCAACTTATTAAGTATTTTAGACATCGACACATGTCAGACTAACTCAGCTCTGATAGCAACTTCTGTCACAACCCTCAACCTACCAAAAATCAGTGCAAATATTTCATTTTTCATATATCATTTATTATCCGTTCTTACTTTACCTCGATCATGATCAGCTAAACCCTCAACAGTTGGGCTGTGCATCAATGTCTACCTCATCTGACCATAATAATTTAATTTGCAATATTATTTATAAGTAAACACTTGTATAAATAAATCAGAGTTGTTGTTTACATGTGTTTACATTGCTTTACATCCCCAATAGTTACATACAAACTGTTATTGTGCTATGGAAAGTTTAGATACAAAATTACATTAGTGTGTATACCTTACGCGATGCGATGCAGCGGATGCCAAAAAGGGAAAGCCTTAAGTCGCTCTCGTTTAAACTCAAATCTCTGTAGAGAGGGGAAAATAAGGGGGTGAGCAAACCACACGCTCTGTAAGGCAATCATGCAAATAGGTAGATATTGCACTATCTACATGATCGTGATGCCATGCTCAAAACCATACAGTACAACTCAAAAGCATTAGTTCATGCTTGTGTCAATGGCATGTAAACCAATTCATGCTATTTAAAACTCAGTGCACAATTCAAATTCAAAGCATGGAATTAATCATCATACATATTTAATTCATACGGCATGGAAAATCATCATGCATCAATGCACTTTAAAGCCATTATCATGCTCTTAGATCTCAATAAAATCAACATCAACATTTGTTAGGTCCCAGCCCCTTCAACGGACTATCCTGACCCACAAAACATTTCAAACATTAATTTATTCATAAAACAATAGACATGTGAGCTAGGCAATATAATAAGGGAAATCTCCTCTAGGACTATGGCCATATCCTGTGATTCCAGGCTACACTGATCAGGTGTACGGGGTATCACCACTATCTGCTTCCACACGGGAGGTGGGTCAAGTCCAGCCCATCGGCCCATAGCAGATCTAAACATCATCTGAAGACGGTACATCACAATCTCAACATGGTATAATGTACTCCATGCTACCTGCACGGTACAGTGTACTCCGTAGACCTAAATCAACACATCATATCACGCCACATCTAAAAAATGCACATGCGAGCCTATTTAATCGGTACGACATCCTATCTACTGGAAACGCCTAGCACGGTTATCAACATGTCAATTCTCAAAAAACGCAGGTGCGAGCCTATTTAATCGGTGTGACACTCAGTCTACTCGAAGCTCCTAGCACAGCTATCAAGTATAGTGGACATCTAATGTAAGCTATACTCTAGCACCATGCCAAAACTAGTATAAAGTCTGTGTGAACTTAACTCTAGCACAACATCATAAAAATCCATGTGAAAACTAGTGCGAGCTACGCTCTAACACTCATGCGTATAAAAACACATCAAATCTTATGCGAGACACAATCTAGCACGCTTTCATTCTCACGAAATCCATATAGGTGGCTCAATTTTTTTCGTAAAACATGCTTATCAACCAAATCAAATCATTTCTTTTGTAAAATCATTTCAATTATTAGCCACCTACAAATCACTTGCTAAAAAGCAACAAACAAGGTTTTCAAAGCATTATGCTTTTGTTTTCATGCACATTTCTCAAAAACCCAACTCTTTGCCCTTCAATCACCCAATATCATTTCCTAGTATCACATGCACACTAGCAAAACATTTAAGCGCCCAAATTACACACAGATATCTCTAAGAGTCCACACGATTCCCTTACCTCGATTTACTCAAGGTGCGACTCTCTTCCTTTACGCTTCTCGTGCTTTTCGCTCAACTTGCTCCGGTGTATCCTCAGGAGCTGCAATTCAAT
Source organism: Firmiana major (assembly GCA_033439115.1). NCBI lineage: Eukaryota > Viridiplantae > Streptophyta > Magnoliopsida > Malvales > Malvaceae > Firmiana > Firmiana major. Next base: position 62,725,658 of record CM065897.1, on the reverse strand, counting down.
CATCAAATGCTCGAGTTAGTGTTGCTAACTCTCATTTAACTATGCATTCTACCCAATGCCTTAAATGTTCATTTTACCCCTTTTTGGGTAAGTCTCATAATCCATTCCATAACACCATCTTAAATCCATACCCATAACACCATTATCACCTAAAGATATCCTATTCATCATTTATTCCACTACATTTCACTTTCTCACACTAACCTATTTTTTAGTTATAATCATTCCATGGCATTTAGGTAGTTCTACCATAAATATGCACACTAAATCACCTTCAATATCCATAACTAAACAAATGTACTTAGTTTTGTACATTAGAAACTCACTTTTTGGATTTTCCTCCTTGCTCCAAATAGAAATGCACCTTATTCCTTAAATCCAACAAATGGAGAAAATGCCTCCAAGATATGTTGTTCTTCTCCTTGATGTGAACAGCTTTGTGTCTAATAGCCTTCCCTCAAATCTTCTTGAAAATGAGTGGATTTAGAGAGAGAAAACTAGGTTTTTGGTTAAAAATGCTAAGGTGAGAGTGTTTCTCGAAATCTGTAGATCCAATTGCACCTATTTATAGATTTAGCTTGATGAGATTGATCTGTCTTGGGTGGAGATCAATCTGGTCCTCTTACAATCCCTCTTTTCCACGACATTTAAAGGCATGAGATCGATCTGTCGAAACCTTGAGATTGATCTGTCTTAGTGAGAAAGTTAAGGAGATCAATCTGGACTTAGGGGAGATCGATCTGCTCCAACTCGAGAGCTAAGAAAATCGATTTGTTTCATTAAGGATCGATCTACATTTTACAGAATGTTTAGAAGATCGATCTGGCTCCATTGAAAATCGATCTGCACTGTTCCTATTGCTCGAAAAAGAGCATTTTGGCTCTTCATGATCAATCTCTCAACCTATGAGATCGATCTGACCTTCACATTTTCCAAATTTTCTGTAATTTTTTTGCAGCAACTTACACCCAAACATCCTTAATTTACTGTCATGATTATTTCCCCATTCAGTTACCTTTAAGACTTGAAACTGGCATCCATTCATACTTTATACACATTAAAACTTGTGGGTATTCCTCGTATAACCAAAGGTATATATTATAAACTAAATGGAAGTGTACAACTCATGCAAACTTCATTCCATTTTACCACACTACTCTTATTCCATTCCACCCACATTCATCACATACAAAAGTCCATTTCTTCATATTCATATATAATGAAACTTGTACGTACATCACAACTCTTATTACAAGTGTGTACATTGAACTTATGGACTCTACATCATTTATGCTTCACATTACAAATACATCACCATTTACACATATACAAAGTTATACATATATGGGGTCTCACACATTAGGCTACTATGCGCGCTTTGTAGAGGGCAAAAGTGAATGGGATGAGCAACCACACGTTCAGTAAGGCAATAATGTAAGCATGGTAGAGAACTACACTATCTACATGCTTATAGTGTCATGCATAAAAATCATTACTATCTGGAGCATGAGGAAATATTAAAACTATGCCACATGTATATACATATATCATGTACTAAAAATATGAAAATAGGCATGTAAACAAGGAAAATCATCATGTAAAACCTCTCATGCTCATCATAATAAAACTTATCATAAAAAGGGAAACTCATCACAAAACCATCCCTTAGGATTTCGCACTTTCTCAAAACATATTGAACTCATCACAAACAGCATGTACCATCTCTTTAAAAACATCCCACAAGGCTCGACCCCTCCCTCGGGTCTACCCTAATCATACTCAATATACAAAACCATGTGATATTTGATAATTCTATAAAAATAGAATTATTTATGCTTAATTTCTCAAGTAATTATTTTAATCCCCAAATTATTTTGTTAATTATCTCCTCATTTTGACTAAAATTTTATTGTTTGCAGATAAATTAAATGTGGATAAATTTTAAAAATTTCGGTAGAAAATGGACTGGAATTGGGCTAAAATCGAGATTGGACACGCGGACAACACGAGCCATGCCACCTAGCACGTCCAATTAGACAAGAAGACAGATGACATGAAAATATCTTTTCAAGGAGCCAATGGTGTGAAGACAAGTGGCCAAACAATGCCAACTCATCTAGGATGAAAAATTACAATTGTACCCCTAAGTATGTGTATAAATAGGAAATGATGGCAATTGAAAAGGAGAGGAAAATTAGGGTAGAATAGCTTTTAGGGTAACTTTAAGTTTGTTTTTAAATTTTCCAATAGTTTTCTTTTAACAAGCTTTTCTACTGTTCATGGCAATTTACTTTATGAAGAGTTTCTTTCATTTGCATTTTCGTTTGTAGTCCACATTATTAATGTTTATTTCCTTTGCATTTGATTCAATGAAACTCAATGGAAAAGATTTGCCTCTCTTTTACTAGCTCTCGGTTTCCTAAACTTGTTTATGTCTTTGTTTGATAAACCATTATTTTTTTAGCTTTCGATTTGCTCTTCTTTGGTGCATTCGAGCTACAAGAATTCTTCATTCATTCTTCTGCCTTTTGGTTCTGTTGCCTTGATATGGGTTGATGCTGAGCATTTGTCCACATCGAGAGCAATGTGGAACCATGGTCGAAGAAGAAAATGAAGCAACCCGAGGATGTTGAGTTCCCTATTCATGTGAAGAAGCTCACGAGTGATGTTATAGTTGTGATTTGTATTTCCTTTCGGGTTTAAGTTTATACTCAGCTATGCATCATTGTTCTTTCCTTTCCTTAGTTCATTTTTATGTACATGCACTTTATGATTTGATTTTTAACTGCAAGTAGTCATTAGCATCCATATTAATTGTTTCTGCATTTCTTTATTTCTGAAATCCACTTTATTTACTGCATGTTATCTCGACAGTTTTTGGTTACTCTCACTTGATTCACTTACCGGTTTAGGTTGGGTAGAATCAATGTCGTGTAGTGAGGAGCAGATGATGGTGTCTGTGGGAGCAGTGGAGAGCATCCATATTCATCCTCTGCTATACTCTGTTTCGGTTTATGTTTACTGTTAATATGAGTGTTGTGCTAACTTGTTTTTGTTGCTTTGATGTTAAGGTTACTGAGAAGAAGTTGGGCACACAAGGAGGTTGAAGACGATGCTAAACTCGGATGCAATACTTGCGTGTGCTGGTTCAAACGTGCAGAGTAAGCATGGCAGACACAGGATAGCAGGTAGAGACGTGCAATTTGTAGCTGGTAAGCTGGGCAGGTAGAGACGTGCAATCTGCCGCGTGGTGAGAAGTGTTGCTGGCAGCATGTACAGCACCTAGAGTAGAAGCACGGCAGAAACAAGATGTGCGCTGGTGCCAGCAAGAGTAGATTTTACCTGGACAGAACCAAGAGCAAGAGCAGATTTTGCCTGGACAAACCGAGAAGAACATGCACAGTATCAGTGCATGGAGGGACCACGAGGCTAGCTAAATTATTTTGCTTAAGGCCTTGTTTGGCCACATTACTTCTTTGTTTAATTTAATGTTGATTGCATTTTTATTATTTTGATTGTTTCATTAGTTGTTAGTTTAGTATAGTTGTTAATTGATAATTGTAGGTTAGATCTAATGTTTTAAGTTGTTAATTTAATCTTTAGTTTTAATTTTTAGTTAAAAGTTAATTTTATATTATATGTTTATGTTTTAGGACTTAATTTTAGTGATGTATGAGTTGCATTTAGGATACACTTAGATTAAAATCATTTTATGCATTGTTAAATTTTCATTTTAAATTGAAAAATCAAAAAATATTAGTTTCCATGCATTGGTTAGATTTTATTGTTAAGTTAGTAATTAGATATAGTTTGGATTAGTTTAGAGTTAATACTTTAGACATTTAGACTTGTAGTTATTTTCTTAATTTTTCTAGGATTTTATTTCATTAAATTTTAGGTTAGCTTAATTTGCATTTTTATTAATTAGTTTAATTGCATGCATATTTTATTTTAGGTTTGTTTAATTTTAATTAATCTTGTTTTGTTAATTTCATATTTGCATTTTAGTTTGATTGCGTTAATTAATTTTTAACTGTTTTAAATATTTTTGTAGGTACTTGCTTTTAATTGCTTGGAGCACTGTAAGTAATTTTAGCTCGGTTTTATTTTCTTTATTTTATAGCTTTTATTATTTTCAGTATTGTTAGACATGTAGATCACGCCCTTAAAATTCATAATTTGCTAGAATATACTTAGGGTAAGATTAACCGGTACTTAATTAAGCAATTTAACTTCTCTGTGGGACGATAATCCGAGACTCAAATCTCATTATTACTTGTACGACCCGTTTACTTGCGGACAATACGTTTAGATCGTACCAAGTTTTTGGCGCCGTTGCCGGGGATGTTTTAATTAGTCGTTAATTAATATCAATGAAATTATGCTTAGGTGTAATTCTAGCTTGTAAATATTTAGGTTGTAAATATTTAGATCCTTAGTTTAGTTTAGTTTAGTTAATTTTCTCATTTAAAAAAATTGAAAAATTGAAAAACTTAAAAAAAAAAATTCTAAGGACTTTTAAATGTTTGCATGCGTAGAGCTAAGAGTTACGATTGCTTTCCTCTAGATCCTGAAATTGAACGAACTCTTAGGAAAATTCGAAAGGATTTTAGGAAATTTATAGCTCCGCTACAAAATATCATGGCAGAAAATAAGAAAATCAAGACCGTTGGAGATTATGCGGTGCCTACAATTGGAGGATATTATACTAGAATTAGGCCACCAGTTGTCCCTGCTAACAATTTCGAAATTAAGCCTTCCATCCTCCAGATGATCCGTCCTCTTTATAGTTCAGTGGGCTTCAGCACGATGACCCACATGCTCACCTAGGGCAATTCCTGGACTTGTGCAACACGTTCAAGCACAATGGATTATCTGATGATGCACTTAGACTTAGATTATTCCCCTTCTCAGTTAGGGATAGGGCGCGACACCGGTTAACCTCCTTGCCTCCAGGATCCATTTCCACATAGGACGAGTTAGCACATCAATTTCTAGCCAAGTTTTTTCCTCCCTCTAAAATGGCCAGACTCCTTAGTGACATATCTTCCTTTGCCCAGTTTGACTCTGAATCTCTTTACGAAGCCTGGGAACGATATAAGGAGCTTCTTAGGAAGTGCCCTCACCATGGCCTACCTTTATGGCTGTAAGTCGAAACTTTCTACAACAGACTTACAAGCCAAAATAGGACCATCGTGGACACTACTGCGGGTGGAGCCCTGATGTGCAAAACAAAAGAGGAAGCTTACAAGTTGTTAGACAAGATGGCGGCTAACAACTATCAATGGTCCTCGTAGAGGCAATTGCAAAGAAGTCGACAGGTATTTATGAGATCGACACACTATCTATCTTGACCTCTCAAATCGCTAACCTTACGAAGAAGGTAGAGTCGCTCAGTACCCAACATAATCCTTCCACCAATCCTAACCCTGTGTTTTCTGTCCAAAGTCCTTTTCTCTCTTGTGATCTGTGTAGTGGTACCCACTCTGTAGATAGGTGTCCACTTAACTTAGAATCGATTCAGTACGTTGCACTCCTTAAGCAACAGAACAACCATTTTTCAAACACCTATAATCCAGGGTGGAGGAACCATCCTAACTTTTCTTGGAGCCAAAACCAAGGGCAAACTTCTAATTCTAGGCTAGTAAGACCCCCTAGTGTTCAAGCTCCACCGGTTCAGGTACCACTATAGCATCAATTTCTTCACCACCTATCACCTCAGTATCCACGTCATCCACCTAATCATTCCCATCCATCCCACTTCCATCAACCACCACCACCACCACAACCCCAGCACTTACCAGCAGCTGAGAAGAATCCCTCACTTGAGGAAATGTTCACAACGATCCTACAAAATCAAACTACCTCAATCAAGAATTTAGAAGTTCAGGTTGGACAAATAGCCAATGCTCTTATCCAACATCCACAAGGGACCCTTCATAGTAACGCTGAAGCTAATCCTGTTAGGCAAAGGGAGGGTAAGGAACATGTTAAATCTATCACTCTTAAGAGTGGCAGAGAGCTAGACGAACCACAAGTTAAGTCTAATCATATTAAGTCCACAGTGGTAGAACCCATAAGTTCTAAAGAGGCAGCTCAGAAAGAGCAGGAACCTAAAGATCAGGCTACAAAGGAATTAAAGACAGGTGCTTCGTCATCTTTACCTTCTTCTACTTCACAGCCTTCAAAGTTCTCTGATGCCATACATGTTACTACTACATCCCTTCCAATTAGACCACCAGTACCTTTTCCTCAGAGGTTTCAAAACCAAAAGCTTAACCAACAATTCGTCAAATTTCTTGAAGTTTTTAAGAAACTTCACATCAACATTCCTTTTGCATATGCTTTAGAGCAAATGCCAAGTTATGTGAAGTTTTTGAAGGATATCCTCTCTAGGAAAAGAAGATTGGAAGATTATGAGACGGTGGCCTTAACTGAAGAATGTAGGGCAATTATCCAGAAGAAATTACCCCCCAAGCTCAAAGATCTCCGGAGTTTTATCATACCCTGTACTATAGAAAATCTGTTCTTTGGTAGAGCCTTGTGTGATTTTGGAGCAAGTATTAATCTGATGCCCTGGTCTATTTACCAAAAGTTAAGAATAGGGGATGTCAGGCCCACCACAGTGACCCTTCAGCTAGCTGATCAATCCATTAAATATCTGAAGGGGGTCCTTGAAGACGTGTTGGTAAAGGTGGATAAATTTATTTTCCCTACGGATTTTATCATGTTGGACATGGAAGAAGACAAGGAAGTCCCCATTATACTAGGCAGACCTTTCCTAGCGAATGGTAGAACTTTAATTGATGTACAAAAGGGGGAGTTAACAATGAGAGTTCAGGATCAGGAAGTGAATTTGAAGCTCCCTGATGACTCTCAAGAGTGTTTTAAGATGGAGATTGAGAAGGATATAAGGCTTGAGCATAAGAAATCTGAGAGAATGAGGAAGTAGATAGGGCTCAAGAGGATTTGACTGTCAGCACCCTGTCACCACTTTGGCTGACCCTCTTACTCTTTGCCCTGCTGCTGAGTGTTGTTTTCTTCAGCTGCATTTGAAATGGCTGTGTTTTTATTTTCACTTTGTATATAGTTCTTTTTCTTTTTCTTTTCTGTTGTATCTTTCTTTGTTTGTGTTGCAGATTTCTTTTCCAGCATTACGTTTTCAATCAAGCTTCAGTTGTTCATCATCATCAGAAAGGGGAGTACTCTGTTCTTGAGCTTAAATTCTTACATTATCTGCACACTGAGGACACTGTGCACTTTAAGTTTGGGGGAGGGGATATCACTTGAGCAATTTTGTGAAAAATTGGAAAAAATTTTAAAATGTTTTCGATAATATGAGCTTAAATTGTTTGATTTTGGGATGATTTAGTTCTTAGCATGTAGTTTTCCCATATTTCAATGATATGACCCCATGATTTAGTCTGACTTTGATTAACTAAGAAGCATGATTATAGGAAAAACATGAAGTTGAATTCTTGAATTTGTCTTAATTCTTATTATGATTGCCTCATCTTATGCACATGTCATGTCATCAATCGATATATTTATTTAGAGAAAGCTTATGTGGACATAGGATTGCATTTGTTCAATTGATTTTGTGCGTCATATTCTAGAATTTGTTTGATCCTGTCTCGAGGTGAAATATTAGATCACACTTAATTAGGAAAATGATTTAGGCCATCTTTGGATCTTTTGAACCTTTCTAGCCAACCTTATACATACTCTACCCCTAGTCACCTATCTGGGCCAAATAAGCTTTTCTCTGTAAATATTTCAGCAAAATTTTTTCATAGCTTAAATACTCTGTTCCTATCCCTTACCCCAAAAGCATGAAAAGTCATTAGGATATATTGTGAGCTATATGGGTATTAAGTGATAGTGGAGGAGTATGTATTGAAAAAAAAATGAATGAAAAAGAAAAAGAAAAGAAGAAAGAAGAAAAATATAAAAATAGAATAAAAAGTTTAGTGAAATAAATAAGTTTGGGGGAAAAAATTTGAGCTCTTACATTAAAGATCCTAGAAGTAATGCACGTTAAGGGGTAATTAAACCTAAATTGACTTTATCATACCTTAGCCCCAGCCTTACATTACAAGCTTAATGAAGTCCTACTGATCTTTGGTTAAGTGTGACTACATTAGTGGAAAGATAAGTGAAAAGCAAACTTATGGGAATGATCACATGTCATTGACTTTGCATTCACTGTGTTTGCATAATCTGATCCAGATAATGTACTGTGAAGTGACTTTGACATTTTCACACACACATGAGAAGTCCAATTTGGGTTAGGACTTATGATTGAATAATTCTCAATGTTGGACTTGTAATTGTAAGTCTTTGAGATCATAGTTTGTACTTTTTCTTTGAGGATAATATTGGAAAAATTATTGTGTTTAGTACTTATCATTCCTACAATTATTTTTTTTGCTTGAGAACAAACAAAAGCTCAAGTTTGGGGGTGTGATAATTCTATAAAAATAGAATTATTTATGCTTAATTTCTTAATTAATTATTTTAATCCCCAAATTATTTTTTAATTATCCCCTCATTTTGACTAAAATTCTCATGCTTGCAGATAAATTAAATGCAGATGAATTTTAAAAATTTCGGTAGAAAATGGATTGGAATTGGGCTAAAATCGAGATTGGACACACGGACAACACGAGCCATGGCACATCCAATTGGACAAGAAGACAAATAACATGGAAATATCTTTTCAAAGAGCCAATGGTGTGAAGACAAGTGGCCAAACAATGCCAACTCATCTAGGATAAAAAAATTACAATTGTACCCCTAAGTGTGTGTATAAATAGGAAATGATGGCAATTGAAAAAGAGAGGAAAATTAGGGTAGAATAGCTTTTAGGGTAACCTTAAGTTTGTTTTTGAATTTTCGAATAGTTTTCTTTTAACAAGCTTTTCTATTGTTCATGGCAATTTACTTTATGAAAAGTTTCTTTCATTTGCATTTTTGTTTGTAGTCCACATTATTAATGTTTATTTCCTTTGCATTTGATTCAATGAAACTTAATGGAAAAGATTTTCCTCTCTTTTACTAGCTCTTGATTTCCTAAACTTGCTTATTTCTTTGTTTGATAAACCATTATTTTTTTAGCTCTTGGTTTGCTCTTCTTTAGTGCATTCGGGCCACAAGAATTCTTCATTCATTCTTCTGCCTTTTGGTTCTGTTACTTGATGTGGGTTGATGCTGAGCACTTGTCCACATCGAGAGCAATGTGGAACCATGGTCGGAGAAGAAAATGAAGCAACCCTAGGATGTTGAGTTCCCTGTTGATTGAAACTAATCTCACAATGTAGCTTCATTCAATCATCTCAAAATCATGCATATCACCTCACTAACACCTTAGTATAATTCATTCATCATCAACTCAACCATATCATATTTTCTCACACTAAACTCATTCTAGGTTATGCTTGTTCCATTACATTCTAGGTAGTTTCAATCATCAATACATATATCAATCTACTCACAACAACAACTAGATAAATATACTTTGAGTTGGTGTATTAGAAACTCACCTAGCTTGACTTTCCTCTTTTCCAAGTTTGAAGACTCATTTGCTCTTTCAATCTAACAAATGAAATGTTGGTTCCAAGCTATGTTGTTTTTCTCTTCACAATGAACAACTTAGCTCTAATAGCTTTTTCTCAAATCTTTATAGAAGGGGGTGTATTATAGAGAGAGAAAGCTTGGTATTTTGGGTAAGAATGGAAGAGGTGTATTGGTTTGTTAAAGAAAGAGGTTTTACCATGGGGTTTTTATAGATTGAGAGTGATGAGATCGATCTGCTAGGGTGAAGAGATCAATCTTTCCTTAGTTTTAGCCATCGAATTCTTAGGTTTTAAAAGGGGGAGATCGATCTGCTCATTGGGGAGAGATCGATCTTTGCTTGGCAGAGGCTTGAAGAGATCGATCTGCTCATTAGGGAGAGATCGATCTTAGCTTGGAAAAAGCTTGAGGAGATTGAACTGCTCATTAGGGAGAGATCGATCTGCTCTTGACAGAATCAAATGGAGATCGATCTGCGTTTAGGAGGGGATCGATCTCAACTAGGCAGAGGTATATGCAGATCGAACTGCTCATTGGGGAGATCAATCTGCTCAATGGGGGATCGATTTGGCCTTGGCAGATTAACTTGGAATTGTTCTGTTTGCACAAGGGATCGATCTGCCTTGGGTAGGAGATCGAGCTGGCCTTCATCTGGGGCATTCCTACTGCATTTTCCCAGATTTTTCCAAAGTTAAACCCTCATTCAATCCATTCAATATCCATTTTGCATTTCATTCACACTTAACACTCAAAAACATCCAATTCTTATGATTCATATATAATTTAACTTGTTTGTACATCTTGGAAATCATAAGATTACATAGAATTTTACGGGTCTTACATTTCTTCCCTCCTTCAAGGAATTTGGTCTACCAAATTAGAACCAAGTTAACCTAAGAACAACTTCGAGTACTTCTCTTGTATCATGCTCTCTAATTCCCATGTTACTTCCTCCGGAGTGTGATATTATCAAAGAACCTTCACTAAGGGAATTATCTTCGACCTCAGTACCTTCTCTTTCCTATCTAATATCCGAACTGGCTTCTCAACATACGACATACTCTCATTGAGCTCCAATGGCTTATATCTTATCACATTTGTCGAGTTCGGGTGGTATTTTCGAAGCATAGAGACGTGGAAGACGTTATGAACACTTGCTAACTCCGACGATAATGCCAACCTATAAGCCTTATCTCCCACTCTCTCCAGAATCTCGAAGGGTCTAATATACCTAGGGCTCAACTTTCCTTTCTTACCAAACCTCATGATCCCTTACAAGGGAGAAACTTGCACAAATACTGACTCACTCACAACAAACACCAGTGGTCTTTGTCTCCTGTCAGCATAACTCTTTTGTTGGCTCAGAGTTGTCCGTAATCTCTCACATATCAACTGGACGTCCTCAGAGGCTTGTTACACTAAGTCAGGAGCAAAAATTTATCTGTCACCAACCTCTTCCCATCTAATAGGGGATCGGCACCTTTGTCCATATAGTGCCTCATATGGTGCCATCTCGATACTCGCATGGTAGCTGTTATTATAGGCAAACTCGGCTAACGGTAGGTGATCATCCCAAGAGCCTCCAAAATCCAGTACACATGCTCTCAATATATCCTCTAAGGTCTGTATAGTCCTCTCTGACTGACCATCTGTCTGAGGATGAAAAGCGGTGCTAAAACTCAATCGGGTCCCCATCGCTTCCTAAAAATGTTCCCAAAAATGAGAAGTGAAGCGGGCATCCCGATTAGAAACAATGCTCACTAGAACACCATGCAACCGCTCTATCTCTCGAACATACAAGTTCGCCAACTGACTCAGAGTATCAATAGCTCTCATAGCTAAGAAATGGGCTGACTTCGTCAACCGATCTACAAGCACCCAAATGGCATCATGACCCCTGCGGGTCCTTGGTAAACCCATCACAAAATCCATGTTGACGTGCTCCCACTTCCATGTTGGTGATAATTATATTAAAATATAATTATTTGCATTTAATTTCTTAATTAATTATTTTAATCCCCATATTATTTTATTAATTATCCCCTTAATTTAATTAAAATTTTCTTGTGTGCAGGTAAATTAAATTCGGATGAATTTCAGTCGAAAATGGGCTAAAGGAGACTGGATCACTACCATTTCGCAGTCAGAGTCACCATTCGTCTGGACACGTGTGATGCCGGGTGTTCGTATTTTATTCACCTCGAAAAGATAAGATCGACGGATACCCTGCCCACCTTTTGGAAGACACACGCCGGACCACATCGCACAGCCAAGTGGACTAGAAGACAAATGACGTGGAAATATCTTCTCTGAAGCGAATGGAATGAAGACAAGTAGTCAAACAATGCCAACTCATCTAGGATTGAAAATTACAATTGTACCCCCAATTTTGTGTATAAATAGAATATGATGAGCAATTGAAAAATCAAGTAGTTTTTAAGGTAAAGTAGTTTAGGAGTAGAAGTAAATTTAGGGTAGAAGTAGTCTAGGGCAAGTAGCTTAGAAAATAGTCTATTTTATTTAGGTTGAAAGTTTTATTTCCTTAGTTTTCTTCAAGCTTTCCCGTTAGTCTTTGTCACGCAACCATTGATTTTATTTTGATTAGCTACTATTCATGGCAGCTTTCATTTTTATTTTATGAGAAGTTACATTTTTTTTAGTTCTTGTGTTTTTCACGTTAACTTGTAGCCACTATTGTTAAAATTTTACAAGCTTTAGTTTTTATTCGATTGAAATGAAAAATTTTCATTCTAGTAGTTAGTATTCTCTCTTATCACATATGTTTTCATTTTTTCTTCTGTGTCCATTCGAATTCTTGGTATTGGGTTTTCTTCCTTTGTTGTTCTACTGCTCATTCAGCAACATTGCTTCCGGGTGGAACCGAGATCAGGAGAAGCTGTTTGTAGCTGTGACAGCGGTCAAAGTATTTCTCTTTGCTCTGCTGCGTTCCTAAACTATTTGGTCATCCATTCCCTTCGTTTTCACTTCCATTATGGTTATATTAGTTGCTGTAAATTTCTGAGCAACGTGAGGAGTCGGGTAAAAGCAAGAGCAGGGAATCGTGGCTTGTGTTCTCGATTCTAGTCCAGTTGAATCGTCTGTTTTCATTTACTGCTTTAGACCATTAGACGTGCATTTCCCCTTAACGATGTTGTGATTTAGTTTATTTTTCTTTTTGTTTTTTTAGCTTCCGTTGGTTGCCTCTGTTTAACTCTGTTTTACTACTTTAGTACTATTCATTGATGCAAGAGGGGTGCTGGGTACTTTGTGGTTGCTTCTTCCATTTGCTGGCCAGCTAACCGGTGCCTACAATGCTAAAGTTACTGCCACCTGGAGCGATGAAGCTTGGGTGTGTTTTTGTTGGACAGCTTTGAGTAGCTACAGTTGCAGCAAGATCAACGTGAGAGACGTATTCTGGCAATCGGGGCAGTATGTGTTAGTTGTATAGGGAAGCTGGGCTGGTATTTGGCGGCTGCATCTCGTCACATTTTCCTACTTGTTGCTGTTTGGTTAGTCATTCAAAATATTATTATGATCTCCATCTCTTTTCATCTTTATGCTTTGTCTTTAAGTTATTTTACTGTTCAAGTATCTCTTTGATTATTTAATTTTTTTACTGCTTAATCCTCCTAATTCTCCTTTGAGCAGTTGTAGTATAGTGTGACTGATCAGCGGCTGGCAGTTCTGGACGACCTCTGTTGTGCTCTGTGTTGTTGAGCATGGTGACGAGTTGGAGGAAATCAGCAAGGAACGGGTTGCAATAGTACAGTGCAGGAAAGAGCAGAGAATGTCAGAACAGAATTATGCCTGCTGATGCTAATAACTTGTGCTGGTCTGCTTGTGACATGGCAGCTGATTGCTTGAATTAGCAAGGACATCTCGGTTTACAGTGTTGTGTGCAGAAAGCTGGTGTACCCTTTCCTTTGTTACGTGGTGCAGTTGCAAGGAATGAAGCCGATTTGTGCGGCATGAACAAACAGAAGGCAGGACGGGCCGAGTGTGGATACTGTAGCAGAATAGTACTAGGCTTTAAACTGTTCATAATTAGTTTTAAGGTTTAAGAAAGTTTCTTTTACTAGTTAGGTCATTTTGATTCAAGGTCCTCTCAAGGTAGTTTAATTCATATTGCCCTAGTTGAATTTTATTTCATATAATTAGAATTAGATCTTTACATGTTAGTTTAGATTAAATTTTGACACATTTGAAATTTTAATTTAATGATTTTTCAGCATATATTTAGGAGTTAAATATTAGACATGCTTCACTTAGATTAGACTTATCTTTAATTTGGGTATTTTAGTTAGTTAGTAATTATTTATTGCCTTTTTATATTTGAATTTTATTTTATTAGACCTTAGGATAAATTAATTTGCATTTTTATTAAATACATGCACAATTTATTTTTTTATTAGGATTGTCTAGTTTTATTCTAGTTATTTTTAATTTTCTTAATGGCATTTTTAGATCATTTTCATTGATTAATTTTGGTTTCAGTATTTTTCCTTTTGAGGATTATCGCTTTTATGTGCTTGTAGCTTTGTAAGTAACTCTAGCTCTGTTTTATTTTATTTTCTTTATTTTATAATTTTTATTGTTTTCAGTACTTTTTAATTTTATCATTGTAGATCACCCACTGAATTTTCATAATTTGCTAGGATATTCTTAGGGTAAAATTAACCGGTACTTAATTAGGCTAATTAGATTCTCTGTGGGATGATAATCCGGGATTCAAATCCCATTATTACTTGTACGACCCGTGCACATGCGGTTAACACGTCCGAATAATTTAGAGTGGGCGTACTCATGTCAGTTGGTATCGGTAGAGGCTGCAATAACCCTGCAGACTTCTAATACTCTACCTTCACCTGCTAACAAACAAGACATCTAGCGACATATTCAACAAACAATATTTCTTTCCATTCCAAACCACCAATAAACCATTCAAAGGTTTTGATACATCTTAGTACTCCCTGGATGTATCGTATACTTTGATGAGTGAGCCTCTGATAAAATCACTCTATTGATCTCTGGATCCTCGGGAACACATACTCTGCCCCTGAACCTCAGCAATCTATCTATGCTCAGCTCAAAATCAGTACCCACACTTGTCTGTACCTGACTCAACTAATTGGTACATTTTGATCACTCTGCTGAGCCTGTCGAATACAATTAATCAATTCTGGCTCCAATCTTAAAGTAGCCACAATATAAGATCTTTCTGTACTAGGTGGGGCTACATCCAAACTGAGGTTCACAAATTGCTCCAACAGCTCGTGTTCCCAAAACCATCATATAAGACACCAACTCGAGGTCCTTCTTGCTCAAAGCATCGGTAACTACATTCGTCTTACCCGGGTGGTATATGATTTCACAATCATAGTCCTTCAGGAGTTTGAGCCATCTCCTCTGTCTCATATTCAACTCTTTCTACGAGAATAGATACTTAAGGCTCTTGTGATCCATATACACCTAAAATTTCTCACCATAGAGATAGTGGGGCTATATCTTCAATGCAAACACTACAGCCGCCAACTCTAAATTGTGAGTTAGATAGTTCCTCTCGTGATCCTTCAACTGTCTGGATCCATAGGCAACTACCTTCCTATCCTGCATAAGTACACAGCCCAGTCATTGGTGTGATGCATTCGTATACACAGAGAAACCTCTTCAGTTGGTAAGAATTGTGAGAATCAGAGCAGTGGTCAACCGACGCTTAAGCTCTTGAAAACTCCTCTCGTATGCCTCGTCCCACACAAACCTAACATCCCTCCTCGTGAGGCGTGTCAACAAAGTAGCTAGTTTGGAGAAACCTTCAACAAATCTCCGATAATACCTGTCAATCCCAGAAAACTTCTGATCTCAGTGACTGTCTTGGGTTGTTCCTACTATACTACTGCCTCAATCTTAGATGGGTCCACTGATACCCCATCCTTCAATACCACATGGCTTAAAAATGAGATATGCTCCAACCAAAAGTTACACTTACTGAGTTTGGCGTATAATTCCTTATCTCGGAGGGTCTGCAGAACTATCCTCAAGTGCTCCTCATGATCTTCCCTAGACTTGGAATAAACCAATATATCGTCGATGAACACTATCACAAACTGGTCCAGGTATGGCTTAAATACATCATTCATCAAATCCATAAACGCTGCAGGGGTATTCGTCAATCCGAATGGCATAACCAAAAACTCGTAGTGGCCATAACGGGTGCGAAATGCATTCTGTATCCTCAACTGATGGTACCTAGATCGTAGATCTATTTTAGAAAAGACTTGTGCTCCCCGGAGCTGATCCAACTAATCATCAATGCGTGGAAAGGGGTACTTGTTCTTAATGGTGGCCTTATTAAACAACCGATAATCTATACATAGTTGGAGGCTCTCATCCTTCTTCATTATAAACAAAATCGGAGCTCCCCAGGGTGAGACGCTCGGTCTAATAAACCACTTCTTTAGCAACTCTTGCAACTGCTTTTTTAACTCCTCTAATTCAATTAAAGCCATTCTATATGGTGGCTTAGATATCGGCTCGGTACTAGGTACCAGCTCTATACAAAACTCCATTTCCCTATCACGTGGTAGTCCTGGTAAATCGTCCGTAAAGACATCAGGAAATTCTGTAATTACTGGAATGTCTCTCAATTTCGGGTGCGCCTTATCTATTTCAACCACGTATGCAATGAGCCCTTCACATTATCCTTTCCACCGTTAGCAACATAAGTCATCACATTAACGTTCACAATTAATAAATAAATTCATCTCTTAAATATGATGGATTAAAATTATACTCTTTTCATTTCTAATAATCATGTTCTTTCATTTCCTTTCAACAAAACTTACAATAAGGTTATCAATCTTTAAAAACATCAATGTCTTAACATAACAATCCATAACAACACGATTTGCAGCCAACCAATCCATTCATAAAATTACATCAAAATCGCTCATACTCAATATAATTAAATCGACTATCATATCTTTTCCCCCTATCTTAAACTTACAATTCCTATATACATACTCAGTCAACTGGCTATCATTCATAGGTGTGGAAATCATCAACATTCTATCTAACAATGTAGGTTTTACATGCTCTAACAACTTATGTACAAAGGAAGGTGATATAAATGAATGCGTGGCACCAGGATCAAATAATACAAATGCTTTTATATCAAAAATTAGGATGGTACCTTTAATCACATTCGTCGAAGTGTCAACGATGTCCTGGTCCAATGCATGTACTTGCCCTCTGCCAACGCCAACAGCCTGTTTCCCTTTTTCCTCAACTGTAGCTCTCCTCCTCGGAGCAGCTGTCTCAACCATAGCTCCTCTCTGGCTCTTTGCCCTTCTGTGGGGCAGTCTCCATCATCTCTGGACAATACCTCGTAATATGTCCTAGCTTCCCACATTTTTAACATACAACAGGGGTTGTCGGACAAGGCCTGGTACCATGAAATCTACCACATCTCTGACACTAATCGGTAGTAGATCGTGGTTCTCCAATGACTACACCCCTCGATGCAGCTAAAACTAGGTACACAGGAGGTTTAGCAGCTCTCTCCTACACCTCCTTAATCTTGGGCCTCTTCTCAAATAGTCTCTTGCCTCCTCTCCTGACCACTTTATCAATCCTGGATCTATTCTGATCTCTATCTCTCCTGACACTAACCTTCCCAAACTCAGAGGCATTCTGCTCAAAGTCCTATTCACATAATTGTGCCCTGCGCAGTGCCTCTTCATAAGTAAGGATGTCGAATGCAGCCAATCTAGATCTGATGGCTGGTCTCAGTCCATCCATGAACTTCTGGACCTTCATAGCCTCACTGTTCAGTGTATCAGGGTCATACCTCCCCAAGGATATGAATCTCGACTCGTACTCATCAACAGAGCAGTTCCCTTAAACTAAATTCATAAACTCCATCCTCAACTTTCTCCCCGCTGTGGTCGGGATGTACTGCCTCCTAAAGGCCTCCAAGAATATCTCTCATGTGATCTCGGGGTGTCTGGCCCTCAGAATAGATACGGTGGATCTCCACCAGTGTTCTGCCTCACCTTTTAACATGAAAACAACAAAGGCCACTTTCTCAATCGATGTTCATCTGAAGAACCCATATAACTTTTCCATTTCATATACCCAATCTACAGTGACAACTGGGTTCTTCACTCCTCTAAATACTTGAGGTTTTAACTCCTGAAACTGCCTTAACCTACTCAACTCGCAGTCATCACCCAGGTCACTCTCGCTCGGCTGTGGAGCGATAGGAGAAGCCATATCCTGAACTGGGTTGGTGTAACAGTCCTTGTAGTCTGAGGCCTCTCCGTCTCTGCAGCTGCCTGTCCAGTAGTAGTAGGTTGTACGGCGAGACCTCGTTTATCGCCAACACCTAATGCCTTTGTGACTATCTCCATAAGGCTTTCGATACTCTACTCTATCCTAGCGAAGCGCACCTCAGTATCCTCTGGTCTCTCAACAGGGTCCTGTTGAGCCTAATTAGTCTGTGGCTCCGCACGGCTCTTAGGCCTACCCCTACTGCCTCTAGCACGTGCACCCGTCCCTCTAGCTCGGCGTGTGATAGGCATAATGCCTAATTTCCTATATCCATATCATATATTAGTCTTATTCCATCTCGGTATACACAGTTATATCTAAACAAAAGCACAGTAACATGGGGATATAACTGTCCTACTTATTAATACCGACTCACATCAAGCCAACTCAGCTCTGATACCAATCTCTGTCTGACCCCTTTCATCCATTTCATCTAAAAATCACCATAAATTTTTCACTTTTTTTTGTTTCCTTACCCGGTCATGAACAACTCTCATAAATAATAGTTGGGTTGTGAGTCAGTATTAATCATCATTTACCATTCATATTTCAATTAATCAAAAGCAAACACATACATTTGAAAGTTTAAGTCATATAATTATACATGACATGTTTGCTAACACTTATATCCCCCATATTACAACTCAAAATGATTACTGTGCTATTACATGTTTACATACAAAAAGAATCCATGTATGTATACCTCTTAGCGATGAAGAGCAGTGGATATCCAAATACAATGCCTCAGTCTATCACTAGGCTACTATGTGCACTCTATAGAGGGCGAAAGTGAATGGGATGAGCAACCACACACTCAGTAAGGCAATAATGCAAGCATGGTAGATAACTACACTACCTACATGCTTATAGTGTCATGTATAAAAATCATTAATATTTAAAGCATGAGAAAATATTAAAACTATGCCACAAGTATATACATATATCATATACCGAAAACATGAAAATAGGCATGTAAACAAGGAAAATCATCATGTAAAACCTCTCATGCTCATCATAATAAAACTTATCATAAAAAGGGAAACTCATCACAAAACCATCCCTTAGGATTTAGCACTTTCTCAAAACATATTGAAACTCATCACAAACAGCAAGTACCATCTCTTTAAAAACATCCCACAAGGCTCGACCCCTCCCTCAGGTCTACCCTGGACAACACAATCATACTCAATATACAAAACCATGTGATATCATGTGAGATAGGTGGTCACTATATATATCGGGGACTATGTTGGCCAACTATGTCATTATCATCCCAGATCAAACGGATCTCGATGTGCGGGGTATCATGCTGAAACGAATGTGGGTTAGTCCTATGCCAAACATTCAAATCAACATCATAACCTCACGATACAGCGTACCCATGTGATATACATGGTACAAAGTACTCCGTGGACCCATCTCATGGTTTGGGGTGCCTGTCATAGGTCTTATCTATCTCATGCCATGTATAACCTACTCACTCTCAAGTGCACGCGCTAGCATCTCATCTGTGTGACTAACAGTCTACACAAGGCATCCAGCACAGCTCGTGTAAGCATCTCATCCGTGTGACATACAATCTACACGAGGCATCCAGCACGACTAATTACATATCACAGTGTGAAAACCAATGCGAGCTAAGCTCCAGCACGATTCATGCATTGTTAATAAATTCCCTCGTACGAGCAATGCTCTAGTACAGCTTTATTCATAATAAATAATGACGAAATCACGTACGAGCTTAGCTCCAGTACGGTTATATGCATAAGAAAATCAATAGAAGACCACGTACAAGCTAAAGCTCCAGTACGATTTATAAAACATCATAACTCAAAACAGGGTCCGAGCCAAGCTCCAGCACATTTCATACATATCAAAATATCAAAATCCAGTGCGAGCAAAGCTCTAGCACAATTTAACTCATACAAATCCGATAGGCGGCTCCACTTCAACAAAACGCATTCTAAATCAAAATTAAAACTAACTCGTGCTACTTCGTGAATCATGGAAATCAAATAGCCAGCCTATCCATAAGTTTTCTTAAACCAAAGCAATGCATTTCATAAAAATGTCAAAACATGATATTTATGCAATTATTAGCCTTACTATCCCTTTTTGTAAGATTCACTTCAAAACCAAATCGTATATATATAAATATATATATATATATTCGTAGTCGTTCACATAAACCATTAATTCTTTTCTAGATAACCAAGCATTTGCAAAGCCCTATATACACCCACAAAATATGTGTAGCTATCTCTAGGTACTTACAAAATTCCCTTACCTGGAATCGCGTCGAGTGATTCCACTTTCTTAGAGCTGCTCGATTGTGCAATTCAATTCGCCTCCAATGAAATCTCCAGGACTGCACGAAATTACATATCACATCAATTTAATCCAATGTAATAAAATTCTTGCGTTTACTATGGTCGATTCGACTTATAGTTTTCATTAACACTCATAAGACCCCATTTTGATTGTTCTACTTATTTCTTGAGAGTCTATTGAACTCTTTGGGCCTATTGATTCACACCAAATTGGTATTAAGTCCATAGTGCCTTTAGTTCATCATTTCCTTCACTATAGCAATTTATCAAACACCTCATTTGCTTATTTTAATAACTTGACTAATCTCACAATGTAGCTTCATTCAATCATCTCAAAATCATGCATATCACCTCACTAACACCTTAGTGTAATCGATTCATCATCAACTCAACCATATCATATTTTCTCACACTAAACTCATTCTAGGTTATGCTTGTTCCATTGCATTCTAGGTAGTTTCAATCATCAATACATACACCAATCTACTCACAACAACAACTAGATAAATATACTTTGAGTTGGTGTATTAGAAACTCACCTAGCTTGACTTTTCTCTTTTCCAAGTTTGAAGACTCATTTGCTTCTTCAATCCAACAAATGAAATGTTGGTTCCAAGCTATGTTGTTCTTCTCTTCACAATTAACAACTTAGCTCTAATAGCTTTTTCTCAAATCTTTATGGAATGAAGTGTATTCTAGAGAGAGAAAGCTTAGGATTTTGGGTAAGAATGGAAGAGGTGTGTTGGTTTGTTGAAGAAAGAGGTTTTATCGTGGGGTTTTTATATATTGAGAGTGATGAGATCGATCTACTAAGGTGAAGATATCGATCTTTCATTGGTTTTAGCCATCGAATTCTCAGGTTTTAAAAGGGGGAGATCGATCTGCTTATTGTGGAGAGATCGATCTTTGTTTTGCTGAGGCTTAATAGATCGATCTGCTCATTAGGGAGAGATCGATCTTGGCTTGGCAAAAGCTTGAGGAGATCGATCTGCTCATTAAGGAGATATCGATCTGCTCTTGACAGAATTAAATAGAGATCGATCTGCATTTAGGAGGGGATCGATCTCAGCTAGGCAGAGGTATATGCAGATCGATTTGCTCATTCGGGAGATCGATCTGCTCAATGGGGGATCGATCTGGCCTTGGTAGATTGACTTGGAATTGTTCTGTTTGCACAAGGGATCGATCTATCTTGGGTAGAAAACCGATCTAGCCTTCATCTAGGGCATTCCTATTACATTTTCCCAGATTTTTCCAAAGTTAAACCCCCATTCAATCCATTCAATATCCATTTTGCATTTCATTCACACTTAACACTCAAAAACATCCAATTCTTATGATTCATCTATAATTTAACTAATCTATACATCATGAAAATCATAAGATTACATATAATTTTACGGGTCTTACACTGTCATTTTCTAATCTCTCTTTCACATCATTCTTGGTTTCTCTCCCTCTCTCGTTTCAGCCTCCCCTTTAACCTTCTCCCACTAAAATTTGTAACTTATGTGTGTGTTTGTGTGTGTGTGTGTGTATATATATATATATATATATATATTTAACCTGCTCCCACTTACCCTTGGTACAGGTCTGCCCACACCACTGCCTCATTTCCTATCGATCTGCTCCAGTTGCAGACTTCTAATTCATTTTCCTTCTACCATTAACCAATCATTCATACCCTGCCTTACTTCTTTCTTCTATTTCCTTAACTGTAGCCATCCTTGGGATTGGCTTCATTGTTTTTGTAAGACACAATTTTTATCGTAATTTCTTATGATTCAAATGATGTAAACATGGTTATATGTAAATTGAATCATAAGAAGAGTTATACGTGAATGAAAAATGCAAATGGAATGAATAAAAATTCTCGAATGCATTTAAAGGTCAAATGAAGGATTGAAATGGTTACAAATTCAATGAATGGGATTCAGACTGGAGAAAAGGATTTAAAACACGAAATGAGTGAGTTTTCGTGAAGGGAAGTTAGATTGCTTTGGTCTCGAACACGTTGAAGGGTAAAACGATCAAAAGACTAAAATTCGATATTAATTTGACAAGAAAATTTCATTATAAATATGGATTTGAGAAATCTTGATCAATAACGAAGAAATAATTAAATTTCAAGTCCAATTGATCAAGATATGAATTTATTGAAATTAACCAAAATTTTTATCTCAGAAAATTATCCCGAAATTATTGGAAAAATACACCGAAAAGATGAAATAAGACAGATAAATTCATTTAGTTGATTAAATGAATAAAATATGATTTTTTTAGATATTTTGGCTTAAATATCATTTTTTATTTGAATAAATAATAATATATAAAAAAACTGAAATTGGGTCACGTGATCGTGCGAAACTCACCGTTCTTTCTGTTTCCCCGAACGACGACCACCGGTGATGAGCGGCGATGAACGGCACACGACGAAGGATGACCAGCTCGGTGGGAGTATCCCGAGAGCCACCACGCACCGGGATCCATCGCCGATGAAGAGAGCAGCGAGGGGGAGGAACCGAAAGGGAAAAGAGAAATTGGCATCCACCGACACCGATCTGGCTAACCCTGCCCCCAGCCGAACATTCCCGAGGCAAAGACGAGCAAATTGGTGGTGGACACGATCGAAGAAATAGACGGACGGCACCGAAAACCGTGAATGGAGAATGGATAGCAAAATCGAGGATAGAAGACGTCGAACCAGCGACTTTTTGACCAGTCCTGGTGAAATCGGCACCAGATCCGTGCACCGAACAACCCCACAGATCTGCTGGAGAAGGAAGCTGGTGAAGAACCGACCGGCGAAACTCCGAACTGGACCGAACCATATTGAACAGGGCTGAACCAGACTGGGTCGATTCAGCTAGGGAAGAAAGAAAAGAAAGAAAAGAAAAAAGGAAAAAAGAAAAAGAGGAAAAATTGGGAAAAAATTTTGGTGTGCAATCGAGCTACGAGTAGTTGGTAAGCGATCGACGTTGTCCGATTTAAATTTTAAAATATTTAATTTGATTCATATTCGACTGAAAATTGACCTAAAAAAATATGTAATTGTGTAGCTCGACAATTGACGTCAAACGAGAGCTCGAGTCAGCCTCAATTTACGTACTATCATGGAATATGGGGTAAGTAACCCTTATTTATGACAATTTGCATAGTTATACGTGTTAGAAATTTACCACATAAATTAGGGATTAATTCCGTATAAAATGAATTAAATTCTGGAATTTGAGATAAATTATCGTAAATAATTAATTGAGTTATCCAAGAGTTTAGAACAAGGCCCAATAAATACTGGTGGGCCCAATGAGCCTAATAGGCCTCGATGATGTGAATAGTAAGTGAAAAATGGGCTTAAGGCCGGTTAAGGCTTATTATGGTACAATTGGACCCAATATGGGTAAATGAGCTCAATGATTTAAATTAAGCCCAGTAAAAGTGAAAATATAGATAAATATGTTTGGATTTAACCCGATAAATGATTATCTGCAGCTCCGAAGAACATATTGGGAGCTAAACGGATCGGGTGATCGGTAGCGTTGGGAAAAGTCAGACTGTACAGAGTAAATTAGGTAAGGGAATTTTGTGGGTAGCTAGAGGTAGTTACGCGTATTCTTAACAGCTTTTACATACACTGAAACTGTATAAAGATCCTAGCAATGGATTAAAAAATTTAAGGACCCGAGATAAGTAAAAGACTATTTTACCTCTACTAAGGGAAAATTCACCTAAGGATAGTGAAAGCATGACATGCATGATTTGGAAGATTTTCGTGAAATTTTAGCAAAGCAAATTGGTAGATTGGCCAGTAATTGCATAAATTTCACAAGATAACACTATGTAAGTGTTATTTAGATTTAAATGAAATTTCTTTGGAAATGGGCCAACTATCAAGTTTATATGGAAACAGATAGTGCTGAAGCATTGCTCGCACTATATCTGAGTTTGTGAGTGTGCATAAAAGGTGTTGGAGCGGTTGCTCGCACCGATTTGTGTGACATCATATGCATAAAATGTGGTAGAGCGGTTGCTCGCACTAATTTTTACTATTGTGAAGTGCATGAGAGGTGTTGGAGACTAGCTCGCACCCTATTTTGACTTGATATGCATAAAAAAGTGCCGGAGCGATTGCTCACACTAGTTTTAATTATTTGATATGCATGAGAGGTGCTGGAGCTTAGCTCGCATCCTGTTTTGATGTGATAATTGCATAAAAGCCGTGCGGGAGTGTAACTCGAATGAGATTTGATTTATTTATACATAAAACCGTGCTGGAGCATTGCTCGCATGAAGTTTTGATTTACTTGAGCAGTCATTCGTGCTGGAGCATTGCTCGCACAACGTTTTGAATGATTTATGCATGATGTCATGCTAGCGCATTGCTCGCACGAGGCTTTGATGGATTTTATGCATAAAACTGTGCTGGAGCTTGCTCACACGTGATTTTATATGGATTTATAACTCTTTTAAAGTCGTACTGGAGTGTTGCTCGTACACAGATTTTACTGATTTTTATGAAAACATGTTGGAGCTTCGCTCGCACGAGGTTTTCAGATATCATGAACATGCATGGAGCCGTGCTGGAGATTTGCTTACACATGATTTATATGACATGTATATAGCCGTGTTAGAGCCTCTTGTAGACTGTGTGTCATAATGAGATGATATGACCACACGTACATACTGAGACATAGGTTGGTATGGGTGGATAAGACCTACGACAGGCACCCCTGACTATGATTTGTGTTCACGGAGTACGCTATATTATGTATGTCACATAGAGTACGCTGTACCATGGGGATTGTTGGAGTGGAGTGGCATTAGCCACGAGGCTGTAAGCCTTGCCCTCACAATCCTAGTATTTATGTTGTTTTAGAGGCAGGACTGACCCACCTCCCATTTTAGGTGTGATGCCTCACACACTAGGTACCGTGTAGCCAGGGATCACTAGGATATGGCTATGTCCTTGATGTTACTGATATAGTCACCTACATGTCTCACATGATATAACTTTTGGTTTCGATAGACCAGGTAGACCCGAGGGAGGGGTCAGGTCCCCAATTTTGTGATTTTCACTGAGATGTGATTTTCTACTATGATGATAGATTTTTTAGAGGATTTTAGGACATGTGACCCTAAAAGAAGGGTGATTTTATAATAGAATTTTTTATAATGAAAGAGTTTGAGATTGATGTATGAGATGATTGACCCAGAGGGGTTATTTTATACTGAGCTTTAATGAAGTGATTTAAATGCAGTAGCATGAGGAGTTTTCCATGCTTTAATTACAAATTCATGAAAAGAATTGTCTCTCATGATTTGTTTTACATGGCATGAAATAATGCATGATCTTGATTTACTTTATGCGAATTATGATTTTACATAAAATGTCAGTGATGCATGAGTTGCATGATTTCTATATGCACGAATAGTTTTTATAAACTATGGCATTGATGTATGCATGATTTTGTGCGTGAAATTAAACGAAAAGAAATGGATTTAAGGGCACGGCATTATGAGCATATAGATAATGGAGCTATCTACTTACTTGCATAATTGCCTTACTGAGCGTGTGGTTACTCACCCACCCTTATTTTCCTCCTCTACAGAGTACTTTCAGTAGTTTAAGCATGGCTAAGTACTTGCATCTTTGGTATCCGTTGCATCCCATCAAGAGACAGGTATACACATTTGTATAGTTTTGTATCTGAACATGTAAATGCACAGTATTGTAAACGGATATGATGTTGGGGATGTAAGGTTATGTAAATACCATTGAGAATATATTTAGTTAAAGTCAAATGATAGTAAATCCTGATGTGTGAATATGAATATTGAAATGGAATGGTAAATAGGTGAGAGGGGACTAACACCAAATCATAGCCCAACTGTTGGTAGGATGGTCACGATAAGAGAAAGGTAAGAATTAAATAACAAACGAAAAAAATTTATAGTGATTTTTAGGTAATTTGGGTCGTGACAGTTTTTGGTATCAGAGCTAAGTTGGTCTGATATGAGTCGGTGTTAGTGGTTAAGGAAGTTTACATCCTCATGTACTGTTCATTGTTTAGATACAATTTTGTATATCGAGATGAAATTGCAGCTAAGAATCTGGTTTCAAATGCAAGAATATAGACTCATTAACTGATAGCCGCTATGGTAGAGGGGCGAGTACACGAGCTCAAGGCCGTAGATGTAAGCTTGAGAGTTGTACTGAGTCGCCACATGAGACTCAAAATGAGGTTGAAGTAGAGGCTGATGTTGAGCATGCCCCACAGAGTCCGACAGAGAGATCGAACTGAGTTCGACAGAGAGATTGAACAATATTGAGATACGCTTCGCGAGGTTATAGCAGAGTGTGGAGAATATTTTGGGAGCTAATTGCTCAGAGTATGCATAGGATTTGAGGGCGAGTCAGAGCATTGGTGGAAGTCCGCTCAACCCATCTGAAGAGTTAGACATCCAGAATGGACATGAGAAATAATTTTGGATGTATTTCGGAGAGAGACTATTTCGGACACTGTTTAAAGGAAATTACAGATAAAGTTCCTTACTCTGACCCAAAAGAACTGGTTGATTGACGAGTATGAAACTCAGTTTATATCCCTGGGTAGGTATGACCCTGACACTATGGGCAGTGAGAATCGGAAAGCCCAAAAGTTCATGGAAGGGCTCAAATTGTCAATTAGAGTCCAATTGGCTCTGTTAGATATCACTACCTATGTCGAGGAAGTGCGCAGACTACAGTGGTGTGAATAAGATCATGAGTTGCACACCTTTAAGATTGGAAAAGGTAGTAAGGGCCAAAATAAAGGCAGAAGATAATAGAGAATGACAGAGATGTCAAAACGGAAAAAAAGTAGTTTGGTAAGAGATTAGAGTTGATGAGTCACGGGGTACAATGATTGGTAAGGCCCCAGTGTATCCAATTTCAGCACTTTTGAGGGGTATTATGATTGGAGGACCCCGACCTGCTATGAAACAGTGTAGGATGTGTGGTAGATACCACAGAAGTAGGCCCTACACCTTATTGACTAAAATAGGTGTTAAGTGTGGTTAGACGGGCCATTTATTTAATGATTGCTCAGAGTTGGGTGAGACTGTCCCACAAAAGGGTAAAGAGATAGAGAAAACCCTGTTGATATCTCTGCACTGAAAAGGGAGGCCACAGCCAAAGAGAAAGGAAAAGTAGGTTGTTGGACGAGGGTGAGTGTATGCCTTAGACCAGGACACTACTGATGTTTCATCTGATGTGGTGGGAGATACAACACTAGTTGTGAATAATGAAGTAATTATTTTAATTGATCCTGGTGCCACGCATTTATTCTTACCGCCTTTAGTTGCTTATAAGCTAGTGAAAGATGTGAAGCCTGTACCCTTAGGCAAGATGATGATAGTTAGCTGATTATCACTAACTGAATATGGGTATAGGGATTGTAAGTTGAAAACGGAAGAAAAAGGATATGTCAGCTGATTTTATTCAATGGAATATGAATAATTTTGAAGTAATATTTGAGAATAGATTGATTCGGCTGCAAACTATGTTGTTTAGATTGCTATCCTAAGATAGTGATGTTTTCACCCCTGAAAAGTGTAGTAAGTTTGACACGTAATAAAAGAGGTGTAGCGATTGTAACTAAAAGAGTGAATGATTGTATGGACGAGATGAGTAATGATAGGAATGTCTCATCGCTTGTGTGGTCGGTATGGATAAGGCACATTCGAAATTAACAGATATCCTAGTGGTCAGGGAGTTTCCTGATATCTTCCCAGATAATCTACTAGGGCTACCATCAGATAAAAAGATAGAATTTTGTATTGAGTTGGTACCTGGTACGGAGCCAATATCCTAACCACGGTATAAAATGGTATTAGTGGAACTGAAAGGACTAAAGAAACAATTACAAGAGTTATTGGATAAGCGTTCCTCAGACCAAATGTGTAACTTGAGGAGCACTTGTTCTGTTTGTAAAAAGAGAATGGAAGCCTCCGACTATGTATAGAATTTTGATTGTCGAATGAGGCTAACATCAAGAATAAGTGTTTCCTCCCACTATAGATGATTTATTGGATTAGCTGTGAAAAGCGCATATCTTTTTAAAGATCGATTTGAAGTCTGGATAACATCCGTTAAGAATTCGAAATGTGAATATGCCCAAGATGATTTTCATAACCATTAGGCCATTGATGAACAAGGTATTTAAACCTTACCTAGACCGATTGGTTTTCATCTTTAGTGATTATATTTTGATGTATTCGAAGTCCGGGGAAAAGCATGAGTAGCAACTGGAAACTGTCTTACCGATGAAGTGTTGTGAGTTTCTCGAAATGGGCTGCTCAGTTGACACATTTCGTTCAGAAAAAAGATTGCATGTCGGTGGGCTGATAAGTATGAAAATGGCTTCCGTGAGTTTTGGTATATAAAAGTAATAAACTAATCACCATAATTATTCTCACCATGACCAACAGCTCAAGAGGTTTCAGTGTGTATGGATACCTCAAAATAAGGATTGGATTGTGTATTGATGTAAAATGGGAAGATAGTCGTTTATGGATCCAGATAGTTCAAGGACCATAAGAAAAACTATCCGACCCATGATTTAGAGTTGGCAGCCATAGTGTTTACACTGAAGGTATGGCGCCACCACTTATACGGTAAGAAATTTCAGGTATGCACTGATCATAAAAGCCTCAGTATCTGTTTTCACAGAAAGAGTGGAATATGAGATAACAAAGAGGGTTAGAGCTTCTGAGGGATTGTGATTGTGAAAAAATTTTACCACCCAAGAAAGGCTAATGTAATGGCTGATGCCTCAAGCAGAAAAAAGCCTCGGGATGGTATCACATATGATGGTCAGGGAGCATGAGTTGCTAGAGCAGTTGTCAGCCTCAGTAATGATATGATCCCTTCTGATGATGAAAGTGATTTTGTAATATCTAGCCTAAGATTAGAACCAGATTTGAGTGACCAGATTCGACAGGCTTAGCGTGATGATCGACAGGGTGTCGATAGTATGGGTCAGATTCAGAAGGGTACAGTGACAGAGTTCGCAGTGAGTGATGATGACTTACTGAGGTCTAGAGACAGCATAAGTGCTCCCCAAGACCACAGCTAATGAGATCGTTATTATCAGAAGCTCACTCTTCGGGATATACAGTGCATCCGAAAAGTAATAAATATATCGAAATCTCTGAAAAGGGTATTGGTGGTCAGATATGAAAAGAGATATTGTGGAGATTGTGGAGAAGTATCTCGTATGTCAACAGATTAAGGTAGAGCAATAGACATTTGCAAGGTTATTGCAGCCTCTACCTATATCGATAGGAAATGAGAGCAAGTTACCATGGATATTATGATGGGTTATAGAGGACAGCAGGAATCACAAGGCTATCTACGTGATAGTCGCTAGATTGACTAAGTCTACCCACCTTCTGGTTATGAAATCTCGAGATACTCTGAGTGTGTAGGCGGATTTATGTGTACGAAAAATTGTGAAACATTATGTAGCGTCCCAAGGAGCATGATATCAAATAGGGATTCCCGCTTCACTTTCCTCTTCTGGGAACATTTTTCAGGAAGCTATGGGAACCCGATTGAATGTTAGTAAAGCGTTCCGTCCTCAGAGAGATGGTGAGTCAGAGGGGACTGTACAGATGCTGGAGGATATGATGAGAGCATGTGCCATTGATTTTATAAGATCTTGGGATGATCAGTTGTTACTAATCGAATTCGCCAATAATGACAATTGTCACTTGAGTAGCGGGATAACATTTTATGAGACATGGTATGGCTTTAGGGCTTGTTCCCCGACTTAGATAGGAAGAAGTGGGTGACAGACAAAAAATTGCTCCCGATTCGGTATAATAAGCCTCTGAGGGTGTTTTATTGATTGTGAGAGATTAAGAACACCTCAGAGATTAAGAACACCTCAGAGCAAACAAAAAAGCTATGCTGACAAGAGATAGAAAACCATTCGAATTCACCGAGGGTGAATCAGTATTGTAGGAAGTTACTTGTCCTAAGGGCAAAACTGTCACGCCCCGGAAGCGCGAAAAATAGGGCTAATTTAAAACTTTTTACTCATCAATTCACAATTAAGGGTGCATTCCTGTGCAGTGTCATACATCATCATAATTATCATGCCTCAGGATCTCATCGTAAGATAGTATATATTGTATCATATACATTACTTGATTCCAAGTTAATTAATCCTAATACATCCCGTACATCATTGTATAATAAGTGTCTGTAAATATAACTCTAGTCTGGGTACATGAGTATTAAATATCTACCTCAATACACAAAATACGGCTTGGAGCTCAAGTCCTCCACTAGCCTCTAACCCGTACGTCGCAGGGAACTCACTTCACTTGAAACGATCTGGGGGGAAGAGAAAACAGGGTGAGCTTCCAAATCGCTCAGTAAGGGGGGGTAAGGGAACTCGATTATATAAACCATATCACACATCACAAATATGTATTTGTTTATGAAGCTCATTTGAAATCGTAGCATGAAAGATTCTCGAAACATCATCATCTCATAACTCATAAATCATGTGAAAACATGAAGGTAAAAAGGCTCAATATCGAGCACTCACAAGCATGTGTAAATATATGCGATAATGACTGTTCTCAAAATACGTGATAAAAATCACCTCAGTAAATAGCACGTGACAAGGTCACAAAACACAACTCATGTGTAAAACGAGACTAGGCAATAAAACTCAATTAAAACTCGTCATGGCACATCAAATATGTAATCTCCTCTGGGTGCGCATCCCAGGCATCCTCGTATAGAGGAAACGTCGATAATATGGTCGTATGCATGGTATATTGGACTTATATGTTACCAGAACAAGGCCCGACCTTACATGCTACCAGAGCAATGCCTCGCCTCATGCACACTATCACGTGGTCCCTGGGTCGGTTCCCAGGTGGCCCACTCTCTCGGTCTTATATGCTACCAAAGCAAGGCCACCCAGCGTTACTAGAACGGGGGTCATCTCACGTTACCAAAACGAAGGCATCTCTCGCTATCAAAACGGAGGCATCTCTCGTTACCAAAACGGAGGAATATCGAACTTACATGTTACCAGAGCAAGGCCTCCCAGCTCTACCAAAGCGGAGGAATAATCGAACTTACATGTTACCAGAACAAGGCCTGTGGTCCCTGGGTCGGTTCCCAGGCGTCCCACTATATCGGTCTTACATGCTACCAGAGTAAGGCCCGATGTGTATTCAACATGACACGCCTAAGTCTCAATCATTAGCCATTATCTTATAAAACGTTATGCCTTCACGTAGAACTCATAATGGTTTTCTCTCATAAAACTCATTTAAAACATTTGTGTACTCAACACAAAACATATTAAAACCGAGTTCCAACCGGCAAAACACGCACACATTTTCTCAAATCTCAATATCGCCTTAACGTAGAGCCCAATTTACTTTTCACGCAAACTCAAAGGTTTATAAAGCAATTTCACACTCAGCTTATAAACTCATAAAATAATGGGCTCCAACCGGCTATAAAAACTGTGTGTAATTATATCACAACACAACACCAAACATGCTTGTATTCTCAAATCGTGGTTCATGCTACAAACAGTTCATCAAAACACATACACAAATGGCTTAGTTTTCCCTTACCTCTTTGCACCTCGTATAGTGCAATCGTTTCTCCCGTATCACGGACTAGCCTCGCATTCCACTCTGAAACTCCCGAGCTGTCCAAACGATGTTAAAACATCAATACTCATTATCACATTAACCTCAATTCTCAAAATCGAGCATAATTGCTCATAACACCTCAAATTTCTCAATTCTCATAACTCCATCACAAACCACAATCTCGCTCACAACACCTCAACATTCTATATTTCCTATGCCACAATATCTATGCTAATACACCACATTGTCTAAATCTCCATTTATAGCTCAAAAATTCCTAAATTTACCAAAATTGCTAAATATCATCATCACTCCAACTACATTGTAATTTCATCAATCCCTAATCATTTTTCAGCTATTTCAACACAATGCCAACAACCATTATCACAAAAATCATCTCAAATATAAGGATCGAGGTTTAGAAATTACCCAAAACTTGTGAAGAGCTTATCTCTTGCCTCGATTCAATCCGTCTTACGATTTTCAAGTATGTTGTTCTCCCTTTGATGAGGAACAACTTTCCTTCTTGCCACAGCCTCTGATTTAGACGGAAATGGGTACTTTGGATGAGTGAGAAAGCTAGGGCTCAGTGAAAATGGGGTTTAGAAGAGAGAGAAAGTGAAATTGCAGGAGAAAGCAGGGGTTCCTTATATAGACGGAAGGTAGGAGATCGATCTGGCTCTTGATGAGATCGATCTGCATTGAATTTGGGGACGATTTGGGGTAATTTATGCCTAGGAGATCGATCTGTCGAGGGGTGAGATCGATCTCTTTATGGCTTTATGAGATCGATCTGCGCCTTGAGGAGATCGATCTTCTCTCAAACAGAAACATTTGGAGATCGATCCCTTCCTCATGGGATCGATCTTCTCTCAAACAGAATCATAAGGAGATCGATCCTCTTCCATTGGAGATCGATCTGCTCCTTAAATTCCTCCTTCCTTGTCATTTTTAACTCACCAGATTGATCTCTCCTTCTCCCAGATCGATCTGTCCTCATAGCTTCACACTTATTTTAAACACTTAACATATAAATCTCCAATTATCATTCTCACAATTCACTTAGCTCAATAAATTATACTTCAAGTTCATATTACATAATTAAAATATGTCTGAAATTCTCAGATCTCACAATAACGAGATTCGAAAAGAAGGCAAATTGAGTTTCGTTAGATTGAATGCTTTGAGATATTGGACAAAGTGGGAGATAAGGCCTGTAGGTTGGCGTTACCACCTAAATTATCAGGCATCCACAATGTGTCCCATCTTTTGATGCTTCAAAAATACTATCCGGACCTAACATATGTGATCAGATATGAGCTGTTGGAGCTCAATGAAAGTATAACGTATGCTGAAAAAAAATCGATTTGGGTCTTAACGGAAGGAGAAGGTGTTGAGGTTTAAGACGATCTCCCTAATCAAAGTCCTTTGGTAGTATTACACTCCGAAAAAAAAATCACATGAGAATTAAAGAGTATGATGTGATAGACGTACCCGGAGTTGTTTATGGACCCATTTGACTTGGTTCTAATTTGGATGACCAAATTTCTTAAGTGGGGGAGATTATGTAAGACCCGATTTTTATCGTAATTTCTTCTGATTCAAAGGATGTAAACATGGTTATATGTAAATTGAATCATAAGAAGAGTTATACGTGAATGAAAAATGCAAAAGGAATGAATAAAAATTCTCGAATGCATTTAAAAGTCAAATGAAGGATTGAAATGGTCACAAATTAAACGAATGAGATTCAGACTGGAGATAAAGATTTAAAACACGAAATGAGTGAGTGTTCATGAAGGGAAGTTGGATTGGTTTGGTTCCGAACACGTTGAAGGGTAAAACGGTCAAAAAATTGAAATTCGGTATTAATATGACAGGAAAGTTTCATTATAAATATGGATTTGAAAAATCTTGATCAATAACGAAGAAATAATTAAATTTCGAGTCCAATTGGTCAAGATATGAATTTATTGGAATAACCAGAATTTTTATCTCAGAAAATTATCCCGAAATTATTGGAAAAATACACCAAAAAGATGAAATAAGATAGATAAATTCATTTAATTGATTAAATGAATAAAATAAGATTTTGTTTAGATATTTTAGCTGAAATATCATTTTTTATTTGAATAAATAATAATATATAAAAAAAACTGAAACTGGGTCGCGTGATCGCGCGAAACTCATCGCCCGACCCGTTCTTTCTGCTTCCCCGAACGGCGACCACCAGTGACGAGTGGCGATGAACGGCACACGACGAAGGACGACCAGCACGGTGGGAGTATCCCGAGAGCCTTCACGCGCCGGGATCCGTCGCCGATGAAGAGAACGGCGAGGGGGAGGAACCGAAAGGGAAAGGAGAAATCGGCGTCCACCGGCGCCGATCTGGCCAACCCCGCCCCCAGCCGAACGTTCCTGAGGCAAAAACGAGCAAATTGGTGGTGGACACGACCAGAGACACCGACATACGGCGTCGAAAAAGGCGAATGGAGAATCGGTAGCAAAACTGAGGAGAGAAGAGGTCGGACCAGCCATTTTTCGGCCTGTCCTGGCGAAACCAACACCATATCCGTGCACCGGACGACCCTGCGGATCTGCTGGAGACGAAACCCGACGAAGAACCGATCAGCGAAGCTTCGACCCGGACCAATGAACCAGGCCGAACCAGACTAAACCAGGCTGAACGGATCGGGTCGGTTTAACCAGGGAAGAAAGAAAAGAAAAAGAGGAAAAATTTTGGTGGTGTAATCGAGCTACGGGTAATCCGGTAAGCAGTCGAAATTGACCGATTTAAATTTTGAAATATTTAATTTGATAATATTCGACTGAAAATTGACCTAAAAAAATATATAATTGTGTAGCTCGACAATTGACATCAAACGAGAGCTCGAGTCAGCCTCGATTTGCGTATTATCATGAAATCTCGAGTAAGTAACCCTTATTTACAATAATTTGCATAGTTATGCGTGTTAAAAATTTACCGCATAA
The DNA here is from genome assembly GCA_033439115.1 of Firmiana major. NCBI lineage: Eukaryota > Viridiplantae > Streptophyta > Magnoliopsida > Malvales > Malvaceae > Firmiana > Firmiana major. Next base: position 62,690,766 of record CM065897.1, on the reverse strand, counting down.
AGTATAAATTAATTCCGTATAAAATGAATTAAATTTTAGAATTTGAGATAAATTGTCGTAAATAATTAATTGAGATATCTAAGAGTTTAGAATGAGGCCCAATAAATACTGATGGGCTCAATGAGCCCAATAGACCTCGATGATGTGAATAGTAAGTGGACAATGGGCTTAAGGCCGATTAGGCTCATTATGGTACAATCGGACCCAATATTGGTAAACGGGCTCAATGATTTAAATTAAGCCCAGTAAAAGTGAAACATTGATAAATATGTTTGGATTCAACCCGATAAATGATTATCTGCAGCTTCGGAGAACATATTAAGAGCTAAACGAATCGGGTGATCGGTAACGTTGGGAAAAGTTAGACTATACAGAGTAAATTGAGGTAAGGGAATTTTGCGGGTAGCTAGAGGTAGCTACGCATATTTTTAACAGCTTTTACATACACTAAAACTGTATAAAGATCCTAGCAATGGATTAAAAATTTTAAGGACCCAGAATGGGTAAAAGACTATTTTACCCCTACTGAGGGAAAATTCACCTAAGGATGGTGAAAGCACGACATGCATGAAATGCATGATTTGGAAGATTTTCGTGAAAGTTTAGCAAAGCAAATTGATAGCTTGGCCAGTAATTGCATAAATTTCACAAGATAACACTACTTAAGTGTTATTTAGATTTAAATGAAATTTCTTTGGAAATGGGCTAACTATCAAGTTTATATGGAAACAGATAGTGCTGGAGCATTGCTCGCACTATATCTGAGTTTGTGAGTGTGCATAAAAGGTGCTGGAGTGGTTGCTCACACCGATTTGTGTGACATCATGTGTATAAAATGTGCTAGAGTGGTTGCTCGCACTGATTTTTACTATTGTGAAATGCATGAGAGGTGCTGGAGCCTAGCTCGCACCCTGTTTTGACTTGATATGCATAAAAAGGTGCTGGAGCGATTTCTCACACTAGTTTTAATGATTTGATATGCATGAGAGGTGTTGGAGCTTAGCTCGCATCCTGTTTTGATGTGATAATTGCATAAAAGTCATATTGAAGCCTTGCTCGTACGTGATTTAATCGATTTAATTGCATAAAAGCCATGTGGGAGTGTAACTCACATGAGATTTGATTTATTTATGCATGAAACTGTGTTGGAGCGTTGCTCGCATGAAGTTTTGATTTACTTGAGCATTCATTCATGCGGGAGCATTACTCGCACGAAGTTTTGAATGATTTATGCATGATATCGTGCTGGAGCATTGCTCGCACGAGGCTTTGATGAATTTTATGCATAAAACCGTGCTGGAACTTACTCACACGTGATTTTATATGGATTTATAACTCTTTTAAAGTCGTACTGGAGTGTTGCTCGTACGCAGATTTTACTGATTTTTATGAAAACGTGTTGGAGCTTCACTCGCACAAGGTTTTCAAATAGCATGAATATGCATGGAGCCGTGCTGGAGCTTTGCTCACACGGGGATTTATATGACATGCATATAGCCGTGTTGGAGCCTCTTGTAGATTGTGTGTCACAGTGAGATGATATGCCCACACATACATAATGAGATATAGGTTGGTATGGGTGGATAAGACCTACGGTAGGCATCCCCTGACTATGATTTAGGTTCACGGTGTACGTTATACCGTGTATGTCACGTGGAGTATGTTGTACCGTGGAGATTGTTGGAGTGGAGTGGCATTAGCCACGAGGCTGTAAGCCTTGCCCTCACAATCCTGATATTTATGTTGTTCTGGCGGCAGGACTGACCCACCTCCCATTTCAGGTGTGATACCCCGCACACTAGGTACCGTGTAGCCAGGGATCACTAGGATATGGCCATAGTCCTCGATGTTACTAATATAGTCACCTACATGTCTCACATGATATAACTTTTGGTCTCAATAGACCAGGGTAGACCCGAGGGAAGGATCAGGCCCTTGATTTTGTGATTTTCATTGAGATGTGATTTTCTACTATGATGCTAGATTTTTCAGAGGATTTTACGACATGTGACCCTAAAAGAATGGTGATTTTATAACAGAATTTTTTATAATGAATTTTTAATGAGTTTGAGATTGATTTATGAGATAATTAACCCGGAAGGGTTATTTTATACTGAGCTTTAATGAAGTGATTTAAATGCAGTAGCATGAAGAGTTTTCCATGCGTTAATTACAAATTCATGAAAATAATTATCTCTCATGATTTGTTTTACATGGCATGAAATAAATGCATGATCTTGATTTACTTCATGTGAATTATGATTTTACATAAAATGTCATTGATGCATGAGTTGCATGATTTCTATATGCACGAATAGTTTTTATAAACTATGACATTGATGTATGCATGATTTTGTGCGTGAGATTTAAACGAAAAGAAATTGATTTAAGGGCATGGCATTATGAGCATGTAGATAGTGGAGCTATCTACTTACTTGTATAATTGCCTTACTGAGCGTGTGGTTGCTCACCCCCCTTATTTTCCTCCTCTACAGAGTACTTTCAGTAGTTTGAGCGTGGCTGAGTACTTGCATATTTGGTATCTGCTGCGTCCCATCGAGAGACAGGTATACACATTTGTATAGTTTTGTATCTGAACATGTAAATGCACAATACTGTAAACGGATATGATGTTGGGGATGTAAGGTTATGTAAATACCATTGAGAATGTATTTAGTTAAACTCAAATGATAGGAAATCCTGATGTGTGAATGTGAATATGGAAATGGAATCGTAAATAGGTGAGAAGGGACTAACACCAAATCATAGCCCAACTGTTGGTAGGATGGTCACGATAAGAGAAAGGTAAGAAGTAAATAACAAACGAAAAAAAAATTTATAGTGATTTTTTGGTAATTTAGGTCTTAACAGTTTTGAAGCCAATCCATAGTTTTTGTACATATATTTATATATGTATGTAAATTTATACATACACTTTTAGATGTACTGCAATATATATATATATATATATATATATATATATATATATATATATATATATATATTCCTTATATTTGCATAATATATACTTGGATATATTTGTCTTCACTCCTGTACATACTTATGTATTCATACATCCTCTTTTATACTTTTGCAATTGTATCCTATTTATACACGTCTACATCTATACTTGTGCGTATAATTATAAATATATACCTGAAAATATATATTTGCACTCATACATATATTTTACATATGCATGCATTCATTCTTTACTTGAAATATTTAATTAATTAAATCATCTTCGGTTCTTCATATTATCAGTGGTTAAATCATTATTTTTTGACAAACCAAGTATATGAAAATTTTACGGTATTTACAAATAGCTTACCCAATAAAAATCATGCTTTGAAGAGAATTTTATGATTTCGAAAGTCTCATGTACTCTCACATCCGTGCACTTTTGTCCCAATTCGTCCATCGATTATACTTAAAACACGAATAACCTATAAAGTATTTACAGAATTTGAGGTTCTCACAAGTAGTATAGTAGTAGCAGCTTTTTGAACTCAAACTACATAGTAATATAATATCTTAGTGTTTTAATAGTATTAACATAGTCCCGTGGGAAAACAAAAATTTAATGATACTACAATCCTTTCTATATATGCGTTTACGTTTTAATAGTACATATAAAAGGAGAAATCCAATGAGATTGTTTTACTAGCAGAAAATATTGAGAGCATTTTTTTTATTTGCTTAGTGATTTGAATCAAAGAAAAAGTGAGTTGCATATTGATTGAGTATGAAATGATTAAACCATAATTTAAAAAAAAAAAAAAAAGACTGAATTTAGGAAGTTGTAGAAGGGGAGAGAGAGAAGGGGGAGCTATTGAGTTGATGGTTGATGGCCTTGGGTTTAGGAGAAAGAGGAGAGGAGAGGTGATACGATGGTTATACGACGATTTGTGATACTTGGCTGGATAGGGGATGTAGATTAGCGATGCAGCACTTTAGCAGCATTTTTGAAGATAAATGCCACTAAAACATTGTGGATGATTTTGAAGGAACTCTCTTGTAAGGAAATTTAAAATTGAGTTGGAGTCTTTTTTTTTTTTTTTTTTTTTTTTTTTTTTTTATAAACTCAGTTTGGAAATCAAATTTTACTAGTTCTTGTTTTCTGTGGATAAATTAAAGGATGGGGGGATAAATACCTTACTTACAAACAAGACATTCTAAAAGTTGCCAAAACTGGTAATGAAGAAAAATTGATTCTCAATCATAAGAACCAAAAAAATTTAAGATGCTCTTGCAGCATTAATATTTGCTATAACCAAACATTCCATAATTGATCTTACTCATCTTAGGGATAAAATTTTGGAACGTCTATTAAACTTGAAGTGTAAAAAACTTGGTGATTTCAAATGGTACAAAAGTGATTTCAATATATATATATATTGCATGCATCTGATTATATTATTCGAGTAAAGCAACCAAAGACTTGATGATTTCATGTAGCAGCAGCAGTAGAATGCAGGGTAAAGGAGATTGTCAACATCATTCCATTTGGCATTGGTTTTATGCCAGCGTAAGAGTACATAATATGATAAAATATGATCAACAAACGTTGTTTTGGGTTCAGTTCAGTTCAGTTCAGTCTAGTCAAGTCCAGTATCCAAGTTTTGTTGTTTTCTGTATATATTTTTAATTCTTGATTCTTCTAATAAACAAGGCCGAATTAATACCTTGCCCTAAGGTAGCTTTCTTTCTCAATTTTTTCTTTAATGAAAGAGAAAAAGAAAAAGAAAACATTAATTCATTATATTAATTCTCGGAACAAATTAAACGCAGCTAATATATATAAACTACTTCAAATAAATTCAAAGTCGAAGCATTTGGATAAAATAAAAATAAAATTTTTCAAAGCATATGTAAAGCCGAGGCCGAAGCCTAGGGCTCTAATATTATTTTGAATGAACATAAAGATAATAGTTAACATAACCATGATCGGTGGCCGTGTGCGTACTCTGAAATCGTCATGTGAATTAATGAAACAGAAGGTCCAGTTCTAGCTCCACTCTACACCTTTTTATCCCCCGGCCTCCTCCCCTCGCCCTATAATTCTTCATTACCATCTTTCTGCTCCTTCTTCACTTTGATTATTCTATTATTCTTAGCATTCACAAAAATGAGCCAACAAAAATATCTAAATGAACTTCTTTCATGTTATCGCTCCGTTAACAAAACAAATCCATGCATACTGACTTTTTTGTGAGGGATTCAACCATATTTAGTAATTTTCTCCTAGCCAGTTAACTGAACTTGAAGCTATCAAGAATTGAATTTTGGCCACCAAAATTAACACAGTGCAGTACTTTAATAACAAGTTTTGCAATTGTTGACGCTAATTGAATTGAACTCGATTTTGGCATCGCCCTTGCTGGATAAATGAGTATGACATGAGGATTTCAATTTGAATGTAAACTTTTTAGAAGCAGGAAGGCAGGCAGGTGGGCATGCAATTTACTTTAGCTACATTTATCAGGCAGACAGGTAAAACGCACTGAGGTTGAGGAGAAGTCACCTAATAACTTTTAATGATTTCACAAACGCCCAACGGGGTGTTGGTTGGTCAATCTAACAATTTCATTGCTTCACCTGCATCCTTTAAGACCTCAATCCAAGCCTGAATTTCTTTCTGTTTCCTGTGTTTACCCAATCACAATTCAAAACCAACATCAGCATCAGCATCTTACCCAATGGCCTATAGTTATTGGGGTCGGCATAAATTTATGGTAATATGGAATAAACTTCAACAGTCCAGAGGGGAATCCGTTCTTCATTCATAAATATAGAGCCTTTGCCTGTCTGAAACCAATCATGCCAAGCTACTTGGATGCCTTCAAATCCTCAGATTCAATATTTACCCTGGCAATGGTTGCCATCACTAATAGGTTGGGCCAGCCGTAGAGGTAATTTAGAGAAGAATCCCTCTGTATGCAAAGTGAAATTTAAGTTCAACAACTAATATCTTCATATACATAAATTACTCAAATAATCTACATCAGTGACAACTTCCTGTCCTTCACATATATTGCAGGCCCCAAAAGGAAATGTCATAGCTTCATAAAATTTACATGAGATTTTGACATGGTATGACTTGCCTTTGACATAGGATTACAAACACATCTTACATACATTAGCTACATATAAAACAAATCGAAACTCTGCATCTTGTAGATCTTTTTTTCCCCGTCGACAGTTGATTCTAAAATTTGAGATAATTCTAACTGTCATAAGTTGAACAAATTTCCTACAAATATGGTTGTCTATTTAATATAGCCTAGTTATATTACATACGAACCTTACATTTCTACAGTGCAAAAGCTGAAATACTATCCTGAAGAATAAGCAGATTGAGAGGTGTCTGCTCGATGAAGACATTTTTGCCGGTATCTCCAAGCTACTTGAATACAAGTTGCAGCAAGGCTTCTCCAATAGGGTGATTCATACCTGTCGTGAGGACAGTTTCATCATGAGAATAGAGAAATACATAATCAGCTCTTATTGACAACTTCATTCCTAGCTCTTACCAACAAAATGTGTCTCTAAATGACCTAAAGGGCAGATATGTAACTTTTAGTCAAAACTGGGGGAATGCATGTTTTGTACATAGGTAATAATTGAACTCCATATTCTTCACTGGAAATTCAAGCCACGAAGGCAACGGATACTGAATTGGAATTAAGAGAGTAATGTTCATAACTGTATGTGATGCTGCTACTGCCAAATTCAACTCAACTAAAAAGATAATGATATATATCACAAGTTCAAACAAAATTCCATCAAATGATCCAGTGTTATTTACTTTCCCAAAATTTTGAAATGCCTGCTGCAGTTGGTAGTAAATACAGTAGCAGTTATTATTTCACTCGTTTAATCACCAACCCAGCTTCTAACACAATTGAGAACCCTGCGGCTTGAAATTACAGAGTTTGCAAGAATGTAACAACATTTCATCTCATTAGATTTAAGAGGTCAGAATTTGGTACCCCAGTTTTCTATGTACAGACAGAAAAAGCTAGCATTTGACATGCTAAAAGCTGTGGAGGGCTTCTAGTTTCTCAAAGAGAATTTCATAGAGGGTAACAATTCCAAGGAATTAACTATTGACCTACTAAGAGAATGGTAAAAAATGCACAAGAATCTCTAACTTGTGAAAACAATCAGAATATTGCAGTTCTTTGTTCTTTTTGGGATATGCTGTAGAACCTAATGGCAAATAAAGTAAAAGGATACCAGAAAGTAATATCAGTGTATGAATTTAGGTTTTCTCCATGAAGTGTCATTTCTAAGAACAGAAGTCCTGGCTCAACAGTCACTCAAACAGTCGTGAAAGCCAAGTGAATTATGATTTTTTATTTGAAAAAGAGAAAATTCTAAGTTTCATATCATAGAAATGCCACAACTAGATCAACAGTTTTCAGTTCTTTATTCACCAATAAATTTCAAAGTTTTGTTTTAGCTCTGTAGGGAAATTTTTGAAGGTACTTAGTCCTATATAAGGTTTAGGGCTATTGACAGTGCGAAATTATATGCTTTAACAAAGGAAAGCAACCTAAAAGCTAACGTCAACATGCACACGCTTGCCTGAGCAAAAAGAAAAGAGAAAGAATATGCATACACTAGTTTATCAAACTATTGACATGAAAATAACCTTATGGCTCCTTGAACGCGAGGATTACGCAGGAACCTAGTGAAAAGACTAGTAACTTCTTCTAGGTCTGCAGCCCGAAGGGAAAATGCTTCTACATTAGTCAAACATCTAACTTTTCGGTTACTAAGTAATCTCCGTCCAGGAATCCTTATTTTCTTCCCATCTGCCACAAAAACCATGTTGATAAAATATCTTTGGCTTGCAGATCATGAACAGGCTTAAAATACTGCTATTTTAAAGTCTGGCATGACAGCAATTTGAAAGTATTTAAGCGTTAAGAAAATGCACGAAAGAAAATGTTAGTTTAGAATTAGGAATCATGACAATACCTCTGTTTACTGAAGAATGCTCAAGACACCACGTGAGAAGTTCCTCACCACAAACATCCCCTTCAGATAAGGGTAAGTGATCTACGATTCCATTTTCTCCAACACTTTCCATTTTCCCACGCACAATAAAAACCATCTTTTCAATCAGATTGCCAGGAGACAAAACTTTGCTTCCTTTAATATAAGTCTTTTGTCTTAATCTCTCACAGATGGCATCTAAAATTGGATCATCCATGAGAGCTAAAATACGAACCTGCAGAATGAAAACTTTTTTGAATCTCTGAAAGAGTATCTCAATGTTTAGAATATCATTAATCAACATAATCCCAGTAATGTTATGCTGCTAATCATCGTTTGCTGGTAGAAGTTATCAGTAGAAGAAACCTGGTAAATGATATTTCTAACACAAACAGAACAGGCACACCATTGTTTACAAGAGAATCAAGATATAGTTTAGCAAGCTTATTTAGAAACATTTTTATTATTCACCCTCAGACCACCAAATGTATTTTTATATTGGTATCTACTAGCAGTGGTCCAGGGCACGAAAATTTGTACCATTCCCCTGGCATGGCAGTCACCATTCAATTATATTCGCAATGTTGCATGAAATAGATATCAACATTTGCATCGCCTCGCAACTTTGTGCATTGCTTTTGAAGTACAATGGTAAAATACTTATCCCACAAAAATAAATACATGTGAAGAAATGCTGATTTTAGCAGACATTAGCTAGTGCTACTAATGTGAGAATCCATAAAAAAGTTGGAAAGCTAATGATTGAACCTAGAGACTAGAAAAATACATTTCATCATTATATATTACTTGAAGATGAATAATGGCAATAAACCTAGCACTAAAACGATACAGATTATTTGTTAAAAGACCTTGAGCATTGGCTCAAATGGATGTCCCCTGTTGAAAATTGGCAATCTTAGATTATCTGCAACCCAAAATTTAGGGATGGTATTCCAGATTTCTAGGGAGAAAAATCAGGATTCAGTTTTTTTTGCTAATTCCAAATTTGTATTTTTTCTGTTTTTTGTATTTATCTTATTTCCTTTTATCTTGCTGGTTATTCCTATTTAACTCAGCCGTATATGTATTTAGAAAATAATTTCTCCCTAGCAGTGTTTTTTTATCTCCTTTCCATTTTTTATCTTTGCTCATGGTATTGGAGCTGGGATTATTTTGTTGAAAGGAAGATGGCTGACAACTACAAGCGGGCTCTTACTGGGTTAAGCGAGGATGGTATGAGGGAGAAAATTGATTCTTCTTCATCTTCCCTCAAAATTAACCCCACTGCTCCTTCCTGTCTCTTTCGATCATTCACCCCTTCAAATAACCTCCTACAAACTAAATGGGCGAAATTTCTTTCAGTGGTCCCGATCTGTTCAAATGGTAATAAGAGGAAGAGGCAAAATCGGCTACCTTGATGGTACATAACAAACCAGATTCAACAGATCCTTTGTACTCAGCTTAGGACACAAATAACGCTTTGGTGATGGCTTGGTTAATCAACTCTATGGAGGAACATATTGGGTTCTTATATCTTGTCCATAACACGGCAAAAGCTATTTGGGACAAAGTGAAGTTGGCCTATTCTGATCAGGAAAACTCAGCACAACTGTGTGAATTAAGGGATAAAGCTCGTGATCTCAAACAAGGTAATTTATCAGTAACTGAGTATTATACAGCTCTTACAAAGATATGGCAGGAGCTAGACATATTCGAACCAAACGAATGATGTACTGATTGTGCTGGAAAATATACTAAACTGGTTGATAAACAAAGAACATATGATTTCCTTGCTGGTCTAAAGAAAGAATTAGATGAAGTCCGTGGAAGAATGTTAGGGATGCGTCCTTTGCCATCAATAGAAGAGGTTTTCGCAGAAGTTCGAAGAGAAGAAAGTCGTCGAAGGAACATGCTTGGAGATTCAAAAAATACAGCTCCTGTAGATGCATCAACCCTTGCTGTTCAAGGTCAAAAAACACAGGGGATCCACTAGAATTCAAGGAGAGCCACGACGTAGTCACAAAGGCAATCTTTGGTGTGATTTTTGCCAAAGAACAAATCACACCAAGGAGAATTGCTGGAAATTACATGGTAGACTAGCAAACAATGAATCTTCAAAATCAAACGGACGACAAAGGAGAGATACACACGCTTATCAAACCACTTCCGAAATAAAGGAGCCCAGTCACAGTGAAAAATTCAGTGGTCTAAATCTGAACAAGGAACAACTTGAGCGTTTATAAAAATTGCTCACACCTGAAAAATCAGTCACTACCTCTCTTATAGCCCAAACAGGTAATTTTCTCTCAACCCTTAGTTGCACAAAAGGAGGAAAAGAGCCTTGGATTATTGACTCAGGAGCCTCAGACCACATGACAAGTTGTCTTGCTTTATTTTCTTCATATACACCTAACATTGGTCATCTAAAAGTGAAAATAGCTGATGGCTCTCTATCCCCTATAGCAGGATTTGGAACTGTAGCAATTAGTCCCAATCTTGTTCTTAAATCCGTTTTACATGTTCCAAATCTATCTTGTAACTTGTTGTCTGTAAGTAAAATATCCAAGGATTGTGATTGGAAAGTGATTTTCTCACAAGACCACTGTGAATTTTAGGACTGGAGCTCGGGGAAGAGGATTGGCAATGCTAATTAGAATGGAGGGCTGTATTTCTTTGGTGAGGACGCTGGTGAGATTAAACAAGCTCATATCGTTAATGCAGAATCATCACTCTCAAGATGAGATCAAGTTATGTTACGTCATTTTCGGTTAGGACATCCTAGCTTTCCATATCTTAGAAATTTATTTCCTTCTTTATTTCAGAATAATGATGTTTTTTAGTGTGAAATATGTCAACTAGCCAAACACCAAAGAATTGTTTTTAAACCTAGACCTTATAAAGCATCCCAACCTTTCACTCTTGTTCATAGCGACATTTGGGGGCCTTCCCGGTCTCACAATCTTTACTCTAAACGCTGGTTTATAACATTCATAGATGATCATACCCGTGTGTGTTGGCTTTATCTTTTGAAAGATAAATCTGATGCCGAAATGATTTTTAAAAACTTCCACAACATGGTTAAAACTCAATTCTCTACCAACATTAAAATTTTACATACTGACAATGGTAAAGAATATTTTAATCAAATCTTGGGAGATTATCTAAGTCAAAATGGCATTGTTCATCAAAGTACTTACACCAACACACCCCAACAAAATGGTATTGCTGAACAGAAAAATACACCTATTAGAAGTTGCTAGATCCATCATGTTTACCACAAACACACCAAAGATGTTTTGGGGGGATGCTGTTCTCACTGCCTGCTATCTCATTATAAATAGAATGCCCACAAATGTTCTTCATTTCCAAACACCTGTTAGTACTCTTCTCAAATTCTATCCTGAAAATTGTGAAAAACAGAGAAAAGAAACGTGATTTTTCATATATTCTATTGCACACCAAAGAGGTAGCTTTATACAAAAAACCTAGCAATAAAAAGGAAACTAACTAGACCACATTAGACCCATGATTTATGGGATACTCTAAAAGAAAAGGAAACTAATTAAATCAGCTTAATTCTAGGGATACAAGCTGTTACAAAATCTCCTAAAATAGCTAACTATACATGTGTAGAATATAAACCCTTTTTTCCACACTCCCCCTCAAGCTGGTGAATAGGTATTCTCCATTCCCAGCTTGGATACAATATTCTGAAAGATTGAACTATTTAATCCCTTGGTAAGCAAATCAGCAAGTTGGCCATGTGTAGACACATAAGGTGTACAAATCAACCCGCTCTCCAACTTTTCTTTGATGAAGTGTCTGTCAATTTCAATGTGTTTTGTTCGGTCATGTTGTACTGGATTGTGAGCTATGCTGATTGCAGACTTGTTATCACAATAGAGCCTCATTGGACCATCCCACTTAATCTTCAAGTCTTCTAAGATGATCTTCAACCAAAGTAGTTCACACAACCCCTCAGCCATTGCTCGGAATTCTGCCTCCGCACTAGACCATGCTACCACATTCTGTTTCTTACTCCTCCACGTCACAAGATTTTCGCCAAGAAATGTGCAATATCCAGAGGTTGACCTCCTGTCAACAATCGACCCAGCATAATCGGCATTCGTGTATGCCTCAAGTACTAAACCTCCATTCCTTTTGAACAAAATACCTTTTCCTGGTGTGCCCTTGAGATACTATAGCACTCAGTGGGTGCTTGCAGATGAACTTCCTTCGAGCTATGCATGAATTAACTAATTACACTCACCGCATATGCTATATTAGGTCGTGTGTGAGACAAATAAATGAGTCTTCCTACTAGGCGTTGATACATTTCTTTGTCTATTGGAGCATCTTCCTCTGCCTTTCCAAGTCTAAGATTTGGATCTATTGGGGTACTTGCTGGTTTGCAAGCTGTCTTGCCTGTTTCTTTGAGGAGATCTGTAACATACTTCTGTTGGGAGATGAAAATGCCCTGCCTAGAGTGAGCCACCTCAATCCCAAGAAAATATTTCAACCTCCCTAGTGCCTTGATCTCAAACTCCTTAGTCAAACACTAATTTAGAAACTCTCTCTCCTTATCATCATCCCCTGTTACTATTATGTCATCTACATATACCAAGAGAGCTATGACTCACCCTGAAGGTGAGTGTTTAATGAACAGCGTATGATCCTCTTGGCTTTGTCTATATCCCAGCGCCATCATAACTCTCGCAAATCTTCCAAACCATGCTCGTGGTGATTGCTTAAATCCATACAAGGCCTTTTTTAACTTACACACAGTATGAGCAGCCAAATTATTTCCATAACCTGGCGAGACCTCCATGTAAATCTCCTCCTCTAGTTCTCCATGTACAAATGCATTCTTGACATCAAATTGCTGCAATTGCTAACCATAATTAGCTGCTAATGACAACAAGACTCTAACAGTATTCATCTTCGCAACTGGAGCAAAAGTTTCTAGGTAATCAATTCCATAGGTTTGAGTATAACCCTTTGCTACCAACCTTGCCTTATACTTCTCTATCGATCCATCTGCTTTATATTTCACTGTATAAACCCATTTACATCCCACAGGTTTCTTTCCTACCGGCAACTTCACCAACTCCCAAGTTTTGTTTTTTTCCAACGTCTCCATCTCCACATTCATAGCTTGTTTCCATTTCTCATTGGACAAAGCCTCGGATAAGGTGGTAGGAATGGCAATGGTGTTTAAGCTCACAAGGAAGGCTCTATGAGATGGTGAAAAGTTTTTAAAAGACAAGAAGTGTGCAAGAGGGTATAAAGGTCGTTTTGTACACTCTCTAGTCCCTTTTCTAACAGCAATGGAAAGGTCCTGGTCATTATTGCTTACACAGATTTCAGTTTCAACTGGTAATGAAGGATTAGAAATTGTTACCTCATTCTCAGGATCTAGGTTGGAGTCTTGGACTTGCACAGATTCAGGGATAACTGTCTTCTTCCTTGAAAACACCTTGCCCTTGCCAAATCTCACATTCTCAAGAGCAGAGTCTATTTTTCTTGGGGATTTTCTGACACAGGTTCAGACACAGGATTTGACTCGGACTCGTGTACGGACTCAAACACAGTCACAGGGTTTGACATAGTGGAACAAGGTGAACAAGGCGAGAAAACTGGTTTAGACACGGGAAGTGATGGCAGATCAAGTAAAAAATCCCCCTATCCTTATCTTCCATTATTGAATTTCCCCCCTAAAGATAAGGAGTGGTGAAATAAGACTCTTGTTTATTGAAAGTAACATCCATCGAGACATAGAACTTCTTTGATGGAGGATGGTAACACTTATAACCTTTCTGAGTCGAAGAATAACCCACAAAGACATTTTAACGCCCTTGGATCTAACTTCTCCCTATTTTGACTATGGACATGGACAAATGACACGCACCCAAATATCCTAGGGACAAGATTATTTGTAGTGTGTAGATTAGAATAGAATGTTGAGAGTATTTCCATTGGACTCTTGAATCCTAAGACTCTGGAAGGCAAACGATTTATAAGATGAGCAGCTGTAAAAACTGCTTCCCCCCAAAAAGATTTAGGCACATTTTTCTGGAGCAAAAAGGCTCGGGTTGATTCAAGAAGGTGACCATTTTTCCTTTTTGCTACTCCGTTCTGTTGTGGGGTATTAATACAAGATGACTCATGTAGTATCCCTTCCTTCTGAAAGTATGAAGTTAGGACTTGATTGAGATAATCCCTAGCGTTATCCGACCTAAACCTCTTGATATTGACCCCAAATTGATTCCTAATCATAGAACAAGAGTTTGGGAGAACAGTACTGACATCAGATTTATGTTTGAGCAAAAAAATCCAAGTAACACGAGTACAATCATCAATGAATGAAACAAACCATCTTGCCCCAGAAACATTAGGAATAGTAGAAGGACCTTGAATATCACTGTGAATGAGATAAAAAGATATGAAACTTCTTTTATTACTAATTGGAAAAGATACCCGTTTGTGTTTAGCAAGTTCACACACTTCACAATGAAAATTTTCAACATCTAGACCTTTAAATAAAGAAGGAAATAGAATTTTAAGAACCCTAAATGATAGATGTCCAAGTCGGCAATGATAAAGCCAAACTTTCTCTTTATTGGATGAAAATAACTCTGAAACAAGAGAATGAGATAATTTGCCCTTGGTAATGCTTGACTGACTTGGTGCTTCGAGGTAGTAGAGCTCATTCCCGTTCTCTAGCATGTCCAATCATCTTCCCCGAATCCTTGTCCTGAAATACACAATAATTATAATAAAAAACCACATTGCAACATAAATCTTGTGTGAGTTTTTGGATAGAGACAAGGTTTGTGGACAATGTAGGGACATGGAGAACATTTTTTAAGATCACTGATGGGCTTATTTTGACATCTCCTACACTTGCTACAGTGGTCAAAGAACCATCGGCTATGGCTTTTTTCTTATTGCATGGACAAGGGAAATATGTGAAAAAAAAATTTGGTGAGTGGGTCATATGATCGGTAGCTCCTGAATAGATGATCCAAGAGTTGGAAAAGGTTGTACCCGAGACATTTAATCCAATAGAGGATGGAAACTCACCTGAATATGCCAATGAACAAGTACCTGAAGGTTTGTCTAGATTACCAATAAGAGATCTCACCCTCTTGACCTCTTCCGGATTGAGACCGCCTAACTCCTGTGGTGTTACTTCAATATGTTTTACTGAAGCAACATGGGCCTGACTATTGTTCTTTGACTGTTCTCCTTTTTGTCCCCACTCTCGGCTTGGAGGTTTTCCATGAAGCTTCCAACATCGTTCACGAGTATGGCGTGCTTTCTTACAATAAGTGCCCCACAAGCTATCCATGTAATCAGAATTCTGAGCTTTTGTTTGGCTAAAATGCCCTTTCCACCTTTGTGGCCAAATTATTGCCACCACTAGCCACCATAGCAGAGCTGTCCATGCTCTGTGGTTCAAGCATTAGGCCTCTTCTGCTTTCCTCACCTCGAATCAGTGCCACTACCTCGTTAAAACATGGAACTTCCTGCTTGCCAAGAATCTGGATTCTCACTTGATCAAATTCTGGATTAAGTCCCACAAGAAAATCATAGACTCTATCTTGCTCAATGAAGTTCTTTAGAACAGCAGCATCTTCAGGACATTTGGTTTCTATCACCCTATAATGATCAAGTTCCTGCCACAAAAATTTCAATTGATTGGCATATTCAGTAACTGTTTTACTTCACTGTTTTATAGCAACCGTCTTCACCTTGACCTCGTATACTTGAGCCGCATCTTTGACTTTAGAATACGTCTGTTGAATTGCATCCCAAATATCCTTGGCAGTAGGCAAGAACATACATGTATCACTAATCTCAGGGGTCATAGAATTCCATAGCCATGCCATGATCATGGAATCTTCTGCATCCCATGCTTCAAAACAAGGATTTCCTGGTTTTGGCCCCGTACCCATAAGATGGCTGATCATCCCTTTTCCTTTTAGCACAGTACAAACAAGTTGAGACCATTTAAGGTAATTTTTTCCATCCAACCTGTATGCAACCTGGATATTTTGCAATTCCCCTGGTTTTTGGGACCAAGCAGTCTCCCCTGATTGTGTTGTAGTGGTCGTCTCTGCAACTTCCGACATCTTCCACGCAATCTCTAGGCTATTAAGGCAAATCGTGAGAAGCAGAAAGAAGACTGAATGGGCTAAACAGAATTTTTGTAAGATACTCTATTTTAAACTCAAAAAACAGAGTAGTATAGAGTACAAATAACCAACAGTATATTATGGGCAATAAAGGCCTGTGAAGCAGAGTGGCGATGAAGGCCAAAGCTTCTAATGTTAAGAGAACCTAAAGCTCTGATGCCATGTGAAAAACAGAGAAAAGAAACGTGATTTTTCATATATTCTATTGCACACCAAAGAGGTAGCTTTATACAAAAAACCTAGCAATAAAAAGGAAACTAACTAGACCACATTAGATCCCATGATTTATGGGATACTCTAACAGAAAAGGAAACTAATTAAATCAGCTTAATTCTAGGGATACAAGCTGTTACAAAATCTCCTAAAATACCTAACTATACATGTGTAGAATATAAACCCTTTTGTCCACAAAAATCGTTCAATTCTTAACTTACCTCTAAAGGTTTTTGGATGCACTGCTTTTGTCCATAATCATGACCCAAATCGAAATAAACTTGATCCAAAAGCCTTTAAGAGTATTTTCCTAAGGTACGGGGCAAACAAAAAAGATTATAAGTGTTATTCTCTAGAAAATAAAAAAATCTTTGTATCCATGAATGTCACCTTTTTTGAAAACAAACCATTCTTCTCCCAAAATTCCCTTCTGGGGGAGAATGGTGATAAGGAAGGGAATTTTTGGCAATTCGCCTCTGATATTCTTAATCCTACCTTGCCACTTTCATCAGAATCCTTTGAAAACATCACTGAGTCTGTTCCTAAACAATTTCAAACTGAAAATGTCCAAATAGAAATTGCCTCTCAACAGCAACAAACTCCACTACATAACTCTGAGCTGCATGTCTATTCTCATCGGAATACTCAACAAAGGAATTTGGTCCCTCTTCTTTTCGAGACTTGTCATGAATCAGACTCGGACTCAGGAATTCTGATAAATCTTTTTTTCCCTTAGTTAATACTGATGATCTACCAATTGCTTTAAGGAAAGGAGTTCGTTCTTGTATGCAACATCCTATTGCATGAATGGTTCAATATGGTCATTTGTCCAAATCCATAAAAGCTCTAGTTTCCAATCTAGAAGAAGTCGAGATTTCAAAGTCAATTGAAGAAGCTTTCCACAAAAAGAAATGGAGAGATGATGTAGATGAAGAAATGAAAGCCTTAAAAAAAATACATGGGAAATTGTTCCTAAACCCAGAGATGTCACTCCAATTGGATGCAAATGGGTCTTTACAATAAAGTATAAGTCAGATAGGACAGTTGATAGATATAAAGCACGCCTAGTTACAAAGGGGTTCACTCAGACATATGGTATAGATTATCAAGAGACATTTGCTCCAGTGGCCAAGCTCAACACAATCAGAGTTCTTCTTTCTCTAGCTGCGAATTTAGACTGGCCACTCCAACAACTCAATGTTAAAAATGCTTTTCTAAATGGAGATCTCTCAGAGGAAGTTTATATGGAACTACCACCAGGCTTTAAGAGTACGAGACAAATGAAACAAGTCTGTAAACTAAACAAGGCACTTTATGGGCTAAAACAATCACCAAGGGCATGGTTCGAGAGGTTTACTAAAGCTGTCCAACAATAAAGGTATAAGCAAGCTCATACTGATCATACTTTGTTCTACAAACATAAGAATGGAAAATCAACTACACTCATTGTGTATGTTGATGACATCATTCTAACAGGGGATGATACATCTGAGATAGATTTCTTAAAAGGGAAATTGGCAAAGGAATCTGTGATTAAAGACTTGGGCTCTCTTAGATACTTGGGCATGGAAATAGCAAGAAACAGATTTGGAATTGTAGTATCACAGAGAAAATATATCCTAGATCTTTTGTAGGAGACAGATTTATTGGGAAGCAAGCCAATTGATACTCCAACTGACCCTAAGATCAAACTCAGTAATGGGAACTCCTTAGCTCCTGTTGACAAAGGAAGGTACCAGAAACTTGTTGGGAAGCTCATCTATTAGGTCATATCAGACCAGATATAGCATTTGTTGTTAGTTTGGTAAGTCAGTTCATGCATGCTCCTTATGAAGAACATTTTGATGCTGTTATAAGAATACTTAAGTATTTGAAAGGAAGTCCAGGACGAGGTCTTTTATTTAAAAAGGGAGAATCACGTGTTGTTGGTGCTTTTACAGATGCAGATTGGGCAGGTTCAGAAGTAGATAAAAGATCTACCTCTGGATATTGCACTTATGTTTGGGGTAATCTTGTCACATGGAGAAGTAATAAACAAAATGTTGTGTCCAAGAGTAGTAGTGAAGCAGAACTGAGATCATTGGCTAATGGGGTCAGCGAATTGATTTGATTAAAATTTCTTCTAGATGAACTTCAAGTCTCAAGCAAACAAACTATGGAATTGTATTGTGACAACAAAGCTGCCATAAGTATGGCTCATAATCCTGTCTATCATGATAGGACTAAACATGTGGAGGTTGATCGACACTTTATCAAAGAAAAAGTTGAAAGTGGTCTAATCTGTATATCTCATGTTTCTTCTACTGAACAAACAGTAGATATTTTGACAAAGGGGTTAGCAAGACCTATGTTCGAAAAAATGGTGAGTAAGCTGGGATTGTATGATATCTACAATCCAGCTTAAGGGGGAGTGTTGAAGATTGGCAATCTTAGATTATCAGCAACCCAAAATTTAGGGATGGTATTCCAAATTTCTAGGGAGAAAAATCAGGATTCAATTTTTTTGGCTAATTCCAAATTTGTATTTTTTCTGTTTTTTGTATTTATCTTATTTCGTTTTATTTTGCTGGTTATTCCTATTTAACTCAGCCGTATATGTATTTAGAAAATAATTTCTCCCTAGCAATGTTCTTTTATCTCATTTCCATTTTTTATCTTTGCTCATCCCCACATATGAGATGTGAGAATTCTGCAAGTCTGAGGTTCAAGCCTCAGTACTTGTATTTAGAAACATTTTTTTTATTCACCCTCAGACCACCAAATGTATTTTTATATTGGTATCTACTCGCAGTGGTCTAGGGCACGAAGATTTGTACCATTCCCCTGGCATGGCAGTCACCATTCAATTATATTCGCAATGTTGCATGAAATAGATATCAACATTTGCATTGCCTCGCAACTTTTTGCATTGCTTTTGAAGTACAATGGTAAAATACTTATCCCACAAAAATAAATACATGTGAAGAAATGCTGATTTTAGCAGACATTAGCTAGAGCTACTAATGTGAGAATCCATAAAAAAGTTTGAAAGATAATAACGGAACCTAGATATTAGAAAAATACATTTCATCATTCTATATTACTTGAAGATGAATAATGGCAATAAACCTAGCACTAAAACCATACAGGTTATATGTTAAAAGACCTTGAGCATTGGCTCAAATGGATGTCCCCACATATGAGATGTGAGAATTCTGTAGATCTGAGGTTCAAGCCTCAGTTCTCCCCCCCCCCCCCCGCCCCCCCCCCCCCCCCTCCCGGGGGGCGCGCGGTGTGCGGCAGGAGGCATCCATTGTACAAAAATAAAAAAGTTATTGGTTAAAGCCGCTATTACATATAGCAAATACAGTTAATTCCAGCTATCAAATTAAATTCTATTCTTTTTCTAGGAAAAAAATTCTTATTGTTTCTTGGGGGAAATGATAAGAGGTAACTATAATTATGGTGAGATTATAGTTATACAAGACCAAGGGCAACTGGAACCATGATATTTTGCTGTTTAGTAGTTTACAGTGGAAAATAAAGATGCTAATTGTTCACAAAATCCACACTTGCTTATGGAAGTATAAAAAATTTCAGGGCGAAAGAATATTATCCAATACAACTTAGACTTTATATTTTCCCTTAGAGATTAGTACAAACTAAAAACTACTACAAATACTGAATTTTTTAGTAAAATTGAAGAAAAACCTATCACACAGATTCATAAAAGCAAAACATAAGACGCTAATATGCTAGAGTTAAAGTAACGATCAGCCAAGTTCTAGTTTCTATAACAAAATTAAGGAAAATGTGTAAAACATGGCACCAGCAGCAATATAAAATATTTTTCTAGAAGTAAACATTTATCTCTTGACACAACAGGACTAATTGTTACAAAGTTGTTACACCTTTGCAAAAGATAAATTACATAAAAAAAAAAGTGAAAAATGAGCTACATAAAATATTTTGATGTGCATGTTTGGACAAATAACCATATTATAAATAGTTTGGAAATTCTCTTGATGAAAGGCCATGATATATAAAGTATCATTGTACCATAAGAGGGAAACTTTAACTTGTATCCTTCAATAATAATAATAATAATAATAATAAACTATTGCAGACAACCGTTATTAATGCAAAATAATGTATTTAATAGTCTGGGACACAGTGAACACAGAATATTTAATCTAGTAGCTATTATCAAAGTTAACCAGACATCTTTAGTATTTGCATTTATATAAAAGCACTTATCATTCATTGTGTCCAGTCAGAGAGAGTTTTTTTTTTGGCTTCTGCAAATTAATGTTGCCTTCTTCAGTAAGGGACACAACTGATTTTCGTCTGAAGACAAGTAGGTGGTATATTTCTAAGGAGTCCAAGTAAAGATATTTCGCAGTATGGAGAGGGTAAAGAGTTTAATTTTGTTTATTAAACCTTCACAAAGACATTTTGAAGCTCACCTTTTTAACAAACTTGAAGAGATGGCGTCTTATATCTCTTTGAAGGTCTTCAGGTAAGTTCTCAAAAAGCATTTCCTCATTTACCCCTCTTGTGGCAGCCCAATTATATCGTTCAGCCTCTCGTACTTTCCTACACAGCAATTTAGATGGTTAATTCCAAATAACCGATGTTCAAACATGATTCAAAAAGTAGTCTTTGGTTGAAGCCACTCATCTAAAAGCCAGAAACCTCCAAGGGACCTGAGATCAAAGTGCCAATGGAAAACCATAATGCACTGAGACAGGTAAACTGACAAATATATGCATTTCAAGTAGTGGAGCAGGGTAGCAGTAGATCTATAACCATACTATTTTACTTGACCAAGAGGAAGAAAAATCACTCGTAAACCACGATGACATTCACAAGTCCAAGAAAGAGATAATATGTGAGATAATGGAACTTGAGCATAATTCATAACCAGTCCCAAAAGAGCCTAACCTTTCTGACAGTTTAATGTAAATACCATATCATTAACTGTGGAATTCAGTGACTTAGTCATCTCATTGGCCATGACATAGACCAAGTCTTAGCTTCAAAAAGTGTTGAATGATTGGATAAGTTAGCTGTAAACTTAGAATAATTAGATAAGTTAGCTTTAATCTTATATTAGGATTTATTCCAGTTAAGATGATAAGCTAATTGTAATCTAGATCAGGATTTAATCATCTAACAATTATTAGGTATAACTTATCACCAACACCAAAGCTTGTAGATAAATACCCTGTACTTAACATAATTAATTCAAACTTTTCATTCATACAAATCATATGTTTTTTCATGTAATCAAATCCAGGAGGAAATTCTGCTGGTACATTCCAGAAGTTTTTTTTTTTTTTGTTCGGTTCTGTTTCATATCACAGAACCCTTTCTTTTCATCACCAACTTCTCTACCAGCACTAACAGAAATCCCACCAAGTCCTTTTTTATGGCTGAGATCTCGGTAATTATTTCTTGCAGAGCCAACTTTTCAAGCAATAATAGCCGAATAAGAAAATGACGCAAAGCATGGTGTTATTGTTAGTATCTGCTCTAGAGCCAACTCACTTGGCATGAGTTATAATACCATAACCATATTTGATCACTTATGGTAAGGAGCATAAAGGTTTCTTTCACCATTTGGAACAAAGATAATAGCATTATTAGAAACTAAATGGGTTTAATTCAAAAAGCACATCACTAACTATGAAATTCCTTGACTTAGTCATCTTATTATCCATGACTTAGACCAAGTCTTAGCTTCATAAATTGTTGAATGATTAGATAAGTTAGTTGTAATCTTAGAATAATTAGATAAGTTGGTTGCAATCTTAGATTAAGATTTAATCCAATAAAGATGATAAGCTAATTGTAATCTAGATTAATATTTGTGGCAATGCCAACTGGATGATGATGATGTCCGTTGCATTAAGGTCAGATAATCCCTTAATCATATGGATAAGATTTAGGCAGATTTAGTTTTCTGTTTACTTCTTAACAGTAACTGAATATAATCCCAAAAGTATGAGTTTCCTTGTCAGCTAGAATAGTATCCCTGTTCCTGCTCTTTTTCTAAGGCATTATATAATGAAAATTGGAAACAAGCTATGAATGCAGAAATAAAGGACCTTAAGAAGAACAATACATGGGAATTGGTAAACTTGCAAGCAAGAAAAGCAGCTTGTGGGATGTAAATGGGTTTATAGTTATATAGCGAAGTATAGAGTGGATGATCACTAAAGAGGCACAAGGTGAGATTGGTAGCTAAAGGATATACTCAAATGTATGTAGTGGATTACCAGGAGACGTTCACATCAATTACCAAAATGAATGTTGTCTCAATTATATTATCATTAGAAGCTAACTAGAACAGGGATCTACAACAATTTGATCTAAAAAATACCTTTCTACATGGAGATCTCGAAGAAGAAATCTATACGGACATCCGACTTGGATTCGGAAACAACATAGCCAACAAAAAGGTTTGCAAGCTTAAGAAAGCCTTTATGGGCTTAATCAGTGTCCAAGGTCAAGGTTTGGGAGATTTGCCAAAGTGATGATTGGTATGGGATATAGACAATCAGGGACATCATACATTGTTTATCAAGCATTCAGATACATGGGGAGTCACAACTAAAAGTCATACATTATTTATCAAGCATTCAGATTCATGGGGAGTCACAACTCTTTCAATGTACGTTCATGATACCATCATGACAGGAAATAATATGAAGGAAATCATAGAATAAAATTAAGGAAAACAGAGAGGATAAAAACTCTCCTCAATATTATTGATAATCTGAATTACATCAGTTTTTAAATAGAAAAGAGCACAAGATTTAGTTCCTAGAATTCAGGAGCAGAAATAGTAACAGAAGAAAATTCTAATTTCCTAATTTTATGGGATCAGATTTCCTTATTCTATGTGATCAGATTTCCTAACTTTCCTACATAATAAGATAGAGAAACAATGTCTAAACAATGCTTGGACGAGGATTTTGACATTAAAGAATTGATAAAGTAGAACTACGTTCTAGGAAATGAACTGATAAAGTTGAAGTACGTTCTAGGAAATGAGGTTGCTCGCTCCAAGAAAGGTATCTTTATCTCTCAACAGAAGTATGTATCTTCTCAAAGAAATAGGGAAGCTGGCATGTAGACCGACAAGCACACCGATAGATCACAACCATAAGCTAGGAGAGGAAAGGGAGGATATTGATGCAGATAGAGAAAGCTATCAACACCTAGTTGGAAGGCTCATCTATTTATCTCACACTAGACCTGATATAGGTTTTGCAGTTGGACCTATTAGTCAATTCATGCATAAGTTAACTCACAAGTAATTAACTGAGTCTTGCAGTATCTTACAGGAACTCCAAGATACGAGATCCTATTCAAAAGAAACACAGGTTACTTGAGGTTTACACAGATGTAGACTATGCCAGGTCAGTAATTGATAAAAGATCCACTTCTGGGTAATGTACCTTTCGTTAAGTAAATGTTATGACATGGGAAAAAAAAAAAGAATGTGCATTATTGTGGATGAAGATCATTCTAGAAGACCTAAAGATCTAGTGGCACGGACCAATAAGACTATACTGCGACAATAGATCTACAATCAACATAGCACATTATCCCATGCAACATGATCGAACAAAACACATCGAGGTAGACAAGCATTTCCCTAAGGAGAAGCTGGATAGTGGATTAATATGCACAGCTTATGTGACTAGCTGTCAACTTGCAGATATACTTATCAAAGGACTAGGTAGTGTAGTACTTCAAACAATTGTATCCAAGCTAGGAATGAAGAATTCACCAACTTGAGGGAGAGTGTGGAAAAGTCAGCTGTATTAAATTGAGGAAATATGCAAATATCTGTATCCCTAGAATTACTATTAGACAACCCCTTATTAGGGATTAGATTTAGGCAGTTATAGTTTTCTATTTACTTCTTAATAACAACTACATATAATCCTAAGGGTCTTGTATCAGTCAAGCAAGATTCGCAACACAATAGTTTGATATTTCACACTATTTAATTATGTTACGATTGCACTGTACAACTTACCACCAACACCAACACTTGTATACAAATGCAGTGTACCTAACAGAACTAATTCATTCATTGAAAAGGCAAAATAAAATTCTTCAAGTACACTACAAAAGTTTATTTTTATTGAAACTGATATGAAAGTGTTTTTTCTGATTTCTACAGGAAAAACTATAGAGTACTGAGAGTATAAATAGCTATAGGCTAAATCCCAATAAGCATATACATAAAAGGAGAAGAAATCCTAAATAAAAGAAAGTTTTAAATGAAACAAATAAGTGGAATATTTGGTCAAGATACCAATATCCCATTATCCTAGGAAAATAAAATAAAATAAAATAAATCATATCCTATCCAATAAAATATGGATCCAATTTCCACACTCCTCCTCAAGTTGGGTAGTAGATGTCAATCATACCCAACTTGGACTTTAAGTTTTCAAAAATATTTCTAGGAAGGACCTTGGTGAGAATACCTGTGGTTTGAAGACTAGTTGGCATGTAGAGAAGTCTAACTTGGTCTTCTACTATTTTCTCTTTGATAAAATGGTGATCAATCTTGATATGCTTGGTTCGATCATGATGAACTAAGTTCTTGGCAATACTTATGGTTGCCTGGTTGTCACAAAACAACTTCATAGAACTTCTTTCTGAAATCCTCAATTCTTTTAGCACCCTTTCAAGCCAAATTCCTTCACAAATCCCATCAGGAATAGCTCTAAATTTTGTTTCAACACTGCTCTGAGCTACTGCTTCTTGCTTCGCCTCGTGACCAAGTTACCCCATACAAACGTGCAATATCCGATAGTTAACCTTCGGCCTGTTACAGATCCTGCCCAATCTGCGTTTGAGAAAACTTCAACATCTCTGTTTGAGGTTTTCTTGAAATGTAGTCCTCTGCCTGGATTTTTCTTTAAGTATTGAAGAATTCGATAAACTGCTCCCATGTGTGCTTTGGTGTGGTTATTCATAAATCTACTTACTAGGCTAACGAAAAAATAGATGTCTGGTCTAATATGTGTTAGATAAATCAATTTTCCCACAAGCCTTTGGTATTTGCCTTTGTCAACTAGAGGACTTTCTTCTTCAGCTCCTAACTTGCCATTTGAAGGAGTATCTGCAGGTTTGCATCCAAGCATCCCTATTTCCTTAAGAAGATCCAGAACATATTTTCTTTGTGAAACAGAAATCCCATTTCTTGATTGAGCTACTTCCATGCCAAGGAAATAATTGAGCTTTCCTAAGTCTTTTATCTCAAATTCTCTTGCTAGAAGGGTCTTTAACCCAACAATCACCTCCATGTAGTACCCTGTAAGAATGATATCATCCACATAAACAATGAGGATAGCAGTCTTGTGATCAGATGAGTGCTTAGCAGACATAGTGTGATCTGGTTGGCACTGTGAAAACCCATACTTCTTAACAACCTTGGTAATGATATCATCCACATAAACAATGAGGATAGCAGTCTTGTGATCAGATGAGTGCTTAGCAAACATAGTGTGATCCGGTTGGCATTGTGAAAACCCATACTTCTTAACAACCTTGGTTAAGCGATCAAACCAGGGTCGTGGTGATTGTTTAAGGCCATATAGTGACTTACGAAGCTTGCATACTTTACCATTATTCTCCTGAGACTTAAATCCTGGTGGAATCTCCATGAAGACTTCTTCCTCTAAGTCACCGTTCAAAAATGAATTTTTGATGTCTAGTTGATGAAAAAGCCAATCTAGGTTAGCTGCCAAAGATAATAATATGCAGACTGAGTTTATCTTGGCTACAAGAGCAAATGTCTCCTCATGGTCAACACCAAAAGATTGAGTGAAGCCCTTGGCAACAAGACGAGCTTTGAATCGATTCACGCTTCCATCCGCATTGTGTTTTACTAAAAGTATCCACTTGCAACCAACCGGACTCTTTCCTTCAAGAAGTTTTGTAATAACCCACGTGCCATTCTTTTCTAGTGCTTTCATTTCTTCCATAACAGCAACCTTCCACTTGGGTTGTTGGAGAGCTTCTTGAATATTGCTTAGAACTTGAATATCTGTTACAGTGGACACAAACAGACGGACAGTTGGAGATAGACCCTCATAGGATACAAAGTTGCTGATAGGATGTTGAGTGCATGTCCTCACTCCTTTTCTTATTGCAACAGGTTTGTCAAGATCACTAGGCAAATCACTGGAGATAGATTCAATAATTATTTTACATGTATGCATATCATAAGCTTTTGGATTTGGTTTTGAATCTTGGTTTTGCTTTGGAGATGTGCGACTCTCTACCTCCTTTTGAGATTTCGATCTCCCTGAGTAAACAATCATGTCTTTTGTTGCTGTTTCTTGCATGGTTTCAAGGTTTTGAGGGTTGAGTTAAGTGGTGGATTTCTGTGAGGATCATAGGTGGACTGGAGATTTGAACTGGTGGCGAAGGTATTGGTTCAAAAGCAGGTACGGTTTCAGCAGTAGGTACAGTTTCCCAAAGTTTATATTCTCTGGCACTCTCCCCGTGAATGTCAGCATTGGTTTAATATGGTTGATTCTCAAAAAAGGTTATATCCGTGGAATTATAAAATCTTCTGGCTACTGGTGAATAGCATTTGTACCCCTTCTGGTTTGGAGAGTAGCCAAGAAGTATGCACTTGGTAGATTTGGGATCCAATTTGCTTCAATATTGCTGATGTATATGGACAAATGTTGTGCACTCAAACACTATAGTAAGGATGAATGAGATAATTCAAAGATGAGGGTAGGTTGTAAGCAGCTTTTGACACGGTGTTTGGAATTGAAGGACACAAGAAGGCATTCTATTTATGAGAAAAGCAGTTGTTAAAACCGCTTCTCCCCAAAAATGCTTTGGAACATGAGTGGCAAGCAGGGAGTGATCGGGTAACCTCCATTAGGTGTCGATTTTTCCTCTCTACTTTTTCGTTTTGTTGTGAAGCATCCACACATGAGCTTTGATGGGCAATTCGCTGATTAAGCAAATAAGCTCCTAGGACAGAGAGGTAGTATTCCCTTCCATTGTCGATTCTAAGCACTTGAATTTTGGTTTAGATTTGAGTCTAGAACATTTTGTTTTAGTTCTGAAATATTTGTCCAACCTCAGATTTGTCTTTCATGAGGAACATTGTCTTTCATGGGGAACAACCAAGTGACTCGGGTGTGATCATCTATGAAGCTAACGAACCATCTAGAACCAATAATATTTGCTATCCTAGATGGTCCCTAAATATCACTGTGTATTATGGAGAATGGATGGGATGGCTTATATGAACAATGTGGATAAGAATTATGAGGATGCTTGGATAGTTGACAAATTTCACATTGGTAAAATGAAGGATTTTTATTGAATAATGTGGGAAATAACTTTTTGAGGTACAAGAAGTTGGGTTGACCTAATCGGTAGTGCCACAACATGACTGCTCTATCTTTATGACTGCTAGAGGTTGAGATTGTGCAAGCATTATTCTAAATTTACCTCTTAGATTCTTCATCTCTAAGAAGATAGAGCCCCGCACATATCCTAGCATTGCCAATCTTCTTCCCCAATTCCAAGTCTTGAAATTCACACATCATCATCATCATCACCATCATCAGAGTTTTTATCTCAATATTGGGGTAGGCTATATAAACCAATATACAAATTCACGCTAAGTCGTCAGCATAAATTCTCCTCCTCCCCTCATTCCTATCTAATGCAATGTGTTTTTCCAACTCCCGTTCTGCTATATCTTTCTGGATTACTTCCTTCCAAGTCTTTTTTCGATCTTTCCCTAGCCTTAACCCTTTTTACATCATTTATAGCCTCCACTCTTCTAATTGGAGCATTCACGACCTACGTCGTATGTGTCCAAATCAACATAAACGACTTTCACTCATCTTGTCTTCAATAGGTGTCACTCCAATTTTTTTGTGAATGACTTCATTTCTCATTATGTCTTTTCTCATATATCCACACATCCATAGCGGCAGTCGCATTTCCGCTACACTCATTTTCTGTGCATGCACTCCTTTAGTTGCCCAACATTCACTACCATAGAGTAATGCAGGTCTAGCAATTGTCCTATAAAACTTACCTTTCAACCCTATAGGAATTCATTTATCACGCAACACACTTGTAGTGCTTCTCCACTTGCTCTAATCAGCCTATATCATATGGGTCACATTACTATTAATCTTTCCATCCATCTAAACGATCGACCCCAAATATCTAAAATGATCCTGCTTAGGATCGCTACCCCATCCAGCATCACTATGTTTCTATCTTCCTCTCTATTTGGACTGAATTTACACTCCATGTATTCAGTCTTTGCTCTGCTTAATCCAAATCCTCTTGACTCCAATATATGTCTCCACAGTTCTAACTTAGTATTAACTTCCACTCTAGTCTAAGCACATAAGACAATATCATCTGCAAACATCATACACCAAAGTACATTATCCTAGATGGATTTTGTCAACTCGTCCATTACTGTAGCGAACAAAAATGGACTTAATGCCGACCCTTGATATAGCCCTACTGTGATAGGAAATTTACTTGTTTACCCTCCCACGTCCTCACATTTGTTCTTCCAACTCCATACATGTCCTTAATTATTTCAATATATTTCACGGAGACTTTTTTCTTCATTAAAAACCACCATAACACCTCCCTAGGCTCTTTATCATATGCTTTCTTCAAGTCTGTAAAGACCATAAAAACATTTTTCCCTTGTACTCAAGAACGCTCCACAAGTTGTCTAAGTAAGTTTATTGCTTCCATAGTTGACCGGTCAGCTATAAAACCAAATTGCTTCTCCGATATCTCTACAGTCTTCTTCAATCTTTGTTCTACCACTCTTTCCCATAATTTCATCGTATAACTCATTAGTTTTATATCTTGATAATTGGAAAAACTTTGATTATCTCCTTTGTTCTTATAGAGAGGTACCAACACACTCTCTTTTCATACCTCAGGCATCTTGTTTGTGCACCAAATCTTATTAAAAAGATTTGTCAACTACCTAACTTCGACCTCTCCAAGACATTTTCAAACTTCAATAGGATTGTCATCAGGCCCAACAGCTTTCCCTGTCTTCATCCTCTTCAATGCCTCATTTACCTCTTATCTCTTAGATTTTCTTGAAATTCACACGTGCAAAAAATGTAGTAACATCTCTTGTAATCTTACTAATAGATAAGAGATTACAGTCCAAATTGGGAACATGGAGAACAGAATGAAGCATTGTCCTTGGAGATAGCAACTGAACCGGTACCAAACACTTTAGATATTGACTTGTCTGCAATACGGACTGTAAAAATTCCAGAATAGGGGCTTTATTCATGAAACAATGATGCTTCACTGGCCATATTGTTTGATTCGCTTGAGTCAATGATCCATGCTGCTTTTTGCTGAAGTGGTAGTACTCACAGTTTTAGGTCTCTTTTGCTGAAGGCATTGCTGCTCTTTGCTAAACATACCAAACTCAGGGTTCGACTTTGGCATCATAGCAGTGACTGTCTTCCTTCGACTCTCCCTAGCACGTACAGGCTTCCAAGTGATGTTGCTGATAGTGCTCCCAAGGTTTGCAGTCACCTCTGCTGTTGTGCAACTGCTCGCCATGGTGGGAAAAGAATAAACTGAGATTTTTAGTGGCTCAGGTCGTACGCTTTGATACCATATTGAAACTGATATGAAAGTGTTTTTTGTTTTTATTTCTATGGGAAAAACTATAGAGTACAAAGAGTATAAATAGTTGTAGGCTAAACTAAGAAATCTACCTAAATCCTAATAAGCATATACATAAAAGGAAAAGAAATCCTAAATAAAAGAAAGTTCTAAAAGAAACAAATCAGTGAATATTTTGGTCAAGATACCAAAATCCCATTTTCCTAGGAAAATAAAATAAAGTCAATCGTATCCAATCCAATAAAATATGGATCAGATTTCCACAAATTTTCTATCTAGTTTCGTTTCATATTAGAAAACCATTTATGTTCATCAATAACGTCTTTACTAGTACTCCTCAAAATCCCACAATGTAGAAGTCTTATTTATGGCCGAGATCATTGCAATTATTTATTGTAGAGCCAATTTCTCGAGGAATGACAACCGAATAAGAATAAGAGGCAAACCATGGTGTTATTATTAGTATATGCCGTAGAGCCGACTCACTTGACATGATGCATAATACCATAATCATACTTGATCGCTTATAATAAGTGGCATAAAGGTTTCCTTCACCATTTAGTATAAATATGATAGGTTTATTAGATACTAAATGAATGAAGCCCATCGAACAAGATAAGCCTTGCAAAGGAATTAATATAGGTTATAATTGTGAGATGCTTATGCATCAATGCCTTATGCCTAAAGAAGTTCCTAACCGATGCAATGTTAAGAAATGGGATTGACAATGCTTAAAGACTAACAAATGTTAAGCATTCTTACTTGGTAGGTAAGCAATGTAAGCAAATTGATCTCAAGAATTCCAATCAGTTGTTTCACTTGAGTACATTTTCATGCAACAATTGTATAAGTGATCGTATGACTTGAGAAACCAGGTCATTCTATACGTGAATTATCATGCTTTGATTTCATTCGAACTAGTATGGAAGTCAAATGCCTATAAACGATGCTTTTAGGCATGAGAAGTGTAAAAGGTTGGATGAGGAATCAAGAGAGAATTCATAACCTTGAGTGCCTTAAGAGGACATATCTTGTTCTTAGCATAAGATTAATTTGAGGAAGTTCGTGGCCAAAAACATAATGAATCATATAGAAATTGGTTTCATAGGAATTTATTGGAGCCAAATCTAAAGTTGTAAGAACTAACATGGAGAATTAATTAGTAGATACTGCATTATGCTTAATTAATTAGTGCTCGTTGAGTCAATCCTAAAGTTACATGAAATAACATGAGAAATAAATACGAAGACACGATACCATGGTTATTAATTCGTTAAGATGTGATTTGATAGAAGGATTGAATTACGTTGAAAGACTAATCACTAAAAACCTTGAGTTAAGATTCACTTATTAACTCTCAATAATTAGGCGGTCATGATGACTTGCTAGGTCTTGTTCATGATCTATGAATATGAATTAGAATCAATATTTATAATTATGGATTTTAATATATACTCATATTGCCAACATGTTAAAACCTAATGGGCCACTTAAATGAGAGAACTTGACTATGTTAAAATTAGGAATTAAATAAAGAATTAATTAAATTTGACTTATCGATTATATAAGGATCATGTTAGAGAGAAAGAAAAAAAAAATAACCTACAATCTAAAGGAGAAGTCGGATGAGCCTTGAGACAAAGGAGAAGAGTTCTTCACCTAGTTGACTTGCATCAAGACATCCTTCTCCATCTCTCCTTATTATTCAAAGCCACCACAAAAAACACCATCCTCCTTGTGCTGCCACCCCTAAAGCCTTAAGAAATGTTATTGAACTTATAGAAGGCCAAGAAGATAGCCAAAAGTTTTGCTTAGAGAAGCAAAACTTGTTATTACAAGTTTCTCCTAACTTATATAAGATTTTGGCGAGTTGCAGAAATCATCAAACTTGAGCTGGTTGGTGAATCAAGGAGGAGATCAAGCTTTACCAACAACAGAGTTACTTATAGATTGAATATCTAAAGGTTAGGCATGTTCTTGAACACCTTAGTATAAATCTTGATGTTTAATAGCAGGATTTGCTTGTTTGTTGTAAAAGAGATCCATGAGGATCAGTTTTTTGGTATAAAAATTGTTTTTAACTACCTCTACCTCTGAATTTTAGGTGTTCATTCACTAATGCATGACCTAAGAAACCAACATAGATCACTATTGCAAAACTAGACACGCAAGCTATAAATGTTGCAAAATCCATGCAAACAAGTAGATTGGAAACTAAAATGTGATGTTGCACGTGAAAGCCGTGGATTTATGACTATTGAAGATGAACATTCAACACAAAAGACCACCCTCTTCACTAAGAACAAAAGGAACTTCTTCAAAAGATGTTTAGCCATAAAAGCTAATCTCAACGAAGTCCTACAGTGCCTACCATAGAAACTTGTTCAATAGCACAAAAAAGGTAATTCCTCAAAAGCCTTAACTCTTTAAACAAAGAAGTATAATCCTTGGATTATTAAGTCTAATGCATCAAACAACATGATGGGTAATGCTACTTTATTTCACAATTATAGTCCTTGTTATGGAAATTTTATCGTCTAAATTTCTAATGAATCCCTATCCAAGGTGGTTGGTACAGGAGTATTGCTATCACAAAGAACAAGACCTTAAATCAATACTTCTAGTAACTAATTTAACCTGAAACGTATTCTCCATTAAAAATTTACTAGGACAGTAATTGTGTAGTCAAAAATTTTTCCTGCACATTGAGAATTTCAAGACATAGATTCTAGGAAGATGGTTGGCAATGCTAAAGAGTGTGTGAGGCTATCTCCCCAAAGCTAGTGAACCCGCTGAAAAACATGCTCAAGCTGTAACTTGTGTATCATTTATTACTTTCTTAGACTAAGCAAATAGTGATAGTGCAATTATCTTAAGACACTATAAACTAAGTGATCTCAATTTCCTATATTTTTAAAAAAAAAAATGTTCCCTTTGTTAGTCAACAAGAACTCCAAAATTTTCCAATATGAGATTTGTCAATTATCAGACATGGCCACCATTTACCAAGCATCTCATCCCTTTTCCATAATTCGCAGTGTCATTTGGGTCCCTTCAGAGTAATAATATTTCAGACACAAGATGGTCTATATCATTTGCTGATGATCACGATGATCACAGAAGAACTACTTTGGGTATTCCTTGTAAAGGAAAAATCGATGCTGGACCATCTTCAAAAAATTCGAATCCATCATTCAAATACAATTATAAACCAAAAAATACAAGTGTTACAGACCAGTTCTATGCTTGGAGATTACCTATTGAAGAGTGCATTATGCACCAAAGTTCCTGAGTTGATAGTCCACAAGAAAATGGAGTTGCCAAAAGTAAAAACATACATCTACACGAGGTTGCCAAGTCTATCATGTATATTATGATATAGGGGTTTCAGGACTTGTAGTGACAGATTGATCAGACATGGTACAAGGACAGTTTGTGTCACAAAGGTAATTTTTGATCACGAGTAAAGTATTATTGTTGAAAAAAAAATTTAGAAAAAGAAAAGGCTTTGATACCAAGTGAATGAAAGCGAATTCTTTATTCAATTTTTAAGAATGAATACGATTAGAAAGACTAGGCTATATGTAGTCAAGCCTTTTACATTCAATCAGTTATTAATTAGGAAAGTACAATAAGAACCAAAAAAAAAAAAAAAACAAAATCATCTGAATTCCTAAAATCAGTGATTCAACTCACTAAATCAGGAAATCTACAATTACTATAAAATCTGGAATATTCTGACAATGGGCATAGAAGACAGGCAACCAATCACCTTTGTCATAAGAGACAAGTATAATGCACTTTTCTTATATGTATGGGCATAAAAGTCATTGGAATTAGACAGGCAACCAATCACCTTTGTCAACCAAACACTAAGTGTGTTTACTGTTCATTCTCATGTATTCTCTCATACAAAAAATGATTAAGAACATTGGTATTAGATATAATGTATACTACTCTATAGCAAAACCGAGAGTATATCAAGAACTAAGACCGCATTTTAATCTTTATATGAAAGACAATGGTAACAAGATTAGTGCGAATGATTGCCAAAAAAAAAAAGAGGAAAAAATAGACTCAAACTTGGACTCATACCTTCTTAGGTCTTCTGGCAAGCGCCGATGACTCATCCACTGCTCCACATCACGACGTCTTAGTGACATTTCTAACCTCCTAGAAAGAAACTAAAATTTATCAAGCAAAGCCAAAAGGTAACTCAAACCGACAAATAATCTAACTAATAATTATAAGGACATGTGGTAAGCATATGGTAGGCCTGAGATTGAAGAAAGAGTTTTAATAGATATAGGATATTGGCTCCAAGTGAACACCCCCAATGGTTAAAAATCAATACTGAAGGATGAGGTTTATGAGATGGCAAAGGGCTAAACTTATCTTTCATTTGTAACATTCTCCCACTAATTTGTTTTGCTTGTTATCTTTGGTCTTTGGAGTTTTTAGCATTTTGACAAGGATGTGTTTTTAGATGCTTTAGAATTTGGTTGCAATTAGCTACATTACATTGAGTCGAAAATTATTTGGTCAAGTTTGTCCTAGAATATTCATTGGAGAGAATTGGAATATTTATCCGACTTAAAATACTAACACAATGAGACTATTTGGATGGAAGGTAGTTTTGGTTTTCAACCATAGTGCTTAGCCTCATTGGTCGTTCGAGAGCCTTTTTTGGTTCTCTAGCTTATGACCATAGGTATAGAGCTTTTCGTTTCTTTGGCACTCGTGATCAAGCCAAGGAGAGACAATCGAGGATATAATGAGCCTTTAATGTTTATAGCTGTTCATTTTTTCCTACGATAATTTTCGTATTATTGAGTAGGTACTCTCTTGGTGCAATTTTGACAAACTGTTAGATTACTTACCCTTAAGAATACCTAAAGATGAAGAATTCTTTTTTCTATTGCTTCATCATTAAGCAAATATCAACTCCAAAGTTGTAACCAAGGACCAACCTCCTTAAGGCACTTAAATAAAGTGGTGTAATCTTTCACTGGGAGTTAGTTTTAATAACATATTTTCAATCATATTATTATGTAGTTTGATTAGATGCCATACTAATTGTACTGTGTCTCCAGAAAAGTTTCTAATTGTTATATTTGTCGCGTGACTCCGCAAAAGATCCTAATTGTTCTAGTATGTATCTACTATTTTGCTCTCAATTTAAATCACTATTTTGCTACATCACAACGCTTTAAAACTCTATTCAGCAAACGGATTAAAATAGAAATTGTTGAGACCCCAAGTCTAACCAACCGTTGAGATTGGACAAGGCCAAAACAAAGAAATTTGTAAAAAACCGAATTAGTCTCATCTAGTTGAATCAAATAGCCAAAAAGAAACACAAAACTCCTGAAAATTGAAGGTTTAACCAAGCCCAAACTCCATGTCATCATTCCTAATAATAGATATTCAATATCTTTACCAAATATTTTGATCTTAATATAACGAAGGGAGTAAAGAAGAAAATGTTAGTTTGATATTAAAGTGAGACTTGAGGAGGAAGACGGGGACGTTTAAGAAGAGAATTGGTGCAAAACTCTGAAAGTAAAAACCAACAAAAGTTATGAAGAAAACCATCTAGAGACAGTTTTCGACTCCACTCAAGTTCAACATCAAAAAGGAAGACAGGAAGAATCAAATAAATTAATCAAGGAGTAGCTAGAACTGGAAAAAAAATGGAAAAGTGGAAGTGTCCTTTATTGAGTTGAAAAGTCAAATACAACAAACAGGTTAATTTTAGACAAGTGAACTTAGAGAAAACAATTGAAAATTTCAACTTTTAGAGCTCTTCTTATGTAGTCTGCAGTTTCTCAAGATAATTTATAGACTGACAGTTGAATTGATTGAACCATGAACAACCAGGCCTAACAGGTCAATTATCTGCTTATTAAACATTACCTTAGTAATAATGCGAAATGTAATCATAAAGTACACATTATATAGGAAAGTACAAGACAGTGCATTAAACCAAGACTAAGAAATAAATAAAATCATAGACACTTTTTTATTCTTTGCTGATTTTTTTTTTTTTTTTTGGCATTAATTACCATAAATCATAAGTGAATGAGGGAAAACTATTGATGTTTACAAACTAGTGTCACTCTCACACAAAGATAAGATATGGGATCTATCGCAGACACATATTCATGGAAGATCAAACATTTATATGGTTACCTCTATTGGACAATTCCTTTGGGCTCGAAATTTAGTTTTTCTCCCAAATAGGATACTTCTCTTAGGTATAAAAACTTAGACAACACACATCTGCATCAATAAGTAGCTAACTACAAGTTTCTTTTGTTTTTTATATTGTCCTTATTATGATGTTTGCATAAAAAAAGGGTGATTCATGTAATCAAACTCCATGAATGGCCAGCACTATCTTCAACTTCAATGATTTTTCCATATTAAAATCACAAAGGGTAAGCCACATACCATCAAATGTGACGTCTATTTTATAAGTCTTATATTTTAGGCATACATAAGCAAGTTCCCTTTTCAATGTAGTTCACATGAAATGCTATAATATATTTAAAATTGTGTTGGCACAAGTTTATGGAGGAGTAAATAGAAGAGGCGAGAAAGTGTGGTGCGATCACTGTCACAAGCATTCCAAATAGGTGTGGAGGAGTACGCTAATCTAAATGATTTAGGAGGAACCATAGAAACATCTCCTTTCAGTAAGGAATAGTTAGACCAACTGTATAAACTCTTTCAATCAACAAAATTCTCAAACAATGTGTCTTACGCTTGTTCTTTAGCCCAAGAAGGTAACTATCTTCAAGCTTTGTCTTTTAATGTGTCTTCCATTCCTAGTTGTCCATGTATCACTGCTTCAGGAGAAAACGCAATTGATTTTATGATAGGCAGTTATAAATTGCCTTTCCTCTTATAGCCCGGGTGCAGGAAATCAGAAAATTCTGTTTGTTAATAACTCTATTTCAATAATTACTGGAAAAAGGATCAATAGATATTTTAAAACATCTTATTCTTCATAATGTTCTTCATGTAGCAAATCTCTTGAGTAATTTGTTGTCTACCAAATTAATTTGTGCTTTAAAATGTTCTGCTAGGTTCTTCTCATCCACCGAGAATTTCAAGAAAATGACTAGGTAAGGATGATTGGCATCAATCAAAATAGCAAAAATTAGATTCAGCATGATCATGCCAAACATGTCAAGATTGATAGGCATTTCATTAAAGAGAAGCTAGAAACTGGAGTAAGTTGCATGCCATTCGCCACTTTGGAGGGGCAAACAGTAAATATTCTAACTTAGAGTTTATCTAGACCTGGTTTCGAAGCATGAGTTAACAAGTTGGGCATACATCTATGCAAAACATGAGGGGAGTGCAGAAATATCAAGATTTTTTTTCTTTTTTGTTATTCTTTTTAGGTTGAATAAAATCCTAACTTTTACATGCATATTTGAATTTTTAGTTGTTAGATTGTTTTCCAATTCCTAGATCTGTGCTAAGGTAGTTAGAAGGTTAAGATCTTAATCTTAGCCTATTTAATTTATAGTAACTCTCACGTTCTTAATCTTAGCCTATTTAATTTCTTGTAACTCTCACGTTAAAATAACAAGTGATTTTTTCCTTCTCTCCTCTGTTCTGTGTAGAGAAACTAATGAGCATCTTGTGTACGCTAAAAAATGGCAACCCAGTGCACAAGGCTCTCACTTTGTGGGATCCGTGGAAAGTCATTGTATATAGTCTTCCCTCGCATCAACAGAGTAGTTGTTTCCGATAGAACCCGTGACCTCCTAGTCACCAAGGAACAGCCTTTACTGTTGGCTCAAAGTTACCCTCTAAAATGAAAGTCATTCCCCAGGCCCCAACCAAACCTGCTATAAAGGTAAATTATCTTGTGTACACTATCAATCAAAAAAAAAAAAATGAAAAGCCATGAACAATGCAACATTTATTCAATAAATATTGGGCAAGGAGAAGGTTGAGGAAAGGCCAAGGATAACTTTTACAACAACTTTTAACACACTTCAAAAATATCTTTCACAAGAATGTTAGGATGAAGACTTCTATCAATATCTGGTTGCACCAGTCATTTTGATGCAAGAATTGAAATCATTGATTTCATCATTAAACATTAGGTTGTCTCTAAACTTGTTCTTTCATTGCTTACTGCAACATGAAAATCTATTTGAAAGCCTCTCAAATTTGAAGCTATCAATTAGTACTATTTAAACATTTTTGGATCAACAAACAAATCCTTAAATTTTTGTCTTGATCATGGAGAGAACGTGAAACAAGGCCTTGTGATAAGGTTGGCCATTCATAACTCCAAAGCAAGTCAAGTGGAAACAAATTGCTAAGCATTGTGATCATCATTAAAATTTCCTAGCTGGATGAATGATTAGCAAAAAAATTGAAACAATAAAAAAGATTGCACGTGGGCCTTGCAGACAATAAGGATGTCAAGATAATTCAAGACTCATAACATGAATAAGACAAACTCTTGTCTTTATTGATGTTGAATAAATATTAGGACTTCACTTAAGCTAGAATAGATTTTTTGTTAGGCGAATAAAGCTATTTTGGAAGTTTATGAATGATAGAAAGTTTCATTTATTTTCTCTCCTTTTCAGCTTGATGTGTTAGTGGCATTTTCTCTCTTCTTCAGATTTTGAGGGAAGGCCTTTGTTTCCTTTTTTCTAAAGTGTAGTCACAACTTGCAGTTTGAGTCCTTTTAAGAGTACAATCTGTAGAACTCTAACAAGCCCTTATTTTTTATTGTCTACGGAGCAACATTGTGAGAACTTGCAACAATTCTTTTTTCTTTTTTTTTTTTGGGGGGGGGGGGAGAGGAGGGGGGACTATAAAATGCAATTTTTAGAACTTTTCCCAATGTCATACCTCCGTCCAAGTGCCTGGAGAAAGTTCTGCATATTTCCAATCAGAAGAGCAAAAAGCAAGAGGCCCAGTCCAACAATGGCCATGGTAAAAAGAACTTCCCAAACAAAATAGCTTGGAGTTTGATTTCCAGCCAGAGTACTGATTTGCTTCATAACATTAAATTAAACAGGAAAATAAAAGGTCAATGTAAGGTATTATTAGTCGATAGAACTGCTCATAGTATTTAACCAAACATACAAGGTATACAATTCAAATATATCAATGACGAAAGACAAAATTCCATATATGACAGATGAATTATCTTGCCTTTCTTATATTCTTAAATTATCACTAGGTTATGCAGCAAGTTTTGTAGGCCTTTACTTTGTTGTTTCTTTTATTACTTAGGCTTTGCCTCCTCAAAACTTGCTGAAAAGCAAGAGCAAATAGTAGACAGAAAAAAAAATTAACTTAAAAAATCTTTTATAAAAAATGAGTAAATGGATAAAGCATAACATAATTAAACATAATTATTTCAATGAAAGTAAAATATTGTGTTTTGCTCTTGAAATATGTTAAAATGTTTAATTTTAAACTCTTAAAAGATATTACTGGCTTTTATATTTAAATGCACTATTACTTTTTTCTTCAGAAGCACTCTATCTAAATAGGAAAAGGAAAAAAGAAACAACCAAACGCCGTTATTATTTAATTAAACTCACTGCAACTAAATTAAGCCCAACATGTAACCAAAGTACAGAAGTACAACTTAATTAACTGGAAAATTGATAAGAGTGAATGAATTACCTGGAATCCCCAAAACAACGAATACACATATCTGGTAACAATACTTTGTTCTGTTGTTAGATTGATGGTTGGTACATATATTCCATAAGAAAATCCATCTTCTGTAAAACAGGCAGACGCATTTGTGTTGTTCTTCCAAATTGGCAAATCAGAACGATTAGAAGGACGCCCTCTGCCACAATCTATAAACTCCACACAATTTTGGATTTCTGAGTTATGGCAGGCATTTCAAAGACATTGATTAACCCTCTGGCAAAGTGAAAGTCAATAGGGGGAAAAATAAGAAATAAAAAAATCACAATCATCTTTCATGCATTTATCAACAAAATCAAGTAAGCAGACCTCAATGCACAATTCATAATGTAACATCTAGATAAAGCAGATGAAATGCTAAACCAGGTTATTTAGTTTGACAATATACATAAAAATTTTCTCAATGAAAAAGATACAGCTATTATATTACCTTCTAGAAATTTCAAATCCTATGTGAACACAAATTTCCTGGCAGGCTTCAGAATGCTTAGCATATTATGGATCTCAAAGGAACCACATATTACTAATATGAGAACTAATGTAAACAAATCAAAGGATGTGTGGTTTATGCTAAACTACTTTCTTGTTGTAATTTAAGTCACATGAATATTTACTTTAGATTAATTTAGTTGCAAGGGGCCAAGAATTGTTATGGAATATTTATTCGAGTTGCAAAATGTATGAACAGTTTCATGCTATTATGCCAATTGCGATTGATGCAAGTGAGTGCAAAACCAAGAAGAGGTGCTTATGAAAATCTTCGGACTCTTAAAACTTTGAGTTTATGAGCCCTAAAGCTGAACACTTGCATTTATTGGGACTTGCTCAAATGCTCATTTTCATTCTTCCTAAGATGCCTTTCAAAGTGACATCAGTTACCATTTTCAGCTATTTGGACTACTTGTTTACCTAACTTTCCGGAGAGTACTAGAATGACTTGTATTGTAACAAATTATGAGTATACTGCAAATGGGAACATTTGGTGCTTAGGACAGGGTTGAATAAGGTATCTTCTTATTTCATGCTATATTTGTCCTAGTCTCATTTTTTTACCAAAAAAGATCTAAAAGCTAGCTTAGACTAATTATTATATACAGATTCAATCCTAGGGAGAGGGGAAATTAAGAGAGAATCCTACTTTGCAAAGATTATGTAAGGTAAGATAAGCGAATTTTGTTATGCTTCCACCAAGATAAGATAAAATAAAGGTAATGTGCTCATCAATTTTTCTCACATCTTTTCCTGCCCATGATCATATGCACAAAATGCTACCTATACATACTAGAATGAAGGGGAGCGTTAAAGGGTATGCTATGAAACAGGATAATATCAACTTTCATAGTTTACATCTCTTAGTATAAACCAAGGAGACTATCTTAGTGCTAGGTAGCTTTTTAGTTCCTTAGCGACTAATAAGCACATGCATAATGCAACTATATCAGAGATTAACTAGAACACTT
Source organism: Firmiana major (assembly GCA_033439115.1). Lineage (NCBI taxonomy): Eukaryota > Viridiplantae > Streptophyta > Magnoliopsida > Malvales > Malvaceae > Firmiana > Firmiana major. The sequence goes on along the minus strand of CM065897.1, from coordinate 62,649,503 downwards.
CAAGGCAATTTCTGGAAGGACAAAAAATATCATGAAATGTTAAAATAACAGTTGCCCACCTGTAACCCAAAGAGATACCAGCACGACCCAACAACATGGCCAGACAACATAAAAGTAAGAAGGTTTATGACAAAATTTGCCCATGCTGACTCAAATATAAAGCCGCTTGGGGACTGACCAGCGAGAAAAGGTAGAAACCTATACAATCTTGGGAGGTACTGAACAAGAATCGCTGTACGTAAAAAATTTTTTGCATAATTTGCTCCTGAAGATCCCAAATGTTTTGGTAGGACCAAAGATATCATGATCTGGAATTAAATAAAAGAAACAATTCATGACAACAGAAAATAAAATAAAATAGGATGACTACAATCAATATGAAGAATGCCCAATAAGGTGAATGCTCAAATGGCGCAACAACTGCAAGCAGCCATTTACAACATACTTTGGTGAACTAAAGATTTTAATTGTAGATCACATGCAGTTTTTGCTAATAAAGACCCAAGCAGCATATGAACCAATAAACAATATTTATGTTACTGATTTTTTAACCCAAGGTAAACAAAAACTCCTTAAAAAAAATATTAGCCAAGAATATCATTATAACTATGAAACAGATTTGGATGAACATGAGCAAGGGAAAAATTCACATATATCAACAAAATGAAGTCAAGGTCAAAGATTCATCTACAAAAGCAAAGACGTCTAAACCAAAGCAGGTAAACACGATACAATTATCATAAGTGGAGCGCAAAAAATATGAAGTTGTCATAAAACATGGAAAACCAGAATAACTTACTTGCGGAAGTGGGAGTACGACAAACAAGTCAAGAAAAAAGTATCCGCTGAGGTAATTGACAGCAATTTTCTTTGGGTGGTCAACTAACTCACCAGCACCAACTACTCTAGACTCAGGAGCTATATAAGCCAACCTGAACTGAAGGGAAAACTTAAATAAAGATTTGTCAAAGTTGCACATGAAAAGAGATTTATCCAAAGTTTATTGTAATCAAATATATAGTCGCCTTTCCAAAATAATAAAAGTTGTAAGCTTCAATGAGACTTATATAATCTTAACTTGGCACCACATGCATGGTTTGAGAAATAACGTGTTGTAATACTCTAACTTATTTTCCATGCAAAGCCCTTACGATTCAACATGATTCATTCATAAAATATAGGACTTTGTTTTCTTAATTCGCTATGTTGCAGATATGACAATAACAATAGTACTTCTGGTATTCACTATAGTAAGAATTATTTTGGTAAAAGCATTGAGATGAGTGATATTGATCAGTTGCAATATTTTTTTGGGTATAGAAGTGGATCCTTCCTCTTAGGGATAAGTTGACTCAGATGAAATATGCTTCTTATCTTATCCCAAAGTGGATTGATTGATCCTCTTAAAATGAATGCAAACTCAACGGATACTACTAAGAACATCTTACTTGAGCAACTTTCGAATGTTTCAAATTTGAATCATCTTGAATTGAAGGATTGCTGGAAACCCATGTACATTGTCATGTAATATTTTGTATATATTCATGTCGACAAGAAGTGTAAGATAGGCCTATTTGTTGAACCACTAACATGCCTCTTAGGCTAGCTTCATTGCATAGAAAGAATTTGTAAACCTAGAAATAATAAGCAACTTTTTCTTCAATTTTAAATTCAATTTGATTTCTGCCAAAAAGAAATCAAATATGCTTCTTATCTTATCCCAGAGTGGATTGATTGATCCTCTTAAAATGAATGCATACTTAACAGATACTACTAAGAACGTCTTACTTGAGCAACTTTCAAATGTTTCAAATTTGAATCATCTTGAATTGAAGGATTGATGGAAATACATGTACATTGTCATGCAATATTTTGTATATATTCATGTCGACTATAAGTTTAAGCTAGGCCTATTTGTTGAACCACTAACATGCCTCTTAGGCTTGCATGATTGCTTAGAAAGAATTTGTAAACCGAGCAATAATAAGCAACTTTTTCTTCAATTTTATTAATTCAATTTGATTTCTGCCCAAAAGAAATATAGTTTAGTTTGGTTCATTTAATTTTTTTGGGCCAAAAACAAGCATGAAAGGTGAAATAATATATATTAATATCAACATTTGTTTTAGATTTGTCTATGGTGCAAAATTAATTTTTTCATTTGGATTTTTTTTTTTTTTTTTGGGGGGAAGGGGGGGGGGGGGGGGGGGGGGGGGGGGGTTGAGAAGGGTTCAAATTTGAAATTAAAGCTTTCATAATTTGCAATCTAACATAAATTTAGGTTAAACTCTATACAAGAAACCTTTTTGACTTGCTTATTGAGGGGGAAAAGAAGAAAACCTAAACAAATTTGAGAGAAAACCAAAGCAAAACTTTTTATGCTCCATTTAGTATTTTCTATTTCCTTTTTTTTTTGGCAAAAAATTATAGAAAGCAAAAGGCAACAAATTAAAAATGAATAGAAAGTAACAGCAAAATGAAGCCTTGATGTGATTTCAAAATTTCTTTGTAACTGAATTATGCGCAGCACACATTCTAGCCAGTTGTAACATAATCATTTTATCATATGGCAGTTTCATAGTCCTTATCCATCCATTTTTCCTCTGAAAGAGTTCTTTTACAATCATATGGCATCAACAGGTTCTAATTGACCTTTTTCATTCCATCAGCTATCCCATTTTTGCAACATTGTATAATCTAGTAATATTTAAATAAGATGAAATGGTGTCTATTCCTGTTATCTATCCAATAATATTTAAACTGCAAGATTAGAGAGAGAGAGAGAGAGAGAGAGGCTAAAAATGAAGATAACATCATTTAAAGAGGTTCAGAAGTTGCATACCTGAAGGAGCATGTTAAGCAGGTAAATAAAATCGGTCATGCTTCTCCAGACTACAAACACTTTAGTTGCTGGCCAATTAATAACTATGCACTTGTTATCCTGCATCCAAATCAGATGAGCTTACAGCATAATACATAACAAGCAGCAACATTTGTAGAAATTGGAAAGACAAATACACAAGTACAAAATGTAAACTACTATTTTTAACAAAGGAAAAAAAATATTGAAAAGATAATATAATTTTCCAGTAACTAATAAATTAGCTATGGATAGTGATACTTGAAATAATTTTGGAGAAAAAGACAAAATAGTGAGATTTAAATTAAGAGAATCTTGATTGTGATCAAGATCAGGTAATGAAAGGATGATTTCAATAGAAGGCCCCCTTTGCCTAAAATATTGGTGTAAATCTTCACATAACATGTGTCCAACATAAAACAAATTTATTTTTTAGATGATAACATGCATTAGTAGAAACTACAAAATTATAATCAAATAACTTAAGAAGAAATCAACCAAAAAACCAATCCAACAACCAGCAAACCAATATGCTTTCCAATCTATAAATCTTTAGATAATATGCTTTCCAATATAACAAAATAATCCTCAAATAACCCTAAACCCTGCACATTAAAATTAAGCCACCCCTTTACTCATCAGCGGCATTCATTTTCCCTCACACTTTCGTTCCTTTAGCTTAGAAGTAGAATGCTTTTGTCCTGACTCGTTATTGCCTATATTTTTACTGCTACAATCTCTCTTCACATGGCAATATTAGCACACATTTGTACTTCATTCCACTCACATGACCTCATTCCCTCACTTTGCACAATAATTAAGTTCCCGAAGCAGTACTCATTCACCAATTGAAAAGTTTAAAAGGAATTCTTATGGACAAATACAACGGATATCATTTTCTTTTTATGAGCACTTTATATCACTTGTCTTTAACAAAAGCAAACACCCTACCTCTAAAGAAACAGGGGAAAGGATAAATAGAAGAAAAAGGTCTAACGAGACAAGCTCCATCTAAGAATTTGACATACATGCTTATGCAGAAAGATGAAAACTTTTCAATATCACGTAGAATCTACAGGCTAAACAAAAGCAAATAATGTAAGCAAACCCGAAGTGTTGCAAAAGACAACACCCAATCACTAGACATATGATAATGAGGCCAACTATAGGAGAAATGTTTTTCAAAAACTATGCAATTAGAATAATTAAGAAAGGAACAAGAACAAATGGAACTGACCTTCTGAACAGACAACAAGAAGAAAAACAATGGATCTATAAAAACTGCCATCAAGCAAGAAATGACAAAAAATTTGCTCCATTGTTGAACAACTTTAGCATGAGGATTCATAACTCCAGGAACATAAGAGCGCAAAAAAGACATCAATCTCCTAGCCCAACCTTTGGCATCGCCATAAAGAGCATTATGGAACTGCAAACAAATATAAACAAAGCTGCATGATTATGCTTGTCTATGGGAAGAATTAACTGAATGGTTCATGTTTGGGTAGCTTAAAAATCTCTATCGATAATATTTATTCTCTTACAAATACATGAATATAACTTAACAGTACATTTCTCTGTCCTATAAGCAAAAGAGGCATAATTTGTAACAGGATGTAGCCACATGGATGCTGCTAGGGATCCTTGTCCCACTAGATTTTCATAAAAGGGCAAGTATGCAACCTATACATACATGTATATATATATATACATGTGGAACTCCCTATTTGAAATATTATATAAGTTACCAACATACTCCTGAATTAAAAATGTGTCAACTCACAAGTATTTAGATGTTAATACTAAAATTACAAGATTATGATTTCAGTCTAAGAAAATTTTAGTTGTAATAACTGTAACAAGTAAAGATGGTACCCATTTATTAATTTTATGTTTTATAACACTGCATAATGAAGGACAAGATACAGTTTAATCAATCTAAATTGCATTATTCCATTCCATACATACTAGTATTTGTCATCATGTGTGTTACAAGTGATTATTTCTTTTTAGTAAAATTCCTAACTGCAAATTTCCAATTTTAGAGGTGAAATGTTTTTAACTGATAAAACTTGAAGTAAAAATGAGTGAAATTTTTAATTTTTTTTTTAATGAATAAGTGATTTAATAATATTGGGTTCAATAATAGTGTTTCTTTCCTTGACCCTAACAACTCAATATGACTATAACTCCCTTATGAAAATAGATTTGCTAAATAAATTTCTTTTTGAGCATTTCAAGAAAATTGTTAACTTGGTTCACTGTATTTCATCTTAGAAAATTAAGAGTTGCTTCAAATAAAGTGGCTAATCTTAAGGGGGGAAAATAAATAAATAAATAAAAAGTAACAAGAGCAATTGCTCTTAATGATTCACAACCAAGCAAGAAATGAAAAGGCATTAAGAGTTCATAAGTAATTAAATTTAATATTAATAAGATTTATTACAACTTTAATAATATAAAAATTATACGGCAGAGTTCAAAAATACCTTTAAATTGGACCTTTCTAAACAAAAAAGTAATTAGAAGTCAAAATAAATCTATCTTATAATTCATCAACAAGGGAAAAAGTAGACAGAACTATGAATCCCCAATAGATTCAAATTCGATAAGATTTTCTTTATTTCAAAACATTTAAAAATTAAAAGAAAATGGACAATTTAAGAATATATCCATCTTGATGCCCTTTTAAGTCAAAAAAAAAAAAAAGTTTTATCAGCATCTGTGTTAAGACCATTATAAAATCATGTATTGCAGCTTATATGACTTCTTATTCTTCATAAATGATACTTTTACCTTGTAAGAGAAAGCACCATTGAAATATAATATTTTAAAGAAAGGTTGAAGTATGAATTTAGTCCATCTAGTATTTCAATTTAGCAATTTTAGTCCCTCTACTCCAATTTCAATGAATTTAATCCTTCAACAATTATTAAAATTCAATAAGGACAATTGATAATTCTCCACTTTCGATCCTGTAATCTACTACCCTTTTGTTGATGACATGGCATGCTAACATGATTATTAAAATTCAATAAGGAAAATTGATAATTCTCTACTTTCGACTCTGTAATCTACTAACCTTTGTTGATGACATGGCATGCTAACCTGATTTTTCTTACCAAATGGCATGCATTAGCACAAAAAACCTTTATTTTTAATTTAAAAAATAAAAAAGATAAAAAACAAAAAAAGGAAAAGATTGTTTGTGTTATAATCTAAGAAAAGTTTATTATTATTTAATTAAATAATAAAATATGATTGTTTTCAACTGTTATGTGTAATGAAGTGAAAAAATTATTCAACCTCATCATGTCATGTCATCATCAATATGTCAGTTCATCCAAATTAATAGCAAAATGTAAACACCATTATCAACTACCCTAAAATCGATTTTAATAAGTGTAAGGATTAAAACCATTAAAATTGAGGTAAGGAGACTAAAACTACTGAATTGAAATGGTAGAAAGACTAAATTCAAACTTCATCCTTAAAGTGACACTAGCAGGAAAACTATTAGCATATTTTACAACTTTTATCATAGTCTACATGTAAATTTTGTAGAGTAAGAGATGTTAATGCAATATCCAAACCTAATACCTTCACTTGTATTTCCACCTACCCTACCACTAAAGCCAAACCTATGTAATTAACAATTTCTTTCATTAGTGATCTTTGGTACATCCTCTCTATTCAATATCAACAACGTTTTAGTTACTTATCTCTAAAGAGACCTTGAACGTTAGAACTAGAAGCTACAACTTGGAGGTCTCAAGTTAGAATTCAAGGATGTGAGGAGTGAGGTTTATGCAATAGAACGAGAGTAGTCCCCACAACTTAGCCCAAAACCAAATGGATCTCCATATATCACAAAAAATATTTGAGAACCCAACAATTGAGTGTATGTAGTTCTATTAACTAATTATGTATATATATATATATATATAATCAAAGTAATGGCTATGGTATTATAATATACCCAACAATGGTTTAATATCATAAGTTTAGTGGCTATGCTATAACCTAATTAATATATATATATATATATATATATATATATATATATATCTACTGAATTGAAATGGTAGAAAGACTAAATTCAAACTTCATCCTTAAAGTGACACTAGCAGGAAAACTATTAGCATATTTTACAACTTTTATCATAGTCTACATGTAAATTTTGTAGAGTAAGAGATGTTAATGCAATATCCAAACCTAATACCTTCACTTGTATTTCCACCTACCCTACCACTAAAGCCAAACCTATGTAATTAACAATTTCTTTCATTAGTGATCTTTGGTACATCCTCTCTATTCAATATCAACAACGTTTTAGTTACTTATCTCTAAAGAGACCTTGAACGTTAGAACTAGAAGCTACAACTTGGAGGTCTCAAATTAGAATTCAAGGATGTGAGGAGTGAGGTTTATGCAATAGAACGAGAGTAGTCCCCACAACTTAGCCCAAAACCAAATGGATCTCCATATATCACAAAAAATATTTGAGAACCCAACAATTGAGTGTATGTAGTTCTATTAACTAATTATGTATATATATATATATATATATATATATATATATATATATATATATATATATAATCAAAGTAATGGCTATGGTATAATATACCCAACAATGGTTTAATATCATAAGTTTAGTGGCTATGCTATAACCTAATTAATATATATATATATATATATAATCAAAGTAATTGCATTATGATGACGCGGTCACTTTACAAAATACTATGCGGCTGAAGGAATTGTCTTGTTCTATAGATTAACTCAAAAAATTGACACATTTTTAATCATACAAATATTGATTAAAAAATTAATATAAAAGACATAAAAAAAAATGTGCCTGGCATGTATCAATCATTTATGTAGTTTCTATGTTTTCTGTTTCTCTTTGTCTCTTGCTTTTATCCCTCTTGTTTGAAGCAAGTTGGATAAGAGTTATAGTCCTTGGGTTTGGTGCAACCTTTTCTGAGCAACATTGTGCATACTATTTTATGATTATAGATGGTCATAGACTCATAGTAACCTCCCCATTATTAAGTCCTAAACCAAAAACAGTGCACAATAACTGCAATAAAGTAATTAGTTGAGACATTCCCCGTTCTCTTATCACCATAAGGTAGTTTTCAAAATAAAAATGAATTAGTAACAAAATTACTCCAGCACTCACAATGAACTGATTTTAGAGGGTACAATTGATTCTAATTAGTGCACAACAACAAAACAAGTAAACCTTAACTAAAATCAAGAATCAAACTCGTCGATGGTATAAAAGCAAAATACGGCTTTGTTAGTGTAATTGTAGATTATTTTTCATCAGAGATAATGGAGGCAGGAGAGTGTCTACAGCACGCAGCTGCTCACTAATATACGTTAAACATGCAAAGGGAAAATGAAATGGAGTACTTAAAACTAAAGGATGTGCAACAAATTTAACGGATATAATAACACTTCTGAAAGTATGGAATAGAAAAGTTCTAGATACCAGGTAGGAGTAGACCACAAATGATATTAATGAAGTAGATATCCTATTTTAAGCTACTTCACAAGAACACTTCTTGACAGCAGCTTTTCTTTTGCTCTAGGCAAAATAAAGTAAAAATATGATACATACAAAACCAAAAAAAAAAAAGTATGAACATCCCAATCTAACAACTGCTGTACTAGAGACCGTATATTATACAATAACTAGAGAAGTGTATGTGACGATAACTGCAGTTTCAGACAAGATTTTCATACAATGAGAAAAAGAAGTAAAAAAGAAAATGGGCTTTCCATCTTGTGCACATCATCGAGTAACTATAGCATACTTGAGAGCAACATTAATCATATTCACTAGTAAAAACTTCATATTATGAGTTCCATAGATGTGCAGAAATGGGCAGATTAGCCACTAACAGCTGAAATCCTAGTCAAGTCAATGAAATACCATCAAACAGACCAGAAGACTTAGCAACAAGATAGCTCTCGTGACTGAAACTATGCACTCCAAAGCACATAAGACAATTTAACAAGGTACAAATTGACAACCATCTATGAAAGTTAGTTGGTAACCAACAACACTAGTTTTGAGGGTAGAAAAATACCTTGGTATCAAAGATACCTGAAGCTTTTGAGTTTTTCTGTTGTTCTGCTTTGAAATTGTAGAATGTTGGGCAAGTAGTGCAGTAAGGATCATTGCACATTCCCAGTTGCCCAGACCTCAGTAAATGCTCATTTTTGCCAGCATTTTTCTCATCCATACCATTAAAAGAAGGAAATTTTTCTGCCTTCAATTCCACCGTTTTACGGCCTGCTGCACTTTGATTTAGATGAAAAGAATTTTCAGGTTTACAGCTAATATATAGTGGACCGCTCATCTGTATAAATGGTGTTTTTCTTTCATTTCTCAAGGGGCCAGTATGCCCCACAAGATTAGTATTTTCATAGGATTCCATGGAGTTCATTGGGATAGAAATCGAATCACTCCGAGTCCTGGAGAAAAATGTCTGAAATCGAGAATCCTTATTATTTTCTTGTGACTGAGGATGGATATCTGACAGCATTGGAACCTCATCTTTATCATAACACGCCATTTGTTATATATTAGATCTACAAAGATGTAAACAGTCAACTTAGATATCTGTCAGTGCGACTATATATTTAGTTTATAAGAAATAAAAGTAGAGTGGGAAGGGAGTGACAAGAAAATAAATCCAGCTTTCCAAGATAAATTCAAGAGCATAATGGACAATAACTCAGTTTCTAGTCTTCTAGATTTAAATAATCAAGAGTTCATCTGATTGGACTGCACCACCTTGATTTTATTTATAAGGAGGCATCATCCAATTGCTCAGCTATTAATGATAAGATTTTTTGTAAAGTTTGTTAACTGTTAAGTGCATCAAAGCATCTAAACAAGTCCAGAAATATATGTCAAGTTATCACAAAGTTATAGCTTCTTCTTATACTGAATAGATATCAGTTTCTTGCACCCATACCCTCTCTATTGTGGTGCACCCGATATTTGTTTTTAAACAAAAACTGACTACTTGCATGCTTCCCCTTTTTCCTCCTTACATTTGACAAAGATAAGCTTCTGACCTAAAACCATCAATTTGACTATGACTATGAAATGCACATTCACCTTTTTGATTCATAGCAATCGCTAACCACGAGGATGATTATTTGTCTCCCAATCAAACTGGGAAAGACATTTTCATAGTTATCCAGGATATAGAAAACTTACTACAATCTCCGAATAGATTTGAACCAGACTATTTGACTTTGAAATACAGCCAGATGCAATAATAATCACCAATAATAGGAAATGGAACAATAGTCATTAACTAAATGTGGAGTGCAAAACTAGTTTCCAACTCCCCGCTATCAACTTTGTAGTTGTGGATATTTTTGACTTAATAGTTTGCACATCAAGGACATCATTTCAATAACAACAAACTTTTCTCAATATGCATTTTCCAATATTCATACACTAGGTCATAAAAGTATGACCAAGAAGGTTCTAATTAAAAAGCCAAAGACAGTTCTTTCAAATTCATTTTCAGTATGAACTTTCTGTAATTGGGTACTACCCCAGTAGGGAAGCAGCCTCTACATTTATAAGGGTGACAGAATTATATGAACAAGATTTCTCTTGTTTGATCTCACAACTGGCAATAAATACACTGTAGAGAGGAGCAACAACTTCAAATCTTAGGTGCCTACAGCAAATAAGGAAGGCCTTCGTTAAGAGTTTGAAACTACTCTCTTAGCTTGAAGAGGTCCCAACTAATAAGAACAGAAAACTTCAAGACACTTGTCAAAAAAAGAAGCTGAAATGAAACTATGAGCTTCTGCTCAAATACCAGTGCTAAGAAAATGATGACTATAGAGATCATAATATCATGGAATCATTTGGAAAAATCTGTTGGAATCCATAATTTATTAGATTGATTTTGGCTTGATTTGCTGAATCAATCTGTTTGTAGTTGACTAGTTTCCTGTTTTTTAGGAGAAAATTGCTGATTTGTTTCCTAATACTTTAGCAAGTAGTTATTGTATTTTAATGGCCTGCATTCCTACCTCTATATATGGAAAGGACTAAAGACCCAGTTTCAGATACATTTGGAGTTCTCTGCTCTTTTTTCTTTTTCTGTGCATGTCCGTGTAAAAAGGGATGAATTCATAACAAAAGTTAACAATGGGGTAAACATTTAAATCTAAATCTAAATCTTGAAGGAATTAAAGTGTTAAAGTATTGACACTGGAAGGCTATGTTAGAACAACAACTATCAGATTTCAATTTTGCATTTGACCATATGATCTTCATTCTACATTACAAAACCAAAGATGGGCTGATAATAAATATCAACACTTGTTAGTTGATTATGTACATCTTCAGAGGCCTTTTTGCACTTGTTCTTGTTTTAAGCAGAAGTTCAAATTTTGATGGACATGTCCAGCCATATCAAATCCTAATCATTTCAAGGAAGCATATCATCCAAGCTTCGTAAGTTAAAAACACTAATCATAAGGCTTTTCAATAATTCAAAGTAAGAGGTTATACTTATATTACAGAATTTGGGTCCCTGAAATGTTCATCCAGGCCGCTAAATCAACGGCTTATATTATATCATTTTGATAAACCAGTTTCAAAGTGAAGTTGATTACTTAGGCACTTTGTTGTTGTTACTTGCTTGTTTCTAAAACCAAAGGAACAGGGCAGTGAAGACATGATGAGTTATGTCTCATAGCGCATGAGACTAGCAATAGTTTAGCTAAGCTTAGCGCAATGACGCTTTCTTGTCTAGATACAACAACTAAATACATATTTCACAAGAAATAAAAAGAAAAAGCATTAACAATAGAATGAAAAAAAAAGTACAAATCGAGAGTGAGAGAAAGAAACCTGCATAAAGCTGAATCGGGTTGGAGAGGAGGGAGATCGAAACTGAGCAATTTGACAGTTGAAACAATGGCTTTGATTAAAAAACAGTGAAGGGAGCTGTGTTCTCTATAAAAGAAAGGGAAGCAGAGATTCAAAACGCTGACTGACGGGAAAGAGAGAGAAGAAGAGAAGGAAGAAAAAAGACTTTGAAAAAGTCGGTGTCGTGTAGAGGAAAGAAATTAATAAGACAAGGAGAACGGCGTTTGTTGTTCGGTCTTTGGTCTTCGGAGTTGGAACTCGGAAGTAACCGATTGGCCCACTCGTAGCTGTCTTGAAAGGTACTTCCCAAAGCGGGAGAGGCTCTCTCTGTGACTCCCGATCCCTTACCGTTTTTTCTCGAGAGAATTAAAAAAATGCGATCATCTAAAATGTTTATTAGTTAATGAATGAAATGCTAATATTTCAATTGAGAATATCTGTACATTTAATTAAAAAGATACGAATTGTATCCCCAAAAAAATGAACAATGAACTCAAATTTTACCCTATATACGTATTTATGAAAACTTATGAAAATTTCTTGTTTGTCATTTGCGTGATGCTTAGGTTAGAACTTAGAATTTAGAATTTAGAGATCTTAATTTTCAGATAATGCAAGGCTATATTTAAAATTAATTAAAAAGGACAAAATTTTAATCCAAATATTTTATTGTTTTATGGTTACCAATGTACACATATTATAGACAATTGTCTAATTTTTTTATTAAAATCTACAATTTTTTTTACTATAACACACTGCTCAATTATCCGTCTAAATTCAAAGTCTCACTCGATATTTGATCAAATTTAAAAAAAATATTAAATTCAATTAACAAGCATGTGTAAAATTTTTAGATAGAGTCTGAACTTGATCCATTGAAATTCGAGCCAGACTCGATCCGGTTCGAACATAATTGAAATTAAAAGTTCATTTAATATATTTGCTAAGTATAATATAATATAATATAATATAATATAATATAATATATTATTATATTACAAGGGTCATGCGTAAATATTGTTGATGTGGACTCTTATATGGATAATCTACATTGTTGACACGTAAGTTATGTGATAATAACTAAAGATATTAAATTATATCTTAAAGTTAACTCAATTTTTTAAACCAAATATATTAGTGGCAAAATTAAACTACCAATTAATATTCATTGCCTATTAGAAATATACTACTTAAATGTCGACTTTTATTTTAGGAAGATCTATAATTGACAACGTGTTGGTTGGTTTTGAATTAATTCATCATATGAAGAGGAGGACACGGGGTAAAACTGGGGATATTGCAGTCAAGATAGATATTAGTAAAGCTTATGATAGAGTCGACTGGGAGTACTTGCGGCGTATTTTGGTTCGCATGGGCTTTGCTGAGAGATGGATTCAGTGGATTATGCTTTGTGTTTCGACAGTGTCTTACTCTTTCCTGGTTAATAATAACCTGGTGGGACCAATTCAACCTAAACAAGGATTACGACAAGAAGATCCACTCTCGCCATACCTCTTCCTCCTGTGTGCTGAAGGCTTGTTTACGTTAATTAAAAAAGCTGAGGATAATAGACTTCTTCACGGTGTCAAGGTGTGTAAAGGTGCCCCGAATATTTCTCACTTACTGTTTGCGGATGATAGCATGTTTTTCTTCAGAGCAACCATTTCAGAGTGTGCAATTATGAAAGACATTTTTGTTACCTATGAACGGGCTTCAGGGCAGGCCATAAATCTACAAAAGTCAGGGATTTTCTTTAGTAGCAACGTCCAACAAGATGCTCGGGATCTTTTCTCGCATGTGTTGGGCATCGTGGAACCACTAAATACAGGAAAATACTTGGGGCTACCTTCTTTAGTTGGCAAGGGTAAAAAAGCAGTGTTTAAGACGGTGAAGGAGCGGATCTGGCAGAAAATCCAATAATGGAGGCGAAGACCTTTATCCAAGGCAGGCCGTGAGTTGTTGATTAAAACTGTTGGGCAAGCAATCCCAGCTTATTGCATGAATACTTTTTTGCTGCCCACTACGATGACTGACGAAATACAAAAGATGCTCAACTCCTTTTGGTGGGGATCAAAACATCCAAGCGCACGTGGTATTAACTGGATGAGGTGGGACAAGATGTGTGTGAGGAAGGAATTTGGAGGTCTAGGGTTCCGTGACCTACATAGCTTTAATCTGGCTATGCTCGGGAAACAAGGTTGGAGATTCATCTCTGATCTTGATGCTATTGTAAGCAGGATTTTCAAAGCTAAATACTTTCCAAGGGGGAATTTTTTAAATGCCCAATTAGGGCATAATCCAAGTTTTGTATGGAGAAGCATCTGGAGTTCTCGCGCAGTGCTTGAGGAAGGCATTAGGTGGAAGATCGGTGATGGGCATAATATCAAGGTTTGGTCTGATCCCTGGTTACGAAATTCGGATAACATGTATATTGAAGCTCCTATGATTCCAGACCTAAGAGAGTTAACAGTGTACGACCTATTGATTCCTGGTTTCAAGGAATGGGACTTGGAATTAATTTCAGATATCTTTAATGAAAGAGATGTGGTTGAAATCACCAGCATTCCATTGATTCAGAACGAAGCACAAGATATGGTGATCTGGAATTACAGCAAGGACAATATTTATACAGTTAAATCAGCATATAGGGTTGTCATGGAAAGAATTTATCCTCATGAAGAACTCAAGAGGATAGGTAATTGGATTAAATTGTGGGATTTACGGCTGCCTCCTAAAGTAAAGGTCTTTTTGTAGCGAGCGTGTCGAGACTGTCTACCAACGCGAAGCAAGCTTCAATCTAGAGGTATCTCAGTCCCGTTGGCCTGTGTCATTTATGGGCAGGAGGTTGAAAATTCTTGGCATTCCTTTATTAATTGTCCCTTCGCTCAAAACTGTTGGATCTATGGAAAGCTTGATGATAAAGTTATGTCTTGTGCTAATGTATCAGAAAGTTTTTCAAAGTTCGTGTTCAATATGTTCACGAAGACCGATGATATTGTGCTTGGAAAATTTATGATGATACTATGGAATGTATGGAGACAGAGGAATAATAAACTGTGGAATGGTGAGTACCAAAATGAACGACAGACTGTTTTCTCAGCTTTGGAAACTCTTTGTGACTGGTCAGCTGCTCAAGTTTGTCAAGACGAATTTTGGAAGGCTAATGCTAGGTTACTCGCTGATGACCCACCCTCGGTATGGCAAAGACCATCGGCTTTTACTTTTAAATGTAATGTCGACGCAGTCATTTTCAAAGAGCACAAGGTGATTGGTTTGGGTATGGTGATCAGGAATGATAGAGGTGATTATCTTCTCTCACGAACCTCTACGAGGTAGTGCATGATGACAGTTAAGGAAACAGAGGCGATTGGTTTACTAGAGGCAATCGAATGGGTGACCAGTTTAGGTTATCATCATGTAGTGTTTGAACTCGACTCCAAAGTTGTAGTGGATGGAATCAATAGTCTTTTAAATGATTACTCTGAATTTGGTTCCCTTACTAGGAGTTGCCAAAAGCTACTGAACCAGGCGGTTAATTTCTCGGTGCAATTTGTTAGGAGACAAGCTAATGGGGTAGCTCACGCTCTAGCAAGAGCTTCTTGTTCCTATGCTAATCCCACTATCTGGGTTGAGGTACCATACTTTGTAGGTACTCTCTTACTAAATTACTGTATTGAAATTCAATAGTAATAAAATATCGTTTGATTGTCAAAAATAATATTTTTATTAACTAATATGCATATTATTTAAATTTTGAAATCTGAATGATAAATACAATTTTTAATTTAAAAATAATATAATATAAAAATTTTAAATTCATATTCCTATAACGTTTGTATTTAATCAAAGTTAATAATATTTTTATTAACTAATATGCATATAATTTGACTTTAATAATGTACAAATTTATTAAACCAAATATATTAGTGGCAAAATTAAACTACCAATTAATATTAATTACCAATTAAAAATATACTACTTATATGTAAAAGTTAATAGTGTTTTTAACAGCTAACATGCATATTATTTAAAATTTGAAATTTGAAAAATAAATATGAAATTTTAAATCTGAAAATAATATAATATACAAAATTTTAAATTCATTTTCATGTCACGATTGTATATACTTGCAAACGTTGCTAACGTTTGTATTTAATCGAAGTTAATAATATTTTTATTATCTAATATGCATATGCATTAACTTTAATAATATTTTATCTGTTTTATACTTGCTATTTTATCTGTTTTATACTTACAGGAATATACATTCACTAATATGCACAATTTTAAATAATGATAAATAATATTTTTATTATTCCTGCATGTATATAAAAAATTTTAAAAATATCTTTATTGGCGGAAATGAGAATCCTGTTTATTATTTAATTAAAGTTAATATATATTCCTGTAAAT
The DNA here is from genome assembly GCA_033439115.1 of Firmiana major. Taxonomy (NCBI): domain Eukaryota; kingdom Viridiplantae; phylum Streptophyta; class Magnoliopsida; order Malvales; family Malvaceae; genus Firmiana; species Firmiana major. The sequence continues at coordinate 62,633,304 of CM065897.1, read as the reverse complement.
ATATAATCAAAGCTATAGTCCTGTGTAAGTATATATAATAAAAGTTAATGTATTGGCAAGATTTTTTCTTATTATTTTGATAAAATGTTATTTTTTTATTGTTGTGCTGTAATTCCAAAATTATAGTCCATTTAATAAAAAATATATTTATTACCATTACTATTTACTGCCAATTAAATATTCTTAAAAATATTCTTAACGTGTAAATGAGAATTCATAAATAGACTTTCAATTAATATTTAATATCGATTAAATATCATACATATTGAATATGATTTTCAAAATTATATAGTAAAAGTTAAGGTAAGAAATTGGAAATAGATTGGTATGATTAAAGTTATATAAATCTCTAAAATTTTATAATCAATGTTAACTTAGAAAATTTAAAAAAAAAAATTATTTGGCGTGGGCATCCTGTTTCTATTTTTGACAAAATTATATGAAAAGTGTTTGCAATCAAAATTAATAAAGGTTAATATAATCAAAGTTATCAATCCTGTTTTGACAAAATGATATCAATCCTGTAGATATCATTATAAAAGATGATATAAATCTTAATTTGATAGAATAATTGTTGATAACAGTTGACTATAATTATGCAGCTTATATAAAAAAAATTGGGGAATTAGAAAATTGACTACACAATAATGTTTTATTGTCACAAAAATTATGCTAATTATATAATATAAATTACAACTATAATTATGCTACTTAAATAATATAAATCTTAATTTGATAACATAATTACCAATAAAATAACATTCTCTAAGATTATGGTACTTAGATCATGGAATTGGGCGATTAGATAGTTGACTGAAAAATAATATTTTACTGCTACAATTACTGCTATATATAGAGAAAAATATGTTGCCACAATAAGTGTCACACCCCACTTTTGGGTGTTCTTTATCCATACTTACGCTACTACGATTGGGTGTGAGGCGATGCAATTTCTATATTCATACATTTACAGCGAAAAAATTTAAAATTTAATTCACACTCTCAGGTGTGTGTAGATATACAAAATCAATTATATAAATACAATGTACTTACATATCATCCCCATAAAGTTGTTTACAATTCCAGGGTATAACTGTGCGATACAAGATAATAGATACAAAATACTATTGTGTATACAAATCTTATACCTTTACGATTTGTGGGAGCTGTCTAACTCAAAAAGGAATCTAGAGACCACCGCTCTCCTACCTCTCAGTACTTGGAGGGCGAAAATAGTGGGATGAGCAAACTACAGCTCAGTAAGGAAATGAATGCTAGCAGGTAGATATCGTACTACCTACATAACCCATGCATGTATAAACCAAACCATGTTTTCATTATAAATAGAAATATTATCCGAAAATGCATTTAAACATACATTTCTCATTTGCATTTTCATGTAAATCAAATATGTCATGCTTCCATTTTAAAACATGGTTCATAAAACAATGCCCTCACGGCACAAGTGTTTAAATCAGAGATTTATCAAAACACAAAATCTCTTTACTTTCTCAATCATTTCTTTTCTTCAAGTCTATTTCTTTTCTGAGTTTTCTCTGTTTCTCGAATCTCTGAGACAGACATGGAATTTTCGACAATCAAATATCCACAACATATGACCATAGTCAGTAATCTCAGGCCTCACTGATCAGGTGTGCACAGGGCATCACTTCGCTTGAAAGGGGATGGGTCAGTCCTACCCTCTGACTCATCTCAATCAACCTCATCTCCTTATATACTCACGGTATAAGGTACGTCATGTGTCATCTACGCGATACTCGTACTCACGTGCACCCAGCATGGTACATAGTATACCAATGGACAACTACATAGTACTACGTATGACCGTGGACCTAAGTCCATACTCCAACTCTGATGGACTTTTCATCCTGAACCATGTCTCGTATACTAGGCGAGTAATTAGCGTGACACACAGTCATCGCAAGGCTCCAACGTGGTGCGACTTATTGTTAAGGCCGAGCCCGTTCCGAGGCCGTCGGTTGGCATCCCCTTGGGTCTCAACCCCTAGGTTTACCTCAACTCAGTAAAAACATGTGCGAGCTAACACTCCAGCACATTATCATTATAAAACCACGTGCGAGTCACGCTCCAGGCGAGCAATCAGTGTGACACACAGTCATCGCAAGGCTCTAGCGCGGTACGATTTATTGTTAAGGCTCAGCCTGTTCTGAGGCCGTTGGCTGGCAACCCCTTGGGTCCCAGACCCCCAGGTTTACCTCAACTCAAGAAAAACAAGTGCGAGCAAGGCTCCAGCACTTTCTCAAAACCATCATACGAGTTAAACTCCAGCACATTATCATTATAAAACCATATGCGAGTCACGGTCCAACACGGTTTATCAAATCATGCTGACGTATGCGAGTCAAACTCCAACATAGTTAAAATTATTAAAACAGGTGTGAGCTAAAACTCCAACACTATTTCACATCTCAAATCCGATAGGTGGCTATTTTCTCTTTTTAAAACTCAAAACATGTTTATTTATGCAGCATGCCTCTCCATGCTAAAACATGTAAAAGTAGCCAATCTATCATCATCATTTCTCAATCACCAATATCAATATAAAATTAAGAAAAACATTGAAAAAATGCATATCATGCTATTTCCTTACCCCATCCCATTCTCAATACACACATATATATATATCATAGTACATTTCATGTTTCCATATCGTTTCATAGAATTGTAGTATCGTACTAATTCTAACGATATATCTACGAAATTGTCGTACGAACATCTCTATAGCTAACTCGCAGTCCTTTACCTCGAATCGCGCTCGTATTTCTTTTGTCACGTATGCTCCGTTCGCGATCCGGGTTAGCCGTGTTCCACGTTCTTCCAATCTACACACATAACCATTAAATCATTTCTTTTCTTTCTCCCAAATATCCTCATTGTCATTTATTCTCTCATTTATACCCTTCAAGCCTTTAAATCATATGTCACTTTTCCATTTGTATCACTTATCTCATTAGACTATTTCTTAAGCTTTCCATAGATTTTCCTCTTCTTAAATTTCTCTTAACATTACTCACTCATCACTACAAATCATTCTTATCATCATTTTGCATACCATTCAACCCATACAATGTCTAAATCCTTATTTAAAGCTTGAGGGTTGAAGAGCTTACCCCTTTTTCTTAGCCAAACTTGTGGTAGCCGCAACTTATTCTCTTGACCACTCAAATGTGTGATTTTTGGGTATGTTATTCTCCTTGTTCCAAGGAATAACTTTCCCTTCTTGAGCTTCTTCCAAAACTGGCTGGAAAGTGGTGATTTCTAAAGTGAGAAAGCTTGGGTCTTGAGAGAAAATGGCAGGTAAGGTTTGGTTGGGGAAGAGTTCTGAGTTTTCATCTCAATCCTGTGCTCTTTTTATAGATGTAGGCTTATGAGATCGATTTGGTCCGTGTAGAGATCGATCTCTGCACGTTTTGTAGTCTTTTTCACCAAACACAACCACTACAAGATCGATCTTCTTCCCTGATGAGATCGATCTGTCGAAGGGCAATTTTCCTCTTGGAGATCGATCTACCTCTTGTAGGAGATCGATCTGCTCTTTACAGAACCCTTAAGAAAATCGATCTATCTAGTCTTGAGATCGATCTGTCTCAAACAGAGAGTTAAGGAGATCGATCTGTTTGCCTTAAAATCGATCCTCTCATTACAAAATGCTTCGCAGATCGATATGGCTCCATTAGAGATCGATCTGTCTTGCTCCATATCTTAAAATAAGTTCATTTTGGCTCTTCTAGATCGATCTCTCATCCCATAAGATCGATCTGGCCTTCTTATTTTCCAGATTTTCTGCAGTTTTTCTGCAATAACTTCATTTAAAACATCTTTAATTTATTATCATAGTCATTTCCTCATTCATCCATCCTTGAGACTTGAAAATGTCATCCAATCACACTTAGTACATATTAAAACTTGTGTGTATGCCTTGCATGACCAAATACATACAATATATAACTAAATGGTAACATAAAGATTTGCACCACTTATACAGTTTCATTCCACTTTACTCCGCTACTCATTCATCATATATCAAAGTCCATTTCTTCATAATCATACTTAATGCAACTTGTACGTACATCACAACTCTTAGTACAAGTGTGTACATTCAACTTATGGACTTTGCATCACATATACTTTACATTACTAGTACATTAAGATACTTCATGAATTCATTTACATATGTACAAGGCTAAACCTATACGGGGTCTTACATTCTCCCCCACTTAGAAAATTTGGTCCTCCAAATTGAACTAAGTCTATTCCTCTAAAAGTTGAGGATATTTCTCTTTCATTAGATCCTCCAACTCCATGTGGCTTCTTCCGATGTATGATGTTGCCACAAAACCTTAACCAATGAAATCGTCTTATTTTGCAACACTTTCTCTTTTCTGTCCAATATCCAGATCGGTTCCTCCACATACGACATGTCCTCCTTGAGCTCTAATGGCTCATAGCTAATTACATGTGTTGGATCCGGATAGTACTTTCGAAGTATAGAAACATGGAAGACATTGTGGACTCTTGCTAGCTCAGGTGGTAAGGTTTGCCTATATGCTCTATCTCCCACTCTATCTAAAATCTCAAAGGGACCAATGTAACGAGGACTTATTTTTCCTTTCTTCCCAAACCTCGTTATTCCTTTAGAAGGAGATACTTTCAAAAATACAGACTCACCCACATCAAACTCAAGTGGTCTCTGTCTCTTGTCAGCATAGCTCTTTTGTCGACTTTGAGCTGTTCGCAGCTTATCACATATTATTCGAACATCCTCGAAAGCTTGTCTAACCAAATCGGGAGCGAGCAACTGTCTGTCACCAAATTCTTCCCAACCAATGGGTGATTGGCATCTACGACTGTATAGTGCCTCATAAGGGGCCATACCAATACATGAGTGATAACTGTTATTGTAGGCGAACTCAATCAATGGCAAGTGATTGTCCTATGAGCCTCTAAAATCCAGCACACACGCTCTCAACATATCCTCTAGGGTCTGTATAGTCCTCTCTGACTGACCATCTGTCTGAGGATGAAAAGCAGTGCTAAAGCTCAATTGGGTCCCCATCGCTTCCTGAAAATGTCCCTAAAAGTGGGAAGTGAAGCAGGCATCCCGATCTGAAACAACACTCACTGAGACTCCATGCAATCTCACTATCTTCTGTATATACAAGTTTGCCAATGCACTCAAGGTATCTGTAGATCTCATGGCTAAGAAGTGTGTCGATTTCGTTAACCGATCTACTATAACCCATATAGCATCATGGTTCTTACGGGTTCTCGGTAAACCCATCATAAAATCCATGGTGACGTGCTCCCACTTTCATGTCGGTATCGGTAGAGGTTGTAATAATCCTCATGGTTTCTGATGCTCAACCTTTACTTGCTGACAAATGAGACATCTAGTGACATACTCAGTTATGTCTCTTTTCATTCCAGACCACCAATACACATTACGAAGATTTTGATACATCTTACTACTTCCCGGGTGTATTGTATATCTCGATGAGTGAGCCTATGATAAGATCATTTTCCTCAGCTCTGAATCTTTAGGAACACACATTCTATTTTTGAACCTTAGTATTCTATTTGAACTCAATGCAAACTCCGTACCCTTACCCTTTTGGATTTGACTAATCACATCAATGCACCATTGATCAATTTTTTGAGCTTGCTGGATTCTCTCAATCAACTCCGGTTCTAATCTCAAACTAGCAATAATCCCATAGCTGCCAATCTCAGGTAGGGTCACATCCAGACTAAGGTTCATAAATTGCTCCAACAACTCAAGTTCTCTAACCATCATAAGTGATACCGACCCGAGACTCTTTCTACTCAATGCATCGGCAATCACATTCGCCTTTTTTGGGTGGTACAAAATCTCACAATTGTAGTCCTTGGGGAGTTCTAACCACCTTTTTTGTCTCATATTTAACTCATTCTGTGAGAATAGATATTTCAGACTCTTATGATCCGTAAAGATCTGAAATCTCTCACCATACAAGTAGTGGCGCCATATCTTCAATGCAAATACTATGGTCGCCAACTCTAAATCGTGAGTGGAGTAGTTCTTCTCATGATCTTTCAACTGTCTAGATCCATATGCAACTACCATTCCATTCTGTATCAGGACATAGCCCAGTCCTTGATGTGAAGCATCCGTATACACAGAGTAGTTTCTTGAACTGTTAGGGATGATAAGAACAGGCGCGGTGGTTAATCTGTGTGAAACCCAAATTTTTTCCACTATGTTCATCATTTGGAATCATAATACGGATGAATTGAGCATATAAATGTGAATGATGTAGTGGAGGTATGAAAATACGGAACATGATAAATGATGAGTAGTAATTTAAATTAAAAAGGATTTAAATCGTTGGACGAAAGATACGAAATTTAAATGAGAAAAGATAGTGAGTCTGAGAAGAAAAATAAGTTTGAAATTGGTCCCGAACGTGTAGAAGGGTAAAATGGTCAAAAGACCTGAAATTCGGTATAAATTCAACGACAAATTTCATTAAAAATATGGATTTAGGAAATCTTGATCGATAAAGAAAAAATTATTGGATTTCGAGTCCCATTGGTCAAGATACGAAAATATTTTGAATTTTCGTAATTTTCGCTCGAGACATTATACCGAAAATATGGAAAAAAATTATACCAAAAAAATAAAATAAGAGTAATAATTTCATTAAATTGATTTAAGGAATAAAATATGATTTTTTTTGAGATATTTTGGGTATTTTATTATATTTTATTTGATTAAAATAAAATATAATATAAAAAAATGGAGAACGTGAAATTGAAAATTGAAGAAAGGAAAGAAAACAGATAGAAACGCGAAAGGAGACCGAGAGACCGACCGAGCCATCAGTGATCGAGGAAGCCCGACGACTACTGGAGAAGGTAGCCCATAATCGCCCCACCCTCTTGCCACTGGGACGCGCCCCACCGACGTCGAAATCTGGCGGATCGAGGGAGAGAAGGCCGAAAAGAGGAGAAGAGGAACAGCGGCCACCGGCGTGATTTCGACCTGATCCAAGGCCAGTCGAGCGTTCCCTTGCCAGAGACGAGCTGAACGGCGGCAGCGAGGCACCGGGAACCGGCCGGACGACGCTGGAACGGCGAAAGGAAGCCTAAATTGGTATGGATCGATTTAGTAAGAAGAGAACCGAGCTGAACCGACCGGTTTGAATCGGGTTGAACCGGACCGAACCGGTTCAACCAAGAAAAAGAGGAAAAAAGGAGAAAAAGGAAAGAAAAAGAGAAAAAGAGAAAAATTTTTTAGGATACATCGGACTTCGGGTAAGTTAGTAAGAGGTCAAAAGTGACCGATTTAATTTCTGAGAAATTTATTTAAATTATATTTGATAAAAAATTTACCCGAAATTAAATATAAAATTGTGCAGTTCGACGATAAATCGCGTACGTGAGCCCGATCGAACTTCGATTTGCGCACCATCGCATAATCTCGAGTAAGTAAAGCTCATTTACGACAATTTATGTAATTATCGCGTATTAAAGATTTATTTTACGAATTACAGATTAAATTTCGCATTTAGTGGATTATATTGAGATTTTTAATTAAATTGTCGTAAATGATAAACGGGTTATTCAAAAAGTCTAGAAAAAGGCCCAATAAGTACTGATGGGCCCAGTGAGCCCAATAGGCATTGATGAAAGAATTAATAAGTGAAAACGAACTTAAAACGGATTAAGGCCCATTAAATACAATCAGGTCCAATAAGAGAAAAATTGACCCAATTAGCTAAATCAACTGTAGTAAATATGAGAAAAAATATTTATTGAGTTAAATTGACTTAATAAATAATTATATGCAGCTTCGAGACTCGATTAGGAATAGGTCGGACTGGACGAACCTCCGACTGAGAGATTTAGCTACGTACTCGACGAGATTCGAGGTAAGGGATATAATTTATAGTAGTGTTAGTACTCCTTCGTCCTTACCAAATGTTTATGTATGGGAATATGAATTGAATGAGATTTTGTGAAATGGATTTTCAACTATCTTCAAATCGAAGCCAAAACCATTTCCCGAGTTTTCAGCATGTTTTCTATATATGAGATACATTTTTACAGCATACATGTTTATAAAAGTGATTTTTCACTTCTGAGACGAAAGCATAGTGTTTTCATGTGAGATTAAGGTTAAAGTCCCAATATGTTTTATGAAACAATGTTTTCATGACACGGGTTGAAGTTCCGAAACAACTTTTAAGCTATATTTTTACGGTACGGGTATGAGTCCCAAGAAATGACTATGATAACTATGCTTTCCATGTTTACACGGGCTAGAGTCTCGTAATGATTTATGAAAACCATGTTTTCTATGAGAAACAGGTTAGAGTCCCGTAACGATTTTGAGAATCGGGTTAGAGTCCCGTAATGTTTTCAGTACACAGGTATGAGGCCCGAAATGATTTTGATAAGATGGGTAAGAGGCCCAAAATGATTTTTGTGGGGTAAAAAGGCATGATATGACGATAGTCAGAGGATCTGGGATCGATCTCGCATACATAGGGCAGCGTATGGAGACGATCGAGGATCTACCTAGCCGACGTCCAGGGAACGGGCATGCTCTGACTTGTTATGAGAAATGTGCGTATAGTCCACACTTGGTTATACACGTGAGTTCGTGCGTATAGTCCCCATTTAGTGGTGCACAAGAGATAGGGCAGCGTACGACCCTGATCCAGTCCTACGGCTCCCCTGTACAATGGCCATATATACTTATGATCAACGTCCTATGGGACTAGATGTATGATGTCCTTCGGGACTAGTATATGAGACGATTGTCTGACCCTACACGATGAAATGACGGAATGATATATATATGTTTTCACACATTTCATGCTACATATTTTATGATTTGCTATTGAGCACAGATTTTCTATGATGAAATTTTAAAGGTAGTCATGAGTATATTTTACGAAATGTGCATATGACAGTACGATTTCATTTTCAAAGTGATAAGCATGTTATGATATGCATGATTGAGTTTTGAGATGCTTTTCACTTGTTTACACTATATGATATGCATACTATATATGAGTTTTACCAAAAGATGCAAGATGTGTAAACTTATGATTTAAGCATGTTTTTACTACTTTTATGAAATGCAAGCATCTCTACTCCACTGCATAAGTATGCTGATTTGTAAAACCATAAGTTTTACCATGTTTTAAGTATTTAAAACTATTTTAAATGTATCTCTTACTGAGTCTGAAAAACTCACCCCCTCTTTTCCATTTCCCAGATTACCTATAGTGAGTCTACTGCACATATGAGATTGTGGTCGTTGACAAGATAGTCCGACCTTTCATCAGATACTTTTGTAACCTTGAGGTACAGTCTTTTGGGGCATGACCGCTTTGCTTGGTATCAGAGCAAATGTTGTGTAGTACTGTCGTGTCTTGTAATAAGAATGTATTACATCCCATGTGTCTATGCATGTCTGGTAATGAAGTAAGCTTACTTGTCAAAGTATGACTTAATTTATGGATTATGTGCAGATAGTAGATCACTGATCATGAGTGGTAGACGGGGCCGTTCACAGAGATGAGCTCAACCCGCTCCACCATCTCTCCCTCAACTCGAGAGCCCTACTGAAAGAATAAGGAGGCTCGAGGAGACAGTACAAGGTATGAGGGAAGGACTTACAACCTTTACCACTATGTTTACCCAGTAGTTTGGGGTACGCACACTTAGTACGGAGACAGCTACTCTTACGCCTAATCCTCCTCCCCCACCAGTACCTCTAATAGCCCCAGTCCTCAGCCAGTAGTTCCCCAGCATAGGGATGACAGAGAACTCAGAGGGTGCGAGATTTCTTGGGTATGCATCCTCCGGAGTTCACAGGGTTTAAGGACCCGATTAAGGCTGAAGAGTGGATCGTAGATATTGAGGCGGTATTTCAGTTTTTGGGGTGTACTGATAGGGAGAGAGTGACTATAGCAGGTTAAATGATGAATGGCCAGACTAAGTTTTGGTGGAGATCTACATAGACGGTATTAGCTGAGGATCCTTCAGAGATCACATGGAATGCTTTCTTAGTCGCATTTCGAGAGCAGTATGTATCGCTTGCAACTCGAAAGAAGATGCAAGCAAAGTTTTTGGATTTGTGACAGGGAAGTTCTACAGTAGACGAGTATGAGAACAGATTTACAACCCTAATGAGATACGATCCAGAGACAGTTAGAGATCCCGAGCGTCGGACAAAGAGATTTCTAACAGGATTGAGATCCGGGATCAGAGATAGACTGTTGGGTCAAAATATTGTAGATTTTAGAGATGTTCTGAAGTGAGCCTAGGAGATAGAGTGGGGCTTAGACGTTCTTCAAGTAGAGCATAGTTTCAAGAGATCAGTCAGAGTTAAGGGGAAGAGAACAGTTACTTCTCGACATGAGTTGAGAGGGGGTCAACCCAAGAGACAAAGGGCAGAAGGACCTCAGATAGGGGCTGGTAAGCCCAAGACTCCGTTTGTGCCGCAGGTATGATTAAAGGCCCTGAGATAAGAGTGTCACGGTGCAGGACATGTGGCAATATTCACACCGGACCTTACCGCACAGGTACATTTACTTGCTATAGATGAGGTGAAGCAGGGCACATAATGAGAGAGTGTCCAATTATGAGATCTCAGGAACCTCGTGAGGCATATAGACAGATAGAGAGATCGATTCAGGCTCCACAGAGGAGAGCTACAGCTGTAAATAAGGGCAAAAAACCTATCTCCCAAGGTCGAGTGTACGCCTATGACCAGGAGACAACAGATACATCCTCCGATGCTATCCGAGGTACTCATGTACTGTTTGACCCAGGTTCCACACACTCATTTGTATCACCACAATTTGCATATAAGTTTCATAGGAAACCTAGAGTCACTAGATTACATGTTGCACATAAGTACACCTATGCACGAGATACAAAAAACAGATATAATATGTAAAACTTGTGATATGATGGTAAGAGATAAGAAGTTGTTAGTAGATCTAGTATGGTCGAATATGCAAGACTTTGATGTAATATTAGGCATGGATTGATTAGCTACCAATCGTGTAAGTCTAGACTGCTACACTAAGACTTTGACATTCTCCTTACCAGAAAAGTTTAGTGTACGTTTGGTTAGAAAGTAATAAAAGTGCATAGTGTTAAAGTTATGAAATGATATGATGTTTATGTATGAGATTGACGTATGATGTTTGATTGTGTGAAGGATACATTGCCTTAATTTCTGGTGAGATTCGGAACCACCTAGTATATAGGATGTTTTGGTGGTATGTGAGTTTCCCGAAGTATTCCCAGAGGACTTACTGGGGTTACCACCCGATAGAGAGGTTGAATTTGCCATCGAGCTAGTATCAGATACTCAACCCATCTTCAAGCCACCTTATCGAATGACACTGATAGAGTTGGAAGAATTAAAAAGGCAGTTGCAAGAATTACTCGATAAGGGGTTTATAAGGCTTAGTGTGTCACCATAGGGTGCACCGGTACTATTTGTCAGAAAGAAGGATGGTAGTTTCCGTCTATGTATAGACTATAGGCTTTTGAATAAAGTAAGAGTTACGAATAAGTATCCCCTGCCAAGGATATATGACTTAACTGATCAGCTGAGAGGGGCTTTAGTGTTTTCAAGGATAGACTTGAGATCGGGTTATCATCAGCTAAGGATTAAGGAGGCTGATGTACCGAAGATAGCATTTCGAACCCGATACGGGCACTACGAGTTTTTGGTGATACCCTTTTGGATTAACTAATGCCCAGCTGCATTCATGAGTCTTATGAACGATGTCTTTCGAGAATACTTGGATAGATTTGTGATAGTATTCATCAATGATATCCTGATTTATTTTGGATCCCGGGAAGAGCACGAACAATATTTGAGGACCGTGCTCCAGACTCTCCGTGCGAAGAAGCTATATGGTAAATTTAGTAAGTGTGCTTTCTGGCTAGAACATATTTCATTCCTCGGACATGTAGTATCTAAGGACGGGGTGTCAGTAGATCCGTCCAAGGTAGATGTCACGCCCCGAAAATGCAGAAAATAGGGCAAATTTAAAACTTTTTACTCGTTAATTCACAATTAAAGGTGCATTCCTGTGCAGTGTCATACATCATCATAATCATCATTCCTCAGGATCTCATCAATAGAATTTATATATCATATCAAATACATTAATCCATCTCAAGTTAATTAATCCTAATACATCCCATATAATGTTATACATCAAGTGTCTGCAATTACAGTAATTGTCTGGGTACATGAAAAGATAAAAGATACCTTAAAATACAATATAGGGCCTGGAGCTCAAGTCCTCCACTAGCCACTACTCCGTATGTCGCAGGGAAACCCTTTTCACTTGAAGAAATCTGGGGGGAAAGAAAACAGGGTGAGCTTCTAAATCGCGCAGTAAAGGGGGTAAGGAACTCATTTCATAAACCAAAATGCACATCACAAAATGTTTATTTGTATGTGAAACTCATTTGAAAACCATAGCATGAAAGTGCTCAAAACGACATTCTCATGTGTCAAGTCATGTGAAAACATAAAGTAAAAGGCTCACTCTAGAGCAATAACAAAGCGTGTGAAAATAATGCGATAAACGCTTTCTCAATGCACGTGATAAAATCATTGAAATAGTAATGCACGTGGCACAGCCACTAAACACACGTGGCATAGCCACTGATTTAAATTCACACGTGGCATAGCCACAAAACACACGTGGCATGGCCACTGATTTAAAATCACTCGTGGCATGGCCACTAAACACACGTGGCATCACCACTGATTTAATTTCACACGTGGCACAGCCACTATCTCACGTGGCAAAGCCACTGATTTAATTTCACACATGGCACAGCCACAGAATAGGGTTTCACGTGGCAACGGCCACCAAATTGGGTTTCTCACGTGGCAACGGCCACCAAATTGGGTATCACGTGGCAACGGCCACCAATGGGGTATCACGTGGCAACAGCCACCAATGGGGTATCACGTGGCAACAGCCACCAATGGGTTTTCTCACGTGGCAACAGCCACCAAGTATACGTGGCATAGCCACATAATAGGTTATTCTCACGTTACCAAAACGGAGAAGAAATCGGGTATACATGCTACCAGAGCAATGCCCGATGTGTACTCACCACTACACACCTAAGTCTTATCACATAAGACTGGTTTGCCTTCACGTAGAACTCATAGGGGTTTTTCACTCATAAAACTCAATTGAAAACCGTTTTGTACTCAACACAAAACGTAATAAAACCGAGTTCCAACCGGCAAAACATGCACACATTTCTCAAATCTCGATATTGCCTTAACGTAGAGCCCAATTCATTACTCACACAAAATTCAACGGTTTATAAAGCAATTTCACACTCAGCTTATAAACTCATAAAATTATGGGCTCCAACCGACTATAAAAACATTGTGCAATTAAATCTCAACACAACACTCAACATGCTTGTTTCATAAACCACAAATCATGCTATAATAGTTTACAATTCACATACACAAATGGTTTAGATTTCCCTTACCTCTTTGCACCTCGTATAGTGCAATCGTTTCCCCCGTATCACGGACTAGCCTCGCATTCTACTCTGGAACTCCCGAGCTGTCCAAACGATGTTAAAACATCAATACTCAACTATCACATAAACCTCAATTCTCAAAATCGAGCATAATTGCTCATAACTCCTCAAATCTCTCGATTCTCATAACTCTACCCTAAACTACAACCTCATTCACAACATCTCAACGTCCTACATTTCTCATGTCAAATCATCTACGCTAATTCACCACATTGTCTAAATTTCCATTTATAGCTCAAAATTCCCAAAATTACCAAAATTGCCAAATATCAGCATTACTCCAACTACATTGTAATTTCATCAATCCCTAATCATTTCTCAGCTATTTCAACGCAATGACAACCACCAACATCATCAAAATCAGCTCAAATATCAAGATCGAGGTTTAGAAATTACCCAAAGCTTGTGAGACGCACAACCCACGCCTCGATCCTATTCGTCCTTCGATTTCCAAGTATGTTGTTCTCCTTTTGATGAGGAATAACTTTCCTTCTTGCCACAACTCTTGATTTGGCCAGAAATGGGTGTATTGGATGAGTGAGAAAGTTAGGTTTTCGGTGGAAATGGGGTTAGAAGAGAGAGAAAGTGAGTTTGCAGGAGAAAAATAGGGGTTCCTTATATAGGCTGAGGGTAGGAGATCGATCTGTCGAGGGGTGAGATCGATCTGCGTTTGAATTTTGGGGACGATCTGGGTAATTTTATGCCTAGGAGATCGATCTGTCGAGGGGTGAGATCGATCTCTTTATGGCTTTATAAGATCGATCTGCTCCTAAGGAGATCGATCTTCTCCCAAACAGAATCATTTGGAGATCAATCTGTTCCTCATGAGATCGATCCTTTCTCAAACAGAATCATTTGGAGATCGATCTCTTCCATTGGAGATCGATCTGCTCGTCAAATTCCTCCTTCCTCGTCATTTTTAACTCACCAGATCGATCTCTCCTTCTCCCAGATCGATCTGTCCTCATACTTCATGCTTATTTTACACACTTAACATATAAATCTCCAATTATAATTCCCACAATTCATCTAGCTCAATAATTTACAATTCAAGTTCTTATTACATCAATAAAATATATCTGAAATTCTCAGATCTCACATCCTCCCCACCTTAAAAAGAATTTGGTCCTCCAAATTCAACTCAACTAGTCAAATAGATGGGGGTATTTCTCCTTCATGAGACTCTCTAGTTCCCACGTTGCCTCTTCCATTGAGTGATGTTTCCACAAAACTTTCACTAATGGGATGCTCTTGGTTCTCAGTACCTTCTCCTTTCTATCGAGAATCCGGACGGGTTCCTCAGTGTAGCTCATGTCCTCTTGAATGTCCATCTCGTCATACTCTATGACATGGGAAGGGTCCGGGTGGTACTTCCTCAACATAGACACATGAAAAACATTGTGTATTCCGGACATCTGTGGGGGTAATGCTAATCTGTAAGCTACCTTTCCCACTCTCTCAAGAATCTCGAATGGTCCTACGTATCGAGGACTCAATTTCCCTTTCTTCCCAAATCGCATGATACCCTTACTCGGTGATATTTTCAGAAATACTGCATCACCAACGTCAAACTCGAGTGGCCGTCTACGTACATCCGCGTAGCTTTTCTGTCTACTTTGTGCAGCCCGTAACCTCTCACATATGAGTTTCACACTCTGTACGGCTTGCTCAACAAGCTCGGGAGCATTTATCTTTCTGTCACCGACTTCTTCCCAAGCTGCAGGGGATCTACACCTCCTACCATATAGAGCCTCAAAAGGTTCCATTCCAATACTCGCATGATAGCTGTTATTGTATGCAAACTCTGCTAGGGGCAGGTGATCATCCCATGATCCCTTAAAATCCATCATACACGCCCTCAACATATCCTTCAGGGTCTGAATAGTCCTCTCTGACTGACCATCTGTCTGAGGATGATAGGCGGTACTGAAACTCAATCGAGATCCCATGGACTCCTGGAACTGGGTCCAAAATCTGGAAATAAATCGAGAATCTCTATCAGAAGTAATACTTACTGGAGCCCCATGTAATCTAGCTATCTCGCTGACATACAGTTCAGCTAAGGCATCCACAGTATCTGTGCTCTTGATGGCAAGGAAGTAGGCACTCTTGGTCAATCTATCCACAATGACCCATATCGCGTCACGACCTCTTCGGGTCCTCGGTAAACCCATAATAAAGTCCATAGTGACATGCTCCCATTTCCATGTACGTACAGGTAAAGGCTGTAGTAGTCCTCCGGGCTTCCGATGCTCAGCTTTCACTTGCTGGCATACTAAACACCTGGCCACATACTCTGCCACGTCTCGCTTCATACCACTCCACCAATACACCTTTCTCAAGTCTCGGTACATCTTAGTACTCCCTGGGTGCATGGTGTATCGCGAGCAGTGGGATTCTCTCAGTATCTGTCTCTTTAGGGTATCATCGTCCGGTACACAAATTCGTCCTCTGAACCTCAATAATCCATCCTCACTGATGGTGAGATCCGACTGCGAACTCTGCTCAGCTTGGCTAACCATGTCTATCAATCTCTGATCACTGCGCTGCCCAGTTCTAATCTGATCCATGATCCTGGGCTCTATCCGCAGGCTAGCCAAAAATCCAGTCTCTACCTCTTTAACTCTGATCCGAAGTTCGACGAACTGCTCTAACAAATCCCATTCCCTGATCATCATAGCAGATATTATACTCTTCCTGCTCAGGGCATCAGCAACTACATTCGCCTTACCCGGATGATATAAAATCTCGCAGTCATAATCCTTAAGGAGTTCCATCCATCTCCTTTGTCTCATGTTTAACTCTTTCTGATCAAAGAGATATCTCAAACTCTTGTGATCAGTGAAGATCTGGAATCTTTCCCCATATAAGTAGTGTTGCCAGATCTTCAAAGCAAATACCACAGCGGCTACCGCTCATTGTCCTTCAGTTGTCGCGATCCATATGCGACCACTCTTCCGTGCTGAATCAGCACACACCCCAATCCTTAATAAGATGCATCACTATACACAGAAAATCCTCCTGATCCCTCAGGGATAGTTAACACAGGTGCCGCTATCAACCTCCTCTTTAATTCCTGAAAACTGAGCTCACATTGGTCAGTCCATATAAATGGAGTCTCCTTGCGCGTGAGCTTAGTTAAAGGAGCGGCAATCCTTGAAAATCCTTCCACAAATCTTCTGTAATACCCTGCCAAACCAAGGAAGCTTCGAACCTCAGTAACTGTCCTCGGCCTCTCCCAATTAAGCACAGCCTCCACCTTGATTGGATCCACTGATACCCCTTCCTCTGAGACTATATGACCAAGGAAAGCTATTCGGTTCAACCAAAACTCACACTTACTAAGCTTCCCGTATAATTGCTTATCTCGGAGTATCTGAAGTACTAACCACAAATGCTGTGCATGCTCCTCATACGACCGAGAGTATACCAGGATATCATCAATAAAGACTATCACAAATTTATCTAGATAGTCTCTAAACACTTCATTCATCAACCTCATAAATGCTGCAGGGGCGTTCGTCAATCCAAAGGACATCACCAGAAATTCGTAATGGCCATACCTCGTCCTGAAGGCCGTCTTTGGAATATCTTCTTCCTTGATCCTCAATTGGTGATAGCCCGATCTCAAATTAATCTTAGAAAAGACTGATGCCCCTCTCAGCTGATCAAGTAGATCATCAATCCTGGGTAGTGGGTATTTATTCTTCACCGTGGCTTTATTCAACAACCGATAGTCTACACATAATCTGAGACTACCATCCTTCTTCTTAACAAATAGTACTGGCGCTCCCCACGGCGAAACACTGGATCTAATAAACCCTTGATCCAATAACTCCTGTAGTTGTCTCTTCAATTCCTCAAGTTCCACTAATGCCATCCTGTAGGGAGGTTTAGAGATCGGCTGAGTATCTGGTACCAAATCAATGGTAAACTCCAGCTCTCTCTCTGGTGGTAAACCTGGCAATTCATCTGGGAAAACATCCAGAAATTCACACACCACAAGTATATCCTCAATCCTCGGATGTTCCCGCTCATCGTCTGAGATGAGTGTCTCATAACCTTCACATGAACAATCATATTTAATATTCTCCAAAATAATATTAAAATTCTCAAATTACTTGCTAGAAATCCACATATTCATTTTCTCAATATCTCAATCGTACACTGTAAGGTTCAGGTAGGGAGAAAGTTATAATCTTAGTGTAGCAGTCTAAACTCACTCGATTGGTTGCCAACCAATCTATCCCCAGAATTACATCAAACCCATGTATATTCAACATGATTAGATCTGCTAACATTACTCTATCTCCCACCTTTATTTCACATCCTCTACAGATTAACTCAGTTCTATGGGATTCACGAATAGGGGTATTTACATGTAGTATGCATTCTAGAGGTTCAAACTTCAAGTTTAATCTACATGCAAAGTGCTCAGAAATAAACGAATGCGTGGATCCTGAATCAATCAACACATGAGCCTTATGATTACAGACAGAGAGTGTACCTCTTATAGTTTCTGCCGAAGTGTCTGCGGTCTCCTTATCCAGGGCAAACACACGTCCTTGTGCCATAGGTTTCTTCCCTTTCTCTGCCGTAGTGGCCCGTCTCCGGGGATCCACTCTCTGAGGCTGTTGTCTAGTAGGCTCCAATCCATGTGGTTTCTGAGGTTGAGGGCAATCCTTCACCATGTGACCCATGTCTCCACATCTGAAACATCCATGGATCGACCCGGTACAACTTCTCTCATGCATTCGGCCACAATTCCTGCAAAACCTTGTCTCTGGCCTAACATCTCGAGGGGTCTCTCTAATGTTAGGGTACCCTCTGGGTCTCTCTAATCTGCCCTTCTACACCTCAATCCTTCCTCTTCTGAAGGAAACTCTCCGAGCCTCTGGGTTTCTCACGTGGAAACGGCCACCAAATTGGGTATCACGTGGCAACGGCCACCAATGGGGTATCACGTGGCAACAGCCACCAATGGGGTATCACGTGGCAACAGCCACCAATGGGTTTTCTCACGTGGCAACAGCCACCAAGTATAAGTGGCATAGCCACATAATAGGTTATTCTCACGTTACCAGAACGGAGAAGAAATCGGGCTTACATGCTACCAGAGCAATGCCTGGTGTGTACTCACCACTACACACCTAAGTCTTATCACATAAGACTGGTTTGCCTTCACGTAGAACTCATAGGGGTTTTTCACTCATAAAACTCAATTAAAAACCGTTTTGTACTCAACACAAAACGTAATAAAACCGAGTTCCAACTGGTAAAACACGCATACATTTCTCAAATCTCGATATTGCCTTAACGTAGAGCCCAATTCATTACTCACACAAAATTCAACGGTTTATAAAGCAATTTCACACTCAGCTTATAAACTCATAAAATTATGGGCTCCAACCGGTTATAAAAACAGTGTGCAATTAAATCTCAACACAACACTCAACATGCTTGTTTCATAAACCACAAATCATGCTATAATAGTTTACAATTCACATACACAAATGGTTTAGATTTCCCTTACCTCTTTGCACCTCGTATAGTGCAATCGTTTCCCCCGTATCACGGACTAGCCTCGCATTCCACTCTGGAACTCCCGAGCTGTCCAAACGATGTTAAAACATCAATACTCAACTATCACATAAACCTCAATTCTCAAAATCGAGCATAATTGCTCATAACTCCTCAAATCTCTCGATTCTCATAACTCTACCCTAAACTACAACCTCATTCACAACATCTCAACGTCCTACATTTCTCATGTCAAATCATCTACGCTAATTCACCACATTGTCTAAATTTCCATTTATAGCTCAAAATTCCCAAAATTACCAAAATTGCCAAATATCAGCATTACTCCAACTACATTGTAATTTCATCAATCCCTAATCATTTCTCAGCTATTTCAACGCAATGACAACCACCAACATCATCAAAATCAGCTCAAATATCAAGATCGAGGTTTAGAAATTACCCAAAGCTTGTGAGACGCACAACCCACGCCTCGATCCTATTCGTCCTTCGATTTCCAAGTATGTTGTTCTCCTTTTGATGAGGAACAACTTTCCTTCTTGCCACAACTCTTGATTTGGCCGGAAATGGGTGTATTGGATGAGTGAGAAAGTTAGGTTTTCGGTGGAAATGGGGTTGGAAGAGAGAGAAAGTGAGTTTGCAGGAGAAAAACAGGGGTTCCTTATATAGGCTGAGGGTAGGAGATCGATCTGTCGAGGGGTGAGATCGATCTGCGTTTGAATTTTGGGGACGATCTGGGTAATTTTATGCCTAGGAGATCGATCTGTCGAGGGGTGAGATCGATCTCTTTATGGCTTTATGAGATCGATCTGCTCCTAAGGAGATCGATCTTCTCCCAAACAGAATCATTTGGAGATCGATCTGTTCCTCATGAGATCGATCCTTTCTCAAACAGAATCATTTGGAGATCGATCTCTTCCATTGGAGATTGATCTGCTCCTCAAATTCCTCCTTCCTCGTCATTTTTAACTCACCAGATCGATCTCTCCTTCTCCCAGATCGATCTGTCCTCATACTTCATGCTTATTTTACACACTTAACATATAAATCTCCAATTATAATTCCCACAATTCATCTAGCTCAATAATTTACAATTCAAGTTCTTATTACATCAATAAAATATGTCTGAAATTCTCAGATCTCACAGTAGATGCAGTATTGAGATGGAAAAGACCGAGGATAATCACGGACGTCGGAAGCTTATTGGAATTGGCAAGGTATTACAGATGAATTATTGAGGGGTTTTTATAGATAGCAGCTTCATTGACCAAACTGACCCGTAAAGAGGTTCAGTTTATATGGTCTGAGTAGTGTGAGTAGAGCTTTCAAGAGCTCAAACGCCGGTTGACTACGACACCAGTCTTGACCATTCCAAGTGGTTCTAGGGGATTTGTGGTATACAATGATGCTTTCCACCAGGGTCTCGGCTGTGTGCTTATGCAGCATGGTAGAGTGGTAGCTTATGGATCTCGTCAGCTAAAGGATCATGAGCGTAATTATCTCACTCATGACTTGGAGTTAGCTGCAATAGTATTTGCACTCAAGATATGGCGGCATTACTTGTATGGAGAAAGATTTCAGATCTTCACTGACCATAAGAGTCTTAAGTACTTGTTTGATCAGAAGGTGTTGAATATGAGACAGCAGAGATGGATAGAGCTCGTCAAGGTTTATGATTGCGAGATTTTATACCATCCTGGTAAGGCGAACGTGGTTGTCGACACCCTGAGCTGAAAGGGTATGATGTCCTACATAATGATTAGAGAGTGGGACTTATTGGGACAGTTCGTCGAACTCAGGATTAGTATGGATGAGATTGAGCATGGATACATGGCTAGCCTACGGATTGAACCAAGTATACTAGACCAGATTAGAGTTGGACAGTGGAACAATCAGAGGTTACTGGATATGGTTAGCCAAACAGAGGAGAGATCGCAGTCTGAGTTTACAGTCAGTGATGATAGATTACCGAAGTACCAAGGCCGTATCTGTGTGCCACATGATGACACCTTAAGACAAAGCATTCTGAAGTAGTCCCATTGTCCTAGATTCACCTTGCTCCCGATTTAGTGGAACAGACAGCTAAGGGTGTTCAGCTCATATGTGACAGATTGAGGACTGCATAGAAAAGTTATGACGATGTGCGCAGATGTCCTCTTGAATTTCAGGTTGGGGACTCCGTATTTGTTAAGGTGTCACTGATGAAGGGTATAGTACGCTTCGAAAAAAGAGGAAGTGCTATGATTTAAGATTATTCCATTAGTAAAAGTTCTCTGGCAACACCGCAAGACAGAAGAAGCCACTTGGGAACTAGAGAGCCAAATGAGAGAGAAGTACCCTCACCAGGTTGATGGACCAGCTTGAATTCCTGAATTCTTAAAAGGTAGGGAGAAATGTGAAACCCAAATTTTTTCCACTGTGTTCATCATTTGGAATCATAATATGGATGAATTAAGCATATGAATGTGAATGATGTAGTGGAGATATGAAAATACGGAACATGATAAATGATGAGTAGTAATTTAAATTAAAGGAATTTAAATCATTGAACGAAAGATACAGAATTTAAATGAGAAAAGATAGTGAGTCCGAAAAGGAAAATCGATTTGAAATTGGTCCCGAACGTGTAGAAGGGTAAAATGGTCAAAAGACCTAAAATTCGGTATAAATTCAACGAGAAAATTTCATTAAAAATATGGATTGAGGAAATCTTGATCGATAGAGAAGAAATTATTTGATTCCGAGTCCAATTGGTCAAGATACAAAAATATTACGAATTTTCGTAATTTTTGCCTGAGACATTATACCAAAAATATGGAAAAAATTATACCGAAAAAATAAAATAAGACTGATAATTTCAATAAATTGATTTAAGGAATAAAATATGATTTTTTTGAGATATTTTGGGTATTTTATTATATTTTATTTGATTAAAATAAAATATGACAAAATATAATATAAAAAACTGGAAAACGCGAAATTGCAAATTGAAGAAAGGAAAGAAAACAAATAGAAACGCGAAAAAGAGAAGACAAAAATGTGAAAGGAGATCGAGAGATTGGTCGAGCCACCACCGTTGACCGAGGAAGCCCGACGACCACTGGAGAAGGAAGCCCACAATTGCCCGACCGTCCTGCCATCAGGACGCGCCCCACCGACGTCGGAATTTGACGGATCGAGGGAGAGAAGGCTGAAAAGAGAAGAAGAGGAACGGCAGCCATCGGCGTGATTTGGACCCAATCCAAGGCCAGCCGAGCGTTCCCCTGCCAGAGACGAGCTGAACGACGGCAGCGAGGAGTCGGGAACCAGTCGGACGACGTCGGAACGACGAAAGGAAGCTTAAACCGGTACGAACCGATTCAGTAAGAAGGGAACTGGGCTGAACCGATTGGTCCGAACCGGTTCAGCCAAGAAAAAGAGGAAAAAAGGAGAAAAAGAAAAGAAAAGAAGCAAAAGGAAAAAGGAAAAAGGAGAAATTTTTGGGGATACATCGGACTTCGGGTAAGTCGATAAGAGGTCAAAAGTGACCAATTTGATTTCCAAAAAAATTATTTAAATTATATTTGATCGAAAATTTACCCGAAATTAAATATAAAATTATGCAGTTCGATGATAAATCACATACGTGAGCTCGATCGAACTTCGATTTGCGCACCATTGCATAATCTTGGGTAAGTAAAGCTCATTTACCACAATTTATGTAATTATCGCGTATTAAAGATTTATTTTACGAATTACAGACTAAATTTCGCATTTAGTGGATTATATTGGGATTTTTAATTAAATTATTGTAAATGATATACAGGCTATTCAAAGAGTCTAGAAAAATGCCCAATTAGTGCTGATGGGCCCAGTAAGCCCAATAGGCCTTAATGAAAGAATTAATAAGTGTAAACGAGCTTAAAACGGATTAAGACCCATTAAGGTACAATCGGGTCCAATAAGAGAAAAATTAGCCCAATTAGCTAAATCGACTGTAGTAAATATGAGAAAAATATTTATTGAGTTAAATTGACTTAATAAATAATTATATGCAGCTCCGAGACTGGATTAGGAGCAGGTCGGATTGGACGAACCTCCGACTGAGAGATTTAGCTACGTACTCGACGGGATTCGAGGTAAGGGATATAATTTAGAGTAGCGTTAGTACTCCTTCGTCCTTACCAAATGTTTATGTATGGGAATATGAATTGAATGAGATTTTGTGAAATGGATTTCCAACTATCTTCAAATCGAAGCCAAAGCCATTTCTCAAGTTTTTAGCATGTTTTCTATATATGAGATACATTTTTACAGCATACATGTTTATAAAAGTGACTTTTCACTTCTGAGACGAAAGCATAGTGTTTTCATGTGAAGTCCCAATATGTTTTATAAAACAATGTTTTCATGACACAGGTTAAAGTCCCGAAACAACTTTTAAGCTATATTTTCATGGTACGGGTATGAGTCCCAAGAAATGACTATGATAACTGTGCTTTCCATGTTTACACGTGTTAGAGTCTCGTAATGATTTATGAAAATCATGTTTTCTATGAGAAACAGGTTAGAGTCCCGTAACGATTTTGAGAATCGGGTTAGAGTCCCGTAATATTTTTAGTACATAGGTATAAGGCCCGAAATGATTTTAATAAGATGGGTAAGAGGCCCAAAATGATTTTTATGGGGTAAAAAGGCATGATATGACGATAGTCAGATGATCTGGGATCGATCTCGCATACATAGGGTAGCGTATGGAGACGATCGAGGATCTACCTAGCCGAAGGCCAGGGAACGGGCATGCTCTGACTTGATATGAGAAATGTGCATATAGTCCACACTTGGTGATGCACGTGAGTTCGTGCGTATAGTCCCTATTTAGTGGTGCACAAGAGATAAGGCAGCGTACGACCCTAATCTAGTCCTACGGCTCCCCTGTACAATGGCCATATGTACCTATGATCAACGTCCTACGAGACCAGATGTATGATGTCATTCAGGACTAGTATATGAGATGATTGCCTCACCCAACACGATGAATTGACGGAATGATATATATATGTTTTCGCACATTTCATGCTACCTATTTTATGATTTTCTATTGAGCACAGATTTTCTATGATGAAATTTTAAAGGTAGTCATGAGTACGTTTTACGAAATGTGCATATGACAGTACGATTTCATTTTCAAAGTGATAAGCATGTTATGATATGCATGATTGAGTTTTGAGATGCTTTTCACTTGTTTACACTACATGATATGCATACTATATATGAGTTTTACCAAAAGATGTAAGATGTGTAAACTTACGATTTAAGCATGTCTTTACTGCTTTTATGAAATGCAAGCATCTCTACTCCACTGCATAAGTATGCTGATTTGTAAAACCATGAGTTTTACCATGTTTTAAGTATTAAAGCTATTTTAAATGTATCTCTTACTGAGTTTGAAAAACTCACCCCCTCTTTTCCATCTCCCAGATTACCTACAGTGAGTCTACTGCACATATAAGACTGTGGTCGTTGAAAAGATAGTCCAACCTTTCATCAGATACTTTCGTAACGTTGAGGTACAGTCTTACTTGTATTCCAGACATGTGATACAGAATAGACACTATTTTATAAAATAGTCGGGATGTAAAAGTTGTAAATGATTAAATATATACAGAATGTATGTGATGTAATGAGATCTTGGAAATGAAAAAGATTTTAAATCTAGACATGGGACAGGAAAACAACATAGTTAATGGATAAAAAGTTTAATTAGCCACATTTTTCCATGCTTCCGGGGCGTGACAATCTGCGCTTGAGTTCCTAAAAGCTCCTCTCACATGTTTCATCCCATATAAACTCTACATCTTTTCTCGTAAGACGTGTCAATGGAGTAGCCAATCTAGAAAATCCCTTTACAAATCTCCTATAATATCCTGTCAAACCCAGAAAACTCTTAATCTCTGTGACTGTCCTGGGCTGTTCCCACTGAACAACGACCTCAATCTTGGATAGATCTAATGACACCCCATCCTTCGATACAACATGGTCCATAAAAGAAATATGCTATAGCCAAAAGTCACACTTACTCAGTTTGGCATACATCCTTCTCTCTCGGAGGGTTTGCAAAACAATCCTTAAATGCTGCTCATGATCTTCCTTAGACCTTGAATACAACAATATATCATCAATAAAGACGATTACGAACTGGTCCAAGTATGGCTTGAATATCTCATTCATTAGAGCCATAAAAGCTGCTGGTGCATTCGTCAACCCGAAAGGCATCACCAGGAATTCGTAATGACCATAGTGAGTGCAAAAAGCTGTCTTGGGCACATTCTCCTTTCGAATCTTCAGTTGATGATACCCAGACCTTAGATCTATCTTGGAAAAGATCTGTGCTCCACGAAGCTGATCCAATAGGTCATTGATGCGCAGTAAGGGATCTTTATTCTTAATGGTAGCCTTGTTTAACATCTGATAGTCGATTCAAAACCTGAGGCTCCCATCTCTCTTCTTCACAAACAATACCAGAGCTCCCCATGGTGAGACACTCGGTCTTATAAACCCCTTATCTAGCATATCTTGCAACTGCTTCCTTAATTCCTCTAGCTCAACTGGATCCATCCTATATGGTGACTTGAATATCTGCTCGGTTCCAGGCGTCAAGTCGATATTAAATTCCATTTCTCTATCCGGTGGCAATCCTGGTAGGTCGTCCGAAAAGACATCAGGGAATTCTCTAACCACTGGAATGTCTTCCATATCCGGATGTACTTTGTCCAAATATACCATATAAGTAATAAAACCTTCAAAACAACATTCATGTCATTTGATACCGATGTACTTTACTTGTCACAAAATTCAAGATTTTATTACTTTTCTAAAATCTTACAACACATTCCTCGAGTAGAGAAAATGTAATACACTTAGTGTGGCAATCTAAAACAGCATGATTGGTAGCAAACCAATGCATTCCCAAGATTACATCAATGTCATACATATTTAACAAGACCAAGTTGGCTGTCGCACACTTATCTCCTACCCTCACCTTACAATCTCTATACACTTGTTCAGTCAATTGGCTAACTCTCATCGGAATACTTATTAACAAGGTCCTATTTAAGTGTGTCGGTTCTACAAGTCTTGTTAACTTTGATACACATGCAGGTGATATGAAAGAATGCGTGGCACCAGAATCAAACAAAGCTATAGCTTCCAAGTTATAAATCAAAATTGTACCTTTTATCACTTCAGAAGAGGTATCAGCTGATGCCTGGTCTATCGCATACACCTTACCTTGACCCACAACTTGTTTTCCTTTTTCTTCAGCCGTGGCTATCTTCTTTGCAGGAGGTGTAACTATAGGAACTCTCTTTGGCTCCTTACCCCTCTGTGGAACTACCTCAATTGCCTCTGGACATTCCTTTGCATAATGTCCAAACTTGCCACATCTGAAGTATCGTGTACCCTGTTGATGATAGGGCCTACCACCATGATATCGGCCACATGCTCTGCACTGATCAGTAGTCGGTCGAGGTCCACCAATCACTATACCTCTAGCTGGTGTCTGAGTCGGAGGCATAAAAGGTCTAGCAGCCTCTTTTTGGAACTCATCTGCCTCTCTTCGACGCTTACTCATAAATCTCCGACCAAACTTGGCACTCTTGCCATCTCTCATTCTCCTCGAACCCTTGTCCTTACCCCAATTGAACTCAAAAATCTGCAGGTCATAATCCTGCTCACATAATTGGGCTAGTCGCACAGCCTCTCTATATGTAGCGACATCAAACGGGGCCAACTTATCTCGAATCGAAGGCCTCCGTCCATCCACAAATCTACGGACCCAAGTTAATAATATACCAACGGACAACTACACAGTACATAATATACCAATGGGCAACTACACAGTACTACGTATGACCGTGGACCCAAGTTAATAATCCAACTCCGAAGGACTTTTCATCATGAACCATGTCTCATATACCAGGTGAGAAATCAGCATTACACACAGTCATCGCAAGGCTCTAGCGCGGTACGATTTATTGTTAAGGTCCAGCCCATTCCGAGGCCGTCGACTGGCATCCCCTTGGGTCCCAGACCCCCAGGTTTACCTTAACTCAGTAAAAACATGTGCAAGCAAGGCTCCAGTACTTTCTCAAAACCATCGTGCGAGTTAAACTCCAGCACATTATCATTATAAAACCACGTGCGAGTCAAGCTCCAGCACAGTTTATCAAATCATATTATCATTATAAAACCACGTGCGAGTCAAGCTCCAGCACAGTTTATCAAATCATACTGACGTATATGAGTCAAACTCCAGCATAGTCAAAATCATTAAAACAGGTGTGAGCTAAAGCTCTAATACTATTTCACATCTCAAATCCGATAGGTGGCTATTTTCTCTTTTTAAAACTCGAAACATGTTTATTTATGCAGCATGCCTCTCCATGCTAAAACATGTAAAATTAGCCAATCTATCATTCTCATTTCTCAATCACCAATATCAATACAAAATTAAGAAAAGCATTGAAAACATGCATATCATGCTATTTCCTTACCCAATCCCATTTCTTAATACATATATATATATATATCATAGTACATTTCATGCTCCCATATCGTTTCATAGAATTGTAGTATCGTACTAATTCTAGCGATATATCTACGAAATTGCCGTAAAATACGTAAGAACATCTCTATAGCTAACACACAGTCCCTTACCTCGAATCGCGCTCGTATTTCCTTTGTCACGTATGCTCTGTTCGCGATCTGGGTTAGCCGTGTTCCACGTTCTTCCAATCTACACACATAACCATTAAATCATTTCTTTTCTTTCTCCCAAATATCCTCATTGTCACTTATTCTCCCATTTATACCCTTTAAGCTTTTAAATCATATGTCACTTTTCCATTTGTATCATTTATCACATTAGACTATTTCTTAATCTTTCCATAGATTTTCCTCTTCTTAAATTTCTCTTAACATTACTCACTCATCACTACAAATCATTCTTATCATCATTTTGCATACCATTCAACCCATACAATGTCTAGAATCCTTATTTAAAGCTTGAGGGTTGAAGAGCTTACCTCTTTTTCTTAGCCAAACTTGTGGTAGCCACAACTCCTTCTCTTGACCACACCAATGTGTGATTTTTGGGTATGTTATTCTCCTTGCTCCAAGGAATAACTTTCCATTCTTGAGCTTCTTCCAAAACTGGCTGGAATGTGATGATTTCTAGAGAGAGAAAGCTTGGATCTTGAGAGAAAATGGCATGTGAGGTTTGGTAGGGGAAGAGTTTTGAGTTTTCATCTCAATCTCATGCTCTTTTTATAGATACAGGCTTATGGGATCGATCTGGTCCTTGTAGAGATCGATCTCTACACGTTTGGTAGTCCTTTTCACCAAACACAACCACTACAAGATTGATCTTCTTCCTTGATGAGATTGATCTGTCGAAGGGCAATTTTCCTCTTAGAGATCGATTTGCCTCTTGTAGGAGATCGATCTACTTTTTACAGAACCCTTAAGGAGATCGATCTGTCTAGTCTTGAGATCAATCTATCTCAAACAGAGAGTTAAGGAGATCGATCTGTTTGCCTTAAAATCGATCCTCTCATTATAGAATGCTTAGCAGATCAATCTGGCTCCATTGGAGATCGATCTGTCCTGCTCCATATCTCAAAATAAGTTCATTTTGGCTCTTCCAGATCGATCTCTCATCCCATGAGATCGATCTGTGTAAACCCCACAAATTTCTTACGTTTAATTAGATTATATTTTAATGAAAGTGTGGATGTTCGTTGTAGGGCTCGAGAATATAGGAGCCGAGAAACCCGTGAATGACCGGGAACCCGAAGATACAAGAAGTGATAAAGCAAATGCAAGTACGGAAGGATTGGAAAATTTTAAAGTATTAGTTGAAAATTGATGATGTAAAAACTTGTATCGGGAATTTGTAAGGAGTGATGGAATCCCGATAATATTTCATTTTCAAAATAATGGAAATTTCATGGAAGGCATGAATATTGTGTCCTTGGATAATCTTACAAGGAAATGGGTATATATAGATATATATAGATATATATACATAGGTGTATCTATATATATATAAATATACATGACATTTAAATAGATGGATAATAATATATATATGTAACAAATATATATATATATATATATATATATACTATAAAATGCATAGTATATAATATATAAGTATTAATAAATAAATAAAGCTTGAGACAAATAAAAAAATGATTAAATGATTTGATGAAATAAAAGGAAATGGAAAAAAAATAGTAATAATAACAATAAATAAACCAAACAAACAAATACCTATCTACCTATTAAGATAACATATATATATATATATGTTAATATAATATATATATATATTGATATTATATATATATAAGTTGTACAGAATTGGCTTTCAAAGAAAGCCAATTTCGTCTCCTACTAATTGGAAAAAGGAAAGAAACAAATCAAACAGAGGAGCTGGGCGGGAACCAAAGGGAGAAAAGAGAAGAGGGAAGAAAGGAAGAGAAGGGAAGAAGGGTGGCTCGGCTGGGGAAAAGAAGAGAAGAAAAGAAAAGGAAGGGAGAAGGAGAGGGCTGGCCGGGAGAAGAAAAGAAATGAAAGAAAGGAAGAGGAGGGAAGAAGAGAAAAAGAGAACCAGGAAAACAAATCAGGAGTAGGAGAGCTGATCGGGGAAGGGGGAAGGAAGAAAGAAAAGAGGAAAAGAAAGAAGAGGGAGACCGATTGGAGGAGCAGCAAATCGAGGCTTGGACTTTGATCAGTGAAGCCGTGGAGCAGGAAGGCCACAAAGCTGGAAACAGAGGCGTGAAGTGGCTCTTCCTCGTGATGTTTTGAGCTGGGTGAGGACTATCCTTTCGGGTGGTTTGGAGCCGATACAGAGTGGACCAAGAACTGGAAGAAGTTACAGCAGACCGAGATTGAAGGAAGCAAACTGAAGCAGGGGAGGCTTAGTGAAAAGAGAAGGACCCGAGGGCTGAAGGGGAAATCGAGAAAACAGAGAGGCAAGCTGGAACCGAGAGGTTGAGGAAGAAGGGAGAAAACAATGAAGACAAGCTGGAAACCGAGAGGTTGAGGAAGAAGGGAGAAAACAGTGAAGGCAAGTTGGAAATCGAGAGGTTAAGGAAGAAGGGAGAAAACAGTGAAGGCTGGAACCGAGAAGGTTGAGGAGGCCACAAACAGGGAAACACAGGGTGGTTGCTGGTGCACCGTAGCTGTTTTGGAGGCTAGAAATAGCTTGTGCAAGGGACTCTAGGAAAGGCAGTTCAAGGCTGATTTTGGGGCTGTGTACTGTGGACTTCAGGTGGCTTTATAGGCTGGGCAAGCTGAATAAAGAACAGTGAAGATTGCTAACCGAGAATAAGAAGGAAATGGTAAAATACATGTATGTATATATGTATATTGATGTACATGTATATATATGTATTGTATGTATATAGCATGTTAGTTATAGATTAAATTAGACAAAAAATGGAATCCTTTGTGGCGCCTGTATTTCGCCTTCGTGGCGCCTGTAATTCGCCTGTGTGGCCGCTGTAATTCACCTTCGTGGCTCCTGTACCTCGCCTTTGTGGCGTCTGAAATTACCCTTGGGTCTTGAATTCCCTCTACGGAGGATGATCGGGTTATTTTGCTGTGTGATTGATTTGTTATTGCCGCGTGATAAATTGGTTATTACCGCGTGATAAATTCGTTATTGTCACGTGATAATTATATGGCCGATGTAATCTCAATTTGAAAATTTAACTCTATTTTCAGAACCGGACTTGTAGTGTGTGATCTGAATGTTACTATTATTAGCTTCAGAAAGTATCATTATATGCACTATCATGTTTTATACATAATTGAATTGCTAGTATCGTTTTAAATACACCTTCTTACTGGGCTTTTTCTCGAAAGCTCACCCCTCTACCTCTCAGATTACTTGCAGTGAACCGTAGGCGTTACCTGCTGCGTACACGACGTAGGCTGGTGAGGAGAGCTCCCTAGGATACTTTTTGTACACGGAGAAAGGTATACATTTACATTCCTGTACCAGACATAATTGTATGCACAGACACACATATTGGAAATATCAGTTGGGATGTAATTTTGTAAGGAACGATGTAAACATTAATGTTTTGAGATAATATTTGAGATGACTAGTATTAAATTGAAATAGATGTATTGAGTGGTAAAGATGAATTTGGAAAGTATGCTTGGTAGTTGTGGATATCTAGGTTTGCCAAAAACAACTGATGTCAGACTCGAATTTTTTGTAGCTTGTACCTTATGATTCCTATGTATATGAACACTCTGTTATTATAGTTGAATCATAAGAAGAGTATTTACTAGACTCAAAGTGTTAGTGAAATGATTTAACACTCAAAAGCTACATAAAAAGCCTAATGTGGACTATAAGCGTCACAAGCTAAACCAAGTGAATCTAAATCATCCTGACTGAAAATAAGAACTTAAAATGAGAGAGCATAGAGAGCTCATGAAGGAAAGTCAGATTGATTTAGTCCCGAACATAGAAAACAAGAGTAAAAGCTAAAAATAGTAAAATGGACCTTTTTGGCGAGAAAAGGTATTTCAGGTATAATTATCCACCGGGAATGGTTGAAACATAAAGACAGAGTGTAAGAAATAAGATATGACACTTTCGAAATTTTGAAAAAAAGTCAACTTGGTCAATGGTTAAGGAAAAAGTCAACTATAGTTAAGAAAGTGGACTTTTACCATAGTTGACTAATCATGGTTAAAAATTAACCTAAGTGTGGAGAAAAATTTGGGGAAAAATATTCTTAGCCAGAATACAAGATAATCATCCCTGAAAGTAAGAAAAATTTATTCGGAAGGATTCCGAAATAAATTTAATGGTTAAAAACGTAATGGGCCTAAGGTGAAAATTTTAAAGCCCATTAAGGTATACTAAACGTATATCGAAATTCTTAGGTCCTTTAGACCGAATTGTTGGAACAATTGATTGGCTAAATTTTGAGACAATTAAAGGCCCGAGACATAGTAAAAATTTCAGCTCGAAAGCCCATTAAGAAAGCCCAAACCGAGAAGCCCAAATGGAAAAACCCATGAGATAAATATCTAACCATAGTTAAAGCTAACCATGACTCATAAGGTGACTCATTAGGTGACTCATGGCTAAGGCTTGGAAAGTCAAGCTTAATGGTTGGAAAGTAAAGCTTAATGGCTAAGTATGTGACTTATAAAATCAGCCACACCATTGTCATCTTCATCACACCAAATTCGGCTAGAAGAAGAAACCATTAAAACATATTATCCAAGCTTTCTCTCACTAGAAATCACTAGGAATTAGGCATAATTGGAACTTGCATCCTTCATGGAAGTTGTTCCAAATTGAAAGGAGAGTGACATATGTTGGAATTGGCTATCAAGGAGCCATAGAGTGCAAACCGAGAGCTTTCAAAGATTCGGCCAAAGGGTGAACACAACAATTGGTATATTTTCTAATTTTCAATTTCA
Source organism: Firmiana major (assembly GCA_033439115.1). Classification (NCBI taxonomy): domain Eukaryota; kingdom Viridiplantae; phylum Streptophyta; class Magnoliopsida; order Malvales; family Malvaceae; genus Firmiana; species Firmiana major. Next base: position 62,600,625 of record CM065897.1, on the reverse strand, counting down.
TATATGTTAATGTATGAATGATTTTAAGTATGTTGATATATGTTTTAAGCATTGAAACATATTAAATCACCATGAAGTTGGTTAGGTCGAGAGTGAGTAATGGGATATTGATTTATGTCCAAATGATTTTAAGGCATAAATGGATTAATGTACATATGTTAATGATTATGGTGTAATTAGAATTAATCAAATTGATTAATTAATACATGTAATTAGTTGGCAATCAAGGTGTTTGATAAAATGCCTAAATAAACTATATGATGGTTAGGAATGTTGCTAACCAAGTGTTTGTGAAAATGCCTAAGTGAATTGGCTAAGAAATAGGCATGGATGGCATGCCATGGCATAACCGATGGCATGGGTAGCTCTCGGCCATGGCATGTGGCCGAGAGGCCCAATGGGCCAAGCCCAAATATTTTGGGTCTAATATGATGTAATGGGCCTAGGACAAGCCCAATAAGAGTTAGTGAGCCCCACAAGCCCAATAGGCCCAACGAAAATGAATAGTAAAATGAAAATGGGCTTAAGACATAGTTAGGCCCATTAAGGGAAATAGACTGTATTTAATGTGAAATACAGTAGGAAAAGTGTAATTAACCTGATAAATGGTTATATACAGCTCCAGAGAGTATTGAAGGAGCAAATCGGACTGCTGAAACAAGCAGCACAGAGAAAGTGAAATTTCTCGAGTGATTGCAGGTAAGGGACTTTTGTGAGTAGTTAGAGATACTTGCACGTATTTTCGTCTGCTTTTTCATTCACTTAAAAACTCTGAGGGTCAGAGAAAGTGAATAATAATTATTGCGACCTGATAGTGGTAAATTACAATTTTGCCCCTAGTTAGTCAAAAAGTCAACTTTTGTGAAAAGTTGCAAAAAGCATGGAAACTACTATTGTGAGTGCTTAATTGCTATTTAGCATGAAAATAAATAGATGAGCTAATGATTTTAAGGTTGATGTGACTTAAGCACACTTTATAGTGCTGATTTTAACATTTTGTAAACCATCCCTTTTTAAAGAGCCATCTATCATATTATGTGAGAATGAATCGTGCTAGAGCACAACTCGCACGGGATTTCATATATTTTCCACATACATTAGTGCTAGATTTTGATTCGCACTAGATTTTCATGACATGCATGATAGAGTACTGGAGTTCTTACTCATACTCAGTTTTATATGATATATGCATGAGAGAGTGCTGGAGCGATTAGCTCGTACTCGAGTTTTACATGAGATACATGACAGAGTACTGGAGCGTTTCTCGTACTCGATTCTTCATGGTTTATACATGACATAGTATTGGAGCTATTGCTCGTACTTGATTTGATGATATTATGCATAGCATGGTACTGGAGCTATTACTTGTACTTGATTTAATACATGAACTATGCTTTGACCTAGTTGTTGGAGGTTTACTCGCACTAGAGTTGAGTTTGTGATGTGAAACAGTGTTTGAGCGGAGTGTCGACTGTGAGTCGCACTCAAGGTGCGCACTATATGTGATATATAATACATGTTAAAACCCATGCCAGAGTCCTTGTGTGACTGTGTGTCACATCTTGTGAGAGGATATCCGCATGAGGGTAATATAGACGTGGTATGATATTCCATGGTTTGAGGGCTAAGACCTATGGCAGGCACCCCAACTATGATGTAGGGTCCCCGGGTGTACTTTGTACCGTGCCCGGGGCATGGGAGTACGCTGTACCGTGTGTTGTTGTTTAGCTGACAGTTGTAATGGACTGACCACGCTCCTGTTGTAGTAGTGATGCCCCGCACACCGAGTACTGTGTTGCTTGGGTTCACATGTCGGATATGATCATAGTTCAAGATACTATTTACATTTCACCACAGAGTCTCACATGATATATCACATTGATTGACTGATTTAAATTGCGGACAGACCTGAGGGATGGGTTGGACTCCGATTTTGTGATGTGAATGATTTAAATGCCATATTTATTGTGATTTAAATATACATGGCATGATTTATCTAAAGGCATGATTTATATAAAGATGCATTGTTTTGCACTACATGCCTACATTTGAGAAAGAAAGCATGATTTCTGTGCATGGGATTTAATCAGTACAAGTATACATATATATATATATTTAAAGACATGCTTTTAAAGTGAGTTAAGGAAATAATGTTTTCAAGGCATAGCATTATTTTGAGTAGATAGTGTAAATATCTACTTGCTTGCCTGATTTCCTTACTGAGCGCGTTGTGTGCTCACCCCCTTTCTTTACATCTCTCTACAGAGCATCAGTAGAGCGAGAGCTATTGAGGGATAGTATTCTTGAGTCCACTGCTAGTTCCTATCGACCGCCAGGTATACAGATTTTGTACGGTTATGTATCTAAACATAGAAACAGCACAGTGATGTATACGATATATATTATGGGGAATGTATTTGTGTTAGATTTTATATAATCTCACATGTATTATAAAAGCAGTTACAATCAGTAATAGTATATTGACATGTATGTATGATAATGGATAATGTGGTAAGCGAGGACTCTGACATCGAATCACAGCCCAACCATTGAAGAGAGGAAAGGTAAATTAAAAATGCAAAAAATTTGTAGTGATTTTGGTTAAAGTCATGGATTGAGAACGGGTCCTGATAGAATGGTATCAGAGCTGAGGTTGGTCTGATGTGAGTCGGTGTTAGAAAATAGGAAAGTGTACATCCCTATAGTACTGTGCTGTGTTTAGATATAACTGTGTATACCAGATAGGAGACGGACTAATTCATGATTATGAATGCAGGAACTTTGCTTATATGGAAAATACGCGTAGTGGTAGAGTTACAAGAGGCAAGGCTCGAGGCCGGGGAGATAGACTCGAGGGACGAGCTGCTGCAGAACTATTACCTACGCATGAGACTCCAGGTGCTACTGAGGCACCCGAGTGTGCTGAGACGCGCTTTACGAGATTAGAGCGTAGTCTTGAGACGATTGTCGAGATATTGGCACAGACGATGCCAGGTGGGCAGAGACAGGAGGCAGGAGCTGCGACAGGAGAGGCAGTTGCCCCTGATACACCTACGCAGATAGCTGATGCACCGAGGACTGTAGATACTCCTATACCCCCACCAGTTTTGGGTGGTAGTTGTCACGCCCTCCTCCCACTCGCGACTTTACCAAAAACCACAACAAATTTTTCACTTTTTACTTACCTTTATCTCCTCAACAGTTGGGCTGTGAATAGGCATTAGTCTCCTCATCCATACATACCTTACCATTATTTTTCGTATCATACATACATCACATTCATATCATAAGTAAATTCTTATACTTAAATATAATTACATCATTACATCCCCCATATTAAAACGTGTACATCACTGTGTTTATGCATTGTTCAGATACAAAAGAGTGCGCATGTGTATACCTTTCGCTAGATGGGGAGTGGCAGCGGATCAAAGGAATGCAATACCTCAGTCGATTCAATCTACTGACGAGAATCTGTAGAGATAGGGGGAAAATGAATAGGATGAGCTATCAACGCGCTCAGTAAGAAAATCAGGCAAGCAAGTAGACATCCATACTATCTACTGAAAATAGTGCTTTGCCTTTCCTTCTCTCAATTCAAAAGCATGTTTAAAATATTATAGTATAGTACAGATTTAAAATCCCATGTACTAAACACATGTTGGTTTATCAATCAGAGGCATTCATGCAAAACAATGCATATTTAATCATTTAAAAATGCCTTTATATAAAATATGCCATTTACATTCAAAACACAGTAAATATGGCATTTCTCATCACAACACAAATAAATCGGGTTCTGACCTATCCCTCAGGTTTACCCGTATCATAAAACACATTTGATATATCATGCGAGACTCAGTGGCTAAATGAAATCTCTCTAGACTATGTAAGAGAGCCTCCCCGCCGAACAGAGCCTCCCCGCCCACTCTGGCTTAAGAATGTTGGGCTTAAGGATCTTACCGTAAGAGAGCATCTCCGGACTATGTACATATCCTAACATGTGGTGAAATCCCAGGCAACACAGTACTCGATGTGCGGGTTATCACTGCTGTAACGGGAGGGGGGTCAGTCCATCACAACCGCCAGCTATCAACACTCTCCTCTACAACTCCACAACACAAAACACGGTACAATGTACTCCATGCCACATGCACGGTACAACGTACACTCGTGGACCCATACATCATGGTCGGGGTGCCTGCCATAGGTCTTAGCCTCTCATACCATGGAAATACATCATAGTCGGGGTGCCTGCCATAGGTCTTAGCCCTCATAATATGGAATCGATGCCACGTCTCTAAATCCATGTGAGAACATCTCAACAGTGTGACACTCAGTCTACACGGAGGAAATCGTCACGGTTCTTCTAACATGTGTATATATCACGAAAAACTACAGTGCACATCTTGAGTGTGACACACAGTCAACACTCCACCTCAAAACACTATATATGCATGTCAAAATATCAACACTAGTGCGAGTAAACCTCTAGCACTAGGTCATGCATAGTTCTCATTACAAATTAAGTACGAGTAAATCGCTCAAGTACAATGTCATGTACAAATCATGAAAAATTGAGTGCAAGCAACGCTCCAGCACTCTGTCATGCATCTCAAGAAAAACTCGAGCACGAGCTAATCGCTCCAGCACTCTATCATGCACAAATCACATAAAAACTGAGTACGAGCAACGCTCTAGTACTCTATCATGCATGTCAAATAAATGTAGTGCAAGTAAACCTCCAGCACTAATGTATGTAAAAAACATCTGAAATCAAGTGCGAGTTGTGCTCTAGCACGATTGTTTCCACATAATTCGGTAGATGGCTCTTTGAAAATAGGGATGTTTAAAATCATTAAAATCAGCACTATAAAGTGTGCTTAGTTTACATCAACCTTAAAACATTAGCTCATCCACCTACTCTTCTGCTACACAGCAGTAAAAACCATTTAAAACATCATTTTCATGCTTTTTACAACTTTTCCCAAAGTTTCACTTTTTGCCTAACTAGGGGTAAAATCATAATTTACCCATATCGAGTCCCTATAATTATTATAGATTTTCTCTGACCCTCAAACAATTTCAGTGAATGTAAAATCCAATGAAAATATGCACAGATATCTCTAGTTACTTGCAAGAGTCCCCTACCTCGGATCACGTCATGTGACCTCTCTTCCTCTGTGCTGTCTATCTCACAGTCCGGTCAACTCTTAATATGACTTGGAGCTTCATTTAATCATTCACTGAGTTAATTACACTTTTCCTATTGTATTACACATTTAATATAGTTCATTTCACTTAAATGGGCCCGTTTACTCTTAATGGGCCTTAAACACTTTTATTGGGCCTTAATCCGTATTAAGCCCATTCATCAGGGTCTATCGACTCATTGGGCTTATCAATACCCATTGGGCTTTATTCCTAGCTCTTTGGATAGACCGTATATCATTTACGACATTTTATTCAATTTTTCGAATATAATTCACTAAATTCGAAATTTAATCCGAAATGCATAAATTAAATCTTAAATACGCATAAATCACATAAATTGTCTTAAATGAGCTTTACTTACCCGAGATTGTGCGATGGTGCGCGAATCGAAGTTCGATCGGGCTTTCGTTCGAAATTAATTGTCGAACTGCACAATTTCGTATATTAAACTCCGGGTCAATTTTCGATTAAATATAATTTAAATAAATTTATCGAAAATTAAATTGGTCTCTTTTGACCTCGTATCGACTTACCCGAAGTTCGGTGAAATCCCAAAAATTTTTCTTTTCCTTTTTCTTTCCTTTTCTTCTTTTTCCCCTTTTCTCCTTGGCTGAACCGGTCCGGTCCGGTTCAGTTTAGAAGGTTCTGCCCTGAATCGCCGACCGGTTCAAGGGTGATTTGGTCGTGCCGGCGTCGTCCGGTCGGTTCCTGGTGTGCCACTGCCGCCGTTCGACGTGTCTTGGACAGGGGACCTCTCGGTTGGCCTCGATCGGAGCCAAATCCTACCGGTGGCCATCGAATGCCCTCTTTTCCTCTGCGACTTTCTCCTTTAGATTCGCCGGATTTCGGCGCCGGTGGCGCGCGTCCTGGTGGCTGGGAGGTCGCAGGCTTACGCTATTCCTTTTCTAGTCGTTCGCTAGCCGTTGGGTCGCCGGATTGGTGGCCGTCCGGTGAGCTCTTCTTCCTCAGCCTTCACACGATTTGCTCTCTCTTTTCTCTCTCCCCGATACCAATTTTCAATCCGTTTCTGATTTTCGTTTTTTTTTTTTCAATTTCCTTATAATATAATTTTAATATTATTTTAATCCTTAAAATAATATTAAAAATCTTAAAATATCCCAAAAATATCCCAAAAATTCTTATTAAATTTATTTAGTCCGTAAATAAATTTATCAGTCCGATTTTACCTTTTCGGTATATTTTTTCACTATTTTCGAGCTCATTTTTCGAGACAAAAATTCCAAAAATATTAATTAAATTCATATCTCGATCAATTGGACTCGAAATTCAATATTTTCCTCGTTATTGATCAAGATCTCTCGATTTCATATTTTTAATGAAATTTCCTCATCGGATTTGTATCGGATTTCGATCAATTGACCGTCTTACCCCTGTACTTGGTCAAAAATTAATTGAACCATCATCTCGCTGTTATGTAGCTTACATGCATTTTTAATAATCAATTAATCGATTGCATGATAGTAAATACTCTTCTTATGATTCAACTATGAAATATAACGTTCGTACACATAGGAATCATAAGGTACAAGCTACATACGTAAATCAAAAACTCAGGTCTAACAGTAGTGGATTAGGGTATAGATGTGATCTTTATCGGTTGTGAGAATTCCAGAAGTTTAGACCTCCATCCTTTAGTGGGGTCAAGGACCTTGTAGCTACCGAGGAGTGGTTAGCGGAGATGGAGAAGCTCTATGGATTCTTCGAGTGCATGACCTCGGAGATGGTCGCATTTGCTGCGTTCCTATTGAAAGGAGCTGCAGAGCATTGGAGGAAGTCCACCTGACCTATATTGAGATCCCAACACACAGATATCAGTTGGGAGATATTTCGAGAGGCCTTTAGGAGGCAGTTTGTTCTCGATACCGCACAGCGAAAACTACAGGTAGAGTTTTTGGGACTAAACCATGGGAGTTTATCTGTGGACGAGTATGAGACTCGATTCCTATCCATAGGGAGCTTTCTTGGTATCAGAGCTTAGGGTGTCTAGTACTGTCAGTGTCAGTTAAGTGAAATAGAATACATCCCAAGTGTCTGTAATAGTCTGGTCATGAACTGAATTTGAGGATTGAGATTTCAATCAATTTTGATATGTACGCACAGGAGACGAGTTGAGATAGAGAATGAGTAGACGACGAGGTCGTTTGAGGAGGCAGGCAGAGTCCCCTCCGCCACCTACACCCCAGCCAGAGAGTCCTAACTCTCGATTTAATCAGATTGAGATCGATGTGAGTCAAGGTTTTGAGCAGATGGCAGCGCTATTCGCTTAACACTTTGGAGTTAATGCCTCGGGTACTACTCCTACACCACCACAAGGACCTCCCATACCCTCAGTACAGATGGACCCAGTGCCCCCCGTCACTCAGCCTGATGACAGAAGTAGAGTCTGACTGAAGGATTTTTTGAAGATGAATCCACCCGCATTTAGGGGAAAGACGGATCCTACAGAGGCTGAGGAGTGGCTGACGGAGTTGAGAATTATATTTGATTATCTGGGGTGCGTCGATGCTGAGAGGGTCAGTATGAGTATCTATATGTTAAAGGGGAGAGCTCAAGATTGGTGGGGTACTACCCAAGGTATTCTGATATCCCGCCAGGATGTGATTGGTTGGGAAGAGTTTCAGACAGCCTTTAGGACCCAATATGTACCACGAGCCGCCCAGAGAAAGAAACATGCCGAGTTTTTGAGTTTGGTACAGGGTGATATGTTTGTGGATGACTATGAGAGCAATTCACCGCGCTATTGAGATATGACCTAGAGACCTTCAAGAATGAAGAGCTCCGTACAGAGAAGTTTGTGTATGGATTGAAGCCCGTCATCAGAGATAGATTGATAGGGCTATGTATTACCGAGTTTGGAGATGCTCTGAGACGAGCACAAGAAATTGAAAGAGGAATTGAAATGGTACAATCCCAGAATGAGCTCAGAGTAGTGAATAGAGATAAGGGCAAGAGGCCGCGATTTTCCAAACAGATGCTCGGAGAGGTTCCTTCAGAAGAGGAAGGATTGAGGTGCAGAAGGGCAGATTAGAGAGACCCAGAGGTTACCCTAACATTAGGGAGACCCCTCGAGATGTCAGGCCTGAGCTAAGGTTTTGCAAAAATTATGGCCGAATGCATGAGGGAAGTTGTACTGGGTCGATCCATGGATGTTTTAGATGTGGAGACATGGGTCACATGGTGAAGGATTGCCTTCAACCTCAAAAACCACATGTTTCGGAGCCCACTAGACAACAGCCTCAAAGAGTGAACCCCTAGAGACGGGCCACTGCTACAGAGAAAAGAAAGAGACATGTTACACAGGGATGTGTGTTTGCCCTGGATAAGGAGACTGCAGACACTTTTACAGAAACCATAAGAGGTACACTCTCTGTCTGTGATTATAAGGCTCATGTGTTAATTGATCCGAGATCCACACATTCGTTCATTTCTGAGCATTTTGCATGTAGATTAAACTTGAAGTTTGAACCTCTAGAATATATACTACATGTAAATACCCTTATGCGTGAATCCCAGAGAACTGAGTTAATCTGTAGAGGATGTGGAATAAAGGTGGGAGATAGAGTGATGTTAGCAGATCTAATCATGTTAAATATGCATGGGTTTGATGTAATTCTGGGGATGGATTGGTTGGCAACCAATCGAGCGAATTTAGACTGCTACACTAAGATTGTAACTTTCTCCCTACCTGAACCTTACAGTGTATGCTTGAAATATTAAGGAAATAGACGTATGAAATTTTGTAAACAATTTGAGAATTTTAATATTATTTTGGAGAATATTAAATATGATTATCCATGTGAAGGTTATGAAACACTTATCTCAGATGATGATCGGGAACATCCGAGGATTGAGGATATACCTGTGGTTTATGAATTTCTGGATGTTTTCCCAAATGAGTTACCAGGTTTACCACTAGAGAGAGAGCTGGAGTTTACCATTGATTTGGTACCAGATACTCAGCCGATCTCTAAACCTCCCTACAGGATGGCATTAGTGGAACTTGAGGAATTGAAGAAACAACTACAGGAGTTATTGGATCAAGGGTTTATTAGACCCAGTGTTTCGTCGTGGGGAGCACCAGTATTATTTGTTAAGAAGAAGGATGGTAGTCTCAGATTATGCGTAGACTACCGGTTGTTGAATAAAGCCACGGTGAAGAATAAATATCCATTGCCCAGGATTGATGATCTACTTGATCAGCTGAGAGGGGCATCAGTCTTTTCTAAGATTGATTTGAGATCGGGCTATCACCAATTGAGGATCAAGGAAGAAGATATTCCAAAGACGGCCTTCAGGATGAGGTATGGCCATTATGAGTTTCTGGTGATGTCCTTTGGATTAACGAACTCCCCTGCAGCATTTATGAGATTAATGAACGAGGTGTTCAGAGACTATCTAGATAAGTTTGTGATAGTCTTTATTGATGATATCCTAGTGTACTCTCAGTCGTATGCGGAGCATGCAAAACATTTGTGGTTAGTACTTTAGATACTCCGAGATAAACAATTATATGGAAAGCTTAGTAAGTGTGAGTTTTGACTGGATCAGATAGCTTTCCTTGGTCATATAGTTTCAGAGGAAAGAGTATCAGTGGATCCAAGTAAAGTGGAGGCTATGCTTAACTGGGAAAGACCGAGGATAGTTACGGAGGTACGAAGCTTCCTTGGTTTGGCAGGATATTATAGAAGGTTTGTGGAAGGGTTTTTCAGGATTGCCGCCCCTTTGACTAAGCTCACGCGCAAAGAGACTCCATTTATATGGACTGATCAATGTGAGCTCAGTTTTCAGGAATTAAAGGGAAGGTTGACAGTAGCACCTGTGTTAACTATTCCTGAGGGATCAGAAGGATTTTCGGTGTATAGTGATGCATCTCATCAAGGATTGGGGTGTGTGCTTATGCAGCATGGAAGAGTGGTCGCATATGGATCGCGACAGTTGAAAGACCATGAGCGAAATTACCCCACGCATGATTTGGAGTTAGCCGCTGTGGTATTTGCCTAAAGATTTGGCGACACTACTTATATGGGGAAAGATTCCAGATCTTCACTGATCACAAGAGTTTGAGATATCTCTTTGATCAGAAAGAGTTAAACATGAGACAAAGGAGATGGATGAAACTCCTTAAGGATTATGACTGCGAGATTCTATATCATCCGGATAAGGCAAACGTAGTTGCTGATGCCTTGAGCAGGAAGAGTATGATATCTACGATGATGATCAGGGAATGGGATTTACTGGAGCAGTTCGCCAAACTCCAAATCAAATTTAAAGAGGTAGAGACTGGATTTTTGGCTAGCTTGTGGATGGAGCCCAAGATCATGGATCAGATTAGAACTGGGTAGCGCAATGATCAGAGGTTGATAGATATGGTTAGCCAAGCTGAATAGAGTTCGCAGTCAGATCTCACAGTCAGTGAGGATGGATTGTTGAGATTCAGAGGACGAATTTGTGTACCGGACGATTATACCCTGAAGAGACAGATACTGAGAGAATCTCACTGCTCGCGATACACCATGCACCTAGGGAGTACTAAGATGTATTGAGATTTGAGAAAGGTGTACTGGTGGAGTGGTATGAAGCGAGACGTGGCAGAGTATGTGGCCAGATGTTTAATATGCCAGCAAGTGAAAGCTGAGCATCGAAAGCCCGAAGGACTACTACAACCTTTACCTGTACCTACATGGAAATGGGAGCATGTCACTATGGACTTCATTATGGGTTTACCGAGGACCCAAAGAGGTCGTGATGCTATATGGGTTATAGTGGATAGATTGACCAAGAGTGCCCACTTCCTTGCCATCAAGAGCACAGATACTGTGGATGCCTTAGCCGAGCTGTATGTCAGCGAGATAGCTAGATTACATGGGGTTCCAGTGAGTATTACTTCTGATAGAGATTCCCGATTTACTTCCAGATTTTGGACCCAGTTTCAGGAGTCCATGGGATCTCGATTGAGTTTCAGTATCGCCTATCATCCTCAGACAGATGGTCAGTCAGAGAGGACTATTCAGACCCTGGAGGATATGTTGAGGGCATGTACGATGGATTTTAAGGGATCATGGGATGATCACCTGCCCCTAGCAGAGTTTGCGTACAATAATAGCTATCATGTGAGTATTGGAATGGCACCTTTTGAGGCTCTATATGGTAGGAGGTGTAGATCCCCTGTAGCTTGGGAAGAAGTCGGTGACAGAAAGATAAATGCTCCCGAGCTTGTTGAGCAAGCTGTACAGAGTGTGAAACTCATATGTGAGAGGTTACGGGCTGCACAGAGTAAACAGAAAAGCTACGCGGATGTACGTAGACGGCCACTCGAGTTTGATGTTGGTGTGCAGTATTTCTAAAAATATCATCGAGTAAGGGTATCATGCGATTCGAGAAGAAAGAAAAATTAAGTCCTCGATACATAGGACCATTCGAGATTCTTGAGAGAGTGGGAGAGGTAGCCTACAGATTGGCATTACCCCTCGGATGTCCGGAATACACAATGTTTTTCATGTGTCTCAGTTGAGGAAGTACCACCCGGACCCTTCTCATGTCTTAGAGTATGACGAGATGGACATACAAGAGGATATGAGCTATACTAAGGAACCCGTCCGGATTCTCGATAGGAAGGAGAAGGTACTTAGAACCAAGAGTATCCCATTAGTGAAAGTTCTGTGGAAACATCACTCAATGGAAGAGGCAATGTGGGAACTAGAGAATCTCATAAAGGAAAAATACCCCCATCTATTTGACTAGTTGAGTTGAATTTGGAGGACCAAATTCTTTTAAGGTGGGGAGGATGTGAGATCTGAGAATTTTAGATATATTTAATGATGTAATAAGAACTTGAAGTGTAATTTATTGAGCTAAGTGAATTGTGAAAATTACATTTGGAGATTTATATGTAAGTGTTTAACATAAATGTGAAAATAAGAGGTCATATCGATCTTGGAGAAGGAGAGATCGATCTGGTGAGTTAAAAATGACAAGGAAGGAGGAATTTAAGGAGTAGATCGATCTCCAATGGAAGAGGATCGATCTTCTTATGATTCTGTTTAAGAGAAGATCGATCTCATGAGGAAGGGATCGATCTCCAAATGTTTCTGTTTGGGAGAAGATCGATCTCCTCAAGAAGCAGATCGATCTCATAAAGCCATAAAGAGATTGATCTCACCCCTCGACAGATCGATCTCCTAGGCATAAAATTACCCCAAATCGTCCCCAAATTCAAATGCAGATCGATCTCATCAAGAGCCAGATCGATCTCCTACCCTCCGTCTATATAAGGAACCCCTACTTTCTCTTACAATTTCATTTTCTCTCTCTTCAAAACCCCATTTTCACCCGAGCCCTAGGTTTCTCACTCATCCAAAGCACCCATTTTCGTCCAAATCAGAGGTTGTGGCAAGAAGGAAAGTTGTTCCTCATCAAAGGGAGAACAACATACTTGGAAATCGGAAGACAGATTGAATCGAGGCAAGAGATAAGCTCTCCATAAGTTTTGGGTAATTTCTAAACCTCGATCTTGATATTAGAGATGATTTTGGTGATAATGGTTGTTGACATTGTGTTGAAATAGCTGAAAAATGATTAGGGATTGATGAAATTATAATGTAGTTGGGGTGATGATGATATTTAGCAATTTTGGTAATTTTGGGAATTTTGAGTTATAAATGAAAATTTAGACAATGTGGTGATTTAGCATTGATATTGTGGCATGGGAAGTGTAGGATGTTGAGATGTTATGAATGAGATTGTGGATTGTGATAGAGTTATGGGAATTGAGAGATTTGAGGTGTTATGAGCAATTATGCTCGATTTTGAGAATTGAGGTTACTGCGATGATGAGTATTGATGTTTTAACATCGTTTGGACAGCTCAGGAGTTTCAGAGTGGAATGCGAGACTAGTTCGTGACAAGGGGGAAACAATTGCACTATATGAGGTGCAAAGAGGTAAGGGAAACTAAACCATTTGTGTATGTAATTTGTGAACTATTATAGCATGATTTGCGATTTATAAAACAAGCATGTTTGATGTGTTGTGTTTTGATGAGAATGTACACGATTTTTATAGCCGGTTGGAGCCCATTATTTTATGAGTTTATAAGCTGAGTGTGAAATTGCTTTATAAACCGTTGAGGTTGTGTGAGAAATGAATTGGGCTCTACGTTAAGGCAATATTGAGATTTGAGAAATGTGTGCGTGTTTTGCCGGTTGGAACTCGATTTTTAAATATGTTTTGTGTTGAGTACAAAACGGTTTTAAATGAGTTTTACATGATAATGGTTATTGATAAAGACTTAGGTGTGTAATTTTGAATACACATTGGGCATTGCTCTGGTAGCATGTAAGTCTGATTCTTCTCCGTTCTAGTAACGGGAGAACCCCAATTGGTGGCCGTTGCCACGTGAGAAACCCCATTATGTGGCTGTTGCCACGTGAGAACCCTAATTGGTGGCCGTTGCCACGTGAGAAACCCTATTCTGTGTCTATGCCACGTATATTTGGTGGCCGTTGCCACGTGAGAACCCCAATTGGTGGCCGTTGCCATGTGAGAAACCCCATTCTGTGACTGTGCCACGTATATTTGGTGGCCGTTGCGACGTGAGAACCCTAATTGGTGGCTGTTGCCACGTGAGAAACCCTATTCTGTGGCTATGCCACATATATTTGGTGGTCGTTGCCACGTGAGAACCCCAATTGGTGGCCGTTGCCACGTGAGAAACCCCATTCTGTGGCTGTGCCACGTATATTTGGTGGCCGTTGCCATGAGAAACCCTATTCTTTGGCTGTACCACGTGTGAATCTAAATCAGTGGCTATGCCATGTGTGTTTGGTGGCTGCGCCACGTGCATTATTATTACAGTGATTTTATCACGTTTATTGAGAAAGCCATTATCGCATTATTTTCACATGCCATTATCGCATTATTGAGAACTTTCATGCTATGGTTTTCAAATGAGTATACTGAGTTTCACGTGCAAATAAATATTTTATGATGTGCATTATGGTTTATATAACGAGTCCCTTACCCCCTTACTGAGCGATTTAGAAGCTCACCCTGTTTTCTTTCCCCTCAGATTTCTTCAAGTGAAAAAAGGGTTATCCTGCGACGTACGGAGTAGTGGCTAGTGGAGGACTTGAGCTCCAGGCCATATATTGTGTTTTGAGGTATCATTTATCTTTTCATGTACCCAGACAATTATTGTAATTACAGACACTTGATGTATAACATTGTATGGGATGTATTAGGATTAATTAACTTGAGATCGAGTAATGTATTTGATATAATATATACTATTTAATGACGAGATCCTGAGGTATGATAAGTGTGATGATGTATGACACTGCACAGGAATGCACTCTTAATTGTGAATCGATGAGTAAAAAGTTTTAAATTTGCCCGATTTTTCGCGTTTTTGGGGTGTGACAAGATATGACCACGATACCATGTATAGTGAGGTCAGGAAGGTCCACAGGTTTATTGATGGGTTGAGATCGGTTTAGCGGTCCAGGTTGGTTCCATTAGACATAGTTACCTATAAGGAAGCAGTGCGCAGGGAGCAACTGTGTGAGCAAGATTACGAGAGGAATGCTTCCAAGTTCGAGAAGTTTAGCCGTAATCGAGACATACAGAAGAAGAGGCCGGCTAGAGATTTTGGATATCGAGGAGGGAAGAAATTCTTCGGTAAGAGATCACGGGTAGATGAGGCATGAGAGAGATATGCTAGACCTCCTGCTTATCCGACTGTAGCCCCAACCAAGGGCATTGTCATAGGAGGACAGAGACCTGCTATTGATCAGTGCAGAAGATGCGGTAAACAACATGGAAGTAGACCGTGTCCGCTGACTCCTATTGTATGTTTTCGATGTGGGAAACAGGGGCATATGGCTAGAGAGTGCCCAGAGACATTTGTGACTGCCCCACAGAAGGGCAGGGAGCCTGATAGAACTCCAGCTGGTACGTCTGCTCAAAGAGGTAGAGCAACGGCAGAGGAGAAGGGGAAATAGGTGATGGGTCGAGGGCGAGTGCATGCTTTGGACCAGGGGACAGCTGATGCTTAATCGGATGTGATACGAGGTAACATCCTGATTTATGATATTGAAGCATATGTTTTAATTGATCCTAGTGCCACGCATTCTTTTGTATCGCCTTCATTTACATGTAAATTAGCAAGACATGTAGAGCGTACACCATTATGTATGATGATGTTGATTAGTACGCCTATGGATAGTAGTCAAGTGGTACAATATGTATTTAATGACTACAAGTTGAGAGCAGGGAATAAGGAGATGACAGCCAATCTAATATTACTAAGTATGAGTTACTTTGATATAATATTAGGAATGGATTGGCTATCTGCAAACCATGCTATTTTAGATTGTTATACTAAGACAACTATGTTTCCTAACCCTACTAGATATGTTGTAAAGTTTAATAAGAATAAATGAAAGGAGTAGTTATGATTATTACATGATTACTGATTACGAAAACCTTCAACATATCAAGGTTTCATTGCGTACGTGGTAGATATGGATAAGGCACATCTGGAGTTGGCAGATATTACTGTGGTCAGTGAGTACCTAGATGTTTTTCTAGATGAATTGCTAAATTACCACCAGACAGAGAGATAGAGTTTTGTATAGATTTGGTACTTGGTACGGAGCCTATTTCGAGACCACCATATCGTATGGCCTTGGTTGAGCTAGAGGAGCTCAAGAGACAGTTACAGGAGCTGTTGGATAGGGGTTTTGTTCGACCGAGTGTTTCACCTTGGGGAGCACCGATTTTGTTTGTGAGGAAAAAGGATGGGAGCCTCCGATTGTGTATAGACTACCGATTGTTGAATAAGGCCACCATCAAGAATAGATACCCCCTTCCACGTATTGACAACTTGTTAGATCAGCTTCAGGGAGCACAGGTCTTTTCCAAGATCGACCTGAGGTCTGGGTATCATCAGCTGAAAGTTCGGAGTGGAGATGTACCCAAGACAACATTTCGTACCCGATATGGCCATTATGAGTTCTTGGTCATGCCATTCGGATTGACGAATGCTCTAGCTGCTTTCATGGCTTTGATGAACGATGTGTTCAAGCCATACTTGGACCAGTTTGTTATCGTCTTTATCGATGACATATTGATATACTCGAGATCCAAGGAGGAGCATGAGGAGCATCTCAGGATCGTGTTGCAGACTCTACGAGAGCAGGAGTTATATGCTAAGCTCAGTAAGTGTGACTTTTGGTTGTCACAGATCTCATTTTGGGGACATGTTGTATCGAGAGATGGTGTATCAGTTGATCCATCTTAGATAGAGGCTATAGTTCAGTGGGAACAGCCGAGGACAGTTACCGAGATCAGGAGTTTTCTGGGTTTAGCTGGATACTATTAAAGATTCATTGAGGGATTTTCAAAGTTGGCTGCTCCGTTGACACGTCTTACTCGAAAGAGTGCACCGTTCGTATGGAACGAGGATTGTGAGAAGAGTTTTCAGGAGTTGAAGCATCGATTGACCACTGCTCCGATTCTCACTATCCCTACCTGCTCAGGAGGATTTGCAATGTACATCGATGCTTCGTATCAGGGACTGGGCTGTGTATTAATGTGGGATGGGAAGGTAGTTGCTTATGGATCCAGACAGCTAAAGGATCATGAGAAGAACTATCCGACCCACGACTTGGAGCTGGCAGCAGTAGTGTTTGCATTGAAGGTATGGCGCCACTACTTATATGGCGAGAAGTTCCAGATATTTACCGACCACAAGAGCCTCAAGTATCTGTTCTCACAGAAAGAGCTGAACATGAGACAGAGAAGATGGCTAGAGCTTCTGAAGGACTACGATTGTGAGATACGTTATCATCTGGGTAAGGCTAACGTTGTAGCCGATGCCTTGAGTAGGAAGAGCCTGGGGATGGTATCGTATATGATAGTTAGGGAACATGATTTGCTAGAGCAGTTTGCTAGCCTCAGTTTAGGAGTCGTGCCTTCTGACATGGATACAGGCTATGTGATAGCTAGTCTATGCTTAGAGCCGGACCTGTTGGACAGGATCAGAGTGGCTCAGCAGACTGATCCATTTTATATGGATGTGAGTAGTCAGATGCAGAAGGGCACAGTGACTGATTTTGAGTTGAGTTCGGACGGACTACTGAGGTTCAGAGGTAGATTGTGTGTTCTCGAGGATCCAAGACTCAGGAGATTGATATTGGCAGAAGCTCATTCGTTGAGGTATACGTTACATCCGGGGAGTAACAAGATGTATCAGAACCTCCGAAAGGTATATTGGTGATCAGGTATGAAGAGAGATGTAGTAGACTTTGTGGCAAAGTGTCTCGTATGTCAGCAAGTGAAGGTAGAGCATCAGAAACCTGCAGGGTTATTACAGCCTCTACCTATATCGACATGGAAATGTGAGCATATTACCATGGATTTCGTGATGGGTTTACCAAGGACCCGCAGGAATCACGATGCTATATGGGTGATCGTCGATAGACTGACGAAGTCAGCCCACTTCCTAGCTATGAGAGCGATCGATACTCTGAGTTCATTAGCAGAACTGTATGTACGCGAGGTAGTGAGGTTACATGGTGTACCAGTGAGCATAGTCTCTGATAGGGATTCCCGCTTCACTTCCTACTTTTGGGGACACTTTCAGGAAGCCATGGGAACCCAGTTGAGTTTGAGCACCGCTTTCCATCCTCAGACAGATGGTCAGTCAGAGAGGACTATACAGACTCTGGAGGATATGTTGAGAGCATGTGTGCTAGATTTTAGAGGCTCCTGGGATGACCACCTGCCACTAGCCAAGTTCACCTACAACAACAGTTATCATTCAAGTATCGGGACGGCACCGTATGAGGCTTTGTATGGCCATAGATGTCATTCCTCTATTGGATGGGAAGAAGTGGGTGTCCGTAAGATTTTCGCTCCTAACATGGTTACACAGGCATCTGAGGATGTCCACTTGATAGTAGAGAGACTGAGGACGGCTCAGAGTAAACAGAAGAGTTACGCTGACAGGAGACATAGGCCACTAGAGTTTGGAGTTGGTGAGTCCGTGTTTTTGAGAGTTTCTCCTTCCAAGGGCATTGCGAGATTTGGGAAGAGAGGAAAGCTAAATCCTCGCTATATTGAACCCTTTGAGATACTTGATCGAGTGGAAAATAAGGCTTATAGGTTAGCATTGCCACCAGACTTATCAGGTGTCGATAACGTCTTCCATATATCGATGCTTCGAAAGTATCATTTGGATCCGGCACATGTGATTAGTTATGAGCCTTTGGAGCTCCGAAAGGACTTTTCATATGTTGAGCAACCGATTCGGATATTGGATAGGAAGGAGATGGTTTTGAGATCGAAGACCATTGGGTTAGTGAAGATTCTCTGGCAGCATCATACTTCAGAGGAAGCTACTTAGGAGCTAGAGAGTCTGATGCGAGAGAAGTACCCTCACCTATTTGATGACTGACTTGTTTCTAATTTGGAGGACCAAATTTTCTGAGTAGGGGAGGATTGTCAGACCTGAATTTTTTGTAGCTTGTACCTTATGATTCCTATGTGTATGAACACTCTGTTATTATAGTTGAATCATAAGAAGAGTATTTACTAGACTCAAAGTGTTAGTGAAATGATTTAACACTCAAAAGCTACATAAAAAGCCTAATGTGGACTATGTCATGCCCCGGAAGTGCGGAAAATAGGGCTAATTTAAAACTTTTTATTCATTAATTCACAATTAAGAGTGCATTCCTGTACAGTGTCATACATCATCACCTATATTATACCTCAGGATCTCGTCATTTAATAGTATATATTATATCATATACATTACTTGATCTCAAGTTAATTAATCCTAATACATCCCATACAATGTTATATATCAAGTGTCTGCAATTATGATAATTGTCTGGGTACATGAAAAGATAAAAGATACCTTAAAATACAATATATGGCCTGGAGCTCAAGTCCTCCACTAGCCACTACTCCGTACGTCGCAGGAAAACCCTTTTCACTTGAAGAGATCTGGGGGGAAAGAAAACAGGGTGAGCTTCTAAATCGCTCAGTAAAGGGGGTAAGGGACTCATTTCATAAACCAAAATGCACATCACAAAATATTTATTTGTATGTGAAACTCATTAATCTCATTTGAAAACCATAGCATGAAAGTACTCAAAACGACATTCTCATGTCTCAAATCATGTGAAAACATGAAGTAAAAAGGCTCAGTCTAGAGCAATAACAAAGCATGTGAAAATAATGCGATAAACGCTTTCTCAATTAACGTGATAAAATCACTGTAATAATAATGCACGTGGCACAGCCACTAAACACACGTGGCATAGCCACTGATTTAAATTCACACGTGGCACAGCCACTAGACACACGTGGCATAGCCACTGATTTAAATTCACGCGTGGCACAGCCACAGAATAGGGTTTCTCGAGTGGCAACGGCCACCAATTAGGGTTTTTCACATGGCAACGGCCACCAAATAGTGTTTCTCACGTGGCAACGACCACCAAATGGGGTTTCTCACGTGGAAACGGCCACTAAATGGGGTTTCTTACGTGGCAACGGCCACCAAATAGGGTTCTCACGTGGCAACGGCCACCAAATAGGGTTTCTCACGTGGCAACGACCACCAAATGGGGTTTCTCACGTGGCAACGGCCACCAAGCATACGTGGCATAGCCACAGAATGGGTTATTCTCACGTTACCAGAACGGAGGAGAATCGGGCTTACATGCTACCAGAGCAATGCCCGGTGTGTACTCAAACTACACACCTAAGTCTTAATCATATAAGACTAGTTTGCCTTCACGTAGAACTCATAGTGGTTTTTCTCTCATAAAACTTATTTGAAAATCGTTTTGTACTCAACACAAAACATATTGAAACCGGGTCCCAACCGGCAAAACACGCACACATTTCTCAAATCTCAATATTGCCTTAACATAGAGCCCAGTTATAAACTCATAAAAACATTGGGCTCCAACCGGCTATAAAAATCGTGTGCAATTGTATCACAACACAACACTCAACATGCTTGTTTTATAAATCACAATTCATGCTATAATAGTTCGCAAATCACATACACAAATGGTTTAGTTTCCCTTACCTCTTTGCACCTCGTATAGTGCAATCGTTTCCCCCTTGACACGGACTAGTCCCGCATTCCACTCTGGAACTCCCGAGCTGTCCAAACGATGTTAAAACATCAATATTCATCATCACAGTAACCTCAATTCTCAAAAATCGAGCATAATTGCTCATAACACCTCAAATCTCTTGATTCTCGTAACTCTACCCCAAACTACACTCTCATTCACAACATCTCAACGTTCTACATTTCTCATGCCAATTATCTATACTAATTCACCACATTGTCTAAATTTCTATTTATAGCTCAAATTCCCAAAATTGCTAAATATCATTATCACTCCAACCACATTGTAATTTCATCAATCCCTAATCATTTTTTAGCTATTTGAACACAATGCCAACAACCATTATCATCAAAATCATCTCAAATATCAAGATCGAGGTTTAGAAATTACCTAAAGCTTGTGAGGTGCACAACCCACGCCTCGATTCGATTCGTCCTTCGATTTCTTAGTATGTTGTTCTCCCTTTGACGAGGAACAACTTTCCTTCTTGCCACAACTTCTAATTTGGACGAAAATGGGTGCTTTGGATGAGTGAGAAAGCTAGGTTTCGATGAAAATGGGGGTTGGAAGAGAGAGAAAGTGGGATTGCAGGAGAAAAACAAGAGTTCTTTATATAGGCTGAGGGTAGGAGATCAATCTGGCTCTTGATGAGATCGATCTGCATTTGAATTTTTGGGACGATTTGGGGCAATTTATGCCTAGGAGATCGATCTGTCGAGGGGTGAGATCGATCTCTTTATGGCTTTATGAGATCGATTTGCTTCTTGAGGAGATTGATCTTCTCCCAAACAGAATCATTTGGAGATCGATCTCTTCCTCATGAGATCGATCTTCTCTCAAACAGAATCATAAGGAGATCGATCCTCTTCCATTGGAGATCGATCTGCTCCTCAAATTCCTCCTTCCTTGTCATTTTTAACTCACTAGATCGATCTCTCCTTCTCCCATATCGATCTGTCCTCATAACTTCATACTTATTTTAAGCACTTAACATATAAATCTCCAATTATCATTCCCCAATTCACTTAGCTCAATAAATTACACTTCAAATTCTTATTACATCATTAAAATATATCTAAAATTCTCAGATCTCACAGACTATAAGCGTCACAGGCTAAACCGAGTGAATCTAAATCATCCTAACTGAAAATAAGAACTTAAAATGAGAGAGCATAGAGAGCTAATGAAGGAAAGTCAGCTTGATTTAGTCCCAAACATAGAAAAAAAGAGAAAAAGCTAAAAAGGGTAAAATGGACCTTTTTGGCGAGAAAAGGTGTTTTGGGTATAATTATCCACCGAGAATGGTTGAAACATAAAGATGAGAGTGTAAGACATAAGATATGACACTTTCAAAATTTTGAGAAAAAGTCAACTTGATCAATGGTTAAGGAAAAAGTCAACTATTGTTAAGAAAGTGGACTTTTACCATAGTTGACTAATCATGGTTAAAAATTAACCCAAGTGTGGAGAAAAAATTGGGAAAAAATATTTTTGACCAGAATACAAGATAATCATCCCCGAAAGTAAGAAAAATTTATTCGGAAGGATTCTAGAATAAATTTAATGGTTAAGAACGTAATGGGCCTAAGGTGAAAATTTTAAAGCCCATTAAGGTATACTAAACGTATATCGAAATTCTTAGGTCCTTTAGACCAAATTTTTGGACCAATTGATTAGCCAAATTTTGAGACAATTAAAGGCCCGAGACATAGTAAAAATTTCAGCCCTAAAGCCCTTTAAGAAAGCCCAAACCGAGAAGCCCAAATGGAAAAGCCCATGAGATAAATATCTAACCATAGTTAAAGCTAACCATGACTCATTAGGTGACTCATGGCTAAGGCTTGGAAAGTCAAGCTTAATGGCTGAAAACTAAAGATTAATGGCTAAGTATGTGGCTTATAAAATCAGCCACACCATTGTCATCTTCATCACACCAAATTCAGCTAGAAGAAGAAACCATTGAAACATATTATCCAAGCTTTCTCTCACTAGAAATCACTAGGAATTAGGCATAATTGGAACTTGCATCCTTCATGGAAGTTGTTCCAAATTGAAAGGAGAGTGACATATGTTGGAATTGGCTATCAAGGAGCCATAGAGTGCAAACCGAGAGCCTTCAAAGATTCGGCCAAAGGGTGAACACAACAATTGGTATATTTTCTAATTTTCAATTTCATATATGTTAATGTATGAATGATTTTAAGTATGTTGATATATGTTTTAAGCATTGAAACATATTAAATCACCATGAAGTTGGTTAGGCCGAGAGTGAGTAATGAGATATTGATTTATGTCCATATGATTTTAAGGCATAAATGGATTAATGTACATATGTTAATGATTATGGTGTAATTAGAATTAATCAAATTGATTAATTAATACATGTAATTAGTTGGCAATCAAGGTGTTTGATAAAGTGCCTAAATAAACTATATGATGGTTAGGAATGTTGCCAACCAAGTGTTTGTGAAAATGCCTAAGTGAATTGGCTAAGAAATAGGCATGGATGGCATGCCATGGCATAACCGATGGCCATGGCATGTGGCCAAGAGGCCCAATGGACCAAGCCCAAATATTTTAGGCCCAATATGATGTAATGGGCCTAGGACAAGCCCAATAAGAGTTGATGGGCCCCATAAGCCCAATAGGCCAAACGAAAATGAATAGTAAAATGAAAATGGGCTTAAGACATAGTTAGGCCCATTAAGGATTATTAAGGCCCATTAAGAAAAATAGACTGTATTTAATGTGAAATATAATAGGAAAAGTGTAATTAACCTGATAAATGGTTATATGCAGCTCCAGAGAGTATTGAAGGAGCAAATCGGACTGCTGAAACGAGCTGCGCAGAGAAAGTGAAATTTCTCGAGTGATTACAAGTAAGGGACTTTTGTGAGTAGTTAGAGATACCTGCACGTATTTTCGTCTGCTTTTACATTCACTTAAAAACTCTAAGGGTCAGAGAAAGTGAATAATAATTATTGCGACCCGATAGTGGCAAATTACGATTTTACCCCTAGTTAGTCAAAAAGTCAACTTTTGTGAAAAGTTACAAAAAGCATGGAAACTACTATTGTGAGTGTTTAACTGCTGTTTAGCATGAAAATAAATAGATGAGCTAATGATTTTAAGGTTAATGTGACTTAAGCACACTTTATAGTGCTGATTTTAACATTTTGTAAACCTTCCCTTTTTAAAGAGCCATCTATCATATTATGTGAGAATGAATCGTGCTAGAGCACAGCTCGCATAGGATTTCATATATTTTCCACATACATTAGTGCTGGATTTTGATTCGCACTAGATTTTCATGACATGCATGATAGAGTACTGGAGTTTTTACTTGTACTCAGTTTTATATGATATATGCATGAGAGAGTGCTGGAGCGATTAGCTCGTACTCGAGTTTTACATGAGATACATGACAGAGTACTGGAGCATTGCTCGTACTTGATTCTTCATGGTTTATACATGACATAGTACTGGAGCTATTGCTCGTACTTGATTTGATGATATTATGCATAGCATGGTACTGGAGCTATTGCTCGTACTTGATTTAATACATGAACTATGCTTTGACCTAGTTGCTGGAGGTTTACTCGCACTAGAGTTGAGTTTGTGATGTGAAACAGTGTTTGAGCGGAGTGTCGACTGTGAGTCGCACTTAAGGCGCGCACTGTATGTGATATATAATACATGTTAAAACCCATGCCAGAGTCCTTGTGTGACTGTGTCACATCTTGTGAGAGGATATCCACATGAGGGTAATATAGACGTGGTATGATATTCCATGGTTTGAGGGCTAAGACCTATGACAGGCACCCCGACTGTGATGTAGGGTCTACGGGTGTACTTTGTACCGTGCCCGGGGCATGGGAGTACGATATACCGTGTGTTGTTGTATAGCTGACGGTTGTAATGGACTGACCACCCTCCCGTTGCAGCAGTGATGCCCCGCACACCGAGTACTGTGTTGCTTGGGATCACATGTCGGATATGATCATAGTCCAGGATACTATTTACATTGCACCACGGAGTCTCACATGATATATCACATTGATTGACTGATTTAAATTACGGACAGACCTGAGGGATGGGTCGGACTCCGATTTTGTTATGTGAATGATTTAAATGCCATATTTATTGTGATTTAAGTATACATGGCATGATTTATCTAAATGCATGATTTATATAAAAATGCATTGTTTTGCACTACATGCCTACATTTGAGAAAGAAAGCATGATTTTTGTACATGGGATTTAATCTGTACAAGTATACATATACATATATATATATTTAAAGACATGCTTTTAAAGTGAGTTAAGGAAATAATGTTTTCAAGGCATAGCATTATTTTGAGTAGATAGTGTAAATATCTACTTGCTTGCCTGATTTCCTTACTGAGCGCGTTGTATGCTCAGCCCCCTTTCTTTACATCTCTCTACAGAGCATCAGTAGAGCGAGAGCTATCAGAGGGATAGTATTCCTGAGTCCACTGCTAGTTCCTATCGACCGCTAGGTATACAGATTTTGTACGGTTATGTATCTAAACATAGAAACAGCACAGTGATGTATACGATATATATTATGGGGAATGTTTTTGTGTTAGATTTTATATAATCTCACATGTATTATAAAAGCAGTTACAGTCAGTAATAGTATATTGACATGTGTGTATTATAATGGATAATGTGGTAAGCGAGGACTCTGATATCGAATCACAGCCCAACCATTGAAGAGAGGAAAGGTAAATTAAAAATGCGAAAAATTTGTAGTGATTTTGGTTAAAGTCATGGATTGAGAACGGGTCCTGACAACTGATTTGCAGGTGGGTAGGCTCATATATAAGCTGTTGTGCTGCCGAAATTTCTATCGGCCGTATAAGTTAAAATATGGAAATTAATTACAATTACGAGTAACGAATTAGGAAAAGTGTTTGACACTGCACAGGAATACAGCCTAAGTGAATAAGGGAATAAGTGGGTAAATTAAATAAAAAAAATTCTCCGATTTTCAAGGGTCAAGGGTTGTTACAGTTTAGGTGGTATCAGAGCAAAGGTTGTCTAGTACTGTCAGTGTCAAAAATAAGGATTAAATTACGCCCCAATGTCTGTGCTTGTCTGGTTGTAGGTAATGTATACCTAATAACTTTAAGATTCGATCTTTGGAATTACGCGCAGGTATTAGAGCACTGCACGATGAGTGGGAGACGCGGACGTACCCGGAGGCAGGCTCAGCCACCTCTGCCTCCTCCACCCGAGCCAGAGAGTCCTCGTACTCATATGGCTCAGTTTGAGCAGCGATTGGAGCAGCGCCTCGAGCGAGGTTTGGAGACGATAGCTGCCATAGTTGCCTAACACCTAGGGGCAAATGTTTCTGATTCTGCTGGCACGGCACCAGTTCCTACTCCGGTGCAGACTCCTTCGCAAGCACCGCCACCTCCTCTTCCACTAGTTCCTCCAGTACCTTTGGCACCTCGGCCTCCTGTACAGGCCCGGAGGGAGGAGAGAAATATCGGTAGGATGAGAGATTTCCTGAATATGAGGCCTCGAGCATTTAAGGGAATTAAGAATCCAATAGAGGCCGAAGAGTGGCTGGTGAGCCTTGGGAAGATCTTTGACTTTTTTGGGTGTTCTGATGTTGAGAAGGTCTCTATGGCCACTTACATGCTGCAGGGCCAAGCAGAGTATTGGTGGGGATCCACCAAGGTCCTTCTGACTGCTCAGCATCCGGTGATTAGTTAGGATGCTTTCTCTACAGCCTTTAGGAAGCAGTATGTTCCACTAGCTGCCCAGCAGAAGTTGAGGATGAACTTTCTGAGTTTGGTACAGGGCAGTATGACCGTGGATGAGTACGAAAGTAAATTCACCATGCTGATGAGGTATGATCCGGAGACGTTCTAGAATGAAGAGCGTCGGACTGAGAGGTTCTTAGCAGGGTTAAGGCCAGCTATCAGAGACCGTCTTTTGGGGCTATAGATTACAGAATTTCAGGATGCTTTGGGTAGAGCACAGATGGTCGAGAGGGGCCTCAATGTCACCCAGACGGAGTATGGTTTTAAGGGAAGGACCAGAGATGATAGTGTACAGATGGAGTTGGCGAGATGGGATTTTAGGAGGGGCCAGCCTAAGAGGCAGAGGACAGATGAGTCTCGGGCTAGGATTGATAGACCCATGGCTCCTATAGCTACCCCACAGACTACTAGAGGCTTCCAGTAGTACGAGAGATTGTGCACTAGTTGTGGTAATTTCCATAGTGGTGCGTGTCACTGGTCCTCAGGGAGCTATTTTAGGTGTGGACAGAAGGGACACCGGATTAGAGATTACCCATGGAATAAGTTCCCACAGCTTCCAGAGCTACCACAACAACCTGAGAGGCAAACTCCCTAGAGACAAGTCCCACAGAGACGAGCTACCGTAGCAGAGAAGGGCAAGGAGCCTGCCACTCATGGCAGGGTCTGCTTTGGACACAGAGACTGCTGATGCCTCCGCTGAGACCATTCAGGGTAAGCTTTTAATTTGCAATCATGAGGCACGTGTGTTGTTTGATTCAGGTTCCACACACTCTTTTATATCACCCCACTTCGCACGTAAATTGCGTGTTAAGCCTGAAGCTCTAGATTTTTCGTTACACGTTAGTACAACCATGTATGAATCACATAAAACTAATATGGTGTGTAAGAATTGTGAAATCAAGGTAGGAGATAGGATTATATTAGCAGACCTAATCTAGTTGAGCATGTATGGTTTTAATGAAACTTTGGAATATGGATTTCATTAGGGGTTACCAAGGACCCGAAAGGGGCATAATACAATCTGGGTGATCGTAGACAGATTGACTAAGAGTACCCACGTCTATTTTGATGGACCCGAATGAATTTGGAGGACCAAATTCTTTTAAGGTGGGGAGAATGTAAACCTCACAAATTTCCTACATTTAATTAGATTATATTTTAATGGAAGTGTGGATGTTCGTTGTAGGGCTCGAGAATATAGGAGCCGAGAAACCCGTGAATGACTAGGAACCCGAAGATACAAGAAGTGATAAAGCAAATGCAAGTACAAAAGGATTGGAAAATTTTAAAGTATTAGTTGAAAATTGATGATGTAAAAACTTGTATCGGGAATTCATAAGGAGTGATGGAATCCCGATAATATTTCATTTTCAAAATAATGAGAATTTCATGGAAGGCATGAATATTGTGTCCTTGGATAATCTTACAAGGAAATGGGTATATATAGATATATATAGATATATATACATAGGTGTATATGTATATATATATAAATATACATGACATTTAAATAGATGGATAATAATATATATGTAACATATATATATATATATATACTATGAAATGCATAGTATATAATATATAAGTATTAATAAATAAATAAAGCTTGAGACAAATAAAAAAATGATTAAATGATTAGATGAAATAAAAGGAAATGGAAAAAAATAAATAAATAAATAAATAGTAATAATAATAATAAATAAACCAAACAAACAAATACCTATCTACCTATTAAGATAACATATATATATGTTAATATAATATATATATATATATTGATATTATATATATGAGTTGTACGGAATTGGCTTTCAAAGAAAGCCAATTCCGTCTCCTACTAATTGGAAAAAGGAAAAAAACAAATCAAATAGAGGAGCTGGGCGGGAACCAAAGGGAGAAAAGAGAAGAGGGAAGAAAGGAAGAGAAGGGAAGAAGGGTGGCTCGGTTGGGGAAAAGAAGAGAAGAAAAGAAAAGGAAGGGAGAAGAGAGGGCTGGCCGGGAGAAGAAAAGAAAAGAAAGAAAGGAAGAGGAGGGAAGAAGAGAAAAAAAGAACCGGGAAAACAAATCAGGAGTAAGAGAGCTGATCGAGGAAGGGGGAAAGGAAGAAAGAAAAGAGGAAAAGAAAGAAGAGGGAGACCGATTGGAGGAGCAGCAAACCGAGGCTTGGAATTTGATCAGTGAAGCCGTGGAGCAGGAAGGCCACAAAGCTGGGAATAAAGGCGTGAAGTGGCTCCTCCTCGTGATGTTTTGAGCTGGGTGAGGACTATCCTTTCGGGTGGTTTGGAGCCGATACAGAGTGGACCAAGAACTGGAAGAAGTTACAGCAGACCGAGATTGAAGGAAGCAGACCGAAGCAGGGGAGGCTGAGTGAAAAGAGAAGGACCCTAGGGCTGAAGGGGAAACCGAGAAAACAGAGAGGCAAGCTGGAACCGAGAGGTTGAGGAAGAAGGGAGAAAATAGTGAAGGCAAGCTGGAAACCGAGAGGTTGAGGAAGAAGGGAGAAAACAATGAAGGCAAGTTGGAAACCGAGAGGTTGAGGAAGAAGGGAGAAAACAGTGAAGGCTGGAACTGAGAAGGTTGAGGAGGCCACAAACAGGGAAACGCAGGGTGGTTGTTGGTGCACCGTGGTTGTTTTGGAGGCTGGAAACAGCTTGTGCAAGGGACTCTAGGAAAGGCAGTTCAAGGCTGATTTTGGGGCTGTGTACTGTGGACTTCAGGTGGCTTTATAGGCTGGGCAAGCTGAATAAAGAACAGTGAAGATTACTAACTGAGAACAAGAAGGAAAAGGTAAAATACATGTATGTATATATGTATATTGATGTACATGTATATATATGTATTGTATGTATATAGCATGTTAGTTATAGATTAAATTAGACAAAAAATGGAATGATGAGAAGTAGGCAAAAATATATATTTATGATATTGAATAATGGAGACAAGTGATAATATATATGTATTTATGTGAATAAAAATATATATATATTTGGGTATATACATATAGGTGTGTATAATGAAGGGGTATGTTAGTATATGTACATATATTTGATAAATGAATAAGGAAAGCCAAGGATAAAATAAATATGAGTATATACTTAGGTGTATATACATATAGGAGTATATGAAAAATGTGTATATACTTGGGTGTATATACAAATGAGTGTATAAAATAAATGTGTGTGTTTTAGTAAATGTACAAACAAGGATATATATATATATATATATATATATATATATATATATGTGATAAGAAAAAAATAAAAAACAATGATATATATATATATATATATTACGTGCATATACATATGAGTGTATATAGGATGAATTTGTGCTAGTATATATATATATACAAAGAATGTATATATGAGATAGGAAAAGAGTGAAAACAAATAAATAAATAAATAAATATATATATATATATATACATATGGGAGTGTATATATATATATATGTATTTATGTGTACATACATGTAGAGGTATATAATAAGGTGTATGTCAATAATTGTACATAGAAAATAATATGTGGTAAGGAAAAATATATAAACGTGCGTGTTGACTTAAGTACGTACAATAATACGTACACACGCAGTAGTTACGAATAGGTTACGATTTTAACACAATTCGGGCAACTCGAACGAATAGGGTACTAAGTGTACGATTTCGGTGTAGGTGATCGTAGAAGGAATTAAGGGAGGTACTAAGAGGCGTCACCACTCGAGCACGGAGATTTCGATAGATCGAGGTAAGGGGTTATAATTTAAAACAGTAATAGTTACTTTCTGAATCTCGATAAAGAAAGCTTGCAAAGACATGGAGTATGATTTTCATGCATGTTTCTAAATTATATTTCTGATCAAGACTATGCTCTCTGTATTTATTTTTTGAATAATTGTATATAACTGAATTTGATTTCGAAATAAGAGCATGTCTTAAGAAATGATCTTTCGAATAAGATGATTTTAACTCGATGTTTTCGTATATGAAAACTATAGTTGTTATGAGACTAAGGGCCATTTATGTTGCATGTTTACGTTCGTCAACTTCGCCTGTGTGGCGTCTGACTCACCTGTGTGGCGTTTGGACTCGCCTGTGTGGCGTTTGAACTCGCCTGTGTGGCGTCTATATTTTGCCTGTGTTGCGCCTGTATTTCGCCTGTGTGGTGCCTGTAATTCGCCTTCGTGGGGCCTGTATTTCGCCTGTGTGGCGCCTGTAACTCGTCTGTGTGGCACCTATAATTCATCTTTGTGGCGCCTGTACCTCACCTTTGTGGCGTCTGAAATTACCCTTGGGTCCTGAATTCCCTCTACGGAGGATGATCGGGTTATTTTGCCGCGTGATTGATTTGTTATTGCCGCGTGATAAATTGGTTATTGCTGTGTGATAAATTCGTTATTGTCACGTGATAATTATATGGCCGATGTAGTCTCAATTTGAAAATTTAACTTTGTTTTCAGAACCGGACTTGTAGTGTGTGTTCTGAATGTTACTATTATTAGCTTCAGAAAGTATCATTATATGCACTATCATGTTTTATACATAATTGAATTGCCAGTATCGTTTTAAATACATTTTCTTACTGGGCTTTTTCTCGAAAGCTCACCCCTCTACCTCTCAGATTACTTGTAGTGAACTGTAGGCGTTACCTGCCGCGTACACGACGTAGGCTGGTGGGGAGAGCTCCCTAGGCTACTTTTTGTACACGCAGAAAGGTATACATTTACATTCCTGTAGCAGACATAATTGTATGCACAGACACACATATTGGAAATATCAGTTGGTATGTAATTTTGTAAGGAACGATGTAAACATTAATGTTTTGAGATAATATTTGAGATGACTAGTATTAAATTGAAATAGATGTATTGAGTGGTAAAGATGAATTTAGAAAGTATGCTTGGTAGTTGTGGATATCTAGGTTTGCCAAAAACAACTTATTTGCAGGTGGATAGGCTCATATATAAGCCGTTGTGCTGCCAAAATTTCTATCGGCCGTATAAGTTAAAATATGAAAATTAATTATAATTACGAGTAAAGAATTAGGAAAAGTGTTTGACACTGCACAGGAATACAACCTAAGTGAATAAGGGAATAAGTGGATAAATTAAATAAATAAAAATTTCTCCGATTTTCAAGGGTCAAGGGTCGTTACAATCTGACCTTCATATTTTTCAGATTTTCTATAGTAACTTCATTAAAACATCCTTAATTTGCTGCCATAGTCATTTCCTTATCCATTCATTCTTGAGACTTGAAAATGGCATCCAATCACACTTAGTACATATTAAAACTTGTTTGTATGCCTTGCATGACCAAATACATACAATATATAACTAAATGTGAACATAAAGATTTGCACCACTTATACAATTTCATTCCACTTTACTCCAGTACTCATTCATCATATATCAAATTCCATTTCTTCATAATCATACTTAATGCAACTTGTACATGTCACGACCCGAACTACCCAAAAATCAGAGTTAATTTTTCGCGTTTTGTTATTTTTATTACTTAAATTCTTACCTGTCTTCTGATCATGACCACACTCCACTAATAATTGGGCTGTGCGTCAATGCCAGTCCCACCGTTCAATTACCATCTAACTTATTTCTTCTCCCGTCATTTATAATTGTTTACATTAATTATACATCCCCTAAAGTTACTTACAAACATGTTACTGTGCTATGCTTATGTAGATACAATATGTACAAGTGTATATACCTTATGTCGATGGGCAGCAGCGGATATCCAGAATGCAGTACTGAGTCGCCTCAACTTCAACTGGAGATTATCTGTGGGAGAAAATGAAAGGGGTGAGCACATCAAGCTCAGTAAGGCAATCCTACGAACAAGTAGGTAACCATACTACCTACATGAACGTGGTGACATGCATAAACCACCCTTTCTCCACACATTTTAAAACAGATGATATGAGTTATGATGTTATGTAAATCAAGTTTGCACGGAAAATTCAACATGCAATTATTTCAAATCATTTCTTTCTCATTAAAAAAAATTCACAATAAGGTCAGGACTCGACCCCTCCTTCGGGTGATCCTGACTCACACAAAACCATGAAAGTCGGTTTACATCACACATGGGTTTAAAAAGTATGAAAATAGCATCATGCACATTTAATTAAAAACCCAGTTTAAATCATCTAAATCGTCGACATGTGAGACGAGGCAATATCTGTATAACGGCAATAACTAGGACTGGCCATATGTGTCCTCGTGAGTCCCTTTAGCTTCACGGATCCCAGTGTGCGAGGTCTCACCCTGATCGAGAACCGCCCGGGAGGTGGGTCAATCCAACCCGTCAGTCTTATCCGATCTTACGCATCCGAAGATGCCGTATCCGAAGATACCCCGTATCACAAAGATACCGTATCCGAAGATACCCCGTATCATAAAGATACCGTATCCGAAGATACCCGTATCACAAAGATACCGTATCCGAAGATACCCCATGGTACATCGTACTCCATGCTACTTGCACGGTACATCGTACTCCATGTACCCATATCACTCTAGGTACTCCAGCCCAAATGGCCTGCTTCCCACAGAGCGGTTTTGTTTCTCAATACTCATGCCACGTCTCAAAACGCACGTGCGAGCCTATTAAATCGGTGACACACAGTCTACCCGATGCTCCAAGCACGGCTCATCGCATGTTCTCATAAAATCAGTGCGAGCGATGCTCAGCACTCTCATCAAATCAAGTAAAATCAGTAGAGCCCGCTTTACATCCCCACAAGGCCGCCAACCTCATCCCTCACTCTCACCCTACTTAAGAGGTCTTTTGAGCCTGTTGGGCCTTTTGGCTGACTCCAAGGGCAGACAGCGCTACTCCACAAATCCAGTAAAACTAGTGCGAGCTAAGCTCAGCACTCTGTATATAAATCACATGAAAATCTTATAAAATCTGGTGCGAGTTAAACTCCAGCACCCTGTCACGAAAATCATGTAAAATCTGGTGCGAGTTAGACTCTAGCACCCATGCATGTAAAACTCTAGTGCGAGCTCTCGCTCCAGCACTAATGCATGCATCACAGAAATCAAACATCGTGCGAGCTGAGCTCTAGCACTTCACATGTAAATAAAAACATGTAGGCGGCTCGGTTATCTCCAAATAGTTTTCACAGAAATTACATCGTTTAAGGTATGCAATGCTATGCATTTTTCTTTAAAAGTGAGTCAGCCTACTCATGTATGTGTTAAAATACCTCCAGAATGAGCAGGAACCTCTTGTCCTTGCTCCTCCCAATTTTTCCTAAAGTTGAAAACATTTACCCTTAACAAGGGTATTTCGGTAATTTTACCCATACGGGGCACTAAAATTATTCTTCGACCTCTAGACCCTCCACAACATTTTTAAAAGACTGTATATGAATTCAAAATTGCGTAAAGCTACCTCTAGTAGCCCGTAAAATTCCCTTACCTTATTTTCCTGTCGAGTCTGACCTTTTCTTTTCCAATGTTATCTCATCGCGCAGTCCGTTATGCTCCCAATCAAATGCTCAGAACTGCGTATTAATATTCCTCAGGTCAGATATTATACAATTTAATTGTATTTAATATTTTCTGGGCTTAATTTAAATCATTGGGCCCGTTTACCCTTATTGGGCCTGATTGCACCTTAATGGGCCTTAATCGGCCTTAAGCCCATTTTCCACTTAATTTTCACTTTATCGATGCCTATTGGGCTCATTGGGCCCACTAATAATTTATTGGGCCTCGTTCTAGCTCTTGAATAACTAAATTCATTATTTACGACAATTTATCTAATTTTCCATAATTTAATTGAATTTATGCGAAATTTAAATTCATATCACGCATAACGATGTAAATTGTCGTAAATAAGGGTCACTTACCCGAGATTCCATGCTAGTCCGTAAATCGAGGCTATCTCGAGCTCTCGGTGGATGCCAATCGTCGAGCTACATAATTTCATGAATTTTTCGGGTAAATTTTCAGTCGAAAATTAATTAAATAAAATATTTCAAAATTTAAATCGGTCAATTCGACCGCTTATCGACTTACCCGAAGCTCGATTGCATCACAGGAATTTTTCCCAATTTTTTCTCTTTTTTTCCCTTTTTTTCTCCTTTTTTCCCCTCTTTTTGGCTGAACCGGTTCAGTCCGGTTCGGACCGGTTCAGACCGCCGGTTCTCTCCGGTTCGACCGGTTCACCACCTTGTCGACCGGTTCTCTGTCGGCTTCCACCGCCAACAGCTCCGTTGGGTCGTCCGCAGCTCGAATCTGGCCTCGGCTTCGCCTAAGGCCGCCGAAAAGTCATCGGTCCGGCCGTTCTCCTTTAGGTCGTCGGACCCATTTTCTTCTTCCGTCGGTTTCGGTGGCTGCCACCACCACCAATCTGCTCACCGTCGCCTGGGGAAGCTTCGGCTGGGGTCGATCGGGCCTGAATCGCACCGATCGTCGGTGATTCTCTCTCCCCCTCTCGGTTTCAGTTTTTCTCCGTTTCTCTCACCGGTGGCCGCCGTTCGGGCCTCCATGGGGCCGGTGATGGGTCGGGCCTCGTCTGGCTTTCCTTCGCCGGCCTCCGTCGGCCGTCGTTCCGCCGGCAGGGGCTCGGCCCTGCTTCGTCGTTCGGCTTTCGTTTCCTTCGCGTTTTCGTTCTTTCCAGTTTTCCTTTTTTTTTTTGTTTTAGATTCTTTTTTTTGTTTTATTATTTTTATTATTATTATTATTTATTTTAATTATTTTACTATTCATTAAAATACTCCCAAAAAATCCAAAATATCTACACTTATATTATTTTTATTTTAATTTAATTTATTTAATTTAAATTTAATTTATTAAATATATTTTTCTCCAAATTTTTGATATTATTCCTTCGCGCTTTTCGAGATATCGTTCCGATAATTTTTCGGTATTTTTAAAATTTCTGAATCTTGATCAATTGACCCAAAATTGTATAATTTCCTCATTATCGATCAAGATATCTTACATCCTTATTTTTAATTAAAATTTTCTTATCGCCTTAATACCGGGTTTTGGTATTTTTACCATTTTATCCCTGCTCTTGTTTCGAAAATCAATTTTACCTGACCTTCCTTCATACATCCCCCATCTTTTCTTATTTAATTTTCGTATTTTAATTAAATTCGGGTCTTACAACTCTCCCCCACTTAAGGAATTTAGTCCTCCAAATTAGAACCAATTCATATGAGTCCATAGACTACTCCGGGTACATTAATCGTATCATACTTCTTTAATTCTTATGTGACCTTTTCCGGAGTGTAACACTACCAAAAGACTTTAATTAGGGAGATCGTCTTAAATCTCAATACTTTTTCTTTCCTGTATAATGTCCGAATTAACTTATCAATATACTTATATTTTCATTAAACTGAACTTTTGGATCTCATATCCTATCACCTATGCTGGATCTGGATAGTATTTTCGAAGCATCAAAAGCTGGGACACAGAGTGGGTACCTGTTAATTCAGGTGATAACACCAACCTACAGGTCTTATCTCCCACTTATCCAATCTCTCAAAATATTTCATCCAGCGCAACTCAATTTACCTTCTTCCAAAAGTTCGCTATGTCCTTATTCTCTTAGGACAAGAAACATTTCAATCATATTAATTCACCAAGGGTGAATTCCAATACTTGTCTATCTGCTCTGAGGTGTTCTTAATCTCTCATCCTTAACTAAACATCCTCAGAGACTTATTATCCAAAGTCAGAAATAATTCTATCTGTCACCCACTTTTTCTTACCCAATTTGGGGAACAACCCCTACAGCCATACACTGCCTCATATCTTGTTATCCCGATACTCAAATGACTACTGTCGTTATTGGCGACTTCAATTAGAAATCAACTGATCATTTCCAGGAGCTTATAAAATCAATGGCACACGCTTTCATCGGATCCTCCAGAACCTATACAGTCCTCTCTGACTGACCATCTGTCTGAGGATGAAAAGCTGTGCTAATACTCAGTCGGGTTCCCATAGCTTCCTAAAAATATTCCCCGAAATGTGAAGCGAAGCGGGAATCCCTATATAATACCATGCTCACTGGAACGCTACTTAATGTTCCACAATCTTCCTTACACATAAATCCTGATACACACTCCGAGTATCTGGGGATTTCATAACCAGAAGGTAGGTAGACTTAGTCAATTTGGCGACTATCATCCAAATAGCCTCGTAATTCACCTAGGTCCTCTGTAACCCATCACGACATTCATGGAGACTTGCTCTCATTTTTCGTGCCGTGTCGATATAGGTAGAGACTGCAATAACTCTGTAGACTTTTAATACTCTACCGTATTTCTTTTCACATCTGACCAGCAATACCCTTTTCCTGAGATTTCAATATATTTATTTTTATTACCTTCCGTATGCACTGTATATCCCGAAGAGTGAGCTTCTGACAATATTACTATCTCATCAACTGTGGTCCTGGGGAGCACTCATATTGTCTCCGAACCTCTCTGTAAATCATCAACACTCGCTGTGAACTCTGTCACTGTACCCTTCTGAATCTGACCCAAACTATCGATATCGTGTCGATCATCACGCTAAGCCTGTCAAATCCGGGCACTCTCATCTGGTTCTAATCTCAGGCTAGCTGTCATACAATCACTATCATCATCAGAAGGGGTTACATCAATACTGAGGCTCATAACTGCTCTGGCAGCTCACGCTCCCTGACCATCATACGTAATACCATCCCGAGGCTCTTTCTGCTCAAGGCATCAGTCATCACATTAGCCTTTCCTGGGTGGTACAATTTTTCACAATCAAAATCTCTCAGAAGCTCTAACCCATTATGTATTCTCATATTCACCTCTTTCTGTGAAAACAAATACTCGGGCTTTATGATCAGTGCATATCCACAATTTCTCATCGTGTACCTAATAGTACCATATCCTCGGTACAAATACTGTTGCCAACTTTAAATCATGGGTCAGATAGTTTATTTTATGATCAAGGAGTTGTCTGACTTCATACTTGACTATCTCCCCATTATACATCAATACACAGCTCCTTCATAATTTTGAGGTATCCATACTCACTGAGAACCTCTTGAGCTGTTGGGTATGGTGAAAGTAATCATGGTGGTCAGTTCATACTTCATTGCACCAAAATTCACGTCACATCTATCATCTTATTTATCATCTCATTCCAAGATCACGTTTTCTTAGTTAAACGTGTCAACCAAGTATATCCATTTTGAACTCGCAGCAACCCATTTGTAAAAGCCATTTCCCAATTGTTGCGTATAATTTGCCTTAGACTTTAACTACACCCAATATATCATTGATAATGATGATTACAAATCGATATAATCCTTGACTTATTTACGCATAAGTGTATAAGATCCTTCTCAACCGCTTACGTTTTCAGGTACTAACCTGCGTCATTTCCTTTTCTTATCTTAACGGCTCTTATTAAATTCTACTATGTTAACCTTTATGATTTGTCGAATTTTAATATTCTTATCATCTTAGTAAAGGTATCCTAATGCTAAAGGTATTTATTACGACGATCGATTTCACGTTATCGGTTATATATATATAATTTTAGACTCTGTCAAGTCTTCAGGCGGGGAGGTATTTTGAAATACCTTTATTAACCTTCAGACTTAACCACAATTACTTTATATATCAGTCCATGTGGTCACAATTTATATTCGCTACTAATTGCTTTAATCCTAATGACTTCATATCGTAAGGATGTTCTCACCTTGCATACGCCTCTTATTCCAATACATATTGTATTCAGAATTAAGCATATCTCATCTTAAAGATTATCTCCTTAGTGTATCTATTATAACGAAACTCTTGTCATTATTCATTTCGTGAGTACAATCCTTTACTCCTTTAATTTCAACTGTTACACCCCTTTTTGTCTCTTAAAATCTCTATATTCATATTTCGTTAATTAATCCTCCTCTATTGGGGTACTCATTTATCAGTATCGTGCCCAATTATGTAGGCATTCATGCCTTTTACTCACTTATATGCGAATGATGGCGGTATGAATAAATATGTGGCACCAGGATCAACGAACATATGTACTTCATTATTCATAACAAGTGTGGTATCTTACACCACATCCATGAAACATCAATAGTGTCCTGGTCCAAGACATACACTCGCCTTCGTCCAACAGCCTACTTTCCTTTTTCTTTTCGGCTATGGCCTGCCTTTTCGTTGCAGCTATACCAACGAAGTTTTTCTGTCTCTTTACCTTTCTGTGGGGCGATCTCGCCCAATTCTATGCAATCAAAATCAATGGTCCGTCTTACCACACTTAACGGCCATTTTCATCAATACCGTGTAGGTATAGACCCTCTTTCCGTGGTATCCACCACACATCTCACACTGCTTACAGTACTTACACTGCTACACCGCTTCGTAGCAGGTCAGGGTCCTCCAATCACAATACCCCTCAAGAGTGCCAAAATTGGATGCACTGGGGTCTTACCAATTATCTTACTCCATAACTCGTCAAATTTAATCTTTTACCAATTACCATTTTCCCATTTTAATATCTCTGTCATTTCTCGATTCTCTTTCTGTCTCTATTTCAGCCCTCACTACCTTTCCCAATCTCAGAGGCGTGCAATTCATATTCTTATTTACCCAACTGTAAATCTGCGCACTGCCTCGGTATAGGTAATACCTCACGGGCCAATCGGGCTCTAATTGAAAAGTTGAGCCATTTCATAAACTTTAGACATCTCAACTGTCACTTGTTCATAGTGTCGAGGTAATATCTGCCAAAGAATATAACTGAGTTTCATACTCATAATCAATTTAGTATTCTTGGGCAGTGTAAGAAATTTTTCCTTTAAATCATGTTCGGGATATCCTGTCACCGGAATACATCCAATAAGATTTCTCATCTTAGCTATGGACGTTTAACACTTAAGATGGGTCGAGCGGGTTTCCACCAATGTTCCGCTGCGCCCTCTGATCTCATTCATAATCTGAGCAATTAGCTCCTCAAAATAATTCCCATGCTCCGCTTCAATCTCGCGAAGCGTGTCTCAATACTGTCCGATCTCTCTATCGGATTCAGTGGGGCATGCTCAACATTAGCCTTCATTTCAATTTCATCCTGGTTCTCACAGGTCAACTCAGCACGACTAGCAGGCTCAGGTCTACCTCTACGACCTCTGCCTCGTGCACTATCTCATCTAACGCGACTCATATTAGGCATTCCTGCATTCTCGACCATTTCTTAGTCCAAACCCATCTCGATATACACTATTGTATCTAACCAAGCACAGTAACACGGGGATGTAATTTTCTAATTACTGACACTGACACACATCAGACCAATTTCTGCTCTGATACCACCTTTATATGTCACGACCCGAACTACCAAAAAATTAGAGTTAATTTTTCGCGTTTTGTTATTTTTATTACTTAAATTCTTACCTGTCTTCTGATCGTGACCACACTCCACTAATAATTGGGCTGTGCGTCAATGCCAGTCCCACCGTTCAATTACCATCTAACTTATTTCTTCTCCAGTCATTTATAATTGTTTACATTAATTATACATCCCCTAAAGTTACTTACAAACATGTTACTGTGCTATGCTTATGTAGATACAATATGTACAAGTGTATATACCTTATGTCGATGGGCAGCAGCGGATATTCAGAATGCAGTACTGAGTCGCCTTCAACTGGAGATTATCTGTGGGAGAAAATGAAAGGGGTGAGCACATCAAGCTCAGTAAGGCAATCCTACGAACAAGTAGGTAACCATACTACCTACATGAACGTGGTGCCATGCATAAACCACCCTTTCTCCACACATTTTAAAACAGATGATATGAGTTATGATGTCATGTAAATCAAGTTTGCACGAAAAATTCAACATGCAATTATTTCAAATCATTTCTTTCTCATTAAAAAAAATTCACAATAAGGTCAGGACTCGACCCCTCCTTCGGGTGATCCTGACTCACACAAAACCATGAAAGTCGGTTTACATCACACATGGGTTTAAAAAGCATGGAAATAGCATCATGCACATTTAATTAAAAACTCAGTTTAAATCATCGAAATCGTCGACATGTGAGACGAGGTAATATCTGTATAACGGCAATAACCAGGACTGGCCATATGTGTCCTCGTGAGTCCCTCTAGCTTCACGGATCCCAGTGTGCGAGGTCTCACCCTGATCGAGAACTGCCCGGGAGGTGGGTCAATCCAACCCGTCAGTCTTATCCGATCTCACGCATCCGAAGATGTCGTATCCGAAGATACCTCGTATCACAAAGATACCGTATCCAAAGATACCCCGTATCACAAAGATACCGTATCCGAAGATACCCGTATCACAAAGATACCGTATCCGAAGATACCCCACGGTACATCGTACTCCATGCTACTTGCACAGTACATCGTACTTCATGGACTCATATCACTCTAGGTACTCCAGCCCAAATGGCCTGCTTCCCACAGAGCGATTTTGTTTCTCAATACTCATGCCACGTCTCAAAACGCACGTGCGAGCCTATTAAATCGGTGACACACAGTCTACCCGATGCTCCAAGCACGGCTCATCGCATGTTCTCATAAAATCAGTGCGAGCGATGCTCAGCACTCTCATCAAATCAAGTAAAATCAGCAGAGCCCGCTTTACATCCCCATAAGGCCGCCAACCTCATCCCTCACTCTCACCCTACTTAAGAGGTCTTTTGAGCCTGTTGGGCCTTTTGGCTGACTCCAAGGGCAGACAGCGCTACTCCACAAATTCAGTAAAACTAGTGCGAGCTAAGCTCAGCACTCTGTATATAAATCACATGAAAATCTTATAAAATCTGGTGCGAGTTAAACTCCAGCACCCTGTCACGAAAATCATGTAAAATCTGGTGCGAGTTAGACTCTAGCACCCATGCATGTAAAACTCTAGTGCGAGCTCTCGCTCCGGCACTAATGCATGCATCAAACAAATCAAACATCGTGCGAGCTGAGCTCTAGCACTTCACATGTAAATAAAAACACGTAGGCGGCTCGGTTATCTCCAAATAGTTTTCACGGAAATTACATCGTTTAAGGTATGCAATGCTATGCATTTTTCTTTAAAAGTGAGCCAGCCTACTCATGCATGTGTTAAAATACCTCCAGAATGAGTAGGAACCTCTTGTCCTTGCTCCTCCCAATTTTTCCTAAAGTTGGAAACATTTACCCTTAACAAGGGTATTTCGGTAATTTTACCCATACGGGGCACTAAAATTATTCTTCGACCTCTAGACCCTCCACAACATTTTTAAAAGACTGTATATGAATTCAAAATTGCGTAAAGCTACCTCTAGTAGCCCGTAAAATTCCCTTACCTTATTTTCCTACCGAGTTTGACTTTTTCTTTTCCAATGTTATCTCGTCGCGCAATCCGTTATGCTCCCAATCAAATGCCCGGAACTGCGTATTAATATTCCTCAAGTCAGATATTATATAATTTAATTATATTTAATATTTTCTGGGCTTAATTTAAATCATTGGGCCCGTTTACCCTTATTGGGCCCGATTGCACCTTAATGTGCCATAATCGGCCTTAAGCCCGTTTTTCACTTAATTTTCACTTTATCGATGCCTATTGGGCTCATTAATTCATTATTTACGACAATTTATTATTTACGACAATTTATCTAATTTTCACTTAATTCATTATTGACGACAATTTATCTAATTTTCCATAATTTAATTCAATTTATGCGAAATTTAAATTCATATCATGCATAACGATGTAAATTGTCGTAAATAAGGGTCACTTACCTGAGATTCCATGCTAGTCCGTAAATCGAGGCTATCTCGAGCTCTCGGTGGATGCCAATCGTCGAGCTACATAATTTCATGAATTTTTCGGGTAAATTTTCAGTCGAAAATTAATTAAATAAAATATTTCAAAATTTAAATCAGTCAATTCGACCGCTTATCGACTTACCCGAAATTCGATTGCATCACAGGAATTTTCCTCAATTTTTTCTCTTTTTCTTTTTCCCTTTTTTTCTCCTTTTTTCCCCTCTTTTTGGCTGAACCGGTTCAGTCCGGTTCAGACCGGTTCAGTCCGATTCGAACCGGTTCAGACCACCGGTTCTCTCCGGTTCGGTCGATTCACCACCTTGTCGGTCGGTTCTCTGCCGGCTTCCACCGCCAACAGCTCCGTTGGGTCGTCCGCAGCTCGAATCTGGCCTCGACTTCGCCCGAGGCCGCTGGAAAGTCACCGGTCCGGCCGTTCTCCTTTCGGTCGTCGGACCCATTTTCTTCTTCCGCCGTTTTCAGCGCCGTCCGCCGGTTTCGGTGGTTACCACCACCACCAATCTGCTCACCGTCGCCTGGGGAAGCTTCGGCTGGGGTCGATCGGGCCTGAATCGCGTCGATCACCGGCTATTCTCTCTCCCCCTCTCGATTTTGGTTTTTCTCCGTTTCTCTCACCGGTGGCCGCTGTATGGGCCTCCATGGGGCCGGTGATGGGTCGGGCCTCGTCTGGCTTGCCTTCGCCGACCTCCGTCGGCCGTCGTTCCGCCGGCAGGGGCTCGGCCCTGCTTCGTCGTTCGGCTTTCGTTTCCTTCGCGTTTTCGTTCTTTCCAGTTTTCCTTTTTTTTTGTTTCAGATTCTTTTTTTTTTGTTTTATTATTTTTATTATTATTATTATTATTATTTATTTTAATTATTTTACTATTCATTAAAATACTCCAAAAAAATCCAAAATATCTACACTTATATTATTTTTATTTTAATTTAATTTATTTAATTTAAATTTAATTCATTAAATATATTTTTCTCCAAATTTTTGATATTATTCCTTCGCGCTTTTCGAGATATCGTTCCGATAATTTTTCGGTATTTTTAAAATTTTCGAATCTTGATCAATTGACCCAAAATTGTATAATTTCCTCATTATCGATCAAGATATCTTACATCCTTATTTTTAATTAAAATTTTCTTGTCGCCTTAATACCGGGTTTTGGTATTTTTACCATTTTACCCCTGCTCTTGTTTCGAAAATCAATTTTACCTGACCTTCCTTCATACATCCCCCATCTTTTCTTATTTAATTTTCGTATTTTAATTAAATTCGGGTCTTCCAGTACGTACATCACAACTCTTAGTACACGTGTGTACATTCAACTTATGGACTTTGCATCACATATACTTTTTTACATTACTAGTACATTACGATACTTCATGAATTCATTTACATATGTATAAGGCTAAACCTATACGGGGTCTCACAATAAGTTCTTATATACATTATTTTTTTACATAAAATGATTGTTTATGTAAAATAAATTAATTTCTTAAAAATATTTTATATTTATAGGCTTACAAAAATTATGCACCAGTCGAAAATGTTAACAATTGAAGACAATTTTTACTTTAATGAAGTTTTTAGATTTTAATTCAACAATTTCATAAATATTTTTGTTTATGATTTTTTTATATTTTAATGAAATTATTTATCTTTATAATATATTATTATTCATTTATTATTTTAAATATTTTATATTATATTTTATCATTCTATATTTATTTTAGCTTTATTTTGATATAAATTATTATGTTTTAAATTAAACTTTTATATATTTAAACACATTTGAATAAAAACATTTGTGCATCGCACAAGTCACAAACTAGTTATATGTATATGAAACATTATTGATTAATAAACATGATTATATATATTTAATATAGAAATTGACATGTAATTTTTAACAATTAAATTAAATTTCAAATGGAGTAAAAGAATAAAAAAAACAAAAGAAAAACTAAAATACCAAAAAAATAGATAGTATAATATTCGGGTTTGGTGGGGCTTAGCTTGCATTATAAAATAAAAAAAGGGCTTGCACTAAAAGTCAGGCCCGATCTTTCGGGCTTAAGCTTAGCCATTATTACGTGGCCTGAGCTTGGGCTAGCTCATGATCAGCTTTACTCACTAGACATTGAGTTAGTGAGGCAATTGTGATCTTTTTACTATT
The DNA here is from genome assembly GCA_033439115.1 of Firmiana major. Classification (NCBI taxonomy): domain Eukaryota; kingdom Viridiplantae; phylum Streptophyta; class Magnoliopsida; order Malvales; family Malvaceae; genus Firmiana; species Firmiana major. The sequence goes on along the minus strand of CM065897.1, from coordinate 62,556,456 downwards.
TTTACATATTAATATTTTTTTATTAATTATTTGTCACCATTTTTCCAAATAATAAATGTTTTTGGTAGATCATATTATTTTTGAAGTTTTTCTTTTTCTTTGTTTTTTCGACTAGAGTTATCAAAATGGTTCGTGCTCGCGGGTCGATCTATTTATCCAAATATTTTTTAGGGTTAGTGTAACAATTGCATTTTTCATTTTGCAGTGAGTAAATTGAATTGTGGAGAAAATGATCAAGTTGACATAATTTGGGTGAAATTTAAATGAATTATGTAGATGTACAATGATAGGAAGTCGTTCTCAAAGTTTGGTCCAATTTCGTTCGGGGGTAAAATGATAATTTCGTAACTTAAAATTAATTTTGGTATATTAAATACATCTTGGAAATAAGGAATTTTGAAATTTAATGTGCAAAGTCAAAATTCATTAGTTAATACATGAAGTTAAGAAGACTGAAATAAATGTAAAGGGTTTAAAGTCTGCATTTATTGATTTATGTTGTTGGAAATAATTAATTCTTTAAATGCCATTTAGACAATAATGGGAGGAGAAAATTTCCTTGACCTAAATTGGCAATATTAGTCTTAAATTAATCCCTTTAAACAAAGACAGATCGTGGGGCCTAAAGAAATTGAGAAGATGAACGCTTAAAGTGATTAATGTAACCTAATCTAATTAAAGTAAACCTGATACTAATTGAAGGTCAACCTTTCCTTTCCTCTCACTTCACCATTTTCAGCCATTGAAGGCCTTGAGCAGAAACTCCATAACAGCTCACGTTTAGAGAAAGAAAACGCATGGAAGTTATTAGATTTTGGAAGGAAATGGGTGGAAAATCGCGTGAAGGAGTGAAGAAAGGCTTTGCATGTTTAGTTTGTGGTGATTTAAAGAAAAACCGAAGACTAAGAAATAAAGGAGTATTCGGCTTTAGTGAAAAGGTAAAAGCTATAGCCATATTTCATTTTATTGTAAGCTTGAATTTCTTTAAACTTACATTAAGTGGCTTGCATGTGATTTGAGTGAAGGAAGGCGCCAAATGGAGACCAAGAGGAACCTTGGGAGTTTCGATTATGGACACTTGATGATGAAGATGACATTTTTTCCATGTTGCTAATTTGATTTCTCAATTTCATGTTGAAATTGACGTGTATTAAGGCTTAGACTGATGAAAGGAAAATGGCTAAAGACATTTCGTTAAAAAAGTCAAGGTGAGAAATCTTTCATTTCTTACTTTGTTCAAACTATGCACTAAGAGATTAAATGATTTATGTGTTGTGTGAGTAATTTGTAGGAAGAGAATTAGAAATCGAGAATGAAGAAGGCTTGACGGCTCTCTATATTGATAATTATAAGGTGAAGATTAGTGATTTTTGAATGTTTAGAATTCGAATTTATAAGGAATTGTCTCTAATGGAGTTACATGCATGATTTGGTACAAAAGTGGTTCTATTGGTAACTTAGTTGCAAAAAGAATTTTAACGTTTGCTTTTGGTTGATGAAAGGTGTATTTTACAGTTTGAAAATGCGTGGCCTGTGAGCCTTGGCTCATGATTTCAAAGGCCTTCTCCCATTTCAGGAAGTTGGTAAGTAAAATTTAAATTGATTTTGTGGTGTTATTATATTGTGACATTAGAGGCTATAATTACTAAGTACAAAGTTGGTAATTGAGAATAAAAGTGACTCACGACCTTCTGAGGGCTACTTGATTTCAATTAAATTTAAAGGAAGCTCTCGGATAAAGAACAATTTTTGGTTAGCAATTTGATGACAAGAGCTACATTAGCCACATGTTGCATAGTTTGGCTAGTGTGGAGTTGGATTTAGCCAAGGAGAAAAATCGATCAAGGTAAGTTGGGAATGTAAGTGAATTATGAGAATGCTATATTTTCCAAATCTTTGATTTTGTGTGAACTTATCGTACTTAGAAATCTTGGAATTGAGCGAACTATTTAACTTGGTATAGTCTCAGCAAAAAAATGGTAATCATTACCTTATGGCTTTATTTTGTGCATGCATAGTTTTTAAGCATGTTTTATAGTTATAACTATGTTTACATAACTTGTTTTACATCAATAACTTATGCATTTGAAAACTGTTACATTTATGTATATGAATTTAAAGTTTAATAAAGTTCCATATCTTATATTTGAAAACTGTTACATTCATGAGAGATTGCATGATTTCGGAATTAGAGTAGCTATACCATATTTAAGTTTTATCTCTTATGTGATTTGGTAAAATATTATGGTGCATGACACCAATTAGTTGATTTTGTCAAAATGTAAGCAACAAGATAGACAAGATTTACATAGGTTCACCTTAACATGCTTCATATACTGTAGAAACACTTCAGCCTATCCCGTAGAGATTGGATAGGTACTAGTCTCATTTGGCCAATGAGATTGGTTTTGAGTTTATGATCATAGATAGTGCCACAAGTAGAGAGTATGATGCTATAAGACCCGATTTTAGTTAAAACACGAAAATTAAAAATACAAAAGGACTGAAAATGGAATTTTTGAACACGTGCAAGGGCAAAATGGTCAAAAGATCAAAAGTCGAAATAAATTTGATAAGAAAATTTAATTAAAAATAATGGATTCAGAAATCTTGGTCAATAAAGGTGAAATAAATTTATTCTGGGTTAAATTGATCAAGATATCAATTTATTGGAATTAATCGGGATTAATTGAAATTTTTAGTTCGAAAAATAATCCCGAAAATAATCGAAAAATATACCAAAAAGGGGTTAAGATAAATTAAATAAATTAAATAAAATAAAATAAATAAATTTAGAATTAAATAATAATTTTAAGGATATTTAAAGAGATAATTGGGTATTTTTTAATGTATTTTTAATGATTAAAATATTAATAAAATAAATAAATAATAAAAATAAATAAATAAATAAATATATAAAAATAAATTAATTAATTGAGAAAAAAAAAGAAAGGAATCAAAAAATTGGGGAGAGAGAAGAAAGAACAAAAAACGGAAGCCAAAAATGAGGGTCACCGGCGAGCCACCACTGGCGCCGGATGAGGGGCCACGACCACCGAAAAAGGAAGAGGAGAGGCCGACGACCTCCCTGGTACCAGCGACGAGCCACACCGATGCCGGAGGAGGCCGAAAAAGGAGGGAGAAGTCGCGGAGAGAGGAAGCAAAATCGGCGGCCACCGACGCAGATTTGACCCCTACCACCGCCGACCGAAGCTTCCCCACTTAATGCCGAGCCGATTGATGCCGAAAACGACCGATGAAACTGTCGGCAAACGCCAAAAACGACGGAAAGAGAAATGGGTTCCGACGGAAGAGGAGAAAGGCCGGACCAGCGACTTTTCGGCGACCTTGGACAAAACGAGGGCAGATCTGAGATGCAGACGACCCAGCGGAGCCACTGGCGGCGAAAGCCGACAGAGAATCGACCGACAAGGCCTTGAACCGGAGCGAACCGAAGTGAACTGGGGTGAACCGACGGGTCCGAACCGGGTCTAAACCGGACCGAACCGGTTTAGCCAATGAGGAAAGGAAAAAAGGAGAAAAAGGGAAAAATAAAAAGAGGAAAAAAATTGGAGAAAAATCCCAGTGATGTAATCGAGCTACGGGTAAGTTAGTAGCGGTCAAAATTGACCGATTTAAATTTTGGAATATTTTATTTAATTAATTTTCGACTAGAGATTTACCCGAAAATTAATGAAATTGTGTAGCTCGACAATCGATGTCAAACGAGAGCTCGAGACAGCCTCGATTTATGTACTAGTATGGAATCTCGGGTAAGTAACCCTTATTTACGACAATTTACACCGTTATGCATGCTTCAGATTTAATTATCGCATAAAATAAATTAAATTATGAAAATTTAGATAAATTGTCGTAAATAATGAATTGAACTATTCGAGAATTAGAACGAGGCCCAATAAATTGTTGGTGGGCCCAATGAGCCCAATAGGCCTCGATAATGTGAAAATTAAGTGAAAAACAGGCTTAAGGCCGATTAAGGCCCATTAAGGTGCAAGCAGGCCCAATAGGGGTAAAAGGGCCCAATGATTTAAATTAAGCCCAGAAAATAGGAAATACAATTAAATTGTATAATATCTGACCTGAGGAATAATTATACTCAGTTTCGGACATTGGATTGGGAGCAGATCGGACTGCGTGGCGAGACAGCAGTGGAAAAGAAAGGTCAGACTCCACAGAAAAATAAGGTAAGGGAATTTTGCGGACTGCTAGAGGTAACTTTACAAAATTTCAAGTCATATGCAGTCTTTTAAATTATCTGAAGGGTCTAGAAGTAAATAAATAATTTTAGTGCCTTGAATGGGCAAATTTACCAAAATACCCTTGTTAAGGGTAAAATTTACAACTTTAGAAAAAATTGGGAGGAGCAAGAACAAGAGGTTCCTGCTCGTTCTGGAGGTGTTTTGATGCATGCATGAGTAGGCTGGCTAACCTTGAAAGGAAAATGCATAGCAATTCATAGTTTCAACGATGAAATTGTTTTGAAAACTGTTTTGAGGAAACAGAGCCGCATACATGTTTTTATTTACATGTGATGTGCTAGAGCTCAGCTCGCACGATATTTTGAGTTGTGTGATGCATGCATTAGTGCTAGAGCGAGAGCTCGCACTAGAGTTTTACATGCATTGGTGCTGGAGTCCAACTCGCACCAGATTATATATATATATATGATTTTCGTGACACGGTGCTAGAGTCTAACTCGCACCAGATTTTACATGATTTTTGTGACAGGGTGCTAGAGTCTAACTCGCACCAGATTTTCCACATGATTTGATGAGAGTGCTAGAGCTTAGCTCGCACTAGTTTTACTTGAATTGACGAGAGTGCTGGAGCATCGCTCGCACCCCCCACTGATTTTTATGAGAACATGAGACGAGAGTGCTTGGAGCATCGGGTAGACTGTGTGTCACCGATTAAATAGGCTCACACGTGCGTTTAGAGACATGGCATGAGTATGCAGATATGATATGGGTCCACGGAGTACGTTGTACCGTGTAAGTAGCATGGAGTATGCTGTACCGTGTGGTATCTTCGGATGCGTGGTATCTTCGAATACGTGTGGCATCTTCGGATGTGTGGTATCTTCGAATATGTGTGGCATCTTCGGGTGCGTGGTATCTTCGGATACGTGTGGCATCTTCGGGTGCGTGGTATCTTCGGATACGTGTGGCATCTTTGGATGCGTGGTATCTTCGGATACGTGTGGCATCTACGGATGCGAAGGGTCGGATAAGACCGACGGGATGGAGTGACCCACCTCCCGGGCGATTCCCGATCATAGTGAGATCCCACACACTAGAATCAGTGTAGCAGAGGGACTCCTGAGGACACATGGCCATAGTCCTGGTTATTACCAATATACAAATGTTGCCTAGTCTCACATGTTGACGATTTTGATGAGATCTAAACTAGGTTTTAAACTAAATTTGCATGATGCTATTTCCATGCTTTTTAAACCCATGTGTGATGTAAACTGATTTTCATGGTTTTGTGTGAGTCAGGACCACCCGAAGGAGGGGTTAAGTCCTGACTTTATTGTGAAAATTTTAAATGAGAAAGAAATGATTTAAAAAGAGTTGCATGTTGAATTTTCCATGCGAACGTGTTTTACATGACATCATGAATCATTGCATCAGTTTTGAAATGTGTGGAGAAATGGTGGTTTATGCATGGCACCACGTTCATGTAGTAGTATGGTTACCTACTTGTTCGTAGGATTGCCTTACTGAGCTTGATGTGCTCACCCCTTTCATTTTCTCACACAGATAATCTCCAGTAGATGTTGAGGCGACTGAGTACTGCATTCCGGATATCCGCTGCTGCCCATCATTTAAGGTATATACATTTGTACATATTGTATCTAAATAAGTATAGCACAGTAACATGTTTGTAAGTAACTTTAGGGGATGTATAAATATTGTAAACTCTTATAAATGACTGAGAAAGAATTAAGTTATATGGTAAATGAATGGTGGGACTGGCATTGACGCACAACCCAATTGTTAGTGGAGTGTGGTCACAATCAGAGAACAGGTAAGCATGAAAGAAAATAATAAAACGCGAAAAATTTACTCTGATTTTTAGGTAGTTTTGGGTCGTGACAGATGCACTGATAGCTATAGTGCCTTGCGGTGAAACCTTAGTTCAACATAATGAACTATCTAAATTTAACTCACTTTGTATTTGAATTAGATATACATACTTTGTGATTTATCTTAATTGCATGCTTTTGAGATTTGTTTCAAATTATATTATATTAGTATACTGCATGTATTTTACAAGTTTGGGTTTTGATAAATTTCTTAACATTTTGCATCAAGACTTTGAAATTAAGATTTAATAACTACTTTTCTGTATTCTTATAATTCCTTACTAGGTCATGTTCACTCACTTCTTTACCACCTTGCAAATAAGCCCATGAAGTGACCTGTTAGGCTGTTGCAAGTCTTTGCTTGACTCGTCGGGCATTTTAAGTATACATCTAAGGTATACATGGTATTGCATTGGTTTATAAAATACTTGTTGGGTTGACATAGTGTTAGATGTGTATTGAGATGTATTATGGATTTCTATAAGTTGGTTTGGTTGTAATGATAATATGTACTTGAAGATAACCTTGTATTGATGGTCACGAAGACCATTTGATGTTTCATGTTGTATTTTGGGTTTCCTTAGAATGCAAATCGATGGTAATTAAAGTTGTAAATGAGGTTTATGGTTGTTTGAGTTGGCTTTTGTATTAAAGTCTTAAATAACCTTATAAAGAGTTATTACTTGTAATTGGAGTAGTTTGAGAATGGCATTTTATGTATTGGCCGAAAGGTTTCGGCCTTGGTATGTACTAAAGTTGAAGTTGTTAATTATGATATATTGGTAAGAAATAACTTGAGGTTACTTTTAGAAGAAATGGGAGAAATGGTGTAAGTACCATTTTGTTCATAAAAATGCCTTAAAATGTTGATAGATAAATGACTAATGGAACTTACAATTGAAAAGTAATGACAATTTGGTAAACCTTAAGGTACCAAATGGTTTACTTATCCTATTCGGTCAAAAATCAAAATGGTGAACCTTGTATATAGAGTGCATCTAGATAAGGAGATTAATATGGCTTAAATTTAGAGGTTGATCTTATTAAACTCAATGTTTCAACAAATAATTTACAAATGGAGTTCAAAAGGAGCATGAGTTGTCCAACTAAAGTTTAATTGAATATATGCAAAAAAAAGTAATGATATTAAATATTGGTGTGATGCATTGATTTGAGGTATGAATATATTTTAATGGTTGATTGATTTAGGATTAAAGATAGGCATTTAATATTATAACTTTTTACTAAAATCATGTTAAGGACATTGGATAAGATTAAATGCATGGTATTGGAAGGTTATTTTGATTTAGGACCTAGAATATAAATCAATTTTATTTAGTGAGGATGATTAAATTTAGGGTTAATTATGATTTGTGCTTACAATATACACACAAACTGTTTTGAAAGAAAAATCGAAAAATCGATGCGTACTTTTTAGGCTTTTGTAAAAATAGTAGAAAATTTGGGACTTGAACAATTAGGATATATAAATGTAAGCATGTTTAAATGTAAGTATATGTCACGACCCTCCGTGACTTAACCAAAACCACTACAAATTTTTTCATTTTTTACTTACCTTTCTTCTTATCAACAGTTGGGCTGTGATTCGATGTTATCATCCTCGCTTACCATAACATTCATTCATTATCATACATACATGTCAATATACTATCTACTGACTGTATTCACTTTTATAATATAAGTGAGCTCGTATAAAATCTAATGCAAATACATTCCCCATAATATACATCAAATACATCACTGTGCTGTTTATATGTTTAGATACAGAACCGTACAAAATATGTATACCTGTTGATCGATAGTGTAAGACTCGATTTTATTTAAAACATGAAATGAAAAATGCAAAAAGGACTGAAATGGTATTCCTAAACACGTGAAGGGTAAAACGATCAAAAGATCGAAATTCGATATTAATCGGGACAAGAAAATTTAATTAAAAATATAGGAATGAAAAATCTTGATCAATAACGAAGAAATAATTAAATTTTGGGTTAAATTGATCAAGATATGAATTTATTGGAATAAACCAAAATTTTTGCTTCGAAAAATAATCCTGAAAATAATCGAAAAATATACTGAAAAGGCAAAATAATATCGATAAATTCATTTATTAAATAAATGAATAAAATAATAATTTGTTTTAGATATTTTTAGATTTTTAATAATATTGTAATGAATAAAATATTATTAAAATAAATTATAAATAAATAAATAAATAAAAAAACAAAACTGAATGTTTTCGCGAAAAAAACGAAAGAGGAAACGGAAGCTGAGCTTCCCTTCTGCGGCATCGGACGGGACCACCGGCAACCTGGAGGCCACCGAGGAAAGCAGTCGAGCCACCAGTAACCCGAAAGAGGCGGTGAACGGCGATGAGAAGGGAGAGAGAAATCGAGAAAGCAAACCGAGAGAGGGAGAGGAATTTCCCGGTGATCGGCGCCGATTCGAGCCCGACCACCGATTACTGAAGGTAGCCCATGCCAAGACCGGCCAATAAGCGGCTGAATCAACTGGTGGGGCGGCAGCTAGCGCTGGCAACGGCAAGAAACAAAAAGGTACCGACGGCGATGAGAGAACAGGCCGGACCGGCCACTTTTCGGCCACCTTGGACGAAACCGATCCCAGATTCGAGCTACGGACGACCCCGTCGAGCTGCTGGCGGCGAAAGCCGATAGAGAACCGGTCGGCGAGGCCCTGAACCGGCCGAATCGGACAAAACTGATGGGCCCTAAAGGTATATGTCCGCAAGTACACGGGTCGTACAAGTAATATTGGGATTTGAGTCCCGAGTTATCGTCCCACAGAGAAGTTGATTAGCCTAATTAACTACTGATTAATCTTACCCTAAGTATATCCTAGCAAATTATGAAATTTAAGTTGGGTGATCTACATAACTAGAATTAAAAATACTGAAAGCAATAAAATAATAAAAACTAAATAAAACCGAGCAAAATTACTTACAGTGCTCTATGCAATTAAAATAAAAAACCTACAAAAGAAATTAAAACAATTTAAGCTAATTAACGCAATTAAAATAAAATGCAATTATGAAAATAAAGCAATAAAATTAAACTACAATTAAACTAACCTAAAATGCAATTAAACTACTTAATCAAAATGCAATTAAAACTAAACTAAAACTTAATGAAAATAACATCCTAGGAAATTAATAAAATAACTATAAAACAACATGTCTAAAATATTAACTCTAAACTAATCCTAACTATATCTAATTACTAATTTAACAATAAAATTTAACTAATGCATGTAACAAATTTAATCTAACTTAACTAATGCATGATAAAAATAAAAATGAGCTAAGGACATAATTAAATCTACTTTATGAACTAATCAAGCAAAATGGGTTATTGTGCATAAGGTAAATGCCAAACAAGCCTTAAGCAAATTTAAACCATAAAAAAAAATCCCTCCATTTACTGTTCACGTGTCTTTCTAAAACATTTTCTTTCCAGGCTTTCACGGGTTCGGCAACTGTCCCGCTGCACTCTGCTTCTGCTGTTTCTGCTTTTGGTTCTGACTACACACTACATCCAGGCTGCTGTTCTCTGCCTCAGTTTCTGGTTGCCAACTACCTTGCTCGGTTTTGTGCTTAGCTTCCGTCTCTGTAGAATCCAGCATAGCACGTTTCCTTCTCCAGGCAAACTAAGCTTCACACGCCAGCCCCGTTTGTCTTCTTGCATACTCTGCTTGCTCTCAGGTCTGACCAGAAACTGCTCTAGGCAAGGTTCGCTTCTGCTCCCTGCTGTACCAGGCTTTCTCGGTCTGCTGTGTCATATCGGCATGCTACACTCTGCTTCTTGGTTCTGCAATCTGCTATGCTTTCTCTCGATTCCAGGTGCTGGTGTGCTGGTTCTGTTCAGCTGCTGTCCTGGCATCAGCGCATGATCTGCTTATGCTATGTCCAAATGCTGCCTGCTGCAGCTCTCGGTCACGGTCCACTGCTGCTGTACATACCATCGTGTTCACGCAGCATCTGCACCCTTCCAGACTTCAGCTACATCCTGCCGATCTATGTCTATCGTTCTTCACAGCATCTCGGTATTGGGGACAACACTCATCAATGAAGACTTGCAGCACCGATTACAGGGTTAGTGGAGAATGACAGCATGCAAAAATAATGAACAGTACAAGGCTCATGAAACAGAGGAGAACAGAGCAAGTCTCTTGTTGCTGCCTTGCTTTCGGGTTGCTGTTGTAGCCACCATTCACAACCGAGCCAATCAACAAAGTAAAAATGCAAAAATAATGCAAATATCTAGCAACAAAGATATCTAAACAACTTAATGAAATAATACTACTCTTTAGGCAACAACATAATCTAAACTCAAGCAAAGTAAATAATGGATAAATAAAATGACAAAGAAATGAAGAAGATGATGCTACTGTCCCAAATATCGAAATGTTGTCTTCCATAGAAAAGAATGGTGGCTTTAGATACTATCCAGCTTAATGCTTTCCTTTGGTCCAACCATCAGCATCCATGAAAAGGAAACAAAAGAAGAAAAAAGATTTTTTTTCTTTGCAACCGAGAACCACAATGGAAAATTAATTGCTTTTCATTAACCCTTAACATTAAAACAAGAAGTGAAAGGAACTTGATTTAAACCGAGAGCAAAGGAAATGCAAGCTTTCATAAAGAAAATGGAAATTACATGAACAGTAACTAGAACAAACTTTAAAAATGCTAACGAAAAAATGCATGGAAAATTAAACTAACAACAAACTTAAAAACTAAAGCTACCCTAGGATTACAACTACTCCTAATTTACTTCTAAAAACTACTCATAAATTACATCTTCTTTCAATTGCCATCCTTTCCTATTTATAAACACACTAGGGGTAAAATGGTAATTTCCACATCCTTGATGAGTTGTAATTTTTTTGGCCACTTGCCTTCACACCATTGGCTCCTTGAAAAGATATTTCCATGTCATCGGTCTTCTTGTCCAATTGGATGTGCTAGGTGGCATGACTCGTGTTGTCCGCGTGGCTTAATCTCGATTTTAGCCCAATTTCGGTCCATTTTCTATCGAAATATTCAAAATTCATCCGGATTTAATTTATCTGCAAACATGAGAATTTTAATTAAATAAAGGGGATAATTAACAAAATAAATTGAGGATTTAAATAATTAATTAGGAAATTAAGCACAAATAATTCTAAAAATATAGAATTATCAAAAACCAGCTAGACCAAATCGGTCTGAACCGGGTTGAACCGGACCGAACCAGTTCAGCCAAAAAGAAAAGGAAAAAGAAGAAAAAAAGAGAAAAAGAAAAAGAGAAAAAATTGGAGAAAAATCCCAATGATGTAATCGAGCTACGAGTAAGTCGGTAAGCTGTCGAATTGATCGATTTAAATTTTGAAATATTTATTTTGATTAGTATCCGACTGAAAGTTTACCCGAAAAAATATTAAATTTTGCAGCTCGACAATTGATGTCAAACGAGAGCTCGGGATAATCTCGATTTGCATACTATCATGGAATCTCGGGTAAGTAACTTTTATTTACGATAATTTACATCGTTATGCGTGTTAGAATTTACCGCATAAATTACAAATTTTAATTCCGCATTAAATGAATTATATTCTGGAAATTGGGATAAATTGTCGTAAATAATTCATAAGCTATTCGAGAATTTAGAACGAGACTCAATAAATACTGATGGGCCCAATGAGCCCAATAGGCCTCGATAATGTGAATAGTAAGTGAAAAATAGGCTTAAGGCCGATTAAGGCCCATTATGGTACAATCGGGCCCAATATGGGTAAACGGGCCCAATGATTTAAATTAAGCCCCAGAAAATATGAAATACAATTAATTGTATTATATTTGACCTAATATATATTTATACGTAGTTTCAGAGATTTGATTGAGAGCAAATCAGACTGCATGACGAGACATCAGTGAAAGGTCAGACTGTACAGAAAAATGAGGTAAAAGAATTGTGTGAGTAGCTAGAGGTAGCTACGCGTACTTTAAATAGCTTTTGTATACACTGAATATGTATGTATACATTGATACTGTACAAAGGTCCTAAAAAAATAGTTTAAAGATTTTAAGGATTCGAAATAGGAAAAGACTATTTTACCCTTATTGAGGGAAGTTTACCTAAGGATGGTGAAAGCATGACATGCATGAAATGCATGATTTAAGGAATTTTCTGATTTAAGGAATTTTTTGGGTTTTTTAAGCAAAGTAAATTGATAGATTGGCCAGTAATTGCATAAATTTCACAAGATAACACTACGTAAGTGTTATTTATATTTAAATAAAATTTCTTTGGAAAATAGGTCAACTATCAAGTTTACATAGAAATAGATAGTGCTGGCGCATAGCTCGCACTACATCTGAGTTTGTGAGTGAGCATAAAATGTGCTTGAGCGGTTGCTCGCACCGACTTGTGTGACATCATATGCATGAAATGTGCTAGAGTGGTTGCTCGCACTGATTTTTATTATTGTGAAATGCATGAGAGGTGTTGGAGCCTAGCTCGCATCATGTTTTGACTGTTTTGACGATTGTGACTGTTTTGACGTGATATGCATAAAATGGTGCTGGAGCTATTGCTCGCACTAGTTTTAATAATTGGACATGCATGAGAGGTGTTGGAGCTTAGCTCGCATCCTGTTTTGATATGATACTGCATAAAAGCCGTGCTAGAGTGTAACTCGCACGAGATTTGATTTATTTATGTATAACCCATGCTGGAGTGTAACTCACACGAGATTTGATTTATTTATGTATAAAACTGTGTTGGAGCTTGCTCGCACGTGATTTTATATGGATTTATAACTCATTTTAAAGTCGTACTGGAGTGTTACTCGTACGCAGATTTTACTAATTTTTATGACACCGTGCTAGAGCTTTGCTCGTACGAGATTTTTTGACATCATGAATATACATGGAGCCGTGCTAGAGCTTTGCTCGCACAGGGATTTATATGACATGCATATAGCCGTGTTGGAGCCTCTTATAGACTGTGTGTCACAGTGAGATGATATGCTCACACGTGCATACTGATACAGAGATGATATGAGTGGATAAGACCTATTGCAGGCACCCCTGACTGAGCTTGGGTCCACGGAGTACGTTGTACCGTGTATGTCACGTGGAGTTCGCTGTACCGTGGGGATTGTTGGAGTGGAGTTGCATTAGCCATGAGGCAGCAAGCTTTGCCCTCACAATCCTGATGTTATACTGTTCTGGCGGGTAGGACCGACCCACCTCCCGTTTCAGGTGTGATACCCCGCACACTAGGTACCGTGTTGCCAGGGATCACTAGGTTATGGCCATAGTCCTCGTTGTTATTGATAGTCACCTACATGTCTCACATGATATAACTATTGGTCGATATACCAGGGTAGACCCGAGGGAGGGGTTAGGCCCTCGATTTTGTGATTTTTATTGAGATGTGATTTTTAACCGAATTTTATAACGAATTGTTTTATGAGTTTGAAATTGAATTATGAGATTGATTTATGAGGTGCTTAAACCTTCGGGTTATTTTAAACTGCAGCTTTAATGAAGCGATTTAAATGCAGTAGCATGATGAGTTTTCCATGATTCAATCATAAATTCATGAAAAGATTTGTTTCTCATGATTTGTTTTACATGGCATGATCTTGATTTACCTCATACTAAGTATGATTTAATGATGCCACATAAAATGCTATTGATGCATAAATAGTAAGATTTATATATGCACAAACAGTTTTATAAATTAAGTCATGATGAAATACATGATTTGTGCTTGAGATATTAATGAAAAGAAATGGATTTTAAGGGCACGGTATTATGAGCATGTAGATAGTGAAGCTATCTACTTACTTGCATAATTGTCTTACTGAGCGTGTGGTTTGCTCACCCCCTTATTTTCCCATCTTTTTAGAGCACTCGCAATAGTTATTGAGTGGATGAGGACTTGCATTTTTGGTATCCGCTGCTTCCTATCGAGAAACAGGTATACACATTTGTAGGGTTTTGTATCTAAATATGTAAATGCACAGTTTGTAAATGGACACGACGTAAGGTTAAGTAAATCCAATTATGAATGTATTAGTTAAAGTCAAAAGATAGTAAACTCTGATATGTGAATGTGATTATGGAAATGAAATGGTAAATAGGTGAGAGGTGACTAACACCGAATCATAGCCCAACTGTTTATAGGATGGTCACGATGAGAGAAAGGTAAGAATTAAATAATAAATGAAAAACGAAAAATTTACTCTGATTTTTAGGTAATTTGGGTCGTGACAGATAGAAAATGGCAGCGGACAACAGGAACACTATCCCTCACTCGTAATCGCTCTACTGCGGATGCTCTGTAGAGAGGTGTTAAAAAAAAGGCTCACAGCTCAGTAAGGAAATCAGGCAAGCAAGTAGACATCTACACTATCTACTCAAAATAATGTTATGCCTCGAAAATATCATTTCCTTAACTCACTTTAAAAGCATGTATTTAAAATATATATACACATACTTGTACAGATTAAATCCCATGTACAGAAATCATGCTTAGTTCTCAAATGTAGGCATTTTATGCAAAACAATGTATCTTTATAATTTCACAATGCCTTTAGATAAATCATGCCATTTATATTCAAATCACAGTAAATATGACATTTAAATCACTCACAACACAACATTCGGATTTCGACCCATCCTTTCGGTCTATCCGTATAAAATAAATCAAGTGATATATCATGTGAGACTCTGTGGTGAAATGCAATAATATCCTAGACTATGGCCATATCCTATAATGGTGATCCCAGGCTACACGGTACCTAGTGTGTGGGGCAATCACTGCTGCAACGGGAGGGGGGTCAGTCCATGACAACCGCCAGCTATCAACTCCTAAACTCCACAACAACACATGGTACAGTGTACTCCATGCCACTCGCATGGTACAACGTACACCCATGGACCCTATCTCAATGGATAATTAATACCACGTCTCTAAATCCACATGCGAACATCTCACAGTGTGACACTCAGTCTACACGAGGAAATCAGCATGATTTTTCAACATGTCTTATATATCACATAAAACTACAGTGCGCGCCTTTGAGCGCGACTCACAGTTGACACTCCGCTCAAACACTGTTTCATATCACAAACTCAAACTTTAGTGCGAGTAACCTCCAGCACTTGGTTATGCATAGTTCATGTTTCAAATCAAGTATGAGCAATCGCTCCAGTACCATGCTATGCACAAAACTCATCAAATCAAGTACGAGCAATTGCTCTAGTACTATGTCATGTATAAATCATGAAGAATCGAGTACGAGCAACGCTCTAACACTCTATCATGCATCTCATGTAAAATTCGAGTACGAGTAATAACTCCAGCACTCTATCATGCATGTCATGGAAATCTAGTATGAATCATACATCAGCACTAATATATGTGAAAAATATATGAAATCAAGTGCGAGATATGCTCTAACATGATTTATTCTCACATAATTCGATAGATGGCTCTTTAAAAAGGGATTATTTTCAAAACATCAAAATCAACGCTATAAATTGTGCTATTTCTCATCAATCAAGAAAACATTAGCCCATCTACCTACTCTTCTACTAAACAGCAGTAAAAACACTCATAATGGTTATTTCCAATCTTTTTACAACTTTTTCCAAAAGTTGACTTTTTTCCTAACTAAGGGCAAAATCCTAATTTGCCACTATCAGGTCACT
The DNA here is from genome assembly GCA_033439115.1 of Firmiana major. Taxonomy (NCBI): domain Eukaryota; kingdom Viridiplantae; phylum Streptophyta; class Magnoliopsida; order Malvales; family Malvaceae; genus Firmiana; species Firmiana major. Next base: position 62,540,605 of record CM065897.1, on the reverse strand, counting down.
ATAATTATTATTCACTTTCTTTGACCCTCAGAGTTTTTAGGTGAATGCAAAAGCAGACGAAAATACGTGCAGGTATCTCTAACTACTCACAAAAGTCCCTTACCTGCAATCACTTGAGAAATTTTACTTTCTCAACGCTGCTCGATCCAGCAGTCCGATTAGCTCCTCCAACAATTTCTGAAGCTGCATATAACCATTCATCAGGTTAATTTTACTTTTCCTACTGTATTTCACATTAAATACAGTCTATTTCACTTAATGGGCTTTAATAAACCTTAATGGGCCAACTCTGCTTTAAGCTCATTTCCATTTTACTATTTATTTTCGTTAAGCGTATTGGGCTTGTGGGACCCACCAACTCTTATTGGGCTTATCCGAGACCATTACATTACATTGGGCCGAAACCAATCGGGCTTGACCCATTGGACCTCTCGGCCACATGCCATGGTCGAGATCACGCACGCCTAGCCATGCCGAGCACCATGCCACCGTTGACCATTTGCTAGCCATTTCACTTAGGCATTTTCATAAACACATGGTTGGCAATGTTCTGAAGCTTCACTTAGTTCATTTAGGCATTTTATCAAACACCTTAATTGCCAACTTAATTCATCCATCATTTGATCAAATTGATTAATTCTAACTATACTATAATCATGAACATATGTATATTAACTCATTCATGCCTTAAAATCATATGGCATCCATCAATTTATCACTACTCATTCTCGACCAATTCATGTTCATAGTGATTCCATGTGTTTCAATGCTTAAAACATAAACCAATCTACTTAGAATCATTCATACATTAACATATATGAATTTAAAAGCTTAAAATTATACCTAGTATATGCGTTCACACTTGGCCATAACTTTGAAGCCTCTCGGTTTGCACACTATGGCTCCTTGATAGCCAATTCCAACATATGTTAATCCTCACTCAATTTGGAACAACTTTCATGAAGAATGCAAGTTCCAAATATGTAAAACCTGAATTTTATCATATTTCCTTATGATTCACGTGATGTAAATATGATTAAATGTAAATTGAATCATAAGAAGAGTTTTACGTGAATGAAAAATGCAAATGGAATGAATAAAAAATTCTCGAATGCATTTAAAGAACAAATGGAGATTTAAATGGCCACATATTAAACGAATGAGATTCGGACCATTTGGATTGGAGATAAGAATTTAAAACACGAAATGAGAAATGGTTTGTGAAGGGAAGTTATGTTGATTTGGTCTCGAACATGTTAAAGGGTAAAATGGTCAAAAGACCCAAAATTCGGTGTCAATTCGATAAGAAATTTACACTGTAAACATGGATTCAAGAAATTTTGATCAATAAAGGAGAAATAATTAAATTTCAGGTTAAATTGATTAAGATATGAATTTATTGGAATAAATCAAAATTTTCACCTTAGAAATTTATCCCGAAAATATTAAAAAAATGCACCAAAAAGATAAAATCAGACAGATAAATACATTAATTTATTTAATAAATAAAATATAATATTTTTGGGATATTTTGGTAAAAATATTATATTGTATTCAATTAAAATAAAATAATAATAATAATAATAATAATAATAAAAGTCAAAAGTCAAAAGTAAAAAAAAAAAAGAAAAAAGAAAGAAAGAAGCAGAATTGCGATTTCATGATTCTGCAAAGAAATAAGAAAGAACGGAAGATAAAAAAAAAATCGAGGGAGTCAAAGCCCCTTCTGCCTCCACCGATCGGAGGCCATCGGCGAGGAGGCCAGGTGAGCGGCTGAAGGAAAAGGCAGCTGAAGCCACCGCCGGCACCGGTAGAGAGACGAGAAAGCCCGACGACTGCGAGAGAGAGAACTGAGAGAAAGAGAGGGAAAAAGAGAGACAATGAAGGAAAGAGAGACGAACGGCAGCCGAGGAAGGGGGAACGCCTCGCCACCGACCAGAGGGGACAACCAACGCCACCGATTCAGGCGTAAATCGGCTTGAAACGGCGCTGATCGGGAGAGGAAGAAATGGGTAGTGACGCCGGAGAGAGAATAGTCCGGACCGACCACTTTTCGGCCAACCTTGGTGAAACTGACCCTAGATCCATGCACCGGATGACCCCGTGGATCTGTTGGAGGCGGAAGCCGACGAAGAACCGGTCGACGAAGCTCCGAACGGCGAAGGAGAAAATTAGATCGGACTGAACCGGGCTGAACCGAATCGGTCTGAACCGGTTCAGCCAGAAAAGAAGAAAAAGAAAGAGAAAAAAAGGGAAAAATTTGGTGATGCAATCGAGCTACGGGTAAGCCGGTAAGTGGTCAAATGGACCAATTTAATTTTCGGAATGATTATTTAAATATATATTTGATCGAATTTAACCTGGAAATATATAAATGTGTAGCGCGATAATTGGCGACAAATGAGAGCTCGAGTTAACCTCGATTTACGTACTATCATGAAATCTCGAGTAATTTACCCTTATTTACGATAAATTACATCATTATGCGTGTTAAAAATTTACCGCATAAATTACAGATTTAATTCAGCATAAAATGAATTATATTTTGGAATTGGAGATAAATTATCGAAACTAATTAATTGAGCTATCAAAGAGTTTAGAACGAGGCCCAATAATTGTTAGTGGGCCCAATGAGTCCAATAGGCCTCGATGATGTGAATAGTAAGTGAAAAATGGGATTAAGGCCGATTAAGGCCTATTAAGGTGCAATCGGGCCCAATATGAGTAAACGGGTCCAATGCTGTAAATTAAGCCCAGTAAAAGTGAAATGCAAGTAAAATGTACTGTATTTAACCCGATAAATGATTTTCTATAGCTCCAGAGAACATACTGGGAGTTAAACAGATCGGGTGATCGGTAACGACGAAAAAGGTAGAATGATTAGAGAAATTGAGGTAAGGGAATTGTGTGAGTAGCTAGAGATAGCTACACGTATTTTTGGGTAGATTTTTGAATAATTAAAATGTATATAATTTTCGAATATGGAAAATATCGGTAGAGACCCGACATAGGAAAATTATCATTTTACCCTTAATAAGGAAAATTTTGGAAAAGTTAGGATTGGATTGAAATATGCATAAATAGCATGTTTTGAGTGTTTTTACTATGAAATACTGCTTTTTAGGACATTAAATAATATTTATTTCAACCTGAGAGAGTAAATGACGATTTTACCCCTGTGAAGGATAAATATTTTCACTTTTAGAAAAAGTCATGAAAAGCAAGAATTGAGTGTTCTTGATGAATTTTAATGCTTTTCAACAAGGATATGGGTAGGCTAGCTGATATTTTTATCAATTTACATAAAATAGCACGTGGCAGGTGCAAATTTTGGTTTTGAAAACCAATCTTTGCAACTGAGCCACCTATATGATTTATGTGGAAACAAAATGTGCTGAGAGCATTACTCGCACGAGATTTGACATGATTTGTGCATGTGACAGAGTGCTGGAAGCTTGGCTTGCACTCGATTTGACATGATTTTATACATGACATAGTACCGAGAGCTTTGCTCGCACTAGATTTTTATATGACATGCATAAGGTCGTGCTGGGAGCTTCAGGTAGGCTATGTGCCACACCGATTAAATAGGCTCGCACGTGCATTTCGAGACATGGCGTTGGATATTGAGATGACATGGTCATGAGGTGTCAGACTCGTATTTTATGATTCTTATGTGTATGAACACTCTATTATTATAGTTGAATCTTAAGAAGAGTAATTACTAGATTTAAAGTGTTAGTAAAATGATTTAACACGCAAAAGCTACATAAAAAGCCTAATGTGATCTATAAGAGTCACAGGCTAAACCAAGTGGATCTGAATCATTCTGACTGAAAATAAGAACCTAAAATGAGAAAATATAGAGAGCTCATGAAGGAAAGTCAGCTTGATTTAGTTCTGAACACAAGGAACGGGAGAAAAGGCTAAAAATGGTAAAATGGACCTTTTTAGCTAGTTAAGGTGTTTCAGGTGTAATTATCTACCGGGAATGGTTGAAACGTAAATATGAGAGTGTAAGACATAAGATATGACACTTTCAGAATTTTTAGAAAAAGTCAACTTGGTCAATGGTTAAGAAAAAAGTCAACTATAGTTAAGAAAAGTGGACTTTTACCATAGTTGACTAACCATGGTTAAAAATTAACCTAAGTATGGAGAAAAAATTGGAAAAAAATATTTTGGGTTAAAATACAAGATAATCATCCCCGAAAGTAAGGAAAATTTATTCGGAAGGATTCCAGATTTAATTTAATAGTTAAAAACTTAATGGGCCTAAAGTGAAAATTTAAAGCCCATTAAGGTATACTAAACGTAGATCGAAATTCTTAGGTCCCTTAGATCGAATTGTTGGACCGATTGATCAGCCAAATATTTAGACAATTAAAGGCCTGAGGTACAGTAAAATTTTTAGCCTGAAAGCCCATTAAGAAAGCCCAAACTGAGAAGCCCAAATGGAAAGCCCATTAGATAAATATCTAACCATAGTTAAAGCTAAACATGACTCATAAGGTGACTCATTAGGTGACTCATAACTAAGCTTTAGGAAGTCAATCTTAATGGCTGGAAAGTAAGGCTTAATGGCTATGTAAGTGGCTTATAAAATCAGCCACACCATTGTCATCTTCACCACACCATTCTCGGCTAGAAGAAGAAACCATTGAAACACATTACCAAGCTTTCTCTCACTAGAAATCACTAGGAATTAGACATATTTGGAACTTGTATTCTTCATGGAAGTTGTTCCAAATTGAAAGGAGAGTGACATATGTTGGAATTGGCTATCAAGGAGCCATAGAGTGCAAATCGTGAGCCTCCAAAGTTTCAGCCAAGTGTGAACACAACTATTGGTATATTTTCAATTTTTTAATTTCATATATGTTAATGTATGAATGATTTTAAATATATTGGTATATATTTTAAGCATTGAAACATACGAAATCACTATGATCTTGGTTAGGCCGAGAGTGAGTAGTGAAATATTGATGAATGCCCATATGATTTTAAGACATAAATGGATTAATGTACATGTGTTAATGATTATGGCATAATTAGACTTAATCAATTTGATTAATTAATACATGTATTAAGTTGGAAATCAAGGTGTTTGATAAAATGCCTAAATGAACTATGTGATGTGTAAGAATATTGCCAACCAAGTGTTTGTGAAAATGCCTAAGTGAATTGGCTCAACAAATAGGTATGGATGGCATGCCAGGTGTGACCGATGTCATGGATAGCTCTCGGCCATGGCATGTGGCTGAGAGGCCCAATAGGCTAAGCCCAAATATTTTAGGTCCAATGTGATGTAATGGGTCTAGGACAAGCCCAATAAGAGTTGGTGGGCCCCACAAGCCCAATAGGCCTAACAAAAATGAATAGTAAAATAGAAATGAGCTTAAGGCATAGTTAGGCCCATTAAGGTTTATTAAAGCCCATTAAGGGAAATAGACTGTATTTAAGGTGAAATACAGTAGTAAAAGTGTAATTAACCTGATAAATGGTTATATGTAGTTTCAGAGAGTATTGGAGAAGCAAATCGAACTGCTGGATAGAGCAGCGTTGAGAAAGTGAAATTTCTCGAGTGATTGCAGGTAAGGGACTTTTGTGAGTAGTTAGAGATACCTGCACATATTTTTGTCTGCTTTTACATTCACTTAAAAACTTTGAGGGTCAGAGAAAGTGAATAATAATTATTGTGACCTGATAGTGACAAATTATGATTTTGCCCCTAGTTAGTCAAAAAGTCAACTTTTGTGAAAAGTTGTAAAAAGCATGGAAACCACCATTTTGAGTGTTTTACTGCTGTTTAGCAGAAGAATAAATAGATGGGCTAATGATTTTAAGGTTGATGTGAATTAAGCACACTTTATAGTGCTGATTTTGATGTTTTGTAAACCATCCCTTTTTAAAGAACCATCTATCATATTATGTGAGATTAAATCATGTTGGAGCACAGCTCGCACTGGATTTCATATATTTTCCACATATATTAGTGCTGGATTGTGACTCGTACTAGATTTCCATGACATGCATGATAGAGTACTGGAGTTCTTACTCGTACTCAGTTTTATATGATATATGCAAAGTGTGCTGGAGTGATTAGCTCGTACTCGAGTTTGCATGAGATGCATGACAGAGTACGGAAGCGTTGCTCGTACTCGATTCTTCATGATTTATACATGACATAGTACTGGAGCAATTGCTTGTACTTGATTTGACGATATTGTGCATAGCATGGTACTGAAGCTATTACTTGTACTTGATTTGAAATATGAACTATACATTGACGTAGTTGCTAGAGACTTACTCTCACTAGAGTATGAGTTTGTGATGTGAAACAATGTTTGAGCGGAGTGTCGACTGTGAGTCGCGCTCAAAGGCGCGTACTGTATGTGATATATAATACATGTTGAAAACCATACTTGATTTCCTCGTGTAGACTGAGTGTCACACTGTGAGAGGATTCACATGAGGATTTAGAGATGTGGTATGATATTCCATGGTTTTGAGGGCTAAGACCTATGGCAGGCACCCCGACTGTGATGTAGGGTCCACGGAGTACATTGTACCGTGCATGTGGCATGGAGTACACTGTACCATGTGGTGTTGCGGAGTTGAGGAGGATATAGCTGGCGGTTGTGATGGACTGACCCCCCTCCCATTACAGCAGTGATGCCCCACACACCGAGATCTGTGTTGCCTAGGATCACATTGTCAGATATGATCATAGTCCAGGATACTATTTACATTTTTCACCACAGAGTGTCACATGATATATCACCTGATTGACTGATTTAATTGCGAGTAGACCTGAGGGATGGGTCAGACTCCGATTTCATGATGTGAATGATTTAATGCCATATTTACTGTGATTTAAATATACATGGCATGATTTATCTAAAGGCATTGTGATATTATAAAGATGCATTGTTTTGCACTACATGCCCACATTTGAGAAAGAAAGCATGATTTCTGTACATGAGATTTAATCTGTACAAGTATATATATATATATATTTAAAGACATGCTTTTAAAAATGAGTTAAGGAAATAACGTTTTGAGGCATAGCATTATTTTGAGTAGATAGTGTAGATATCTACTTGTTTGCCTGATTTCCTTACTGAGAGCGTTGTATGCTCACCCTCCTTTCTTTACATCTCTCTACAGAGCATCAGCAGTAGAGTGAGAGCTTTTGAGGGATAGTATTCCTATGTCCGCTGCTATTTCCTATCGATCTATAGGTATATATATTTTATACGGTTATGTATCTAAACATAGAAACAGCACAGTGATGTATACGATATATATTATGGAGAATGTATTTGTATTAGATTTTATATAATCTTACATATTTTATAAAAGAAGTTAGAGCTCGAGTATATTGACATGTATAGATGATATGGTATGCGAGGAAGCTAACATTGAATCACAGCCCAACTATTGAAGAGAGGAAAGATAAGTTAAAAATGCAAAAAAATTGTAGTGGTTTTGGTTAAGTCACGGATGACGGTCGTGACAGAATGGTATCAGAGCCGAGGTTGGTCTGATGTGAGTCGGTGTTAGAAAATAGAAAAATGTACATCCCTATAGTACTGTGTTGTGTTTAGATATAACTGTGTATACTAGATAGGAGACCGACTAATTCATGATTATGAATGCAGGAACTTTGCCTATATGAAAAATACGTGTAGTGGTAGAGGGATGAGAGGTAGGGCTCGAGGCCCTAGAGATAGGCCTGAGAGACGAGCTGTTGCCGAACCATTACCTACGCATGAGACTCTTGGTGCTACTGAGGCACCCGAGTGTGCTGAGATGTGCTTTACGAGATTAAAGCGTAGTCTAGAGACGATTGTAGAGATATTGGCACAAACGATGCCAGGTAGGCAGGGACAGGAGACAGGAGCTGCGACAGGAGAGGCAGTTGCCCCTAATACACCTACATAGACAACTCATGCACCGAGGACTGTAGATACTCCTACACCCCCACCAGTTTCAGGTAGCAGTGGATTAGGGTACGAATGTGATCTGCATAGGTTGTGAGAGTTCCAGAAGTTTAGACCTCTATCTTTTACTGGGGTCAAGGACCCTGTAGCTACTGAAGAGTGGGTTGCGGAGATGGAGAAGCTTTATGGATTCTTCGAGTGTACGACATCGGAGATGGTCGCATTTGCTGCGTTCCTACTGAAGGGAGCTGCAGAGCATTGGTGGAAGTCCACTCGACCCATATTGAGAGCCCGACACACAGATATTAGTTGGGAGATATTTCAGGAGGCCTTTAGGAGGCAGTTTGTTCCCGATACCGCACAGCGAAAACTACAGGCTGAGTTTTTGGGACTGAACCATGGAGGTTTATCAGTGGACGAGTATGAGACTCAATTCCTATCCCTGGGGAGATATGACCTAGATACCATGTATAGTGAGGCCAAGAAGGTCTATAGGTTCATTGATGGATTGAGACCGGTTCTACGGTCCAGGTTGGTTCCATTAGATATAGCCACCTATGAGGAAGCAGTTCGCAGGGTGCAACTGTGTGAGCAAGATTATGAGAGGAATACTTTTGAGTTTTGGAAGTTTAGCCAGAGCCGTGATATACAGAGAAAGAGGCTGGTGAGAGATAGAGATTTCAGTTATCAATGATGGAGGAAACTCTTCGATAAAAGATCACGGGTGGAGGAGGCACGAGAGAGACTTGCTAGACCTCCTGCTTATCCGACCCTAGCTTCAGCAAAGGGTATTGTCACAGAAGGATAGAGATCTACTACCGATCATTGCAGAAGATGCGGTAAACAACATAGAGGTAGACCGTGTCCGCTGACTCCTATTGTGTGTTTTTGATACGGGAAATAGGGGCATATTGCTAGAGCTTGCCCAGAGATGGTAGATACTGTGCCACCGAAAGGCAGGGAGCCAGAGAGAGCTCCAGTAGATCCTTCTGCTTCGAGGAGGAGAGTGACATCAGAAGAGAAAGGAAAATAAGTGATTGGTCGAGGGTGCGTACATGCTTTGGACCAGGGAACAGCTGATGCTTCATCGGATGTGATACGAGGTAACATCCTGATTTATGATATTAAAGCATATGTTTTAATTGATCCTGGTGCCACACATTCTTTTGTATCACCTTCATTTGCATGTAAATTAGCAAGACATGTAGAGCGTACACCGTTATGTATGATGATGTTAATCAGTACGCCTATGAATAGTAGTCAAGTTGTAGAACATGTATATAATGGCTGTAAGTTGAGAGTAGGGGACAAGGAGATGACAACCAATCTAATATTACTAAGTATGAGTGACTTTGATATAATCTTAGGAATGGATTGGTTATCTGCAAAACATGCTGTTTTAGATTGTTATGCTAAGACAGTTATGTTTCCTAACCCTACTAGATATTTTGTAAAGTTTAATAAAGAATAAATAAAAGGAGTAGTTATGGTTATTATCTACTGACTTAGAAAACCTTCAACATATCAAGGTTTCATTGCATACGTGGTAGATATGGATAAGGCACATCCGGAGTTGTTAGATATTACTATGGTTAGTGAGTACCCAGATGTTTTTTCGGATGAGTTTCCAGGGTTATCACCAGACAGAGAGATGGAGTTCTGTATAGATTTGGTGCCTGGTACGAAGCCTATTTTGAGACCACCATATCGCATGGCCTTAGTTGAGCTAGAGGAGCTCAAGAGGCAGTTGCAGGAGCTGTTGGATAGGGGTTTTGTTTGACCGAGTGTTTCACCTTGGGGTGCACCGATTTTGTTTGTGAGGAAGAAGGATGGGAACCTTCGATTGTGTATAGATTACCGATTGTTGAATAAGGCCACCATTAAGAATAGGCATCCCCTTCCATGCATTGATGACTTGTTAGATCAGCTTCAGGGAGCACAAGTCTTTTCCAAGATTGACCTGAGATCTAGGTATCATCAGCTGAAAGTTCAGAGTGGAGATGTACCTAAGACAGCATTTCATACTCGATATGGCCATTATGAGTTCTTAGTCATGCCATTCGGATTGATGAATGCTCCAGCTGCTTTCATAGCTTTGATGAACGTTGTGTTCAAGCCATATTTGGACCAGTTTGTTATCGTATTCATCGATGACATATTGGTGTACTCGAGGTCTGAGGAGGAGCATGAGGAGCACCTCAGGATCGTATTACAGACTCTACGAGAGCAGAAGTTATATGCTAAGCTCAGTAAGTGTGACTTTTGGTTGTCACAGATCTCGTTTTTGGGACATGTTGTATCAAGAGATGGTGTATCAGTGGATCCATCTAAGATAGAGGCTGTAGTTCAGTGGGAACAGCCAAGGACAGTTACCGAGATTAGGAGTTTTCTTAGTTTAGCTGGATACTATCAGAGATTTGTTGAGGGATTTTCGAAGTTGGCTGCTTATTTGACACGTCTTACTCGAAAGAGTGTATCGTTCGTATGGAACGAGGATTGTGAGAAGAGTTTTCAGGAGTTGAAGCATCGATTGACCACCGCTCCAATTCTCACTATCCCTACCAGCTCAGGAGGGTTTGCAGTGTATACTGATGCTTTGCATCAGGGACTGGGCTGTGTATTGATGCAGGATGGGAGGGTAGTTGCTTATGGATCCAGACAGCTGAAGATTATGAGAAGAACTATCTGACCCATGATTTGGAGCTAGCTGCAGTAGTGTTTGCATTGAAGGTATGGCGTCACTACTTATATGGCGAGAAGTTCCAGATATTTACCGACTACAATAGCCTCAAGTATCTGTTCTCACAGAAATAACTGAACATGAGACTGAGAAGATGGCTAGAGCTTTTGAAGGACTACGATTGTGAGATACTTTATCATCCGGGTAAGGCTAACATTGTAGCTGATGCCTTGAGCAGGAAGAGTCTAGGGATGGTATCGTATATGATGGTTAGGGAACATGATTTTCTAGAACAATTTGCTAGCCTCAGTTTGGGAGTTGTGCCTTCTGACATGGATACAGGCTATGTGATAGCTAGTCTACGCTTAGAGTCGGATCTGTTGGACAAGATCAGAGTGGCTCAGCAGACTGATCCGTTTTGTATGGATATGAGTGGTCAGATGCAGAAGGGCACAGTGACTGACTTTGAGTTGAGTTCTGATGGACTACTGAGGTTCAGAGGTAGATTATGTGTTCCCGAGGATCCAGGACTCAGGAAATTGATATTAGCGAAAGCTCATTCGTCGAGGTATACATTACATCCGGGGAGTACCAAAATGTATCAGAACCTTCGGAAGGTAAACTGGTGGTCGGGTATGAAGAAAGATGTAGCAGACTTTTTGGCAAAGTGTCTTGTATGTCAGCAGGTGAAGGTAGAGCATCAGAAACCTGTAGGGTTATTGCAGCCTCTACCTATACCGACATGGAAATGAGAGTATATCACCATGGATTTCGTGATGGGTTTACCGAGAACCTGTAGGAATCACGATGCGATATGGGTGATCGTCGACAGACTGACGAAGTCAGCCCACTTCATAGCTATGAGAGCGACCGATACTCTGAGTTCATTAGTAGAACTGTATGTACGCGAGGTAGTGAGGTTACACGGTGTACCAGTGAGCATAGTCTCTGATAGGGATTCTCGCTTCACTTCCCACTTTTGGGGACATTTTCAGAAAGCCATAGGAACCCAGTTGAGTTTGAGCACCGCTTTCCATCCTCAGATAGATGGTCAGTCAGAGAGGACTATACAGACCTTGAAGGATATGTTGAGAACATGTGTGCTAGATTTTAGAGGCTCTTGGGATGACCATTTGCCACTAGTCGAGTTCGCCTACAATAACAGTTATCATTCGAGTATCGAGATGGCACCGTATGAGGCTTTGTATGGCCATAGATGTCGTTTCCCTATTGGATGGAAAGAAGTGGGTGATCGTAAGATTTTTGCTCCTGACATGGTTACACAAGCATATGAGGACGTCCATTTGATAGTAGAGAGACTGAGGACAGCTCAGAGTAGACAGAAGAGTTACGTTGATAGGAGACGTAGGCCACTAGAGTTTGCAGTTGGTGAATCTGTGTTTTTGAAAGTTTCTCCTTCCAAGGGCATAGCGAGATTCGGGAAGAGAGGGAAACTAAATCCTCGCTATATTGGACCCTTTGAGATACTTGATCGAGTGAGAGATAAGGCTTATAGGTTGGCATTGCCACCGAACTTATCAGGTGTCCATAACGTCTTCCACATATCGATGCTTCGAAAGTATCACTCGGATCCGGCACATGTGATTTGTTATGAGCCTTTGGAGCTCCGAGAGGACATGTCATATGTTGAGCGACCGATTCGGATATTGGATAGGAAGGAGAAGGTATTGAGATCGAAGACCATCGGGTTAGTGAAGATTCTCTGGCAGCATCATACTTCAGAGGAGGCTACTTGGGAGCTGGAGAATCTGATGCGAGAGAAGTACCCTCACCTATTTGATGACTGACTTAGTTCTAATTTGGAGGACCAAATTTTTTGAGTAGGGGAGGATTGTCAGAATCTATTTTATGTAGCTTGTACCTTATGATTCCTATGTGTATGAACACTCTATTATTATAGTTGAATCATAAGAAGAGTAATTACTAGATTTAAAGTGTTAGTAAAATGATTTAACACGCAAAAGCTACATAAAAAGCCTAATGTAAGCTATAAGAGTCACATGCTAAACCAAGTGGATCTGAATCATTCTGACTGAAAATAAAAAATTAAAATGAGAAAATATAGAGAGCTCATGAAGGAAAGTTAGCTTGATTTAGTTCCGAACACAAGGAACAGGAGAAAAAGCTAAAAAGGGTAAAATAGACCTTTTTAGCCAGTTAAGGTGTTTCGGGTGTAATTATCTACCAGGAACGGTTGAAACGTAAAGACGAGAGTGTAATACATAAGATATGACACTTTCAGAATTTTGAGAAAAAGTCAACTTGGTCAATGGTTAAGGAAAAAGTCAACTATAGTTAAGAAAAGTAGACTTTTACCATAATTGACTAACCATGGTTAAAAATTAACCTAAGTATGGAGAAAAAATTGGGGAAAAATATTCTTAGTCAGAATACAAGATAATCATCCCCGAAAGTAAGGAAAATTTATTCAGAAGGATTCCAGATTTAATTTAATTGTTAAAAACGTAATGGGCCTAAAGTGAAAATTTAAAGCCCATTAAGGTATACTAAACGTAGATCAAAATTCTTAGGTCCCTTAAACCGAATTGTTGGACCGATTGATCGGCCAAATAGTTAGACAATTAAAGGCCCGAGGTATAGTAAAATTTTCAGCCCGAAAGCCCATTAAGTAAGCCCAAACCGAGAAGCCCAAATGGAAAGCCCATTAGATAAATATCTAACCATAGTTAAAGCTAAACATGACTCATTAGGTGACTCATAACTAAGCTTTAGGAAGTCAATCTTAATGTTTGGAAAGTAAGGCTTAATGGCTATGTAAGTGACTTATAAAATCAGCCACACTATTGTCATCTTCACCACACCATTCTCAGCTAGAAGAAGAAACCATTGAAAAACATTATCCAAGCTTTCTCTCACTAGAAATCACTAGGAATTAGGCGTATTGGGAAATTGCATTCTTCATGGAAGTTGTTCCAAATTGAAAGGAGAGTGACATATGTTAGAATTGGCTATCAAGGAGCCATGTAGTGCAAACCGTGAGCCTCCAAATTTTCGGCCAAGTGTGAACACAACTATTGGTATATTTTTAAGTTTTCAATTTCATATATGTTAATGTATGAATGATTTTAAATATATTGGTATATGTTTTAAGCATTGAAACATATGAAATCACTATGATCCTGGTTAGGCTGGGAGTGAGTAGTGAAATATTGATGAATGCCCATATGATTTTAAGACATAAATGGATTAATGTACACGTGTTAATGATTATGGCATAATTAGAATTAATCAATTTGATTAATTAATACATGTATTAAGTTGGCAATCAAGGTGTTTGATAAAATGCCTAAATGAACTATGTGATGTTTAAGAATATTCCCAACCAAGTGTTTGTGAAAATGCCTAAGTGAATTGGCTAAACAAATAGGCATGGATGGCATGCCATGGTGTGACCGACGGCATAGATAGCTCTCGGCCATGGCATGTGGCCGAGAGGCCCAATAGGCCAAGCCCAAATATTTTAGGCCCAATGTGATGTAATGGGTCTAGGACAAGCCCAATAAGAGTTGGTAGGCCCCACAAGCCCAATAGGCTTAACGAAAATGAATAGTAAAATGGAAATGGGCTTAAGGCATAGTTAGGCCCATTAAGGTTTATTGAAACCCATTAAGGAAAATAGACTGTATTTAAGGTGAAATACAGTAGGAAAAGTGTAATTAACCTGATAAATGGTTATATGCAGTTCCAAAGAGTATTGGAGAAGCAAATCGGACTGCTAGATCGAGCAGCGTTGAGAAAGTGAAATTTCTCGAGTGATTGCAGGTAAGGGACTTTGTGAGTAGTTAGAGATACCTGCACGTATTTTCGTCTACTTTTACATTCACTTAATGTGACGCCCCAAAAACACGAAAAATAGGGTAAATTTAAAACTTTTTACTCATCAAATCCCAATTAAGGGTGCATTCCTGTGCAGTGTCATACATCGTCATGTTTATTATACCTCAGGATCTCATCATTAGATAATATGTATCATATCACATACATTACTCAATCTTAAGTTAACTAATCCTAATACATCCCATACAAGGTTATACATCAAGTGTCTGTAATTACCATAATTGTCTGGGTACATGAAAAGATAAATGATACCTCAAGCCATAATATATGACCTGGAGCTCAAGTCCTCCACTAGCCATTACTCCGTACGTCATAGGGAAACCCTTTTTACTTGAAGAAATCTGGGGGAAAAGAAAACATGGTGAGCTTCTAAATCGCTCAGTAAGGGGGTAAGGGACTCATTATATAAACCATAATACACATCATAAAATATTTATTTGTATGTGAAACTCAGTATACTTATTTGAAAACCATAGCATGAAAGTTCTCAAAACAACATTCTCATATCTCAAAACCATGTGGAAACATGAAGTAAAAGGCTCAGTATAGAGCAGTAACAAGCATGTGAAAATAACGCGATAATGGTTTTCTCGATAAACATGATAAAATCACTGTAATAATAATGCACGTAGCGCAGCCACCAAACACACGTAGCATAGCCACTGATTTAAATTTGTGCGTGGCACAGCCACAGATTTAGATTCACACGTGGCACAGCCACAGAATAAGGTTCGCTCGTGGCACAACCACCAAATACACGTGGCACAGCCACAGAATAGGGTTCGCTCGTGGCACAGCCACCAAATATACGTGGCACAGCCACAGAATAGGGGATCTCATGTTACCAGAACGGAGAAGAATCAGACTTACATGCTACCAGAGCAATGCCCGGTGTGTACTCAAAATTTACACACCTAAGTCTTTATCAATAGCCATTATCATATAAAACTGGTTTGCCTTCACGTAGAACTCATAGTGGTTTTTCTCTCGTAAAACTCATTTAAAACCGTTTTGTACTCGACACAAAACATATTAAAATCGAGTCCCAACCGATAAAACACGCACACATTTTTCAAATCTCAATATTGCCTTAACATAGGGCCCAATTCATTTCTCACACAAGCTCAACGGTTTATAAAGCGATTTCACACGTAGCTTATAAACTCAAAAACATTGGGCTCCAATCGGCTATAAAACAATCGTGTGCATTCTCATCAAAACACAACACATCAAACATGCTTGTTTTATAAAACGCAAATCATGCTATAATAGTTCACAAATCACATACACAAATGGTTTAGTTTCCCTTACCTCTTTGCACCTCGTATAGTGCAATCGTTTCCCCCTTGTCACGGACTAGTCTCGCATTCCACTCTGAAACTCTCGAGCTGTCTAAACAATGTTAAAACATCAATACTCATCATCACAGTAACCTCAATTCTCAAAATCGAGCATAAATGCTCATAACACTTCAAATCTCTCAATTCTCATAACTCTATCACAATCCACAATCTCATTCACAACATCTCAACATCCTACACTTCCCATGCCACAATATCTATGCTAATTCACCACATTGTCTAAATTTCCATTTATAACTCAAAATTTCCAAAATTACCAAAAGTGCTAAATATCATCATCACTCCAACTACATTGTAATTTCATCAATCCCTAATCATTTTCCAGCTATTTCAACATAATGCCAACAATCATTATCACCAAAATCATTTGAACTATCAAGATCGAGGTTTAAAAATTACCCAAAACTTGTGGAGAGCTTATCTCCTACCTCGATTCAATCCGTCTTCCGATTTCCAAGTATGTTATTCTCCCTTTGATGAGGAACAACTTTCCTTCCTGCCACAGCCTCTAATTTGGACGGAAATGAGTGCTTTGGATGAGTGAGAAAGCTAGGGCTCGGGTGAAAATGGGGTTTTAAAGAGAGAGAAAGTGAAATTGCAGGAGAAAGCAGGGGTTCTTTATATAGACGGAGGGTAGGAGATGATCTGGCTCTTGATGAGATCGATCTGCATTTGAATTTGGGGACGACTTGGGGTAATTTTATGCCTAGGAGATCGATCTGTCGAGGGGTGAGATCGATCTCTTAATGGCTTTATGAGATCGATCTGCTCCTTGAGGAGATCGATCTTCTCCCAAACAGAAATATTTTGAGATCGATCCCTTCTTCATTAGATCGATCTTCTCTCAAACAAAATCATAAGGAGATCGATCCTCTTCCATTGGAGATCGATCTGCTCACTTACTTTCCTCCTTCCTTGTCATTTTTAGTTTACCAGATCGATCTCTCCTTCTCCAAGATCGATCTGACCTCATAGTTTCACACTTAGGTTAAACACTTAACATGTAAATCTCCAAATATAATTTCCACAGTTTACTATTTGGATTATTTCTCATTTATCACATATACATTTCACTTAGCTCAATAAATTACACTTCAAGTTCATATTACATAATTAAAATATGTCTAAAATTTTTAGATCTCACACTTAAAAACTCTGAGGGTCAGAAAAAGTGAATAATAATTATTGTGACCCGATAGTGGCAAATTATGATTTTGCCCCTAGTTAGTCAAAATGTCAACTTTTGTGAAAAGTTGTAAAAAGCATGGAAACCACCATTTTGAGTGTTTTCTGCTGTTTAGCAGAAGAATAAATAGATGGGCTAATGATTTTAAGGTTGATGTGAATTAAGCACACTTTATAGTGCTGATTTTGATGTTTTGTAAACTATCCTATTTTAAAAAGCCATCTATCATATTATGTGAGAATAAATCGTGCTGGAGCACAGCTCACACTGGATTTCATATATTTTAGTGCTGGATTGTGATTCGCACTAGATTTCCATGACATCCATGATAGAGTACTGGAGTTCTTACTCGTACTCAGTTTTATATGATATATGCATGAGAGAGTGCTGAAGCGATTAGCTCGTACTCGAGTTTACATGAGATGCATGATAGAGTACTGGAGCGTTGCTCGTACTCGATTCTTCATGATTTATACATGACATAGTACTGGAGCTATTGCTCATACTTGATTTGATGATATTGTGCATAGCATGGTACTGGAACTATTGCTCGTACTTGATTTGAAACATGAACTATACATTGACCTAGTTGCTGGAGGTTTACTCTCACTAGAGTCTGAGTTTGTGATGTGAAACAGTGTTTGAGCAGAGTGTCGACTGTGAGTCGTGCTGAAAAACGCGCACTGTATGTGATATATAATACATGTTGAAAACCATGCTTGATTTCCTCGTGTAGACTGAGTGTCACACTGTGAGAGGATTCGCATGAGGATTTAGAGACGTGGTATGATATTCCATGGTTTTGAGGGCTAAGACCTATAGCAGGCACCCCGACTGTGATGTAGGGTCCACAGAGTACGTTGTACCGTGCATGTGGCATGGAGTACATTGTACTGTGTGGTGTTGTGGAGTTGAGGAGGATATAGCTGGTGGTTGTGATGGACTGACCCCCTCTCGTTGCAGCAGTGATACCCCGCACACCGAGATCTGTGTTGCCTGGGATCACATTATCGGATATGATCATAGTCCAGGATACTATTTACATTTTTCACCACAAAATCTCACTTGATATATCACCTAATTGACTAATGTAATTGCGGATAGACCTGAGGGATGGGTCAGACTCCGATTTCGTGATGTGAATTATTTAATGCCATATTTACTGTGATTTAAATATACATGGTATGATTTATCTAAAGGCATTGTGATATTATAAAGATGCATTGTTTTGCACTACATGCCTACATTTGTGAATGAAAGCATGATTTCTGTACATGGGATTTAATCTGTACAAGTATATATATATATTTAAAGACATGCTTTTAAAAATGAGTTAAGGAAATAACATTTTGAGGCATAACATTATTTTGAGTAGATAGTGTAGATATCTACTTGCTTGCCTGATTTCCTTACTGAGCGCGTTGTATGCTCACCCCCCTTTCTTTACATCTCTCTTTAAAGCATCAGCAGTAGAGTGAGAGCTTTTGAGGGATAGTATTCCTGTGTCCACTGCTATTTCCTATCGATCTATAGGTATACATATTTTATACGGTTATGTATCTAAACATAGAAACAATACAGTGATGTATACGATATATATTATGGGGAATGTATTTGTATTAGATTTTATATAATCTTACATGTATTATAAAAGAAGTTAAAGTCCGAGTATATTGACATGTATGGATGATATGGTATGCGAGGAAGCTAACATCGAATCACAACCCAACCATTGAAGAGAGGAAAGGTAAGTTAAAAATGCAAAAAAATTGTAGTGGTTTTAGTTAAGTCACGGATAACGGTCGTGACATGAGGTGTACGTTGTACGGTGCTTACAACATAGAGTACGTTGTACCGTGCCATGATATATGATGTGTAGTCTTTAGACTAGTGATCTGATTGGCTGGCAGGACGGTTTGGTACCCACCTCCTGGGGCAGCCTCAGATGTGATGTGATACCCCGCACCCTGATCTGTGTAGCCTGGGATCACAAGATATGACCATAGTCCTAGAGTTATTACCCTGATTCTTGCCTAGTCTCACATGTCACTTACTTTGCGAAATCGCTTATTTATTTACTTTTCGAAATCACATATTACTTATTACTTGATTTTGTGATTTCCTGATTTTTATTGTTTCGGGATTTAGTCATGATGATTTTGGGGTGGATGTGGATTTTGAAATAAATGACATGTTTTAATATAATGTGCATTATTTAAAAAAGCATGACGTATAATTCCATGCTTTATATTCCATTTCACGAAATGAATTAACGATTTGAAATAAATGATATTTTTTGACATAATGTACATTATTTAAATAGAATGAAGTATAATTCCATGCTTTATTTGCCATTTCACGAAATAAACTGCTTTATACGAATGATTTTATCTAGCATAAAAGTATGCATGAAATTCGTATTTAAGTATGATTTGGAAAGAGAATGATTTAATGCATGGCATCATGATCATGTAAATAGTGTGGTTATCTACTTGCTTGCATGATTGCCTTACTGAGCACGTGGTTTGCTCATTCCCCTTATTTTCCCATCTTTTCAGAGCACTTGCAGTAATTAGTGAGCGGCTGAGGACTTGTATTCTTGGTATCCGCTGCTTCCCATCATCGAAAGGTATACACCCTAGTATCATTTTGTATCTAAACATGTAATAGCACAATAATCATTTTGGAATATAATATGGGAGATGTAAATATTAGTAAACACGTACAAGTATAGAGTCTCAATTATAAAGTATACGTGTTTGCATTTAAATAAATTAAAGATAGATGTCATGGTAGATGGTAAAGGGTGATTAATACTGACTCATAGCCCAACTGTTTGGTGGTGAGAATGTTCACAACCGGGAAAGAAAAGGAAAAAATGAAAAATTTGTAGCCATTTTTGGTAAAAATGGGTCGTGACAAAATATGCATTTTTCCTAGTGATTTCTAGAGAGATAAAGTTTGAATATGTGTTTGAATAGTTTCCTTCTTCTAGCCGAACTCTTAAGGAAGAAGATGTAGTTATGTTGGCTGATTTATAAGTCCATTACTTAGTCATTAAGCCTTACTTTTCAGCTAACAAAATTCAATTTGAATTGATTTAGGTAAGGGTTACCAAATTGGCTATGGTTACCTTTTACTAATGGGCTTGATTTTAAATCAATTTGGCCTAGCATTTGGGCTTCTCGGTTTAGGGCTTTCAAATGGGTTTTCAGGCTAAAATGTTTACGATATATTGGGCCTTCAATTGTCTAAATATTTGGCCTACCAATCGGTCTAACAATTCGGTCTAATGGATATAAAAAATTCGATCTACACTTATTATACCTTCATGAGCTTTAAAATATTCACTTTGTCCCATTACGTTTTTACCTGTTAATTTAATCCGAATAAATTTTCTTTACTTCCGGGGGTAATTATCTTGTATTCTGATCAAAAATATTTTTTTTCAAATTTTTCTCTATACTTAGGTTAATTTTTAACCATGGTTAGTCAACTATGGTAAAAGTACACTTTTCTTAACTACAGTTAACTTTTTCCTTAATCATTGACTGTGAGATCCGCAATTTTTGTATGACATTATTATATGTTAATGGATTCATAATATGGTTGATTCAGATATGATAAATGTGGATGAAACGAAATAATTTACGTAAAATCGAATATGGATAAATCGGGAAAACAAGGAAGCAACAAGTTCGTTTAAGGAATTTAATTGAGTTGACTGAAAATAAGCAATTGAAAATAGAGAAAAGATTGTGGATATATGAAAGAAAGTCGATTTAATTTGGTCCCGAACACGTGCAAGGGTAAAATGATCAAAATACCAAAATTCGGTATAAATTCGATATGAATTTGCATTAAAATATGGAATTTGCGAAATCTGGATCAATACCGAGGAAAATATTTAAATTCGAGTCCGATTGATCTAGATATAAATTTATGGGAATTAATAGGAATTAATCGAGATTTTTAATTCGAAAAATTTTCTCGAAAATAATCAAAAAATATACCGGGAATGACGAAAATAGATTGAGAAATCCATTTATTGATTAAATCGATAAAATAATAATTTTTAAGATTTTTTTGGGATATTTGGATTTTTTTTAAATATATTTTAAGGTATTAAAATAATAATAAATAAATTAATAAAAAAATGAAAAATGAAAAATCTGAAAAATTATCGGGGAGAGAGAAACGTAGGAAACCGAAAAACGAAACCCACAGACCCGATAGCAACCCGACACCCTCCGATGACCTACCGACGACCGACGAGCCCATCTACCGGTCGAAAAAGGAAGAGTGAAGCCTGTTGTTTCCATTGGTACTAGTGACGTGCGCCGACGGTCCCTATTTTCGGCGAATCAACCGACGAAAAATCGTTGGAGAAATCGCCTCTGTTTCGACGAATGGCGGTGTCCCAGCACCGACTCGACCCAGCCGAGCACTCCCCTGGCCGAGGCGGTTCTTTTGAGCCTACTGGCGGTCGAAGAGATGGCCGGAATCACCGGCGTTGGCAAACGGGCCAAAACAGCACCGTAGCCGAGAAGGAAGAAAAAAAAGAAAAAGAAAAAGAAAAGGAAAAAAAAAAGAAAAGAAAGAAAAGGGAAAAAGGGAAGAAAGTGTACTCGGGGATAACTCAAAATTCGGGTAAGTAACCGAGAGTTGGGATTGACCTACAGATAAATCCCGAAAATTCAATTTAATATTATTTTATTGGAAAATTACCCGAATTTAAATAATTGTGCAGTGTTACTACAGAGCCCGAACGAGAGTCGATTTAGCTTTGATTTTCATATCCCGCACCATATTGGATAAGTACATTTTAATTACGATAATATGAGTCCTTAAATGTAGAGTTAAGATTATTTGACGGATTTTACGAATTAATTTTGCATAAAAGGAATTTTATTCGAAATTTCAAAGTAATTATCGTAAATAGTATCCGGGCTATCCAATGAATTTGGAACGAAGCCCGATGATTATTGATAAACCAAATGAGCCCAGTAAACCCAAAGAAGGGATTTTAAAAGTAAAAACGGGCTGAAAAAGGGGTTTGAGGCCCATTAAAGTGCAATCGGGCCCAATAGAGTAAAACGGGTCCAGATCTTTAGATTCGATCAGTAAGAGTGAAATACTGATCAGTATATTTGAACTGAAAATCATATGTGGTTATATGCAGCTCCGTAGACGAGCGAATTGGGCTGAGAGACCTGATACGACCGAATCGGGATAAGCTCGTGCGTGATTCCAGGTAAGGGAATTTTATGAGCACTTAGAGGTAGCTGTACGTAGTTTCGAGGGGATTTACATTACGTTAAATTCATTAAGCTACCCGAAAACAGAATAATAATTTTTGCGAGAAAAATATGGAAATAGTGACAAATGACTATTTTGCCCCCAGTTAGAAAAATTTCAAAAAGGGTAGAAAGGCTATGAAATTGTATGAAATTCATGATTTTAATGTTTTCATGATGATATTGCTTTAATTCAAGCAATTTATGGATAGGTTGGCTATTATTTTCATGTTTTAAGTGAAAAGGCACAAGTTAAGTGCTAATTGATAGTTATTTAACATATTTTGATAAAGTTGAGCCACCTATCAGTGTTATATGAGTTTTAACCGTGCTTGAGCACTGCTCGCACTGGATTTTATATTTTAACTCATACACAGAGTACTGGAGCCCTGCTCGTACTGTTTTACATATTTATTTCGTATGACTGTCGTACTGGAGTTTTTCTCGTACGAGGTTTTCATTGAGTTTTTATACACACTCGTACTAGAGCATTGCTTGTACGTGGACTATGATTGAATTTATAATCAGTTTAAGTCGTACTGGAGCGCTGCTCGTATGCAAATTTTATTGATTTCTATGAAACAGTGCTAGAGCTTTGCTCGCACGAGGCTTTCAGATATCATGAATATGCATGGAGCCGTGCTAGAGCTTCGCTCGCACAGGAATTTATATGACATGTATATAGCCGTGTTGGACCCTCTTGTAGACTTTGTGTAACAGTGAGATGATATGCTCACACGTGCATTCTGAGACATACTTTCATGGGTGGATAAGACTTGGGTTATGGCCGTGGGGAGTACGCTGTATCGTGTTTGTCACGCGGAGTACGCTGTATCGTGGGGATTGTTAGAGTGGAGTGGAATTAGCCACGAGATAGCAAGTCTTGCCCTCACAATCTTGATATTATGCTGTTCTGGCGAGTAGGATCGACCTACCTCCCGTTTCAGGTGTGACACCTCGCACACTAGGATTCGTGTGCCAGGGATCACGAGGTTATGGCCATAGTCTTGGATATTACCGATATAGTCGCTTACATGTCTCACATGATATAACTATTGGTCTTGATAGACCAGGGTAGACTCGAGGGAGGGGTCAGACCCTAATTTTCTTATGATTTCAATTGAGTTTTGATTATTCTCATGGAGGGATTTTATAAAACATTCATTGATTTGTGTAACCTTGTGAGAAGGGTGATTTTATAACAAAAATTTTAAGATAAATTATTTTATTGAAATGGATTTAATTCCTTGAGTGTATCATATTTAACCCAGATGGGGTGTTTTAAACGTGTTGATTCATTTGAGCATGAGATGTTTTCACATGAGAATTATTCCATGTTTAATATGCCGATTTCCTGTTTTAGAATAGATGATATTATATATATGGCATATAATTGTTTTTACCTCATGCTCTTGTATATATCCTGATTTCTTATCAGTATGTAGATAGTATAGCTATCTACTCGTTTGTATTATTGCCTTACTGATTATGTGGAGCTCACCCTTTCATTTTCCACCCACTTTCAGTGTTTCCACCATAGAGATAGTGGGTGTAGAGATTAGACGGCATAGCTGATTATCTGTGATTCCCACCGACTGTCAGGTATACACCACAAACAAAATTTTGTATTAGTATGCTTACAACACAGTATTGTATATAAAGGAATATTTGGGGATGTAAATATAGAATTATGTGATGTATAAAACATACCGACCACTCTATTATAATATGATTGATGTCAGTATATATATATATATGTACGTGTGATATTTTAATGGTTACAAAGGGTATATCAATATTGATTCACAGCTCGACCTGCTTAAAGGCATATGTCACGAGGAGGTAAGAAAGATTTTCCAAAAGCAAAAAAAAAAAAAAAAAATTGTACTGATTTTGGTAGTATTGGGTCGTGACATTGACCACGTTGACTTTTTCTCAAAAATCAAAAAAGTGTCATATCTTATGGTTTACACTCTCGTCTTTATGTTTTGACCATTTTCGGTATGTAAATATACCTTAAATTACCTTAAACCGTTGAAAAGGTATGTTTTGCCCCTTTTAACTTTTACTCTTATTCTTTGTGTTCGAGACTAAATCAAACCGACTTTCCTTCACGAGCTCCCTATATTTTCTCATTTTAAGTTCTTCTTTTCAGTCAGAATGATTCAGATCCACTCGATTTAGCCATGTGGCTCTCATAGCCCTTTTTCGACTTTTATGTAGCTTCTAAGTGTTAAAGCATTTTACTAACCCTTAAAATCAAGTAAATACTCTTCTTATGATTTAATTTACTTAATATAATGACTGTATATATATATATATATATATATATATATATAAATCATAAGGAACAAACTACATAAAAACATGGGTCTTACAGTATAAATGGAGTTGATCCATTTAATTTATGGCCTATGTAGACCAAACTCGTTAATTCGCAAGCTAGTCCGCTTTTTTGTTAATAGCCAAATAATACTAGCAAATCCAATTAAATTAAAAAAAAAACCAACCCAACCCAACCTATTTAAATGAAAACAAACTCAACCTAACCCAATGAAATAAAAACAAACCCAAGACCTAATTAAGTAAAAAATGTCCAATCTGATTAGCCCAAGATAATAGATGTATACATAAAAGTATACATGCCTTAATATGATTCAAAATATATTTAAAAAAAGTCCTACCACAAGTTAGCTTCGAAAATCACATTCAAAATCCATGTACAAAATCTCATGTGAAAACTACGATCTTGCCAAGTATAATAATGGCAAGTAGTCTCATAGAACAATAGTGGTAGGCCATAATTACCCATTGTTGCGTGGACAATGGTCCTCATACCCTCATAGAACATATACATCCATCCAATTCACTGGTCATAATGATACCAGTGTCACATAGACATTTTAGCAACTTGTTCCACATAGGAATGCACAAAAAAATAATATGGCCATACTACGATGGGTCTCATATCCGTGCACTAGGATTGGGTAGCCCATCACTGGTCGATCCCTTGGTTAGTTCTAATTTTTTAGGCACAAACCGTAGTTCAACCTGTAATGCTCGGAAGCGAAAAAATTCAGGCTATTTTTTTTTTATATAACTTAATTCCTTTCTACTTAATGTTACCTTCTGTGCAGTGTAAGTTACCAAATCAGTCTTTTACTTAATCCTTGAAATTTGTTATTACTTAAGCTAATATGCAACTCATATAATTTAGGTGTAATGTCGTTGGACCAAATGAAAGTCTTAAACATACATAGATTAACTTGAGCATGCATCACTTGAATTAACTAAACTGAATTTAATTACATCCCAAAAGTATCAAAAGAATACATGTATTTGTACTTACAAGATATCTAGAAATAAATACGAAAAGAGGATACACCTCACATAGTAGAAAATGTAGCATGGGGAGGCATTAGTTTACCAGCCCAGTCGTGTATGCCCAAGTACAATCATTGCAAATAATCTAAGGGAGTAGGGGGTAAGCTTTAGGGAAAGCCCAATAAGAAATGCATTTAATACAATAATAGCTTCAAAACATTTGATAAAAATAATGATGCTTCGAAATCACAATGTATTTCAAAATTCATATCTTATATTCAGAAATTCAAACATAAATTCGAAAGTCATAATTTTTATAATCACATCAGTATTTTCAAAAATCAAATCATATTCTCAAAATCAAAATTCAAAACATAATCATATAAATAAGAAGATTTCATAATTCAAAATCATGGAGTTCAGATCATAAAGTCATATGGAGACTAGGCAAAGACCCTATAGCTATCAAGCGGTTCAAAAAATAAGTCAACCTTAATGGAGGGAATAAAGTACCGATGGCCATACTAGGCTGTAGACTGGATCAAGGTCGTATAGCGGTTCAGAATGTCAGAAATAACTAGCACGTAGCTAAGGTTCAAAGTATTAGACATAACTAGCACATAGCTAGGGCACGACACTAGTAGCACTCATCATGCGGGAAATGTAACGACTCGAAACTGCTTATTTTAAGTAATTTATTGAAAAAGTATGAAACTTTTGGACTAAATTTTTCAATTTTTCTTTCCATACATATTTGTCATGTGAGTACAATCGTAACTATTTCTAGTTCTTAAATCACCTAGTTTAGTTTAAGGTTATGAACCTAAGGTCCCAGTTTAACTTTTTATTAATTTTTTGTAATCATTTCTTAATTTAATACACATTTCGACACATGCACTGAAAAGTAACTGTCTGAAAATTAAATAAGTATAAACAAATATACCCTTATAAGCTGCGAGATCTCGAAGTGTTTACTTCAAAGCCGATACTGATAATGATGCCAGTATGCCTCTAGTCTGAACCTGTGATGGAAAGAAGAAAGAGGTGAGCTTTGGCAAGCTTAGTAAGCAAGCCATACAAGTACCAAGGAATTAACTTACATGATACTGAATTTCTAATTCATTTCTAATTTATTTTCATTCTATCATTATTTCTTATCACTTATCCGAACTTATCACATTCAGAAACATGTCTTGTTCCAAAACATACTTTACAATTGAAACTTATCGAAATGTCATATTTCTCTTGGGTTTATGGAGTAGGGTATGTTCTAGACGCTGTCAAGTTTTTTAGGCGGGGAGATATTTTGAAATGCCTTAATTAGCCATCAAACCTGACCACCCGGACTGAACATAGCCATAAGGATTCGAAATTCTAACATAGTCAAATGCATCAAACCACAATTTATTGACATCCTTATTCATTCTTCAAACAAACCATTTTTGAAATTTATCATTCATTAAAATTATTCATATATCGAAAACAGTCGTATTTCAAAAAAATATCTTTTTCATACATCACTGATATTCAAAACTTGTCATACTTTAAACTTATCTTATTTCGAACATCATCTGTATCAAAAACATTTACTTTATTTGGAATTGGTCTTACATCCGAAACATATTCATATTCGAAATATAACCCTTATATTCGAAACATCTTCCATATTTTAAACTCTCTTCGCTTCTCAAAACATAGTTCTTATTCCAAAACATATATCGAAATTCAAAACGTATCTCATACTATCTTTTGCTAACGATTATAATTCGTTAATCGGGATACTACTGACTATTACAATCCTTTAGTTGAGACTCCATTCTTGACTATTATCATCCTCGTTAGTAGGGTATAACATATTTATATCATATCGTTAGGATATGTTCTGGGAACCATGCTCATGTTCATAAAAACATTTTTGAAAACATAATTTCATACTTCAAAACATGTTTCACGTTACAAAGAAAGCATTTAAAGAAATCCTGACAATCCTTAAAACATGCGGTAAATCAGGGTTAACATGTCGTCGTGCTTACTTAAATCATTTTGCATAAACTTACTTTGAAATAAAACATTCGTACATAAAATACTTCTGAAATTCATTTTTTACATACGTACTTACTTTTAACTAAAACATGCTTACATATATGCTTACTTTATCAAACTTACATACTTATTGTAAGACCCGATTTTGTTATCGTAAATTTCTTATGAATAAAAAATTTTTGAACACGTACAAGGGTAAAATGATCAAAAGATTGAAATTTGATATTAATTGGAGAAGAAAATTTAATTAAAAATATGGGATTGAGAAATCTTGATCAATAATGAAGAAATAATTAAATTTCGGGTTAAATTGATCAAGATATGAATTTATAGGAATAAATCAGAATTTTCACTTCGAGAAATTATTCTGAAAATAATCAAAAAATATACCGAAAATACGAAATAAGACCGATAAATTTATTTGGTGATTAAATGAATAAAATATAAGTTTTTTAAGATATTTTGGGTTTGTAATAATAAAATAATGATTAAAATAATATTAAAATAAATTATAAATAAAAAAAAGAAATCGTAAAATCGCGATTTGGAAAGAAAGAAACAGGCGAAAGGGAAAGACGAAATCGACGGATTCGGTTCCCTCGGCTCCGACTCAACCACCATTGGACGACGCGAGGAGGCGGACGACGAAGGTCGATTGGCACCCCAGGAAGCCAACTCGTACAACCACGCGCCTCGAAGTCTTCAAAAAATGCCAGATCGACGAAGGGAGTGCCGCAAGAGAGAAGACTAGATTGACAGCCATCAGCGCCGTTTCGATCCAACCCGAGGCCCGATGATGAACACCCAGGTGATGGCATGCCGAACGACACCGGAATCACGTCGGGAACCGGCCGAACAGCGTCAGAACTGTAAAGTTGAGCCTGAACCGGTATGAACCGATTCAGCACAGTGATGGTATACTGAACCGGACCGGACCGATTTAGCCAAAAAGAAAAAGAAAAAGGGAAAAAGAAAAAGAGAAAAAATTGAAAAAAAATCTCAGTGATGCAATTGAACTACGGGTAAGTCGGTAAGCGATCGAAATTGACCGATTTAAATTTTAGAATATTTAATTTGATTAATATCCGACTGAAAATTGACCCGAAAAAATATATAATTGTGTAGCTCGATAATTGACGTCAAACGAGAGATCAAGTCAGCTTGATTTGCATACTATCATGGAATCTCGGGTAAGTAACCCTTATTTATGATAAATTACATCGTTATGCGTGTTAAAAATTTACCGCATAAATTACAGATTTAATTTCCGCATAAAATGAATTATATTATGAAATTAGAGATAAATTGTCATAAATAATTAATTGAGCTATCTGAGAATTTAGAATGAGGCTCAATAAATACTGATGGGCCCAATGAGCCCAATAGGCCTCGATAATGTGAATAGTAAGTGGAAAACGGGCTTAAGGTCGATTAAGGCCCATTAAGGTACAATCGGGCCTAATATGGGCAAACAGGCCCAATGATTTAAATTAAGCCCAGAAAATATGAAATACAATTAATTGTATTGTATTTGACCTGATGAATATTTATCCACAATTCCGGAGATTAGATTCAGAGCAAATCGGACTGCGTGACGAGTCATCAGTGGAAATGTTAGATTGTACAGAAAAATAAGGTAAGGGAATTGTGTGAGTAGCTAGAGGTAGCTACGTGTATTTTAATAGCTTTTGTATACACTGAATATGTATGTATACACAGAATATGTATAAAGGTCCTAGAAATAAATTAAAGATTTTAAGGACTCGAAATAGGTAAAAGGCTATTTTACCCCTATTGAGGGAATTCACCTAAGGATGGTGAAAGCATGACATGCATAAAATGCATGATTTAAGGAATTTTCTGATTTAAGGAATTTTCATGGTTTTTAAGCAAAGCAAATCGATAGATTGGCCAGTAATTGCATAAATTTCACAATATAACACTACGTAAGTATTATTAAGATTTAAATGAAATTTTTTTGGAAAATGGGACAACTATCAAGTTTAAATGGAAACAGAAAGTGCTGGCGCATAGCTCGCACTATATCTGAGTTTGTGAGTGTGCATAAAATGTGCTTGAGCGGTTGCTCGCACCGACTTGTGTGACATCATATGCATGAAATGTGTTAGAGCGGTTGCTCGCACTGATTTTACTATTGTGAAATGCATGAGAGGTGCTAGAGCTTAGCTCGCACTCTGTTTTGACTTGATATGCATAAAAAGGTGCTAGCTCGTATCTTATTTTGATATGATAATTGCATAAAAGTCGTACTAGAGCATTGCTCATACGAAGTTTTGATTTACTTAAGTATTCATTCGTGTTGGAGCATTGCTCGCACGAGGCTTTGATGGATTTTATGCATAAACTGTGCTGGAGCTTGCTCGCACATGATTTTATATGGATTTATAACTCATTTTAAAGTGGTACTGGAGTGCTACTCGTAAGCAGATTTTACTGATTTTTATGAAACCGTGCTAGAGCTTCGCTCACACGAGGTTTTTAGATATCATGAATATGCATGGAGTCGTGCTAGAGCTTCGCTCGCATAGGGATTTATATGACATGCATATAGTCGTGTTGAAGCCTCCTATAGACTGTGTCACAGTGAGATGATACACCCAAACGTGCATACTGAGACAAAGATGGTATAGGTGGATAAGACCTATTGCAGGTACCCCCTGACTGAGATTGGGTTCACGGAGTACGTTATACCGTGTATGTCACGCAGAGTACGCTGTACCGTGGGGATTGTTGGAGTGGAGTGGCATTAGCCATGAGGCAGCAAGCCTTGCCCTCGTAATCCTGATGTTATGTTGTTCTGGCGGCAGGATTGACCCACCTCTGTTTCAGGTATGATACCCCGCACACTAGGTACTGTGTAGCCAGGGGTCACTAGGTTATGGCCATAGTCCTCGTTGTTACTGATATAGTCACCTACTTGTCTCACATGATATAACTTATGGTCTCGATAGACTAGGGTAGACCCGAGGGAGGGGTCAGGCCCCGATTTTATGATTTTCATTGAGATATGATTTTATAACAGACTATTAAAATGAATTTTCAATGAGATTGATTTATGAGATGCTTAACCCCTTCGGGTTAGTTTATATTGTTGTTTTAATGAAATGATTTAAATGCAGTAGCATGATGAGTTTTTCATGCTTTAATTATAAATTCATGAAAAGATTTGTCTCTCATGATTTGATTTACATGGCATGAACTAATTTATGATCCTGATTTAATTCATGCTAATTATGATTTAATGATGCCACTTAAAATGCCTTTGATGCATGAATTACATGATTTCTATATGCACAAATAGTTTTGATAAACTATTTCATTGATGTATGCATGATTTTGTGCTTGAGATTTTAATGAAAAGAAATGGATTTTAAGGGCATGGCATTATAAGCATGTAGATAGTGGAGCTATCTACTTACTTGCATAATTTCCTTATTCAGCGCGTGGTTTGCTCACCCCCTTATTTTTTCATCTTTTCAGAGCACTCATAATAGTTAGTGAGCGGCTGAGGACTTGCATTCTTGGTATCTGCTACTTCCCATCGAGAAACAGGTATACACATTTGTATAGTTTTGTATCTGAACATGTAATGCACAATACTGTAAACGTATATGATGTCGGGGATGTAAGGTTATGTAAATACCATTGTGTATGTATTTAGTTAAAGTCAAAAGATAGTAAACTCTGATATGTGAATGTGATTATGGAAATGGAATGGTAAATAGGTGAGAGGTGACTAACATCGAATCATAGCTAACTGTTTGGTAAGATGGTCACGATGAGAGAAAGGTAAGAATTAAATAATAATCGAAAAGCAAAAAAAAAAAATTGTAGTGATTTTAGGTAATTTGGGTCGTGACACCTATTTACTTTGAAATACATCATACTTACATACATACGTACTTCAATCATTTCTTTCATACTCAAAACATTCATACATTAAAACATGGAGTGTCACGACCCAAACTACCCAAAAATCAGAGTTATTTTTTTTTTTGCGTTTTGTTTATTTACTTAAATTCTTACCTGTCCTCGAATCGTGACCACACTCCACTAATAATTGGGCTGTGCGTCAATGCCAGTCCCACCATTCAATTACCATCTAACTTATTTCTTCTCCAGTCATTTATAAGTATTTACCATATTTATACATCCCCTAAAGTTACTTACAAACATGTTACTGTGCTATGCTTATGTAGATACAATATGTACAAGTGTATATACCTTATGTTGATGGGTAGCAGCGGATATCCGGAATGCAGTACTGAGGCGCCTCAACGTCTACTGGAGATTATCTGTGGGAGAAAATGAAAGGGGTGAGCACATCAAGCTCAGTAAGGCAATCCTACGAACAAGTAGGTAACCATACTACCTATATAAACGTGATGCCATGCATAAACCACCCTTTCTCCACACATTTTAAAACAGATGATATGAGTTATGACGTTATGTAAATCAAGTTTGCACGAAAAATTCAACATGCAATTATTTCAAATCATTTCTTTCTCATTTAAAAATTTCACAATAAAGTCAGGACTCGACCCCTCCTTCGGGTGATCCTGACTCACACAAAACCATGAAAATCGGTTTACATCACACATGGGTTTAAAAAAGCATGGAAATAGCATCATGCACATTTAATTTAAAACCCAGTGTCAAACATCGTCAAGATCATCAACATGCGAGACTCGACAATGTCTGTATATCGGCAATAACCAGGACTATGGCCATATGTGTCCTCGGGAGTTCCTCAGCTACACGGATCCTAGTGTGCGGGTTCTCACCATGATCGGGAACCGCCCGGGAGGTGGGTCATTCCATCTCGTCGGTCTTATCCGATCCCATGCATCCGAAGATGCCAACGTATCATAAAGATACCACACGATACATCGTACTCCATGCTACTTGCACGGTACATCGTACTCCGTGGACCCCTAGCCTTATCCCTCTTTCGGGCTCATCAGCTGGACCTCCAACCATTATCCCTCTTTCGGGCTTATCAGGTTGTTTTAACATTAAACCATATTGCCATGTCTCAAAACGCACGTGCGAGCCTATTTAATCGGTGACACACAGTCTACCCGATGCTCCAAGCACGGCTCATCGCATCTTCTCATAAAATCAGTGCGAGCAATGCTCAGCACTCTCATCAAATCAAGTAAAACTAGTGCAAGCTAAGCTCTAGCACTCTGTATGCAAACCATGTGAAAAGCTGGTGCGAGCGAAGCTCCAACACCCTGTCTCAAAAATCATATAAAAATATGGTGCGAGTTAGACTCTAGCACCTTGTCACAAAAATCATATATATATATATACATAAAAATCTGGTGCGAGTTGGACTCCAGCACCTATGCATGTAAAACTCTAGTACGAGCTCTCGCTCCAGCACTAATGGGTGCATCACACAAATCGAAATATCGTGCGAGCTGAGCTCTAGCACGTCACATGTCAATAAAACACGTAGGCGGCTCTTTTTCCTCAAAACAGTTTTCAAAACAATTATATCGTTGAAAGTATGCAATGCTGTGCATTTTCTTTCAAGGTTAGCTAGCCTACTCATGCATGCATTAAAATGTCTCCAGAACGAGCAGAAATCTCTTGTTCTTACTCCTCCCAATTTTTTCTAAATTTGTAAATTTTACCCTTAACAAGGGTATTTTGGTAATTTACCCATTTGGGGCACTAAAATTATTATTTGACCTCTAGACCCTTCTGATAATTTTTAAAGACTGCATATGAACTTGAAATTTCGTAAAGTTTACCTCTAGCAGTCCGTAGAATTCCCTTACCTTATTTTCCTGTCGAGTCTGACCTTTCCACTGATGTCACATCGCGCAGTCCGATCTGCTCTCAATCCAATGCCCGGAACTGCGTATCAATATTTCTCAGGTCAGATATTGTACAACTTAATTGTATTTTCTATTTTCTAGGCTTAATTTAAATCATTGGGCCCGTTTACCCCTATTGGGCCCGATTGCACCTTAATGGGCCTTAAGCCCGTTTTCCACTTAATTTTCACTTTATCAAGGCCTATTGGGCTCATTGGGCCCACCAACCATTTATTGGGTCTCGTTCTAACTCTCGAATAACTAAATTGATTATCTACGACAATTTATCTAAATTTCCAAAAATCTAATTCAATTTATGTGGAATTTAAATTCATATCACGCATAACGATGTAAATTGTTGTAAATAAGGGTCACTTACCCGAGATTCCATGCTAGTACGTAAATCGAGGCTGTCTCGAGCTTTCGATTGATGCCAATCGTCGAGCTACACAATTAAATATATTTTCGGGTAAACTTTCAGTCGATTATTTATTAAATTAAATATTCTGAAATTTAAATCGGTCAATTCGACCGCTTATCGACTTACCCGAAACTCGATTGCATCACTGAAATTTTCCCCAATTTTTTCTCTTTTTCTTTTTCGCTTTTTTCTCCTTTTTCCTCTTTTTCCCCTTTTTCTCCTTGGCTGAACCGGTTCAGACCGGTCCGGTTCAGCCCGATCGGACCGCTGGTTCACTCCGATTTGGCTGGTTCGTCATCTTGCCGGCCGGTTCTCCACCGGCTTCCACCGCCAGCAGCTCCGCTGGGTCGTCCGCATCACAGATCTGCTTTCGATTTCGGTCGAGGTCGCCGGAAAGTCACCGGTCCGGCCTCTTCTCTCCTGCCGTCGAAACCCATTTCTTTATCCGCCGTTTTCGACGTTTACCAGCAGCTTCGCCGGTCGTGGCCACCGCCAATCGGCTCGTCTGCACCTCGGGAAGCCTCGGCTGGGGTCGGTCGGGCCTGAATCGCGCCGATCGCCTGCGATTCTTCTTTTCTTCCACGGTTTCGGTCTCGTCATTTCCTTCGTCTTTTCGCTGCCGTTCGTGCCTCCATGGTGCCGGTGGTGGTCCGGGCCTCGTCGGGTTTCCTTCGCCTGGGCCGTCGGTGCCGTCGTTCACCGACAAGAGGCTCGGCCTCTATTTCGTTTTCCGTTTTCGCGTTTTCTGTCTCTTTTTTTTTCATTTTTCTTAATTTATTTTTATATATTTATTTATTTATTTATTTTATTAATATTTTAATCATTAAAATACATTAAAATAGCCAAAATATCTACCAAAAATTATTATTTTATTTCAAATTAATTAATTTAATTTTATTTAATTTATTTAATATATTTTAACCCTTTTTCGGGTACAATTTCTCCGTATTTTCGAGATATTGTCCGGAATGACTTTTCGGTATATTTTTCGATTATTATCGGGATTATTTTTCGAATTAAAAATTTCGATTAATCCCGATTAATTCCCATAAATTGATATCTTGATCAATTTAATCCAGAATAAATTTATTTCACCTTTATTGACCAAGATTCCTCAATCCATTATTTTTAATTAATTTTTCTCATCGAATTTATTTCGACTTTCGATCTTTTAACCGTTTTGCCCTTGTACGTGTTTGGGATTAATTTAACCCAACTTTCCTTCAGAATACTCATTCATTTCGTATTTTAATTAAATTCGGGTCTTACAACTCTCCCCCACTTAAGGAATTTGGTCCTCCAAATTAGAACTAATTCATATGACTCTATAGACTACTCCGAGTACATCGATCGTATCATACTCTTAAATTCTTATGTGACCTTCTCCGGAGTGTATTACTACCAAAGGACTTTAATTACTACCAAAGGACTTTAATTAGGGAGATCATCTTAAATCTCAATACTTTCTCTTTCCTGTTTAATGCCCGAATCAACTTTTTCAATATACTTATATTTGCATTAAGCTGAACTGTTGGATCTCATATCCTATCACTTATGCTGGATCTGGATAGTATTTTTGAAATATCAAAAGATGAGACACATTGTGGGTGTCTGCTTATTCAAGTGGAAATGCCACCTACAGGTCTTATCTTCCACTTGTCCAATCTCTCAAAAGATTCAATCCAGCGAAACTCAATTTACCTTCTTTCAAAAGTTTGCTATGTCCTTATTCTCTTAGGACAAGAAACATTTCAACCATACTAATTCACCCTCGGTGAATTTCAATACTTTTCTATCTGCTCTGAGGTGTTTTTAATCTCTCATCCTTAACTAAACATCCTCAGAGACTTATTATCTAAAGTCGAAAATAATTCTATCTGTCACCCACTTTTTCTTATCCAATTTGGGGAACAACCCCTACAGCCATACACTGCCTCATATCTTGTTATCCCAATACTCAAGCGACAACTGTCACTATTGACGAATTCAATTTGTAATAACTAATCATCCCAGGAGCATAAAAATCAAAGGCACACGCTTTCATCGGATCCTCCAGAACCTGTACAGTCCTCTCTGACTGATCATCTGTCTGAGGATGAAAAGCTGTGCTAATACTCAGTCGGGTTCCCATAGCTTCTTGAAAAATATCCTCAAAGGTGGGAAGTGAAGCGGGAATCCCTATATGATACCATGCTCACTGGAACACTACTTAATGTTCCACAATCTTCCTTAAACATAAATCCTCATATACACTCTGAGTATTTGGGGATTTCATAACCAGAAGGTGGGTAGACTTAGTCACTCTATCGACTATCATCCAAATAGCCTCGTAATTCACCTGGGTCCTCTGTAACCCATCACGAAATTCATGGAGTCTTGCTCTCATTTTCCGTGCCGTGTCGATAAGGTAGAGGCTGCAATAACCCTGCAGACTTTTAATACTCTACCATATTCTACTGACATACTAGGCACTTTTCCACAATCTCTACCATATCTCTTTTCACATCTGACCACCAATACCCTTTTCAGAGATTTCATATATTCTTTACTTTTCCTATGCACCGTATATCCCGAAGAGTGAGCTTCTGACAATATTACTATCTCATCAACTGTGGTCCTGGGGAGCACTTATACTGTCTCTGAACCTCTCTGTAAATCATCGTCACACTCTGTGAACTCTATCACTGTACCCTTCTGAATCTGACCCAAACTATCGACATCATGCCGATCATCACGCTAAGCCTGTCAAATCCGGGCACTCTCATCCGGTTCTAGTCATCAGGCTAGCTGTCACATAATCACTGTCATCATCAGAAGGGATCACATCACTACTGAGGCTCACAACTGCTTTAGCAGCTCACGCTCCCTGACCATCATATGGGGTACCATCCCGAGGCTCTTTCTGCTCAAGGCATCAGCCATCACATTAGCCTTTCCTGGGTGGTACAATTTTCATAATCAAAATCTCTCAGAAGCTCTCACCCACTATGTATTCTCATATTCGCCTCTTTCTGTGAAAACAGATACTCGGGGCTTTTATGATCAGTGCATATCCACAATTCCTGATCGTGTACCTAGTAGTACCATATCCTCAGTACAAGTACTATCGCTGCCAACTTAAAATCATGAGTCAGATAGTTTATTTCATGATCAAGGAGTTGTCTGACTCCATAATTGACTATCTTCCGATTATACATCAATACACAGCTCCTTCATTATTTTGAGGTATCCATACTCACTGAGAACCTCTTGAGCTATTGGGTATGGTGAAATTAATCACGGTGGTCAGTTCATACTTCACTACACCGAAATTCATGTCACATCTATCATCTTATTTATCATCTCATTCAAAGACCACGTTTTTCTTAGTTAAACCTGTCAACCAAGTAGACCATATTGAGAACTCGCAACAACCCATTTGTAAAAGCCACTTTCAATTATTGCTTACAATTTGCCCTGGACTTTAACTACACCCAACATATCATCAATAATGATGATTACAAATCGGTCCAGGTAAAGTTTAAATACTTCATCGTAGTCGAGCTCCACTACTTATTTCAATCGTCCATATCCTTGACTTATTTACGCATAAGCGTATAAGATCCTTCAAAATCGCTTACGTTTTCAGGTACTAACCTGCGTCATTTCCTTTTCTTATCTTAACGGCTCTTATTAAATTTTTACTATGTTAACCTTTATGATTTGTCAAATTTTAATATTCTTATCGTCTTAGTAAAGGTATCCTAATGCTAAAGGTATTTATTACGACGATCGATTTCACGTTATAGGTTATATATATATACTTTTAGATGCTGTCAAGTCTTCAAGCGGGGAGGTATTTTGAAATACCTTTATTAACCTTCAGACTTAACCACATAGACTGGTTATGGTTATATCCATCTTTATCATTGGTTATAATTTATATTCCTTACTTATCACTTAATCCCAATTACTTCGCATATTAAGGGTATTCCTTACCTAGCATATGTCTCTTACTCCAATACATCTTGTATTTAGGATCTATCTTATCTTAAAGATTATCTCCTTTCGTATATCCCTCATGACAAAACTCTTTCATTATTCATTTCGTGAGTACAATCCTTTACTCCTTTAATTTCAACTGTTGCACCCCTTTTTATCACTTGTCAACACTTACCGTATACTTTTCAGTGATGTTTTCACCCCTGTTTTCAACTTAAAATCTCTATATCCATATTCCGTTAATTTATCCTCCTCTATTGGGGTACTCATTTATCAGTATTGTGACCAATGATGTAGGCATTCATGCCTTTTACTCACTTCTATGCGAATGAAGGCGGTATGAGTAAATGTGTGGCACCAGGATCAATGAACATATGTACTTCATTATTCATAACAAGTGGGGTATCTTACACCACATCCATGAAACATCAATAGTGTCCTGGTCCAAGACATCCTCTCGCCTTCGTCCAACAGCCTACTTTCCTTTTTCTTTTCGGCTATGACCTCCATTTTCTTTGCAGCTATACCAACGAAGTTTTTCTCTGTCTTTACTTTTCTGTGGGGCGATCTCGCCCAACTCTGTGCAATCAAAATCAATGGTCCGTCTTACCACATTTAACGGTCATTTTCATCAATACAGTGTAGGTATAGACCCTCCTTTCGTGGTATCCACCACACATTCCACACTGCTTACAGTGCTTACACTGCTACACTGCTTCGTAGCAGGTCGGGGTCCTCCAATCACAATGCCCCCCAAGAGTGCCAAAATTAGATGCACTGGGGCCTTACCAATTATCTTACTCCATGACTCATCAAATCAAATCTTTTACCAATTACCATTTTCCCATTTTAACATCTTTGTCATTTCTCGATTCTCTTTTCTGTCTCTATTTCAGCCCTCACTACCTTTCCCAATCTCAGAGGCGTGCAATTCATGTTCTTATTTACCCAACTGTAAATCTACGCACTGCCTCGGTATAGGTAATATCTCACGGGCCAATCGGACTCTAATTGAAAAGTTGAGCCATTTCATGAACTTTTAGACATCTCGACTGTCACTTGTTCATAGTGTCGAGGTAATATCTGCCCAAGAATATAACCGAGTTTCATACTCATAATTCATACTCATCAATAAATCAAATCCTCTGGGTCAGAGTAAGGACTTTATCTATCATTCCCTTTAAACAGTGTCCGGGATAATTCTGTCACCGGAATACATCCATAAACATTTCTCATCTTAGCTCTGGATGTTTAACACTTAAGATGGGTCGAGCAGGTTTCCACCAATGCTCCGCTGCGCCCTCGAATCTCATTCATAATTTGAGCAATTAGCTCCTCAAATTAATCTCCACCCTCCGCTTCAATCTCGCGAAGCGTGTCTCAATACTATCCGATCTCTCTATCGGACTCAGTGGGGCATGCTTAACATTAGCCTCCATTTCAATTTCATCCTGTTTCTCACAGGTCAACTCAGCACGACTTAGCAGACTCAGGTCTACCTCTACGACCTCTGCCTCGTGCACTATCTCATCTAACGCGACTCATATTAGGTATTCCTGCATTCTCAACCATTTCTTAGTTAAAGCCCATCTCGATATACACTATTGTATCTAACTAAGCACAGTAACACGGGGATGTAATTTCCTAATTACTGACACTGACACACATCAGACCAATTGTGCTCTGATACCACCTTTATCTGTCACGACCCAAACTACCCAAAAATCAGAGTTATTTTTTTTTGCGTTTTGTTTATTTACTTAAATTCTTACCTGTCCTCGAATCGTGACCACACTCCACTAATAATTGGGCTATGCGTCAATGCCAGTCCCACCATTCAATTATCATCTAACTTATTTCTTCTCCAGTCATTTATAAGTATTTACCATATTTATACATCCCCTAAAGTTACTTACAAACATGTTACTGTGCTATGCTTATGTAGATACAATATGTACAAGTGTATATACCTTATGTTGATGGGTAGCAGCGGATATCCGGAATGCAGTACTGAGTCGCCTCAACGTCTACCAGAGATTATCTGTAGGAGAAAATGAAAGGGGTGAGCACATCAAGCTCAGTAAGGCAATCCTACGAATAAGTAGGTAACCATACTACCTACATGAACGTGGTGCCATGCATAAACCACCCTTTCTCCACACATTTTAAAACAGATGATATGAGTTATGATGTTATGTAAATCAAGTTTGCACGAAAAATTCAACATGCAATTATTTCAAATCATTTCTTTCTCATTTAAAAATTTCACAATAAAGTCAGGACTCGACCCCTCCTTCGAGTGATCCTGACTCACACAAAACCATGAAAATCGGTTTACATCACACATGGGTTTAAAAAAGCATGGAAATAGCATCATGCACATTTAATTTAAAACCCAGTTTCAAATATCGTCAAGATCATCAACATGCGAGACTAGGCAACGTCTGTATATCGACAATAACCAGGACTATGGCCATATGTGTCCTCGGGAGTTCATCAGCTACACGGATCCTAGTGTGCGGGTTCTCACCATGATTGGGAACTGCCCGGGAGGTGGGTCACTCCATCTTGTCGGTCTTATCCGATCCCATGCATCCGAAGATGCCAACGTATCACAAAGATACCAACGTATCACAAAGATACCACACGGTACATCGTACTCCATGCTACTTGCACGGTACATCGTACTCCGTGGACCCCCAGCCTTATCCCTCTTTCCGGCTCATTAGCTGGACCTCCAACCTTTATCCCACTTTCGGGCTTATCAGGTTGTTTTAACATTAAACCGTATTTCCATGTCTCAAAACGCATGTGCGAGCCTATTTAATCGGTGACACACAGTCTACCCGATTCTCCAAGCACGGCTCATCGTATGTTCTCATAAAATCAGTGCGAGCAATGCTTAGCACTCTCATCAAATCAAGTAAAACTAGTGCGAGCTAAGCTCTAGCACTCTGTATGCAAACCATGTGAAAAGCTGGTGCGAGCGAAGCTCCAATACCCTGTCTCAAAAATCATATAAAAATATGGTGCGAGTTAGACTCTAGCACCCTGTCACGAAAATCATATATATATATACATAAAAATCTGGTGCGAGTTGGACTCCAGCACCTATGCATGTAAAACTCTAGTGCGAGCTCTCGCTCCAGCACTAATGCATGCATCACACAAATCGAAATATCGTGCGAGCTGAGCTCTAGCACGTCACATGTCAATAAAACACGTAGGCGGCTCTTTTTCCTCAAAACAGTTTTCAAAACAATTATATCGTTGAAAGTATGCAATGCTGTGCATTTTCTTTCAAGGTTAGCCAGCCTACTCATGTATGCATTAAAATGTCTCCAGAACGAGCAGAAACCTCTTGTTCTTGCTCCTCCCAATTTTTCATAAATTTGTAAATTTTACCCTGAACAAGGGTATTTTGGTAATTTACCCATTTGGGGCACTAAAATTATTATTTGACCTCTAGACCCTTTCGATAATTTTTAAAGACTGCATATGAACTTGAAATTTCGTAAAGTTTACCTCTAGCAGTCCGTAGAATTCCCTTACCTTATTTTCTTGTCGAGTCT
This sequence comes from Firmiana major, assembly GCA_033439115.1. NCBI lineage: Eukaryota > Viridiplantae > Streptophyta > Magnoliopsida > Malvales > Malvaceae > Firmiana > Firmiana major. Next base: position 62,499,066 of record CM065897.1, on the reverse strand, counting down.
GACCTTTCCACTGATGTCACGTCGCGCAGTCCGATTTGCTCTCAATCCAATGCCCGGAACTGCGTATCAATATTCCTCAGGTCAGATATTGTACAACTTAATTGTATTTCCTATTTTTTGGGCTTAATTTAAATCATTGGGCCCGTTTACCCCTATTGGACCCGATTGCACCTTAATGGGCCTTAAGCCCGTTTTCCACTTAATTTTCACTTTATCGAGGCCTATTGGGCTCATTGGGCCCACCAACCATTTATTGGGCCTCGTTCTAACTCTCGAATAACTAAATTGATTATTTACGACAATTTATCTAAATTTCCAAAAATCTAATTCAATTTATGCGGAATTTAAATTCATATCACGCATAACGATGTAAATTATTGTAAATAAGGGTCACTTACCCAAGATTCCATGCTAGTACGTAAATCGAGGCTATCTCGAGCTTTCGGTTGATGCCAATCGTCGAGCTACATAATTGAATATATTTTTCGGTAAACTTTCAGTCGATTATTTATTAAATTAAATATTTCAAAATTTAAATCGGTCAATTCGACCGCTTACCGACTTACCCGAAACTTGATTGCATCACTGAAATTTTCCCCAATTTTTTCTCTTTTTCTTTTTCCCTTTTTCTCCTTTTTCCTCTTTTTTCCCTTTTTCTCCTTGGCTGAACCGGTTCAGATCGGTCCAGTTCAGCCCGGTCGAACGTCGATTTAGCCCGATCGGACCGTCGGTTCACTCCGATTCAGTCGGTTCACCGTCTTGTCGGTCGGTTCTCCACCGGCTTCCACCGCCAGCAGCTCCGCTGGGTAGTCTGCATCACAGATCTGCTTTCGGTTTCGGTCGAGGTCACCAAAAAGTCGCCGGTCCGGCCTCTTCTCTCCTGCCGTCGAAACCCATTTCTTTATCCGCCGTTTCCGACGTTTGCCGGCAGCTTCGCCAGTCGTGGCCACCGCCAATCGGCTCGTCTGCACCTCGGGAAGCCTCGGTTGGGGTCGGTCGGGCCTGAATCGCGCCGATCACCGGCGATTCTTCTTTTCTTCCTCGGTTTCGGTCTCGTTGTTTCCTTCGCCGTTTCGCCGCCGTTCGTACCTCCATGGTGCCGGTGGTGGTCCGGGCCTCGTCGGGTTTCCTTCGCCGGGGCCACCGGTGCCGTCGTTCGTCGGCGAGAGGCTCGGCCTCTGTTTCGTTTTTTGTTTTCGCAATTTCGCGTTTTCTGTCTCTTTTTTTTTCATTTTTCTTAATTTATTTTTATATATTTATTTATTTATTTATTTTATTAATATTTTAATCATTAAAATACATTAAAATACCCAAAATATCTACAAAAAATTATTATTTTATTCCAAATTAATTAATTTAATTTTATTTAATTTATTTAATATATTTTAACCCTTTTTTGGGTACAATTTCTCCGTATTTTTGGGATATTGTCTGGAATGACTTTTCGATATATTTTTTGATTATTATCGGGATTATTTTTTGAATTAAAAATTCTGATTAATCCCAATTAATTCCCATAAATTGATATATTGATCAATTTAATCCAGAATAAATTTATTTCACCTTTATTGACCAAGATTCCTCAATCCATTATTTTTAATTAATTTTTCTCATCGAATTTATTCCGACTTTCGATCTTTTAACCGTTTTGCCCTTGCACGTGTTCGGAATTAATTTAACCCGACTTTCCTTCACGAATACTCATTCATTTTGTATTTTAATTAAATTCGGGTCTTACATGGAGACTATGCCATGTAAGACCCGATTTTTAATCGTAAGAGCAAACGTAATGAATAGATATTTTTGAGTGCATTTAAAAATGCAAAAGGGTTGAAATGGTATTCCCGAACAAGTGAAGGACAAAACGGTCAAAAGACTGAAATTCGGTATTAATCGGGATAAGAAAATTTAATTAAAAATATGAGATTTAGAAATCTTGATCAATAACAAAGAAATAATTAAATTTCGAGTTAAATTGATCAAGATATGAATTTATTGGGATAAACCAAAATTTTCGTATCGAAAAATAATCTCGAAAATAATCGAAAAATATACCGGAAAGGTAAAATCAGACTGAAAAATTTATTTACAGATTAAATGAGTAAAATATAATTTTTTAAGATATTTGTGGATTTTAATAATATTTTAATGAATAAAATAATATTAAAAATAAATTATAAAAAAAATAAGTAAAAAAAAAAACGAATTCTGAAATTGAATCGCGGAAACATAAAGGGAAATGGCGAAAGAAATGGAAGCCGAACCCGAGGATCGATCCTCTGCACCAGCGAGCCTTGGCCAACGGACCAGCACGAGGCGGCAGGTGACGGCGAGACCGGCACGGTGGGAGTACCTGAGAGGCAGCACGCGCGTCGATGATGCCTGATGGAGGAGATCGACGGAGGGGAGGTCGAAAAGGGGGAAAGCCCATCGGCGCCGTTTCGAGCCACCCCGAGGGCCGAAGAAGGACGCCCAGGCGCATCCGAGCCGAATGGCACTGGAATCGCATCGGGAACCGGCCAGACGGAACCAGAACGACTAAAAGTTGCCTGAACCGGTCGAACTGGATTGAACCGCTGGACCGAACCATTAGACTGAACCTGTCTGAACCGGGTTGAACTGGACCGGACCGGTTCAGCCAAAAAGAAAAGGAAAAAAGTAGAAAAAGGGAAAAAGAAAAAGAGGAAAATTTGGGAAAAATTTCAGTGATGCAATTGAGCTATGGGTAAGTCGGTAAGCGGTCGAATTGGCTGATTTAAATTTCAGAATATTTAAATTGATTAATATCCGACTGAAAGTTTACCCGAAAAAATATTTAATTCTGTAGCTTGACAATTGGCATCAAACGAGAGCTCGAGACAGCCTCGATTTGTGTACTATCATGGAATCACGGGTAAGTAACCCTTATTTACGATAATTTGCATCGTTATACGTGTTATATAAATTATGGATTTAATTTTCGCATTAAATGGATTAAATTCAGAAAATTGGATAAATTGTTGTAAGTACTAAATTTAGATATCGAAGAATTTAGAACGAGGCTAAATAAATACTGATGGATCCAATAAGCCTCGATAAAGTGTGGTAAATGGGCTTAAGGCTGATTAAGGCCCATTATGTTGCAATCGGGCCCAATATGGGTAAACGGGCCCAATGATTTAAGTTAAGCCCAGAAAATTATGAAATACAATAAATTGTATTGTATTTAACCTGATGAAAATGTATCCGCAGTTTCGGAGATTGGATTTGAAGCAAATCGAACTGCGTGACGAGTCATCAGTGGAAAGGTCAGACTGTACAAAAAATGAGGTAAGGGAATTGTGTGAGTAGTTAGAGGTAGCTACGCGTATTTTAAATAGCTTTTTCTGTACACTGAATATGTATGTATACATTGATATTGTATAATGATCCTAAAATGGTTTGAATGATTTTAAGGATCGAAATAGGTGAAAAGACTATTTTACCCCTATTGAGGGAAGTTCACCTAAGGATGGTGAAAACATGACATACATGAAATGCATGATTTAAGGAAATTTATGGTTTAAGGATTTTATTGGTTTTTAAGCAAAATAAATCGATAGATTGGCCAGTAATTGCATGAACTTCACATGATAACACTACATAAGTGTTGTTTATATTTAAATGAAAATTTCTTTGGAAAATAGGTCAACTATCAAGTTTATCTGGAAACAGATAGTGCCGACACGTAGTTCGCACTATATCTACGTTTGTGAATGTGCATAAATGTGCTGGAGCAGTTGCTCGCACTGACTTATGTGACATCATATGCATGAAATGTGCTAGAGCGGTTGCTCGCACTGATTTTTATTATTGTGAAATGCATGAGAGGTGCTGGAGCCTAGCTCGCACTCTGTTTTGACATGTTTTGATTTGTTTTGATGTGGTATACATAAAATGGTGCTGGAGCGATTGCTTGCACTAGTTTTTATGATTTGACATGCATGAGAGATGCTGGAACTTAGCTCGCATCCTGTTTTGATTTGATATTGCATAAAGCTGTGTTGAAGTGTAACTCGCACGAGATTTGATTTAATTATGCATAAAGCCGTGCTGGAGTGTAACTCGTATGAGATTTGATTTACTTGAGCATTCATTTGTGCGTTGCTCGCACAAAGTTTTATATGGTTTTCATAATTCATTTGAATGTCGTACTGTAGTTTTTTCTCGTACGAGGTTTTCATTGAGTTTATACATATCCGTACTAGAGCATTGCTCGTACGTAGATTTTACTTGAATTTATAATCAGTTTAAGTCGTACTGGAGCGCTACTCGTACCCAGATTTTACTAATTTTTATGAAACCGTGCTAGAGCTTCGCTCGCACGAGGTTTTTTGATATCATGAATATGCATGGAGCCATGCTAGAGCTTTGCTCGCATAGGGATTTATATTACATGCATATAGCCGTGTTGGAGCCTCCTGTAGACTGTGTGTCACAGTGAGATGATATGCTCACACGTGCATACTGAGACAGAGATGATATGGGTGGATAAGACCTATTGCAGGCACCTCTGATTGAGCTTGGGTTCACGGAGTACGTTGTACCGTGTATGTCATGCGGAGTACGCTGTACCGTGGGGATTGTTGGAGTGGAGTGGCATTAGCCACGAGGCAGCAAGCCTTGCCCTCACAATCCTGGTGTTATGCTGTTCTGGTGGGTAGGATGACCCACCTCCCGTTTTAGGCGTGATACCCCGCACACTAGGTACCGTGTTGCCAGGGATCACTAGGAAATGGCCATAGTCCTCGATATTACTGATATAATCAGTTGCTTGTCTCACATGATATAACTATTGGTCGATAGACCAGGGTAGACCCGAGGGAGGGGTCAGGCCCCCGATTTTATGATTTTATGATATGTGACCCTGAAAGAAGGGTGGTTTTATAACCAAAGTTTTATAATGAATTTTAATGAATTATTTTATGAGATGCTTAACCCCTTTGGGTTAGTTTATACTGCATTTTTAATGAAATGATTTGAATGCAGTAGCATGATGGTGTTTTTCGTGCAATCATTTCAAATTCATGATTTGTTTTACATGACATGAAAGAATGCATGACTGGATTTGATTCATGCTCATTATGATTTAATGATGTCACATGAAATGCCTTTGATGCATGAATTACATGATTTTTATATGCACAAATAGTTTTGAATAAACTATGTCATTGATGTATGAACGATTGTGCTTGAGATTTTAATGAAAAGAAATGGATTTTAAGGGCATGGCATTATGAGCATGTAGATAGTGGAGCTATCTACTTACTTGCATAGTTGCCTTACTGAGCGTGTGGTTTGCTCACCCCCCTTATTTTCCCATCTTTTCAAAGCACTCACAGAAATTAGTAAGCGGCTGAGGACTTGTATGCTTGGTATCCGCTGTTTCCCATCGAGAGTCAGGTATGCACATTTGTATGGTTTTGCATCTAAATATGTAATGCACAGTACTGTAAACAGATATGATGTCGGGGATGTAGGGTTATAAATACCATTGAGTATGTATTAATTAAAGTCAAAGGATAGTAAACTCTGATATATGAATGTGATTATGGAAATGGAATGGTAAATAGTGTGAGGTGACAACACCAAATCATAGCCTAACTGTGTTGTAGGATGGTCACGACGAGAGAAAGCTACTTATGCAACACGTTCAAACATAATGGATTATCTGATGATGTGCTTAGGCTTAGATTATTCCCCTTCTCACTTAGGGATAGGGCGCGACACTGGTTAATCTCCTTGCCTTCAAGATCCATTTCTACATGGGACGAGTTAGCCCATCAATTTCTAGCTAAGTTTTTCCCTCCCTCTAAAATGGCCCAACTCCGTAGTAATATATCTTCCTTTGCCCAGTACGACTCTGAATCTCTTTACGAAGCATGGGAACGATATAAGGAGCTTCTTAGGAAGTGTCCTCACCATGGCCTACCTTTGTGGTTGTAAGTCCAGACCTTCTACAACGGACTTACAAGCCAAAATAGGACCATTGTTGACGCTGCTACGGGTGGAGCCCTAATGTGCAAAACAGAGGAGGAAGCTTACGAGCTTTTAGACAAGATGGCGACTAACAACTATTTATGGTCCTTGGAGAGGTAATTGCCAAAGAAGTCGGCGGGTATTTATGAGCTTGACACATTGTCAGACCCAGATTTTTGTAGCTTATTTCATTATGATTCATATGTGTATGAACACTCTGTAATTATAGTTGAATCATAAGAAGATTATTTACTAGACTTAAAGAGTTATTGAAATGAATTAACACGCAAAAACTACATAAAATGCCTAATGTGAGCGATGGGTATCACAGGCTAAACCGAGTTATTCTAAATCATTCTGATTGAAAATAATAACTTAAAATAAGAGAGCGTAGAGGGCTCATGAAGAAAAGTGAGCTTGATTTAGACCCGAACATATAAAACGAGAGTAAAAGCTAAAAAGGGTAAAATGGACCTTTTTGGCGAAATAAGGTGTTTCGGGTGAAATTATCCACCGGGAGCAGTTGGAATATAAAGACGAGAGTGTAAGACATAAGATATGACACTCTCGAAATTTTAAGAAAAAGTCAACATGGTCAATGGTTAAGGAAAAAGTCAACTATAGTTAAGAAAGTGGACTTTTACCATAGTTGACTAATCATGGTTAAAAATTAACCTAAGTGTGGAGAAAAATTTGGGAAAAAATATTCTTAGTTAAAATATAAGATAATCATCCCCGAAAGTAAGGAAAATTTATTCGGAAGGATTCCGAATTTAATTTGATGGTTAAAAACGTAATGGGCCTAAGGTGAAAATTTTAAAGCCCATTAAGGTATACTAAACGTATATCGAAATTCTTAGGTCCTTTAGACCGAATTTTTGGACCAATTGATTGGCCAAATTTTGAGACAATTAAAGGCCTGAGACATGTAAAAATTTTAGCCCGAAAGCCCATTAGGAAAGCCCAAACCGAGAAGCCCAAATGGAAAAGCCCATGAGATAAATATCTAACCATAGTTAAAGTTAACTATGACTCATAAGGTGACTCATAAGGTGACTCATGGCTAAGGTTTGGAAAGTCAAGCATAATGGCTGAAAAGTAAATCTTAATGGCTAAGTATATGGCTTATAAATTCAGCCACACCATTGTCATCTTCATCACACCAAATCCGGCTAGAAGAAGAAACCATTGAAATATATTTTCCAAGCTTTCTCTCACTAGAAATCACTAGGAATTAGGCATATTTGGAACTTGCATTCTTCATGGAAGTTGTTCCAAATTGAAAGGAGATTGACATATGTTGGAATTGGCTATAAGGAGCCATAGAGTGCAAACCGAGAGCCTCCAAAGTTTCGGCCAAAGGGTGAACACAACAATTGGTATATTTTCTAATTTCTAATTTCATATATGTTAATGTATGAATGATTTCAAGTATGTTGATATATGTTTTAAGCATTGAAACATATTTAATCACCATGAAGTGGGTTAGGCCGAGAGTGAGTAATGGGATGTTAAATTATGTCAATATGATTTTAAGACATAAATGGATTAGTGTACATGTATTAATGTTAATGGTGTAATCATAATTAATCAATTTGATTAATTAATACATGTAATTTGTTGGCAATCAAGGTGTTTGATAAAATGCCTAAATGAACTATGTGATGATTGGTAATGTTGCCTACCAAGTGTTTGTGAAAATGCCTAAGTGAAAATGGCTAAATAATAGCCATGGATGGCATGCCATGGTAAACCGAGACATGAGTAGCTCTCGACCATGGCATGTGGTCGAGAGGCCCATTGGGCCAAGCCCAATTATTTTAGGCCCAATAGGGTGTAATGGGCCAAGGACAAGCCCAATAAGAGTTGGTGGGCCCCACAAGCCAATAGGCCCAACAAAAGTGAATAGTAAAATGAAAATGGGCTTAAGGTATAGTTAGGCCCATTAAGGATTATTAAGGCTCATTAAGGGAAAATAGACTGTATTAATGTGTAATACAGTAGGAAAATAATAATTAACCTGAGGAATGGTTATTTACAGCTCCGGAGTTTACATTGAGAGCTGATCAGACTGCGGGATTTAGCAGCACCGAGGAAGTGAGGTCACGTGACGTGATCCGAGGTAAGGGACTTTTACGAGTAGTTAGAGATACCTGCACGTACTTTCGTCTGCTTTTACATTCACTTAAAAACTCTGAGGGTCAGAGAAAGTGAATAATAATTATTGAGACCCGATAGTGGCAAATTATAATTTTGCCCCTAGTTAGTCAAAAAGTCAACTTTTATGAAAAGTTGCAAAAAGCATGGAAACTATTATTGTGATTGTTTAACTGCTGTTTAGCATGAAAATAAATAGATGGGCTAATGATTTTAAGGTTGATGTGACTTAAGCACACTTTATAGTGCTGATTTTGATGTTTTATAACAATCCCTTTTAAAAAGCCATCTATCATATTATGTGAGAATGAATCGTGCTAGAGCACAGCTCGCACTGGATTTCATATGTTTTTCACATACAGTAGTGCTGGATTTTTATACGCACTAGATTTCCATGACATGCATGATAGAGTACTGGAGTTTTACTCGTACTTAGCTTTAAATGATATATGCATGACAGAGTGCTGGAGCGATTAGCTCGTACTCGAGTTTTACATGAGATACATGACAGAGTACTGGAGCGTTGCTCGTACTCGATTCTTCATGGTTTATACATGACATAGTACTGGAGCTATGGCTCGTACTTGATTTGATGATATTATGCATAGCATAGTACTGGAGCTATTGCTCGTACTTAATTTAATACATGAACTATGCATTGACCTAGTTGCTAGAGATTGCTCGCACTAGAGTTGAGTTTGTGATGTGAAACAGTGTTCGAGCGTAGTGTCGACTGTGTGTCGCACTCGAGGGTGCACACTGTATGTGATATTATATACATGGTACCTATTCATGCCGCATTCTTGTGTGACTGAGTGTCACATTTTGAGAGGATGGCCAGCATGAGGGTATTTGAGATGTGGTATGATATTTCCACAGGCGCGAGGGCTAAGACCTATAGTAGGTACCCTGACTGTGATGTTGATATTCCACGGGTGCGAGAGCTAAGACCTATGGTAGGCACTCTGGCCGTGAGGACGGGTCCACGGGTGTACTTTGTACCGTGCCTGAGTGGCGCGAGGTGTACGCTGTACCGTGTGTTATTGTGGAGTTGAGGAAGATATAGCCAACGATTGTGATGGACTGACCCCCCTCCCGTTGTAGCAGTGATGCCCCGCACACCAAGATCTGTGTTGCTTGGGATCACATGTCAGATATGATCATAGTCCAGGATACTATTTGCACTTAACCACAGAGTCTTAAATGATACATCACATTGATTGAATGATTTAAACTGCGGACAGACCTGAGGGATGGGTCGAACTTTGATTTTGTGTTGTGAATCATCTGATGCCATATTGATTGTGATTTAAATATACATGGCATGATTTACATAAAGGCATGATTTATATACGATGCATTGTTTTGCACTACATGCCTACATTTAAGAAAGAAAGCATGATTTTCTGTACATGGGATTTATTCTGTACAAGTATATATATTATATTTCAAGACATGCTTTTAAAGCGAGTAAGGGAAATAATGTTTTCAAGGCATAGCATTATTTTGAGTAGATAGTGTTGATATCTACTTGCTTGCCTGATTTCCTTACTGAGCGCGTTGTATGCTCACCCCCCTTTCTTTATATCTCTCAACAGACCGTCAGTAGAGCAAGAGCTATCGAGGGATAGTGTCCCAGAGTCCACTACTAGTTCCTATCGATCGCCAGGTATACCTTTATGTACAGTTGTGTATCTAAACATAGAAACAGCACAGTGATGTATACGATATATATTATGGGGAATGTATTTGTATTAGATTTTATATAATCTTACATGTATAATAAAAGTAGTTACAGTCAGTAATAATATATTGACATGTATGTATGAAATGGATGATGTGGTAAGTGAGGACTCTGACATCGAATCACAGCCCAACCATTGAAGAGCGGAAAGGTAAGTTAAGAATGCGAAAAATTTATAGTGATTTTTGGATAAAGTCATGGATTGAGAACGGGTCCTGACACACATCGTCTACCTTGACCTCTCAAATTGCTAATCTTACGAAGAAGGTAGAGTCACTCAGTACCCAACATAATCTTCTACCAGTCCTAATCCGGTTTATTCTGTCCAAAGTCCTTTCCTTTCATGCGAGCTGTGTAGTGGTACCCACTCTGTAGATAGGTGTCTACTTAACTTAGAATCGGTTTAGTATGTTGCTCCACTTCAGAAGTAACAGAACAACCCCTTGTCAAACACCTACAACCTAGGGTGGAGGAACCATCATAACTTTTCTTGGAGCCAAAACCAAGGGCAAACTTCTAATTCTAGACTTGTAGGACCCCCTAGTTTTCAAACTCCACCGGTTCATGTTCCACCACAGCTGCAATTTTCATATCACCCGCCTCATCAACCATCCCCACCATAATTTTAGCATCATCCACCTCACTTCCACCAACCACCACCACCACAACCTACGTAGCCACAACTTTACCATGTACCAGCAGCTGAGAAGAAGCCCTCGCTTGAGGAAATGTTCATGACTATCCTGCAAAATCAAGCTGCCTCAATTAAGAACTTAGAAGTTCAGGTAGGACAAATAGTAAATACTCTTAGCCAACGTCCTCAAGGGACCCTTCCTAGTAACACTAAAGCTAATCCTATTAGGCAAAGGGAGGGTAAAGAACATGTAAGATCCATCACCCTTAGGAGCGACAAAGAGCTAGATGAGCCACAAGTTAAGTTCAATCCTGAACAACACATAGTTAAAGAATCCTTAAGTTCTAACGAAGCAACTCAGAAAAAGCAGAAACATCAGGATCAGACTGCAAAAGAATCCAAGCTAGGCACTTCTTCATCTACACCTTCTTCTTCTTCACAGCCTTCCTCGCCCTCTGATGCTACACAGGTTCCCACTACATTGCCTCTAGTTAAACCACCAGTACCTTTTCCTCAGAGGTTCCAAAATCAAAAACTAGAACAACAATTCGCTAAATTTCTTGAGGTTTTTAAGAAACTTCACATCATCATTCCTTTCGCAGATGCCTTAGAGCAAATGCCAAGTTATGTGAAATTTCTGAAGGATATCCTCTCTAGGAAAAGGAGATTGGAAGATTATGAGACTGTGGCCTTAATTGAGGAATGTAGTGCCATTATCTAGAGAAAATCACCCCCCAAGCTCAAAGATCCCGAGAGTTTTATCATACCATGCACTGTTAGAAATTTATTCTTTGGAAGAGCCTTGTGTGATTTAGGAGCTAGTATAAATTTGATGCCTTTGTCTATCTATCAGAAGTTAGGAATAGCAAATGCCAAGCCCACCACAGTAACCCTTCAGTTGGCTAATCGATCAATTAAATATCTGAAGGGGATCATTGAGGATGTGTTAGTAAAGATGGACAAGTTTATTCTTCCTACGAATTTTATCATTTTGGACATGGAGGAAGACAGGAAAGTCCCCATTATTTTAGGCAGACCTTTCCTAGCTACTGGTAGGATGATAATTGATGTGCAAAAGGGGGAGTTAACGATGAAAGTCCAAGATCAGGAGTAAAGTTTAATGTTTTCAAACCTTTGAAGCTCCCTGATGACTCTCAAGAGTGTTTTAAGATAGAGGTTAAGGAAGATAAAATGTTTAAACATAAGAAATTTGAGAGAAAGAAGGAAGTAGATAGAGCTAAGGAGGAATTAACTGTCAACATTCTGTCACCATTTTGGCTGACCCTCCTACTCTTCGCCCTGCTACTGAGTGTTGTTTTCTTCAGCTACATTTGAAGTGGCTGTGTTTTCCTTTTCACTTTTTGTATATAGTTCTTTTTCTTTTCTGCTGTTTCTTTCTTTGTTTATTTTTGCAGATTTCTTTTCTAGTTTTATGCTTTCAATCAAGCTTCGATTGTTCATCATCAGAAAGAGGAGTACTTTGTTTTTGAGCTTAAATATTTTTATTATCTGCACACTGAGGACACTGTGCACTTTAAGGTTGGGGGAGGGGATATCACTTGAGCATTTTTTGAAATTTTGGGCAAAATCGAAAAATTTTTCAAAATGTTTTCGAAAATCTGAGCTTAAACTGTTTGATTTTGGGATGATTTAGTGCTTAGCATGTAGTTTTCCCATATTCCGATGATATGACCCCATGATTAAGTCTGATTTTGATTAACTAAGAAGCATGATTATAGGAAAAGCATGAAGTTGAATTCTTGAATTTATCTTGATTCTGATTGTGATTTCCTCATCTTACGCACATGTCATGTCATGAATCTGTATATTTATTTAGAGAAAGCTTATGTGGACTTAGGATTGCATTTGTTTAGTTGATTTTGTGTATCATATTCTAGAATTTGTCTGATCTAATCTCGAGGTGAAATATTAGATCACACTTAATTAGGGAGATGATTTAGGGCATCTTTAGATCGTTTGAGCCTTTCGAGCCATCCCTGTACATACTTTATCCCTAGTCACCCATCTGGGCCAAATAAGCCTTTCTCTGTAAATACACCTACTTATAATTTTTCCTTAGCTTAAATACTTTGTTCCTATCCCTTACCCCGAAAGCATGAAAGTCATTGGGATATATTTTGAGCTTTGTACATATGGGTATCTGGTGATAGTGAATGTTCAAAAAAAAATACAAAAATAGAATAAAAAGTTTAGTGAAATAAATAAGTTTGGGGGAAATGATTTGAGCTCTTACATTAAGATCCTAGAAGTAATGCATGTTAAGGGGTAATTAAACCTAAATTGACTTTATCTTACCTTAGCCCCAACCTTACTTTACAAGCTTAATGAAGTCCTATTGATCTTTGATTAAGAGTGACTACATTAGTGGAGAGAGAAGTGAAAAGCAAACTTAAGGAAATGATCACATGTCATTGACTTTGCATTCACTGTGTTTGCATAATCTGATCTGGATAATGTACTGTGAAGTGACTTTGACATTTTGCACACACTCACGAGGAGTCCAATTTGGGTTAGGACTTATGATTGAATAATTTTGAATGTTGGACTTGTAATTGTGAATCTTTAAGATCATAGTCTGTACTTATTCTTTGAGGATAATATTTGGGAAATTATTGTATTTAGTACGTGTCATTCCTACAATTATTTTGTTTTGCTTGAGGACAAGCAAAAGCTCAAGTTTGGGGGTGTGATAATTCTATATTTTTAGAATTATTTGTGCTTAATTTCCTAATTAATTATTTAAATCCCCAATTTATTTTGTTAATTATCCCTTTTATTTAATTAAATTTCTCATGTTTGTAGATAAATTAAATCCTAATGAATTTTGAATATTTTGGTAGAAAATGAACCGGAATTGAGCTAAAATCGAGATTGGACCACGCGGACAACACGAGCCTAGCACATCCAATTGGACAAAAAAACAGATGACATGGAAATATTATTTTTCAATGAGCCAATGGTGTGAAGACAAGTGGCCAAACAATGCCAACTCATCTAGGATGAAAAAATTACAATTGTACCCCTAAATGTGTATATAAATAGAAAATGATGGCAATTGTAAAAGGTGGAAAAATAGGGTAGAATAGTTTTTTTCTAGGTTAACTTTAAAAAGTCTTACTTTGTTTGTTTTTTCATGATTCTGTTGATTAATTTTTTTTCTTCTAGCTTCCATATTTTAGCTATTGTTCTATTTAATTGAATTGATTATGGAAATCTCCTATTTGTAAATTCATATATCTCGGTTGCTTAGAATTAGTCTTTACCAATCCAGTTTACTTTACACGTTCAAATCATTTTCTTGCTAAGTCTTAATCCATTTCTTGGTTGTAGTCCACATCATTTGTAAAGCTTTAATCATCAATGCCGATCATGATGTTCTGATTCATTATTGTCGATCTAATATGTTGGGATTAATTTATGTATTGACTGGCAATATTGAAATCGTGGAACAATATCGATTTGATTGAGAAATAAAGGAAACCGTGGCTACTGGAAATGTCTCGGTTGATGTTTTCTTCTTCACGTATAGCTTAGTTTTCAGCATCTCTATTCTCCTTTTCTTATTTGAAGATATTATGTTCAATACCGAGTGAGCTTCTTTTATTTTATTTTTATTTTATTTTCTAGTGTAATCTGCTGTTTGTGAATGAAGAAATTCCTCAATTGATAAAAAGTTCATGCTCTTTTTCATCATCTCTTACTGTTAACGTTTTTTTATTTCTTCAGTTTGGATCGGCTATTCTATCGGTTAAATTTTTTATTTTCTTAACTTATTAGTAACCTCTCTTCTAAGTTATTTTACCAGCAAGTTGGCTTTGCATCATGTTCAGTTTGGTGTCTTTTAAACCGTGGATGTTGCAATGAATGGTTGCTTGCTTTTTCTCTGTTCTCCTCTGTTTTATGTTTGATTTACTGTTTACTTTCCTTTTCCTATTCTAGCTTTTCATTTCAATCATGTTAAGTTTGCCATAGTTTATTCACTGCTTTGAACTTACATACTACAATTTAATGTTTGTGTTTTATCTATTTCCAGATTTGCATTGCTGAGAATTACAGAAATGTGCAGCGATGATGCCAAATGTTGTGACATGCAACACTCATGGTATCGAGAGTGTGCAGGGTGCATCTGGAGGCAGCAGTAAAAAGAAGTAGATCAGCAATGCCTGTAGCAATATAGGACAAAACTGGGAGCTGGATTAGCAACAGCAGAAGCAGGACCTTGCAGCAAGAGCAGAGACTGAACTTACAGTGTGAGACAAGCTAGCAGTACGTGAACTTATCTCCTGGAGCAGCGAGGAGTACGTGCAGTGAGCTGGGCAAAATCGAGAGGTGTGGACAGATCGGATGCAGCAGACAGCAGGCCTGGACATGCGCTTCAGCAAGCAGACCGAGAGTATGTATGAAGGACCTGAGCAGAGGATAAAACCGAGAATGCCTGGAAATGCAAATTGGAAAGATAATGAACAGTAACAGCTTATTGGGACCACTTTGTTTTGAAGTTGTCTATGGCCACATTTGGCTATTTCTTCTTTGCAAATTGATGTTTATTGCATTTTGGATTGTTTTCATTAGTATTAGTTAGGATAGTGGTAATTGATAGTTAAATTTAATATTTTAAGTTG
The DNA here is from genome assembly GCA_033439115.1 of Firmiana major. Classification (NCBI taxonomy): domain Eukaryota; kingdom Viridiplantae; phylum Streptophyta; class Magnoliopsida; order Malvales; family Malvaceae; genus Firmiana; species Firmiana major. The sequence goes on along the minus strand of CM065897.1, from coordinate 62,483,891 downwards.
GTAATTTAATCTTTAGTTTTAAGTCTTAGTTAATAGTTAATTTTAGCTTATACATGTTAGGATTTAATTTTTAGATTAGTATTTTATGAGTTATATTTAGAATTAAATTTATTTGCATGCATTAGTTAGATTTTGTTTTATTAGCATTTAGTTAGAGTTGAGTTTAAGAATTTCTTTAGGTAAGTAGACTTTTATCTTATTAGACTTTAAGTGTGAGATCCGCAATTTTTGTATGATATTCCTTATGAATTCCATATTGTATGACATTAGTATATGTTAATGGATTCATAAGATGGTTGATTCGGATTTGATAAATGTGGATGAAACGAAATAGATTACGTAAAATCGAATTTGGATAAATCGGGAAAACAACGAAGCAACAAGTTCGTATAAGGAATTGAAAATAGGGAAAAGATTGTGGATTGATGAAGGAAGTTGATTTAATTAAGTCCCAAACACGTACAAGGGTAAAATGGTCAAAAGACCAAAATTCGGTATAAATTCGATAAGTAATTTTTGTTAAAATATAGAATTTGCGAAATCTGGATCAATATCGAGGAAAATAATTAAATTCGAGTCCGATTGATCTAGATATTAATTTATTGAAATTTACGGGAATTAATTTGGAATTAATCGGGATTTTTAATTCGAAAAATTATCCCGAAAAGAATTGAAAAATATACCGAGAAAGACGAAAATACACCGATAAATTCATTTATTGATTAAATAAATTTAATAATTTTTTTAGATTTTTTAAGAGATATTTGGATTATTTAATATATTTTAATTGATTAAAATAATAATAAATAAATTAATAAATTTAAAAAAACGGAAAAACGAAAAAAATCAAAAATCAGTCGGGGAGAGAGAAACCCGAAATCGAGACCGTGAAACCCGTGACCTCCGACGAGCCACCGGCGACCGTTGAGCCCAGGCGAAGGTCGAGAAAGGTAGAGGAGAGCCCGACGGTTCTAACAGTACCGGTGACGCGAGCCGATGGCAGCAATCTTCGGCGAATCGACGATCGAAAGTTCAAAGGGGAAATCGCTGCGGTCCCGGCGAACGGCGTTGTGCCAGCGCCGATTCAGCCCAGCCGAGACTTCCCCTGGCCAAGGCAGTTCTGTTGAGCCCACTGGCAGCCGGCGAGACGGCCAGGATTGCTGGCGAAGGTTAAATGCCCAAAACGGCACCGTAGCCAGGAAAGGGAGAAGAAAAAAAAGGAAAAGAAAAAGAAAAGGAAAAAAAGGGAAAAAAAGGAAGAAAATGTACCCGGGGACGACTCGAAAATTTGGGTAAGTGATCGAGGGTCGGGATTGACCTGCGGATAAATCTCGGGAATTCAATTTAATATTATTTTATTTGAAAAATGACCCGAATTTAAATAATTATGCTGTGTTACTGCAGAGCCCGAACGAGAGCCAATTTAGCTTTGATTTTCGTACCCCGCACCATATTGGGTAAGTACATTTTAATTACGATAATATCAGTCCTTTAATGCAGAGTTTCGATTATTTTACGAAAATTATGGATTAATTCTGCATAAAAGGAATTTTATTTGAAATTTCAAAGTAATTATCGTAAACAGTATCCGGGCTATCCACTGAGTTTGGAACGAAGCCCGATGATTATTGATAAATCAAATGAGCCCAGTAAACCCGAAGAAGGGATTTAAAAAGTGGAAACGGGCTGAAAAAGGGTTCAAGGCCCATTAAAGTACAATCCGGCCCAATAGAGTAAAACGGGCCTAGAGCTTTAGATTCGATCAGTAAGAGTGAAATACTGATCTGTATATTGAACTGAACCCATATGTGGTTATATACAGCTCCGTAGACGAGCGAATTGGACTGAGAGACCTGGTACGACCGAGTCGGGATAAGCTCGTGCGTGATTCCAGGTAAGGGAATTTTATGAACACTTAGAGGTAGCTGTACGTAATTTTGAGGGGATTTACATTACGTTAAATTCAATAGGCTACCCGAAAATAGAATAGTAATTTTTGCGAAAAAATATGGAAATAGTGAAAAATGCTATTTTACCCCTAGTTAGGAAAATTTTAAAAAGGGTAATAAGGTTATGAAATTGCATGAATTTCATGATTTTAATGTTTTCATGATGATATTGCTTTAAATCAAGCAATTTATGGATAGGTTGGCTATTATTTACATGTTTTAAGTGAAAAGGCACAGGTTTGGTGCCAAATGATATTTATTTAACATGTTTTGATAAATTGAGCCACCTACCAGTGTTATATGAGTTGTAATCATGCTTGAGCACTGCTCGCATTGAATTTTATATTTTAACTCATACACAGAGTGCTGGGCTGGAGCCCTGCTCGCACTATTTTACAGATTTATTTTATATGATTACCGTACTGGAGTTTTTCTCGTACGAGATTTTCACTGAGTTTTTATACATATCCGAACTGCAGCAATGCTCGTACGTGGATTTGAATTGAATTTATAATCAGTTTAAGTCATACTTGAGCGTTGCTTGTACCCAGATTTCATTGATTTCTATGAAACCGTGCTAGAGCTTCGCTCGCACGAGGTTTTCAGATATCATGAATATGCATGGAGCCGTGCTGGAGCTTACCTCGCACAGGAAATTATATGACATGCATATAGCCATGTTGGAGCCTCCTGTTGACTGTGTGTCATAGTGAGATGATATGCTCACACGTGCAGACTGAGACATACTAGACATGGGTGGATAAGACCTATTACAGGCACCGCTAATTGAGCTTGGGTTCATGGAGTACGATGTACCGTGTATGTCACGCGGAGTACGCTGTACCGTGGGGATTGTTGGAGTGGAGTGGCATTAGCCATGAGACAGCAAGTCTTGCCCTCGCAATCCTGATATTATGCTGTTCTGGCGGGTAGGATGACCTACCTCCCGTTTCAAGTGTGATACCCCGCACACTAGGATCCGTGTGCCAGGGATCACGAGGTTATGGCCATAGTCCTGGATATTACCGATATAGTCGCTTACATGTCTCACATGATATAACTATTGGTCTTGATAGACCAGGGTAGACCCGAGGGAGGGGTCAGACCTCGACTTTCTTATGATTTCAATTGAGACTTGATTATTCCCATGGAGGGATTTTATGAGACTTTCATTGATTTTTAACCCTGTGAGAAGGGTGATTTTATAACGGAGATTTGAAAATACAGAATTTTTGTTGAAATGGATTTTGATTTGTGAGTGTATCGTATTTTGACCCAGATGGGGTATTTTAAAACGTGTTGTTTCATTGAGCATGAGATGTTTTCACATGAGAATTATTCCATGTTTTAATATGCCGATTTCTTGTTTTAGAACAGATGATATTATATATATGGCATATCATTGTTTTTACCTCATGCTCACATATATCCTGATTTCTTATCAGCATGTAGATAGTATAGCTATCTACCCGTTTGTATTATTGCATTACTGAGCATGTGGAGCTGACCCTTTCATTTTTCACTCACGTTCAGTATTTCCATCGTAGAGATAGCGGGTGTAGAGAATAGTCGATATAGCTGATATCTATGTTTCCCATGGATTGTCAGGTATACACCACATACGGAATTTTTGTATTAGTATGCTTACAGCACAGTATTGTATATGAAAGAATATTTGGGGATGTACATATAGAATCACGTGATGTATAAAACATACCGACCACTGTATTATAATATGATTGATGAAATTATATATATTATGTGTGATATCTTAATGGTTAAAAAGGGTATATCGATATTGATTCACAGCTCGACCTGTTTAGAGGAATATGTCACGAGGAGGTAAGAAAAATTTTCCAAAAGCAAAAAATTTGTACTGATTTTGGTAGTATTGGGTCGTGACAGTAAAAGTGGTATCAGAGCAGAGGTTAGCCAGACGTGAATCAGTATCGATAAGTAAGCAATTATGAGTTAGAATTGGTCGGTTAAGAGTCGATAATGGTTGTTAAGGAAAATTACATCCCCTTAATACTGTGCTGTGTGAGATGTCAAAGTGTATACTAGATGGAAATTAAATTAACAAATGATTTGGAATACATGATTTACATTATGCCAGTCATCCGCAGTGGTAGTGGGGCTAGTACACGTGTTAGAGGCCGTAGGGGTAGGCCTAGAGGCCGTGGTGATGGTATACAGACTGGTCAGTTACCCGAGGGTACTGCTGTGAGACCAGTTGAGACTGAGGCATGCTTCGCTAGACTTGAGCGGAGTATTGAGAGCCTGGCTGAGATTGTAGCGCAGCAGGTAGCGCTCAGGGCTAGAGGTAGGAGAGATCCGGCGGGACAGGCAGCACTAATCTCGAGATACCGGCATAAGCCGTAGAGTTACCCGAGGTTCAGGCTCAGGCTACAGAGGCAGTGAGATCCCAGCCAGCTCAGGATGTTGGATATGAGTGTGACCTTGATAGATTTAGATATTTTTAAAAGTTTAGACCTCCAGTCTTCCATGGGAGGAAGGACCCAGTAGTAGCTGAGGATTCGGTGTATCAGATGGAGAAGCTATATAGGCTTTTCAGGTACACTACTACTGAAAGGGTTACTTTTGCCGTATTTATGTTTCAGGGAGCGGTAGAGCATTGGTGGAGATCTACCGAGCCGATATTGAGAGCTCGACATGCTGAGGTCACATGGGAGATATTTTTGGATGCCTGTAGGAGGCAGTATATTCCCGCTACTGCATAGCGAAAGTTGAGGATGGAGTTTTTGAGTTTAGTTCAGGGGAACCAGTCTATTGATGAGTATGAGACTCGATTCATCTCTTTAGGGAGATGATTTAGAGACGATGGGAAGTGAGGATCAGAAGGTCCAGAAGTTTATAGATGGACTGAGACTAGCCATCAGATCTTGGTTGGCTCTTTTTGATGTTTCGACTTATGAGGAGGCAGTACATAGAGCTCAGCTGTGTGAGCAGGATTATGAGCGGAACGTCTCCGAGACAGGAAAGTTCAGTAGGAGTCGAGACAGAGACCGAAAGAGACCCAGGAGAGATAAATTTTTCAGGAGAGGTGTACGGCTCTCTGATAAGAGGCCAAAAATTGAGGAGGTTCACGAGAGGACAGATAGACTCCCTGTTCATTCGACTTTACCACCAGCTAGAGGAATTGTCATTGGAGGACCACGCCCTACTACTGATCGATGTAGGCGATGTGGCAGATATCATGGTACCAGAACTTGTCCAGTGCCTATAGCTACTAACACTACCCCACAGAAGGGCATAGAGTCGGAGAGAGCTCTAGTTCAGGTTCCTGCTCAGAGGAGGAGAGCTATTACAGAAGAGAAAGGGGAGCAAGTGATGGGTACAGGGAGAGTTCATTCTTTGGACCAGGATATGGTAGATCAGTCATCTGATGTGGTGAAAGGTACCATCCTGATCTTTGATTTAGAAGCATATGTTTTGATTGATCCTGGTGCCACGCATTCATTCATATCGCCTTCATTTGCATGTAAATTGTCTAAGTATGTAAAGTCTATTCCTCTGAGTAGTAAATTGTTAATACTTACTCCCATAAACACTAGTCAGCTAGTAGAGTATGAGGCACTGTATGGTTGCAGATACTGTTCCCCTATTGGATGGGAAGAGATTGGTGACAAACTGTTATCTGCTCTTGACTTGGTACAGCAGGCTACTGAGGATGTCAGGTTGATATGCGATAGATAACGGACAGCTCAGAGCCAACAGAAGAGTTATGCTGACAGGAGATGCAGACCACTAGTGTTTGCAGAGGGTGAGTCGGTGTTTTTGAGAGTTTCTCCTTCCAAGGGTATCATGAGGTTCGGTAAGAAAGGTAAACTGAGCCCTCGTTTTATTGGACCCTTTGAGATTCTAGAGCGAGTGGGAGATAAGGCTTATAGATTGGCATTGCCACTAGAGTTGGCAGGTGTACACAATGTCTTCCACGTTTCTATGATTCAAAAGTACCATCTAGATCCGTCACACGTGATTCACTACGAGCCGTTAGAGCTCAGTGACAGTATGACATATATTGAGAGACCAGTTTGAATTTTGGACAGGAAGGAGAAGGTATTGCGATCCAAGACGATCTCCCTGGTGAAGGTTCAATGGCAGTATCACACTTCGGAGGAAGCTACCTAGGAGCTAGAGAGCATGATACAGGAGAACTACCCGGAGTTGTTTGCCGATTGATTTGGTTCTAATTTGAAGGATCAAATTCTTTTACTGGAGGAGATTGTGAGATCCGTAATTTTTGTATGATATTCCTTATGAATTCCATATTGTATGACATTAGTATATGTTAATGGATTCATAAGATGGTTGATTCGGATTTGATAAATGTGGATGAAACAAAATAGATTACGTAAAATCGAATATGGATAAATCGAGAAAACAACGAAGCAACAAGTTCGTATAAGAATTGAAAATATGGAAAATATTGTGGATTGATGAAGGAAGTCGATTTAATTAAGTCCCGAATACGTACAAGGGTAAAATGGTCAGAAGACCAAGATTCGGTATAAATTCGATAAGTAATTTTTGTTAAAATATGGAATTTGTGAAATCTGGATCAATACCGAGGAAAATAATTAAATTCGAGTCCGATTGATCTAGATATTAATTTATTGAAATTAACGGGAATTAATTTGGAATTAATCGAGATTTTTAATTCGAAAAATTATCCCAAAAAGAATCAAAAAATATACCGAGAAAGACGAAAATACACTGATAAATTCATTTATTGATTAAATAAATTTAATAATTTTTTTAAAGATTTTTTAAGAGATATTTGGATTATTTAATATATTTTAATTGATTAAAATAATAATAAATAAATTAATAAATTAAAAAAGGGAAAAACGAAAAAAAATCAAAAATTAGTCGGGGAGAGAGAAACCTGAAACCGAGACCGTGAAACCCGTTTGAAACTCGTGACCTTCGATGAGCCACCGGCGGCCGTTGAGCCCAGGTGAAGGTCGAAAAAGGTAGAGGAGAGATCGGCGGTTCTAACGGTACCGGTGACGCGCATCGACGGTAGCTATCTCCGGCGAATCGACGATCGAAAGTTCAGAGGGAAAATCGCTTCGGTCCCGACAAACGGCGACGTGCCAACGTCGATTCAGCCCAGCCGAGACTTCCCCTGGGTGAGGCGGTTCTGTTGAGCCCACTGGCAGCCGACGAGACAGCCGGGATTACCAACGACGGTAAAATGCCCAAAACGGCACCGTAACCAGGAAAGGGAGAAGAAAAAAAAAGAAAAGAAAAATAAAAGGAAAAAAGGAAAAAAAGGAAGAAAGTGCACCCGGGGACGACTCAAAAATTCGGATAAGTGACCGAGGGTCGGGATTGACTTGCGAATAAATCTCGGGAATTCAATTTAATATTATTTTATTAGAAAAATGGCCCGAATTTAAATAATTGTGCAGTGTTACTGCAGAGCCCGAACGAGAGTCGATTTAGCTCCAATTTTTGTACCTCGCACCATATTGGGTAAGTACATTTTAATTACGATAATATGAGTCCTTTAATGCAGAGTTTCGATTATTTTACGAAAATTACGGATTAATTCTACATAAAAGGAATTTTATTCGAAATTTCAAAGTAATTATCGTAAACAGTATCCGGGCTATCCACTGAGCTTGGAACGAAGCCTGATGATTATTGATAAATCAAATGAGCCCAGTAAACCCAAAGAAGGGATTTAAAAAGTGGAAACGGGCTGAAAAAGGGTTCGAGGCCCATTAAAGTACAATTTGGCCCAATAGAGTAAAATGGGCCCAGAGCTTTAGATTCGATCAGTAAGAGTGAAATACTGATCTGTATATTGAACTGAACCCATATGTGTTATATGCAGCTCCGTAGACGAGCGAATTAGACTGAGAGACCTGGTACGGCCGAGTCGGGATAAGCTCGTGCGTGATTCCAGGTAAGGGAGTTTTATGAACACTTAGAGGTAGCTGTACGTAATTTTGAGGGGATTTACATTACGTTAAATTCAATAGGCTACCCGAAAATAGAACAATAATTTTGGCGGAAAAATATGGACATAGTGAAAAATGACTATTTTGCCCCCAGTTAGGAAAATTTCAAAAAGGGTAGTAAGGCTATGAAATTGCATGAATTTCATGATTTTAATGTTTTCATGATGATATTGCTTTAATTCAAGCAATTTATGGATAGGTTGGCTATTATTTACATGTTTTAAGTGAAAAGGCACAGGTTTGGTGCCAATTAATATTTATTTAACATGTTTTGATAAATTGAGCCACCTACCAGTGTTATATGAGTTGTAATCGTGCTTGAGCACTGCTCGCACTGGATTTTATATTTTAACTCATACACAGAGTGCTGGGCTGGAGCCCTGCTCGCACTATTTTACAGATTTATTTTATATGATTACCGTACTGGACTTTTTCTCGTAGGAGGTTTTCACTGAGTTTTTATACATATCCGTACTAGAGCAATGCTCGTACGTAGATTTGAATTGAATTTATAATCAGTTTAAGTCATACTTGAGCGCTGCTCGTATGCAGATTTCATTGATTTCTATGAAACCGTGCTAGAGCTTCGCTCGCACGAGGTTTTCAGATATCATGAATATCCATAGAGCTGTGCTGGAGCTTAGCGCGCACGGAAAATTATATGACATGCATATAGCTGTGTTAGAGCCTCCTGTTGACTGTGTGTCACAGTGAGATGATATGCTCACACGTGCAGACTGAGACATACTAGACATGGGTGGATAAGACCTATTACGGGCACCTCTGATTGAGCTTGGGTTCACAGAGTACGATGTACCGTGTATGTCACGCAGAGTACGCTGTACCGTGGGGATTGTTAGAGTGGAGTGGCATTAGCCACTAGACAGCAAGTCTTGCCCTTGCAATCTTGATATTATGCTGTTCTGGCGGGTAGGATGACCTACCTCCCGTTTCAGGTGTGATACCTCGTACACTAGGATCCGTGTGCCAGGGATCATGAGGTTATGGCCATAGTCCTGGATATTACCGATATAGTCGCTTACATGTCTCACATGATATAACTATTGGTCTTGATAGACCAGGGTAGACCCGAGGGAGGGGTCAGACCCCGACTTTCTTATGATTTCAATTGAGACTTGATTATTCCCATAGAGGGATTTTATGAGACTTTCATTGATTTTTAACCCTGTGAGAAGGGTGATTTTATAACGGAGATTTGAAAATAAAGAATTTTGTTGAAATGAATTTTGATTTGTGAGTGTATCGTATTTTGACCCAGATGGGGTATTTTAAAACGTGTTGTTTCATTGAGCATGAGATGTTTTCATATGAGAATTATTCCATGTTTTAATATGCCGATTTCCTGTTTTAGAACAGATGATATTATATATATGGCATATCATTGTTTTTACCTCATGCTCACATATATCCTGATTACTTATCAGCATGTAGATAGTATAGCTATCTACCCGTTTGTATTATTGCCTTACCGAGCATGTGGAGCTCACCTTTTCATTTTCCACCCACTTTCAGTATTTCCACCGTAGAGATAGCGGGTGTAGAGAGTAGACGGCATAGCTGATATCTATGTTTCCCATCGACTGTCAGGTATACACCACATATGGAATTTTTGTATTAGTATGCTTACAACACAATATTGTATATGAAAGAATATTTGGGGATGTACATATAGAATCATGTGATGTATAAAACATACCAACCACTCTATTATAATATGATTGATGTAATTATATATATTATGTGTGATATCTTAATGGTTAAAAAGGGTATATCGATATTGATTCATAGCTCGACCTGTTTAGAGGAATATGTCACGAGGAGGTAGAAAAATTTTCCAAAAGCGAAAAATTTGTACTGATTTTGGTAGTATTGGGTCGTGACATTAAGTTAGTTTAAATTGCATTTTCTTAGTTAGTTTAATTACATTCACATTTTACCTTAGGTTTGTTTGTTTTTGTCACGCCTCGAAAGCGCGGAAAAATGGGCTAATTTAAAATTTTTATCCCTTAATTAAGTTGTTTTCCTGTCCCATGTCTAGATTTAAAACCTCTTTTATTTTAAAAATTTCGGCAGCATAACGGCTGCGTTATGACTTAACCCAACCTGCAGAGTTTGAAACGCTGTTTATATTATTCAACCCATATCCTTAACACTTTTCATTCATATCTTAGAATTATATAACAACTAAATATATTCATTCATTTATACTGTGTAACTAAGACTCTGTATACAATCATTTACATCTATTACATCCCAAAAGTTATATACAATAGTGTCCATGCATTGTATCATGTCTGGAATACAAAGTAAGACAATACCTCTTAGCTACAAAATGTACTGTGGAAGGGTCAGACTTCTCCGTCTACGACCTCAGTAGCTCGCGTGCAGTAGTATCACTGTAAATAATCTGGGAGATGGAGAGAAGGGGGTGAGTTTTTCAGACTCAGTAAGAGATACATTTAAAATAGCTTTAAATACTCAAAATATGGTAAAACGCATGGTTTTACAAATCAGCATAAACATGTACTGGAATAGAGATGCTTACATTTCATAAAAGTAGTAAAAACATGCTTAAATAATAAGTTTACACATCATGCATCTTTGGTAAAACTCATAGATAGTATGCATATCACGTCATGTAAACAAGTAAAAAGTATCTCAAAACTTAATCATGCATATCATAACATGCTTATCACTTTGAAAATGAAATCTTATTATCGTAGGTACATTTCGTAAAACATACTAATGGCTACCTTTAAAGTCTCATTATAGAAAATTTGTGCTCAATAAAATCATAAAACATGTAGACTGAAATGTGCGAAAACATATATATATATATCATTCCGTCAATTCATCGTGTAGGGTCAGGCAATCATCTCATATACTAGTCCCGAAGGATATCATACATCTGGTCCCGTAGGACGTTCATCATAGGTACATATGGCCATTGTACATGGGAGCCGTAGGACTGGATCAGGGTCGTACGCTACCCTATCTCTCATGCACCACCAAATGGGGACTATACGCACGAACTCATGTACATCTCCAAGTGTGGACTATATGCATGTTTCTTATATCAAGTCAGAGCCTACCTGTTCTCTGGCCGTTAGCTAGGTAGATCCTCGATCATCTCCATACGCTACCATATGTATGCGAGATCGACCCCAGATCCTCTGACTATTGTCATACCATGCCTTTTTACCCCACAAAAATCATTTTGGGCCTCTTACCCAATTTATCAAAATCATTTCGGGCCTCATACCCATGTACTAAAAACCATTACGAGACTCTAATCCGATTCTCAAAATCGTTACAGGACTCTAATCCGTTTTTCATAGAAAACATAGTTTTCATAAATCATTACGGGACTCTAGCCCATTTCTCATAGAAAACATAGTTATAATAGTTATTTCTTGGGACTCATACCCGTATTGTGAAAATATAGCTTAAAAGCTGTTTCGGGACTTTAACTCCTATCATGAAGACATGGTTTCATAAAACATATTGGGACTTTAACCCGTAATCTCATATGAAAATACTATGCTTTCGTTTCAGAAGTGAAAAATCACTTTTATAAACATGTATGCTGTAAAAATGTATCTCATATATATAAAACATGTTGAAAACTCGAGAAATGGTTTTGGCTTCGGTTTGAATACAATTGGAAATTCATTTCGTAAAATCTCATCCAATTCTCATACATAAACAGTTGGTAAGGATGAAGGAGTACTAACGCTACTCTAAATTATATCCCTTACCTCTTAGCGACTGATGTAGAGCACTTTCCTCGATGTTCAAATTTACCTCGTAAAATGTTTTGATAGACTGAGCTGCTGCAAAACAAGTTCAACTTATCACTTACAGCTCAAAATCACTTTAACACATCCAAATATGTGATCATTTGCAATTTGTTGACCAAAGGTTGACTTTTAATCGATTTTACTCTTTTTGCTCGGTTTTACCCGTTTAAGCCCCGTTTTAATCGTATTTAACTTGTTTGGCACTTTTAAATTCACTTTCAATGCCTCCACAACATGCTTAACATTTTCAGAAATTAATTGCACTTCATACACTTCACTTACATTATCAATTCCTGCATATTTCGATAATCTCGCCTAGTCAACACTATATCGATCTTTTATAGTCTAAATTCAACTGTAACTTCAACCTCATTTCATCACATTTCATCATTCTAAAGACCTTAAACATGCTAACAACAACTAAATTAAATCATATAATTTATTCTAGCCATTTTCCTTTCACAAAAAAATCCACTAAATCCACGAACAACTAACATATATTCAAAACCAACCACATCCATCAATGTTCATCACTTTACCTCCACTTTCTCACACCTTTGACTGACCTTGACTTCAATCTCAGTTTCCAGAATTGTTCCTAAGCTTAAACACAATATAATTATAACTTAGAATCATTGAAAATCATCCAAAAATTTATCCCATCAATTTAAACTTCATTCTTCACTTACCTCTAAAATAGGTTAGCTTTTATCCTCAATCTTCTCTCTACCGTTTCAGGCATCAAATGACCTCCATTAAATCTGAAATTTTTATATATGTTAGAGGGGAGGTAAATGAATATTTTGTCTAACTGGACTAAGGTCTGAAATGAGTGGAAGGTTTCTGAAAAAATCCTGAAATTCAGTAGACCAAATCACGTAACAATTATGCTCTATTTTCATTTCTCTACCGATTCAGCTATCAAATGACTCCATTAAATCTGAAATTTTTATATATGTTAGAGGAGAGGTAGAGGAAGGTTTTATCTTAAGAAATCGAGGTCTGAAAATGAGTGGAAGGTAGCTGAAACAATTCAGCAAGTTACCAGACCCAGTCACGTTGCAACAATGAAGAAGACTGGAATGCTTGGGTTTTTCAGCTATCAAATGGTCTCTAAAAATTCTGGGATTTTTATATGTATTATAGGAGAGATATATGAGTGTTTTCTCTAACTGGACAGAAGCCTAAAAATGATGGGAAGCTAGCTGAAAAATTTCCACAAGATAGCTATGTAGGCAACACCTGCTGCAGGGACAATAACTGAAGCTTACGGGTTTTGGCTAAAATGAAGAGGGAAATTTGGCTTCTTTTGGAAGCTAAAAGTGTTAGCTCAATGCCGGCTGAAAGTGGGTAGGAAAAGGTTCTAGAAGGAGATTAAAATAATTTATTTTGTAGGGGTTGTTTGGTGGTGTAAAGTCATGGGATTGTAGTCTTCATTTTAGAAAATTCCCCACTTACAATTCTGATCAAATTTCTTCAAACTTTCACTTCTTCATTGTTATAATATGTTTATAGTATTTCCCAAAAAAATTTGGGGGCCACTTGTTTAATAAAAATTTCATGAATCAACTCATTTTGCGCGATTTAGCCCATACCAAGCAAAATGGAATTAAGGTTTCGATTCACTTTAAAAAATCATTTGGACCCCTAAATCTCCATATTTCTTCATGATTTTTTATTTCCCATGTCAATTTCACCTTGTATTAATTTTCTATGGTGTCAGAATAATTTTCACAAATTTCTAAAATTTTATTCGAATTTATTTCCCTTATTAGGTCCGTTTTCTCGATTTAACTTAAAACCTGAGTTGGACTCACTTTTCCATTCCCAATCACTTAGTTTTCCCTTCTACACATCATTTCATTCATGAACATGACATTTTTGAGAAATTCTCAGGTCTAGGACCTTACCTTAGTTTGCATGCCATTGGGTCCCACGCTACAACCGAGTGCTTTAATCGTCTACGGGCCTGTAAAACATTACATTGAGCTATAATTTAGTTCTCACAAGAATCAGAATATGGAAAAATATCGGGTTTCACTTTTCTCCCCACCTTTTAAGAATTCTGTCCTTTGAATTCAACTTGGTCCATCAACCACGTGAGAGTACTTCTCCTTCATTTGGCTCTCTAGTTCCCAAGTGACTTCTTTTTTCTTGTGATGTTGCCAGAGAACCTTTACTAGTGGAATAGTCTTAAATCGTAGCACTTCCTTTTTTTCGATGTGTACTATACCCTTCATCAGTGACACCTTAAAATATACGGAGTCCCCAACCTGAAATTCAAGAGGGCGTCTCCGCACATCGACATAACTTTTCTATGCGGTCCCCAATATGTCACATATAAGCTGAACACCCTTAGTTTCCTGTTCCATTAAATCGAAAGCAAAGTGAATCTAGAACAATGGGACTCCTTTTGAATGCTTTGTCTTAAGGTGTCATCATGTGGCACACAGGTACAGCCTTGGTACCTCAGTAATCCATCATCACTGACCGTAAACTCAGACTGCGATCTCTCATCTGCCTGGCTAACCATATCCAGTAACCTCTGATCGTTTCGCTATCCAGCTCTAATCTGGTCTAGTATACTTGGTTCAATCTGTAGGCTAGCCATATATCCATGCTCAATCTCATCCATACTGATCCTGAGTTCGACGAATTTGTTCCAATAAGTCCCACTCTTTAATCCTCATGTAGGACACCATACCCTTTCTACTTAGGGCGTCGGCTACCACGTTTGCCTTACCAGGATGGTATAAAATCTCGCAGTCATAAACCTTAAGGAGTTATATCCATCTTCGCTGTCTCATATTCAGCTCCTTCTGATCTAACAAGTACTTAAGACTCTTGTGGTCAGCGAAGATCTGAAATCTTTCTCCATACAATTAATACCACCATATCTTGAGTGCAAAAACTACTGCAGCTAACTCCAAGTCGTGAGTGGGATAATTATGCTTGTGATCCTTTAGTTGACGGGATCCATATGCTACCACTCTACCATGCTGCATAAGCACACAGCCGAGACCTTGGTGGGAAGCATCATTGTATACCACAAATCCCCCAGACCACTCGGAATTGTCAAGATTGGTGTCGTAATCAACCAACATTTGAGCTCTTGTAAGCTCTGCTCACACCACTCAGACCATAAAAACTAAACCTCTTTACTGGTCAGTCTGGTTAATGGAACTGTTATCTGTGAAAACCCTTCGACAATCCGTCGATAACACCATGCCGATCCCAATAAGCTTCTAACCTTCGTGACTGTCCTTGATCTTACCCATCTCAATACTGCATCTACCTTGGACGGATCTACTGATACCCCATCCTTAGATACCACATGTCCGAGGAATGCAATCTGATCTAGCCAGAAGGCACAATTACTAAATTTACCATATAGCTTCTTCTCACGAAGAGTTTGGAACACAGTCCTCAAATGCTGTTCGTGCTCTTCCCGAGATCTAAAATAAATTAAGATGTCATCAATGAATACTATCACCAATCTATCCAAGTATTCTCGGAAGACATCGTTCATAAGACTCATGAATGTAGCTGGGGCATTAGTCAATCCAAAAGGGAATAACTTGGAACTCGTAGTGCCCATATCAGGTCTGAAATACTGTCTTCGGTACATCAGCCTCCTTAATCCTTAGCTGATGATAACCCGATCTCAAATCTATCCTTGAAAACTCTGAAGCCCCTCTCAGTTGATGAAATAAGTCATCTATCCCTGGTAGTGGATACTTACTCTCAACTGTTGCTTTATTCAAAAGCATGTAGTCTATACATAGACGAAAACTACAATCCTTCTTTCTGACAAATAGTACTGGTGCACCGCATGGTGACACACTAGGCCTTATAAACCCGTTATTGAGTAATCCTTGCAACTGCTTCTTTAATTCTTCCAACTCTACCAATGCCATTTGGTAAGGTGGCTTGGAGATGGGTTGAGTATCTGGTACTAGCTCAATGGCAAACTCAACTTCTCTCTCTAGTGGTAGCCCCGGTAAATCCTTTGAGAATACTTCGAGAAACTCACATACCACCGAAACATCCTATATACTTTGTGGTTCCAACTCTTATCAGAAATGAAGGCAATGTATCCTTTACACAATAAAACATCATACGTCAATCTCCTACATAAACATTATATCATTTCATAACTTTAACACTATGCACTTTTATTACTTTCTAACCAAACATACACTGAACTTTTCTGGTAAGGAGAAAGTTAAGGTCTTAGTGTAGCAGTCTAGACTTACACGATTGGTAGCTAACCAATCCATGCCTAATATTACATCAAAGTCTTGCATATTCAACCATACTAGATCTGCGAACAACTTCTTATCTCCTACCATGATATCACAAGCTTTACATATCATATTTGTTTTTTGTATCTCGTGCATAGGTGTACTTATATGCAACATGTAATCTAGTGACTCCAGGTTTCCTATGAAACTTATATGTAAATCGTGGTGACACAAACGAGTGTATAGAACCTGGGTCAAACAGTACATATGCTACATGATTACAGATAATGAGAGTACCTCGGATAGCATCGGAGGATGTATTTGTTGTCTCCTGGTCATGGGCGTACACTCGACCCTAGGAGACAGGCTTCTTACCCTTGTCCGCGGTTGTATCTCTTCTCCACGGAGCCTGAGCCGGTCTCTCTGTCTGTCTAGGTGCCTCACGAGGTTTTTGAGATCTCATAAGTGGACACTCTCTCATTATGTTCTCTACTTCACCGCATCTGTAGCAAGTAAATGTACTTACACGGTAAGGTCCAGTGTGAATATTACTACATGTCCTGCACCGTGGCACTCTTATCTCAGGGCCTCTAATTATACCTGCGACACCAATTGGGGTATTGGGCTTACTAGCCCCTATCTGAGGTCCTTCCACCCTCTGTCTCTTGGGTTGACCCCCTTTCAACTCATGTCGAGAAGCAACTGCTCTCTTCCCCTTAACTTTAACTGATCTCCTGAGACCATGCTCTGCTTGAGGAACATCTAAGCCCCTCTCTATCTCCTGGGTTCACCTCAGAGCATCTCTAAAATCTACGATATTCTGACCCAACGGTTTATATCTGATCCCGGATCTCAATCCTGCCAGAAATCTCTCTGTCTGGCGCTCGAGATCTCTAACTGTTTCTGGATCGTATCTCATTAGGGTTGTAAATTCATTATCATACTTGTCTACTGTAGAACTTCCCTGTTAGAAATCCAAAAACTCTGTATGCATCTTCTTTCGAGCTACAAGCGATACATACTACTCTCGGAATGCGACTAAGAAAGCATTCCATGTGATCTCTAAGGGATCCTTGGCTAATATCGTCTGTGTGGATCTCCTCCAGAACATAGCCTGTCCCTTTATCATTTAACCTGCCATAGTCACTCTTTCCCTATCAGTACACTCCAAAAACTGAAATACCGCCTCAATATCTACGATCCACTCCTCAGCCTTAACCGGGTCCTTAAGCCCTGTGAACTCCGGAGGATGCATACCTAAGAAAATCTCGCACCCTCTTAGTCTCTTTGTCATCCCTATGTTGGGGAACTGTTAGCTTAGGGCTGGGGCTACTGGAGGAACTGGTGGGGGAGGAGGAGTAGGCGTAAGAGTAGCTGTCTCCGTACCAGGTGTACGTACCCCAAACTGCTGGGTAAACATAGTGGTAAAGGTTGTAAGTCTTTCCCTCATATCTCGTACTATATCCTCAAGCCTCCTTATTCTATTAGTAGGGCTCTCGGGTTAAAGGGAAGATGGTGGAGCGGGTTGAGCTCGTCTCTGTGAACGGCTCCGTCTACTGCTCATGATCAAGGATCTACTATTTGCACATATTCTATAAATTAAGTCATACTTTGACAAGTAAGCTTACCTTATTACCAGACATGCATAGACACATTGGGATGTAATACACTCCTATTACTAGACACGACAGTACTACACAGCATTTTCTCTGATACCAAGCAAAGCTGTCACGCCTCGGAAGCGCGAAAAAATGAGCTAATTTAAACTTTTTATCCCTTAATTAAGTTGTTTTCCTATCCCATGTCTAGATTTAAAACCTTTTTATTTTAAAAATTTCGGCAGCATAACAGCTGCGTTATGACTTAACCCAACCTGCAGAGTTTGAAACGCTGTTTATATTATTCAACCCACATCCTCAACACTTTTCATTCATATCTTAGAATTATATAACAACTAAATATATTCATTCATTTATACTGCGTAACTAAGACTTTGTATACAATCATTTACATCTATTACATCCCAAAAGTTATATACAATAGTGTCCATGCATTGCATCATGTCTGGAATACAAAGTAAGACAATACCTCTTAGCTACAAAATGTACTGTGGAAGGGTCAGACTTCTCTGTCTATGACCTCAGTAGCTCGCGTGCAGGAGTATCACTATAAATAATATGGGAAATGGAGAGGAGGGGGTGAGTTTTTTAGACTCAGTAAGAGATACATTTAAAATAGCTTTAAATACTCAAAATATGGTAAAACTCATAGTTTTACAAATCAGCATAAACATGTACTGGAGTAGAGATGCTTACATTTCATAAAAGCAGTAAAAACATGCTTAAATAATAAGTTTACACATCATGCATCTTTGGTAAAACTCATATATAGTATGCATATCACGTCATGTAAACAAGTAAAAAGCATCTCAAAACTTAATCATGCGTATCATAACATGCTTATCACTTTGAAAATGAAATCTTATTATCGTATGCACATTTTGTAAAACATACTCATGTCTACCTTTAAAATCTCATTATAAAAAATTTGTGCTCAATAAAATCATAAAAAAGGTAGAATGAAATTTGCGAAAACATATATATATATATATCATTCTGTCAATTCATCGTGTAGGGTCAGGCAATCGTCTCATATACTAGTCCCGAAGGACATCATACATCTGGTCCCGTAGGACGTTCATCATAGGTACATATGGCCATTGTACATGGGAGCCGTAGGACTAGATCAGGGTCGTACGCTGCCCTATCTCTCGTGCACCACCAAATGGGGACTATACACACGAACTCACGTGCATCTCCAAGTGTAGACTATACGCATGTTTCTCATATCAAGTCAGAGCCTACCCGTTCTCTGGCCATCGGTTAGGTAGATCCTCGATCGTCTCCATATGCTACCATATGTATGCGAGATTGACCCCAGATCCTCTGACTATCGTCATACCATGCCTTTTTACCCCACAAAAATCATTTTGGGCCTCTTACCCAATTTATCAAAATCATTTCGGGCCTTATACCCGTGTATTGAAAACCATTACGGGACTCTAATCCGATTCTCAAAATCGTTACGGGACTCTAACCCATTTTTCATAGAAAACATAGTTTTCATAAATCATTATGGGACTCTAGCCCGTTTCTCATAGAAAACATAGTTATGATAGTTATTTCTTGGGACTCATACCCGTACTGTGAAAATATAGCTTAAAAGCTGTTTCGGGACTTTAACCCGTATCATGAAGACATGGTTTCATAAAACATATTGGGACTTTAACCCGTAATCTCATATGAAAATACTATGCTTTCGTTTCAGAAGTGAAAAATCACTTTTATAAACATGTATGCTTTAAAAATGTATCTCATATATATAAAACATGTTGAAAACTTGGGAAATGGTTTTGGCTTCGGTTTGAATACAATTGGAAATCAATTTCGTAAAATCTCATCCAATTCTCATACATAAACAGTTGGTAAGGATGAAGGAGTACTAACGCTACTCTAAATTATATCCCTTACCTCTTAGCGACTGATGTAGAGAACCTTCCTCGATGCTCGAGGTTACCTCGTAAAATGTTTTGATAGATCGAGCTGCTGCAAAACAAGTTCAACTTATCACTTACAACTCAAAATCACTTTAACACATTCAAATATGTGATCATTTGCAATTTGTTGACCAAAGGTTGACTTTTAATTGATTTTACTCTTTTTGCTCGATTTTACCCGTTTAAGCCCCGTTTTAATCGTATTTAACTTGTTTGGCACTTTTAAATTCACTTTCAATGCCTCCACAACATGCTTAACATTTTCAGCAATTAATTTCACTTCATACACTTCACTTACATTATCAATTCCTGCATATTTCGATAATCTCGCCTAGGCAACACTATATCGAGCTTTTATAGTCTAAATTCAACTGTAACTTCAACCTCATTTCATCACATTTCATCATTCTAAAGACCTTAAACATGCTAACAACAACTAAATTAAATCATACAATTTATTCCAGCCATTTTCCTTTCACAAAAAATCCACTAAATCCACCAACAACTAACATATATTCAAAACCAACCACATCCATCAATGTTCATCACTTTACCTCCACTTTCTCACACCTTTGACTGACCTTGACTTCAATCTCAGTTTCCAAAGTTGTTCCTAAGCTTAAACACAATATAATTATAACTTAGAATCATTGAAAATCATCCAAAAATTTATCCCATCAATTGAAACTTCATTCTTCACTTACCTCTAAAATAGGTTAGCTTTTGTCCTCAATCTTCTCTCTACCGTTTCAGGCATCAAATGACCTCCATTAAATCTGAAATTTTTATATATGTTATAGGGGAGGTAAATGAAGATTTTTTCTAACTGGACTGAGGTCTTAAAATGAGTGGAAGGTTTCTGAAAAAATCCTGAAACTCAGCAGACCAAATCACGTTACAATTATGCTCTATTTTCATTTCTCTACCAATTCAGCTATCAAATGGCCTCAATTAAATCTAAAATTTTTATATATGTTAGAGGAGAGGTAGAGGAAGGTTTTACCTGAATAAATTGAGGTCTGAAAATGAGTGGAAGGTAGCTGAAACAATTCAGCAAGTTACCAGACCCAGTCACATTGCAACAATGAAGAAGGCTGGAATGCTTGGGTTTTTCAGCTATCAAATGGTCTCTAAAAATTTTGGGATTTTTATATGTATTATAGGAGAGATATATGAGTGTTTTTGCTAAATGGATAGAAGCCTAAAAATGATACGAAGCTAGCTGAAAATTTTCCACAAGACAGATGTGTAAGCAATGCCTGCGGCAGGGACAATGACTGAAGCTTTCGGGTTCTGGCTGAAATGAAGAGGGAAATTTGGCTTCTTTTGGAAGCTGAAAGTGTTAGCTCAATGCTGGATGAACGTGGGTAGGAAAAGGTTCTAGAAGGAGATTAACATAATTTATTTGTTAGGGGTTGTTTGGTGGTGTAAAGTCATGCGATTGTAGTCTTCATTTTAGAAAATTCCCCACTTACAATTCTGATCACTTCTCCACTGTTATAATATGTTTATAGTATGTCCCATAAAATTTTGGGGGCCACTTGTTTAATAACAATTTCATGAATGAACTCATTTTGTGCGATTTAGCCCATATCGAGCAAAATGGAATTAATGTTTCGATTCACTTTAAAAAATCATTTGGACCCCTAAATCTCCATATTTCTTCATGATTTTTTATTTCCCATGTCAATTTCACCTTATATTAATTTTCTATGGCCTCAGAATAATTTTTACTAATTTTTAGAATTTTATTCGAATTTATTTCCCTTATTAGGCCTGTTTTCTCGATTTAATTTAAAACCCGAGTTGGACTCACTTTTCCATTCCCAATCACTTAGTTTTCCCTTCTACACATCATTTCATGCATGAACATGACATTTTTAAGAAATTCTCGGGTCAGGACCTTACCTCAGTTTACGTGCCATTGGGTCCCACGCTACAACCGAGTGCTTTAATCGTCTACAGGCCTGTAAAACGTTACATTGAGCTATAATTTACTTCTCATAAGAATCATAATATGGAAAAAAATATCGGGTTTCACAATTTTAGCTTAATTAATTTTGTTCTTTATTTTAGCATTTTATTTTGATTGCGTTAATTAATTGTTTTAATTTTCTTTTGTAGGTAGTTGCTTGCGTGGATCATTGTAAGTAATTTTTAGCTCGGTTTTATTTTTGCTTAGTTTTTAGTGTTATTATTTTTAGTACTTTTAATTTTTAGCCTTAGTTGATCACCCACTTTAATTTCATAATTTGCTAGAATATACTTAAGGTAAGATTAACCTGTACTTAATTAGGTTAGTCAACTTCTCTGTGGGATGATAATTTCAGGACTCAAATCCTATTATTACTTGTACGACCCGTTCACTTGCGGACAATACCTTTTGGGCGTGTCAGGTGTGGACAAAACCAGAGTTAGCTTAAATCCAAAACACAAAGACGTATATCTCACGTACTTCCAAAACATGTTGTAAGTGAGATTTTAAAGCTTCTTTAATGCGATATAAATCAATGCAAACTTTCTAAATCTCACAAAATCATAATATACATTAAGATGCAAATTGTAACGTAAAACAAGGTTCACATAAGAACATATTCTTTTCGATAATCTTATCGTCGATGTTTCCACATACTTGTAACATTTAGGATTATTGAACATCATTTCATTCTTACTCTAGGACCCGATAATCAGTACGATGCTTCCTTGCATCAACGGAAACTAATTTATACCTTAAGAGGCTACTTTGTATCCCAAGGATCACTTATCCATTACTCATACCAGTTACACCTCGTCCTTGAAACATTTTTCAATTTATGTTTTATGATTTATTTCATTATATATGATGCTATCACGCATCTACGGAATTAGCTTGTACTTCATGGTACTACTTCTCACCTAAATGAACACTGATCGATTTTATATTCTTATCAATATTCCAATCACGTATTGTTTCACACCTATAATTCTAAACCATTATCTAATTTCTATTTGAGAACTCAAATTTACTTCATATAATGCTGTCTTGTAGCTATGGATTTAACTTAGAATTTTCGAAGTTCAAAATTATCCCATATGATGCTTCTTTGCATCCTAAAAGGGAACTGCAAACCCGATATCTCATTCGTAGAGTTTGATAATTTGATCTTATGAATATAAGTGGCGTCTGCAATTATATTCCGATAAGGGCTTTCTCGTTGTAGCTATTAGCGAGCTAAAATTACCCCATGATTAGGGTATTATCTTTGATTACAGATCTGAAGGTCTATATATACTTTATTGGAATTAACTTAACTAAAACGTCCATAAATTAATAACGTCCAACAATTATGTTTTCAAAATCCATATCACGATCGAGACGAAAAGTAGTTGATTCTTAAATCTGAAATACTGAGCATAAGCTAAATAAGCGATATACTTCATTTAGTCCAAAACTCAATTAAATGAGATTATACAAACAAAATCTGTATAATTTTCTAAAGTTTCCACGAAATGCCAGGTAATGATTTTAATGTTAAAAAATCATCGTGAGTTTCGAAAACAAGTCAAAACCACCTAAAATCACATTTTTGATAGTCTAGAGGTTCAAACTCGGGATATCGATAATTTATAAAATTGTTAAATTTTTGCAATAAGACCGAGTATCATTTGCTCATTACCTAGCCTGCAAAGTGAAAAGTAATTTGTATTCCCAATCCGGTTGATTCATCACTTGACATCTTTCAAATTGATTAGATAGTTCACATATGTCTTCGAGAAGTTCACATAATTATCTACGATAGCAATTGTTTAATTCCAAAGCATAACTCAATTTATGCAAAATTAGATCGTAACTTATACAATTAAATCTAACTAGTATAATAATACAGGTGGTAACAAGTGAGGTTCACTAACATGAGATTTCGTGTTGGCACGTAAATCGAGGCTGAATCAAACTCTTGTTCGTCACCTATTGTCGCACGCTACACATTTATATAATTAAACCGGGTCAATTTTGATCAATTATAAATTTAAATAAATTTTTAAAAATTGAAACAGTCAAACCTGACCGTTTACCGACTTATCGTTAAACTCGAGGCATCATAAAATTTTTCTCCCTTTTTTTTCTCACTTTCCCTCTGATCTGGCGTCGACGACCAGTTCTTCGTCTATTTTCACTTCCAATTGCTCCGTCTGGTCGCGTGATGCGTGGGTTTAGCGGGTTTATGCCTTGGCTGGCCAAAAAGTGGTCGGTTCAACCATTCTCTTCCCCGACATCGCTGCTCGTTCTCTATCTCGTCAATCTCCGCCTCTAGCATTGTCGACAGTCACCGTTTCTTCCCTTAACTGACCGATGCCAACTCCCTTTCTCTCTCTGGCCGACCCTTTCTCTTTTCTTCTCTCTTTTCCTCCTCCTTCTTTTTCCGTCCCTCTTCGTCGTTCTCGGTTTCGTGCTGAACTCTGTTTGTAACATAGGAGAGAAATGAAGGGGTCGGGCCCCTTCCCCCGACTTCTTTCCTTCTTATATATATAATATTATATAATATAAAATATCTAAATATTATATAATATATTATTACATTATATTATGTATATTTATATAAATATCTACATGTATATATATATTATTTATTTTACGTATAATATACTATATTAATATCTATATATTAATATAATATATTATTTAATTTATATATATATATATATATTTTATTTAATATATATATATATATATATGTACACATTTTTTTCTTCTGAGAATATTGTCCCATAAATTTGAAATAAATTCTGGAGGTGGAAAAATTTTAGGTTATCCCAGGAAATCACGTATAACTATGTCGTGTGAGCATGAGTCAGAAAATCAGATGCTATAAAGGCGGTGCATGACATGCTACTAGCATACACTATAGGTGGCCTAAGTTTTAAATCATTTCACATGTTCACATAATTCAAATCTCAAAGTCATCATTTTAAAAAATTTATTTAAAAATCAAGTTCAGAGTTAAGATGATTTCAAATCACATAATTTTATTTCAAAAACATCATGCATAGTCAAAACAAAGATTTGGGCCATTAAAGTTTCAAAAGCTGGGTAAGCTAGCTCTTTAAGTGAGAAAATGTTATTTTTCTTAAAAACCTATGATGCGGGTTTTAAACGGAGTTATTTCCTATAATTTAAAATATTCATAAATTTTAGCGCACTAAAATAAATTAATTTTGACTGATCAAATCATACTTGAGATATTTAGAAATATTGAAACAAGGTAAAGAATACTATTACCGTCTTAAATTACATTCGTTACCTCCGCACACCAAGGCAACAAGCTAGCTTTTTAAACACCGAGCACACCTCTAGCTTGACGGATCACACCACCTTGTTGTCGTAAACAATCTAAACACTTCCAGTTATTATTCATCTCATCTTAATATACTATAAAACATATTAAACAACCATGAACTTCCTTGGACTAAGCCATTCACACATCTCCTTTTTCCTTGGCCAATTACATCAACTAGCATACCCATAATGCAACTTCATTAATTCATTTCATTTATGCTTAAACACACCTTAAATGCATCATAAGTAGCCCTAAACAAAAGTTATATTCTTTAATTCAAACCATTTACACATGGTCTTAACCCATGGTCAAATGCCCATTCCAATCTTTTCTTAGTTTTCATTTAAACCAATAGCATATAATAGCTTTTTAGTGTGAAACCCAATTTTTCATACTATTGTTCACTTAAAAGGTAAGATGAAAAAATTAACAACTTACCTAAATGTTCATGTCGAGTTCGGAGTAACCGAGATGCCCGGAATAGTGGCACGAAGCCCGAGACATGAACTTCGAGGTAAGAGTTCAAATTGAAGTATTCTAAAAGAAAGTATTTATAAGTATGTTTTGGTGGATAGAAAGTGAAACTAAGGTATTGGAAGCGAAAAAGTTAGTGAAACTCAGGTTAGCGCTAAACCGAGCAATTATGACTAGAAATAGAAATAAATTCGGAATAAATTCTAGAAATTCATAAAAATTATTTTGAGGTCATCAAAAATTAAAGTAGAATACTTTTGACTTGGAAAATCAAAATTGAGTGGAAATCTTAAGGTTGAGGTGATCAAATTAATTTTTAAAGTAAACCGAAAACCTTAAGCAATTTTAATCGGTAATGACTAAAATTAGACAAAATTTGCTCAAACGGGAAAATTTTCTTAAACATGTGGGGCCCAAATTTTTATGGGACATACTAGAGACATAGTAAAACACATGAGAATTGGAAATTTGGAAGAAAATGGGCTGAAAATATTTTTTATGGATTTTATGGTAATAAGGTTACTGGCTGCCTAGGCCCAGTACCCTATAGGTCTAATAAGAAATCCTAATTTGAAGGGGTTTTTAAAGGCCTTTGAAGCTAATTTTTTTTTTTAACTTAAAGCCCTTTCTGGAAAGCAAAATATCACCTCGAACCGACATGAAACCAGAGAAAACCACCACCAACAAGTTGCCATAGGCGTCTTGTGTAGAATCCACTTGTACGATTTTTCTGGCCACCTTCTGACCACTTTTATACTTTTTTTAAAGGCTAAAATCTTTCCTCTTAAGTCCTATACAACATATAAAAAATTCATCCCCAAAAAAGCTCGTTTACTAGGTGAAACATTAGTGAGAAGAACAGGGGCAGAATTTGCCATGTTTCAGGTAAAAGAAAAAACTTAATTTTGAAAGTTTTTTGGTTGGTTTTTTAGGTTGTTTTTGATGATTCTAAGTTTTATACATGTTGATCTACAATTGATAATCTTTACTAGAGTAAGAAGAAGTGGTCAAAGTTGGTCAACTAAGGTGAGAAGTTGATGGAAGATGATGATACTTATATATGTTGATGTTGGTTGAATTTGAATGATTTTTTGCTTAAGTAGAATTTGAAGAAAAAATTTCTAGGAGCATGTATAGGTTTAGCCAGCACATGTATGTTAGGGTAGGGATGAAATTTGGTTGAGTTTGATGTTGTAGACTGTTAAATTAATACAAAAAAGTCTGGTTTATAGCCCAGTTCAGTAAAAAATTGAAAAGTGTGAGAATTGGCAATTTGACATGTTGACAGTTGTGAATTGAAGACTTGAATAAGTATTTAGGTTATTGAGTTTATGAATTTGAAGTTAAAGCAACAAAATTACCGAAATTAGCTTAAACCGACATTTTAATCGGTAAAACCGAGAAAGTAGGAAAAATAGCTGAAAAAGGGCCTGATTGATCCCATTTAAGTTATAAATGCATGAGAACATAAAATAAGGATGATTCAGATACTAATTTGGCTGTTTTTGGTAGCTCGAGGTACCGATACACAAAATGAGGCAAACCCGAGACTCAACATTTTAGTGTTGCCCAAGCCCCGTTTAGGTAAGGGATGCAATTTAAAGTAGTGATGATTTCCTGTACCTGTTTACATCGCATGAAATGATTTAATAAATGTATGAAGAACCTTCGAGGGAAAACTTGGGCCATTTCAATAGAAATTTCCCAAAAGCCATGACCTCGATTTAATCCTGGAACCTAGTTTTTATCCATGATATATAAGTTTTGATATTTTAATATTTTATAGTCAAAACTATATGATTTTACGATTTAAGTTTCAATATGATTTAAAGCAAGTATGAAAACAAGTAAGATTTTCTAAGACTAGAGGCTACCCCAATAGTGTATGTTGTGTGCATTTCATGCCTGCTACTTGTGGTGTCTGGCTCCTCCACTCGTAGTGTCAGTTTAGATTCACCCGTGTAGTGTCGTTTGTGCCTTTGTGGCATCTATCTTCACTACATGTGGTGTCTATTTCGTAGTATCTCGTACCCGCACGGTGAGTGCCACTGGTGCCTGTGCCCTAGCTGTGTGCTAGTTTATTCAGATACTATGTCAGAATTGTTGTACGGCCCTGATCCAGTCTACAGCCCTTACCCTGGCCATCAGTACTTTATTCCCTATATGGAGGATGATATCTATGTTTGCACGATATTAATCCTAGTCTCCATGTTTTACTATATGAATGATTTGAATTATAGAAGTAAGTAAGTCAGGTTTATCAAAGTAAGTGCATAAGTTTGATTAAGGAAATACCTATGTATATATGTTTTATTTCAAAGTAAGTAAGTGTGTTTTATTTCCAAGCAAGTAAGTACATATGTAAATTTGATTTCATAAGTATGTAAGAATGTAATGTTTTATTTCAAAGTAAGTAATAAGTTTACACAAATTGATTTAAGTAAGTACGAAAGTATGTTAACCCTAAATTTCTACGTATTTTTGAGGTTGTCAGAATTATTTTAAATGTCTTCCTTACTGAGCTTTATCAAAAGCTCACCCCTTTCTTCCTCATTTTAGATTACCTGCAATAGAAGTGTTCAACTGCTTGCAGGGTACTCAAGTAGGCTAGTGAATTTAGAGCCTCTCAAACTGCTTTTAGTACACGCTTAGGTATATTCCATGATGTTTATTTCCAGACATTGGTAATGTACAGATACTGAGTTGTAATTACTTTTGGGATGTAATATATTTTACGGATTGGTTTATAAATGGTTCTAGAAGTAAATAAATGCTGATGATGTAGTTGTGAAGTATGTGGATTTGGAAAATAATAAGTTTTAGAAATAAAATCAACTGCAATTATTGCAGGAGGGTAAGCTAAGATATGAGCAGTTATGCTGCTGAAATTTCTAGCTAATCTTATACGGTTAAAGAATTTAGTAGTGGAAGAAATTATGTAACCTACACTATACAGGAATGCAACCTAAGTAAGAAAATAAGATTAAAGGAAAAAGTTAGCCCTTCTTTCCGCGCTTCTGGGACGCACGTTTACATGGTATCAAAGCAAGGGTTATTTAGTACTGTCAATGTTGGGTAGTTAAAGTTTGATTACATCTCAAGTATCTGTACTTGTCTGGTTATAAATAGTATATACCTGTTATAGCTGCAACTAAAATCGCTTGATATCGGTGCATATAATATATATCATTTACCATGAGTGGTAGATAAGGCCGCCCATGGAGTTAAAATCAGCCCCCTCCACCACCCTCCTCAGCCAGAGAGCTTTGATACATAAATGAGGATGCTTGAGCAGGGCATGCAGAGTATGAGAGAAGGGCTTGGTGCACTGACTGCCATGTTTTCCTAACAGTTTGGGGAAAACGCTTCAGATACTGGTGCTATAATATCTGAACCCCCTCCTCCACTGTAAGACCCGAATTTAATTAATATACGAAAATTAAATAAGAAAAGATGGGGGACGTATGAAGGAAGTCGGGTTAAATTAATCCCGAATACGTGTAAGGGCAAAACGGTCAAAAGATCGAAAGCCGGAGTAAATTCGATGAGAAAAATTAATTAAAAATATGGATTTGAGAAATCTTGGTCAATAAAGATGAAATAAATTTATTTTGGGTTAAATTGATCAAGATATTAATTTATTGGAATTAATCGGGATTAATTGGAATTTTTAGTTCGGAAAAATAATCCCGAAAATAATCGAAAAATATACCGAAAAGTCACCCGGGACAATATCCTGAAAATACGGAGAAATTATACCCGAAAAAGAGGTTAAAATTTAATAAATAAATTAAATAAAAATTAAATTAATTGAATAAGAATAAAATAATAATTTTAAGTGATATTTTGGGTATTTTAATGTATTTTAATGAATAGTAAAATAATTAAAATAAATAAAAATAATAATAATAAAAATGATAAAACAAAAAGAAAAAAAAAAAAAAGAGAAGAGAGAGAAGAAACCATCGGGGAGAGAGAAAGAAGCAGAGAAGCCGAAAACGAAGCAAACGGAGGCAGAAGGCCCGACCACCGTCCGGCGGCCAACGGCCCGGCCAAGGGCCGGAAAAGAAAGAGGGGAGGCCGGTGATCTTAATGGCACCGGCGGTGCAGCCCACCGACGCCGGAGGAAGCCGATCGGAGGAGAGAAAAGCCGTGGGAAAGAGAGGGTCACCGGCGGCGAACGGCGGCGACCCAGCCTGAACCAAGGCTCGATTTTGAGAGCCCAGGCGACGGCGGTGCTTTTGAGACCGGTGGCAGCCGACGAGACGGCCGGAATCGGCGGCGACGGCCAAGAGGGGAAAACGGGTCCGACGGCCGAGAGGGAGAAGTGCCGGACCGGCGGCGTTTCGGCGAGCTTGACCCAAACCGAGGCCAGAATCGTGATGCGGACGACCCAGCGGAGCGTTTGGCGGTGGAAGCCGGCGGAGAACCGGCCGGCAAGGCAGTGAACCGGCAGTGAACCGGCCGAACCGGAGAAAAACCGGCGGTCTGACCGGTCCGAACCGGACTGAACCGGTTCAGCCAAAAAGAGGGGAAAAAAGGGAGAAAAAGGGAAAAGGAAAAAGAGGAAAAAATTGGGGAAAATTCCGGTGATGCAATCGAGCTTCGGGTAAGTCGATAAGCGGTCAAATTGACCGATTTAAATTTGGAATATTTTATTTAATTAATTTTGGGCTGAGAACTTACCCGGAAAAATTATGGAATTGTGTAGCTCGACGATTGGCATCCACCGAGGGCTCGAGACAGCCTCGATTTGCGGACTAGCATGGAATCTCGGGTAAGTGACCCCTATTTACGACAATTTCCTCGTTATGCGTGATATTGATTAAATTTACGCATAAATTGAATTAATTTATGGAAATTTAGATTAATTGTCGTAAATATTAAATTTAGCTATTCGAGAATTAGAACGAGGCTCAATAAATTATTGATGGGCCCAATGAGCCCAATAGGCCTCGATAAAGAGAAAATTAAGTGGAAAACGGGCTTAAGGCCGATTAAGGCCCATTAAGGTGCAATCGGGCCCAATAGGGGTAAACGGGCCCAATGATTTAAATTAAGCCCAGAAAAGATTAAGTACAATTAAATCATAATATCTGACCTGAGGAATATTAATACGCAGTTCCGGGCATTGGATTGGAAACATATCGGACTGCGCGATGGGACTACATTGGAAAAGAGAAAGGTCAGACTCGACGAGAATCGAGGTAAGGGAATTCTGCGGACTGCTAGAGGTAACAGTACGCAATTTTAAATTCATATGCAGTCCTTTAAAATATCCTGAAGGGTCTAGAGGTCAAATAATAATTTTAGTGCCCCGAATGGGCAAATTACTAAAATACCCTTGTTAAGGGTAAAATTCTAAAAATCTAGGAAAAATTGGGAGGAGCAAGGACAAGAGGTTCCTGCTCGTTCTGGAGATATTTCAACGCATGCATGAGTAGGCTGGCTCGTCTTGAAAGAAAGTGCACCGCATTGCATACTTTCAACGTGAAATTGATTTGAAAACTGTTTTGAGTAAATAGAGCCGCCTACGTGTTTTATTGACATATGACGTGCTAGAGCTCAGCTCGCACGGTAATTTCGATTTGTGTGATGCATGCATTAGTGCTGGAGCGAGAGCTCGCACTAGAGTTTTACATGCATAGGTGCTAGAGTATAACTCGCACCAGATTTCACATGCTCTTTCGTGACACGGTGCTAGAGTCTGACTCGCACCATATTTTTACATGATTTTCGAGACAGAGTACTGGAGTTTAACCCGCACCAGTATTTATAAAATTTTCATGTGATTTATAATATACAGAGTGCTGAGCTTAGCTCGCACTAGTTTTACCGGATTTGTGGAGTACCGCTGTCTGCCCTTGGAGTCAGCCAAAAGGCCCAACAGGCTCAAGAGACCTCTTAGGTGGGGTGAGAGTGAGGGATGAGGTTGGCGGCCTTGTGGGGATGTAAGCGGGCTCTGCCAGTTGACGTGTTTTGATGAGAGTGCTGAGCATCGCTCACACAGATTTTATGAGAACATGCGATGAGCCGTGCTTGGAGCATCGGGTAGACTGTGTGTCACCGATTTAATAGGCTCGCACGTGCGTTTTGAGACATGGCATGAGTATTGAGAAACAAACCTCTGTGGGAAGCAGGCCAATTGGGCCGGAGTACCTAGAGATATTACATGGGTTCATGGAGTACGATGTACCGTGCAAGTAGCATGGAGTACGATGTACCGTGTTGTATCTTCGGATACGGCATCTCCGGATGCAGCATCTTCGGATGCCGGGGATCGGATAAGACTGACGGGATGGACTGACCCACCTCCCGGGCGGTTCCCGATCATGGTGAGAACCCGCACACTAGGATCCGTGTAGCTGAGGAACTCACGAGGACAGATGTGGCCATAGTCCTAGTTATTTACCTATATACAGACGTTGCCTAGTCTCGCATGTTGATGATTTCTATGATGATTTAAACTGGGTTTTAAAACTAAATTGCATGATGGTATTTCCATGCTTTTCAAAACCCACGTGTGATGTAAATGTTTTCATGATTTTGTGTGAGTCAGGATCACCCGCAGGAGGGGTCGAGTCCTGACTTTATTGTCAAAATCTTAATTGAGAAAGAAATGATTTATGATAATTGCATGTTGATTTTCCGTGCAAATGTATTTTACATATCATCATAATGCATAGCATTGTTTTAAAATGTGTGGAGAAAGGGTGGTTTATGCATGGCACTACGTTCATGTAGGTAGTATGGTTACCTACTTGTTCGTAGGATTGCCTTACTGAGCTTGATGTGCTCACCCCTTTCATTTTCTCCCACAGATGATCTCCAGTTGAAGTTGAGGCGACTCAGTACTGCATTCCGGATATCCGCTGCTGCCCATCAACATAAGGTATATACACTTGTACTTATTGTATCTACATAAGCATAGCACAGTAACATGATTGTAAGTAACTTTAGGGGATGTATAAATAATATAACAATTATAAATGACTGGAGAAGAAATAAGTACTAGGGTAGATGTATGGTGGGACTGGCATTGACGCACAGCCCAATTAGTAGTGGAGTGTTGGTCACGATTCGAGGACAGGTAAGAATTAAGTAAGAAAATAAACAAAAACGCGAAAAAATTCACTCTGATTTTTGGATAGTTGGGTCGTGACAATTATTTTGGTATCAGAGCGTAATTGGTCTGATGTGTGTCAGTGTCAGAAGTTAAGAAATTACATCCCCGTGTTACTGTGCTTAGTTAGATACAATAGTGTATATCGAGATGGGCTTGACTAAGAAATGGTTGAGAATGCAGGAATGCCTAATATGAGTCGCGCTAAATGAGATAGTGCACGAGGCAGAGGTCGTAGAGGTAGACCTGAGTCTGCTAAGTCGTGCTGAGTTTGGCTATGAAAATCAGTATGAGATTGAAATAGAGGCGAATGTTGAGCATGCCTCACAGAGTCCGACAGAGAGATCGGACAGTATTGAGACACGCTTCGCGAGATTTGAGCGGAGTGTGGAGATTATTTTGAGGAGCTAATTACTCAGATTATGTACGAGATCAGAGGGCGCAGCGGAGCATTGGTGAAAACCCGCTCGACCCATCTTAAGAGCTGATATGAGAAATGATTATGGATGTATTCCGGTGACAGGATATCCTGGACATGATTTAAAGGAAATTTTGGATTAAAGTCCTTACTCTGACCCAGAGGATTTAATTTATTGACGAGTATGGAGACTCGATTATATTCTGGGCAGATATTACCTCGACACTATGAAAAGTGACAGTCGAGATGTCTAAAAGTTTATGGAAGGGCTCAGATTTTCAATTAGAGTCCGATTGGCCCGTGAGATATTACCTATACCGAGGCAGTGCGCAGATTTACAGTTGGATAAATAAAAATATGAATTGCACGCCTCTGAGATTCGGAAAAGTAGAGAGGGCTGAAGTAGAGACAGAAAAGAGAATCGAGAAATGACAAAGATGTTGAATGAGAAAATGGTAATTGGTTAAAGATTAGATTTGATGAGTTATGGGCTAAGATAATTGGTAAGGCCCTAGTGCATCTAATTTTGGGCACTCTTGTGGGCATTGTGATTGGAGGACCCCGACCTGCTACGA
The DNA here is from genome assembly GCA_033439115.1 of Firmiana major. Taxonomy (NCBI): domain Eukaryota; kingdom Viridiplantae; phylum Streptophyta; class Magnoliopsida; order Malvales; family Malvaceae; genus Firmiana; species Firmiana major. The sequence goes on along the minus strand of CM065897.1, from coordinate 62,450,423 downwards.
AGCAGAGTAGCAGTGTCATTACTGTGGAATGTGTGGTGGATACCACAGAAGGAGCGTCTATACCTACACGGTATTGATGAAAATGGTCGTTAAGTGTGGTATGATGGACCATTGATTTTGATTACACAGAGTTGGGCGAAATCGCCCCACAAAAAAGTAAAGAGACAGAGAAAAATTTCGTTGTTATAGCTGAAAACGAAAAGGGAGGCCATAGCCGAAGAGAAAAAGGAAAGTAGGCTATTGGACGAAGGCGAGTGGATGTCTTGGACCAGGATGCTATTGATGTTTCATGGATGTGGTGTAAGATACCACACTTGTTATGAATAACGAAGTACATATGTTCATTAATCCTGTGCCACATATTTATTCATACCGCCTTCATTCGCATATAAGTGAGTAAAAGGCATGAATGCCTACGTCATCGGTTACAATATGGGTAAATGAGTACCCCAATAGAGGAGGATGAATTAACGGAATATAGATATAGAGATTTTAAGTTGATAAACAGGGGTGTAACGGTTGAAATTACAGGAGTAAAGGATGTACTCACAGAATGAATAAAGACAAGAGTTTCATTATAATTGATACGCAAAGGAGAAAATCTTCGAGATAAGATAGATCCTAAGTACAAGATGTATTGGAGTAGAGATATATGCTAGATAAGGAATACCTTTAATATGCGAAGTAATTGAGGTTAAACAATTAGTAGCGAATACAAATTATAACCAAGGACAAAGATGGGTATAACCATAACCGGTAGTTGTGGTTAAGTCTGAAGGCTAATAAAGGTATTTCAAAATACCTCCCCGCCTGAAGACTTGACAGCATCTAGATATATATATATATATATAATCTATAACGGGAAATCGATCATCGTAATAAATACCTTTAGCATTAGGTTACCTTACTAAGACGATAAGAACATTAAAATTCGACAAATTATAAAGGTTAACGTAGTAAAATTTGATAAGAGCCGTTAAGATAAGAAAAGGAAATAGCGCAGGTTAGCACCTGGAAAACGTAAGCGGTTGAGAAGGATCTTGTACGCCTTGCGTAAATAAGTCAAGGATTAGATCGAGTGTAATCATCATTAACGGTGATATGCTGGGAGTAGTTAAAGCCTAGGGCGAATTATAAGCAACAATTGGAAGATAGCTTTTACAGATGGATTATTGCGAGATTTAAAATGGTATACCCTGTTGACACGTTTAACTAAGAAAACGTGATCTTGGAATAAGATGATAAATAAGATGATAGATGTGACGTGAATTTGGCGTGATGAAGTATGAACTGACCACCATGATTAATTTCACCATGCCCAACAGCTCAAGAGGTTTTTCAGTGAGTATGAATGCCTCAAAGTTATGATGGAGCTGTGTATTGATGTATAATGGGAAGATAGTCAATTTTGGAGTCAGACAACTCTTCGATCACGAAATAAACTATCTGACCCATGATTTAAAGTTGGCAACAGTATTTGTACCGAGGATATGGTACTATTATGTACAGGGTGAGGAATTATGGATATGCACTGATCATAGAGCCCGAGTATCTGTTTTCACAGAAAGGGGCGAATATGAAAATACATATTGGGTTAGAGCTTCTGAGAGATTTTGATTTATGAGAATTGTACCACCCAAGAAAGGCGAATGTGATGACTGATGCCTTGAGCAGAAAGAGCCTCGGGATGGTACCACATATGATGGTCAGGGAGCGTGAGCTGCTAGATGCAGTTGTGGACCTCAGTATTGATGTGATCCCTTCTGAGGATGACAGTGATTGTGTGACAACTAGCCTGATGACTAGTACCGGATGAGAGTGCCCGGATTTGCCAGGCTTAGCGTGATGATCGACCGGATGTCGATAGTTTGGGTCTGATTCAGAAGGGTACAGTGATAGAGTTCACAGTGGGTGATAATGAGTTACTGAGGATTCAGAGACAGTATGAGTGCTCCCCAGGACCACAGTTGATGAGATAGTGATATTGTCAGAAGCTCACTCTTCGGGATATACAGTGCATGCGGAAGGTAATAATAATATATATTAAAATCTCAAAAGGGGTATGGGTGGTCAGATGTGAAAAGAGATATTGGTGGAGATTGTAGAAAAGTGCCTAGTGTGTCAGCAGAGTAAGGTAGAGTATTAAAAGTCTGCAGAGTTATTGCAGCACCTACCTATATCGACACGGCACGAAAAACGAGAGTAAGTCTCCATGAATGTCGTGATGGGTTATAGGAGACCCGGATAAATCAGGAGACTAGTTGGATGGTAGTCGATAGAGTGACTAAGTCCACCCACCTTCTGGTTATGAAATCCCTAAATACTCAAAGTGTGTATGAGGATTTATATATAAGAAAGATTGTGGAACATTAAGTAGCGTTCCAGTGAGCATGGTATCATATAGGGATTCCCGCTTCACTTCTTACTTCAGGGTATATTTTTCAGGAAGCTATGGGAACCCGACTGAGTATTAGCACAGTTTTCCATCCTCAGACAGATGGTCAGTCAGAGAAGACTGTACAAGTTCTGGAGGATCCGATGAAAGCGTGTGCCATTGATTTTATAAGCTCCTGGAATGATCAGTTGATTTCTAATTGAAGTCGCCAATAACGACAATTGGCAATTGAGTATCGGGATAACGAGATATGAGGCAGTGTATAGCTGTAGGGGCTGTTCCCCAAATTGGATAAGAAAGAGTGGGTGACAGGTAGAAATTATTTCTGACTTTGGATAATAAGTCTCTGAGGATGTTTAGTTAAGGATGAGAGATTAAGAACACCTCAGAACAGATAGAAAAATATTGGAATTCACCCTTGGTGAATTATTATGGTTGAAAGTTACACGTCCTAAGAGAATAAGGACATAGCGGAACTTTTGGAAGAAGTAAATTGAGTTGAGCTGGATCGAATTCTTGAGAGATTGGACAAGTGGGAGATAAGACCTGTAGGTTGTTGTTAATCACTTGGATTAACAGGCACCCACAATGTGTCCCAGCTTATGATGCTTCGGTACTACTATCCAGATCCAGCAGAGGTGATAGGATATGAACTCCAAAAGTTCAGTTTAATGAAAATATGAGTATATTGAAGAAGTTGATTCGGGCATTGAACAGGAAAGAGACAGTATTGGGGTTTAAGATAATCTCCCTAATTAAAGTCCTTTGGTAGTAATACACTCCGAAGAAGGTCGCATAAATTTTAAGAGTATGATATGATCGATATACCCGGAGTTGTATATGGACTCATATGACTTGGTTCTAATTTGGAGGACCAAATTCCTTAAGTGGGGGAGAATTGTAAGACCCGAATTTAATTAATATACGAAAATTAAATAAGAAAAGATGGGGGACGTATGAAGGAAGTCGGGTTAAATTAATCCCGAATACGTGTAAGGGCAAAACGGTCAAAAGATCGAAAGCCGGAGTAAATTCGATGAGAAAAATTAATTAAAAATATGGATTTGAGAAATCTTGGTCAATAAAGATGAAATAAATTTATTTTGGGTTAAATTGATCAAGATATTAATTTATTGGAATTAATCGGGATTAATTGGAATTTTTAGTTCGGAAAAATAATCCCGAAAATAATCGAAAAATATACCGAAAAGTCACCCGGGACAATATCCTGAAAATACGGAGAAATTATACCCGAAAAAGAGGTTAAAATTTAATAAATAAATTAAATAAAAATTAAATTAATTGAATAAGAATAAAATAATAATTTTAAGTGATATTTTGGGTATTTTAATGTATTTTAATGAATAGTAAAATAATTAAAATAAATAAAAATAATAATAATAAAAATGATAAAACAAAAAGAAAAAAAAAAAAGAGAAGAGAGAGAAGAAACCATCGGGGAGAGAGAAAGAAGCAGAGAAGCCGAAAACGAAGCAAACGGAGGCAGAAGGCCCGACCACTGTCCGGCGGCCAACGGCCCGGCCAAGGGCCGGAAAAGAAAGAGGGGAGGCCGGTGATCTTAATGGCACCGGCGGTGCAGCCCACCGACGCCGGAGGAAGCCGATCGGAGGAGAGAAAAGCCGTGGGAAAGAGAGGGTCACCGGCGGCGAACGGCGGCGACCCAGCCTGAACCAAGGCTCGATTTTGAGAGCCCAGGCGACGGCGGTGCTTTTGAGACCGGTGGCAGCCGACGAGACGGCCGGAATCGGCGGCGACGGCCAAGAGGGGAAAACGGGTCCGACGGCCGAGAGGGAGAAGTGCCGGACCGGCGGCGTTCCGGCGAGCTTGACCCAAACCGAGGCCAGAATCGTGATGCGGACGACCCAGCGGAGCGTTTGGCGGTGGAAGCCGGCGGAGAACCGGCCGGCAAGGCAGTGAACCGGCAGTGAACCGGCCGAACCGGAGAAAAACCGGCGGTCTGACCGGTCCGAACCGGACTGAACCGGTTCAGCCAAAAAGAGGGGAAAAAGGGAGAAAAAGGGAAAAGGAAAAAGAGGAAAAAATTGGGGAAAATTCCGGTGATGCAATCGAGCTTCGGGTAAGTCGATAAGCGGTCAAATTGACCGATTTAAATTTGGAATATTTTATTTAATTAATTTTGGGCTGAGAACTTACCCGGAAAAATTATGGAATTGTGTAGCTCGACGATTGGCATCCACCGAGGGCTCGAGACAGCCTCGATTTGCGGACTAGCATGGAATCTCGGGTAAGTGACCCCTATTTACGACAATTTCCTCGTTATGCGTGATATTGATTAAATTTACGCATAAATTGAATTAATTTATGGAAATTTAGATTAATTGTCGTAAATATTAAATTTAGCTATTCGAGAATTAGAACGAGGCTCAATAAATTATTGATGGGCCCAATGAGCCCAATAGGCCTCGATAAAGAGAAAATTAAGTGGAAAACGGGCTTAAGGCCGATTAAGGCCCATTAAGGTGCAATCGGGCCCAATAGGGGTAAACGGGCCCAATGATTTAAATTAAGCCCAGAAAAGATTAAGTACAATTAAATCATAATATCTGACCTGAGGAATATTAATACGCAGTTCCGGGCATTGGATTGGAAACATATCGGACTGCGCGATGGGACTACATTGGAAAAGAGAAAGGTCAGACTCGACGAGAATCGAGGTAAGGGAATTCTGCGGACTGCTAGAGGTAACAGTACGCAATTTTAAATTCATATGCAGTCCTTTAAAATATCCTGAAGGGTCTAGAGGTCAAATAATAATTTTAGTGCCCCGAATGGGCAAATTACTAAAATACCCTTGTTAAGGGTAAAATTCTAAAAATCTAAGAAAAATTGGGAGGAGCAAGGACAAGAGGTTCCTGCTCGTTCTGGAGATATTTCAACGCATGCATGAGTAGGCTGGCTCGTCTTGAAAGAAAGTGCACCGCATTGCATACTTTCAACGTGAAATTGATTTGAAAACTGTTTTGAGTAAATAGAGCCGCCTACGTGTTTTATTGACATATGACGTGCTAGAGCTCAGCTCGCACGGTAATTTCGATTTGTGTGATGCATGCATTAGTGCTGGAGCGAGAGCTCGCACTAGAGTTTTACATGCATAGGTGCTAGAGTATAACTCGCACCAGATTTCACATGCTCTTTCGTGACACGGTGCTAGAGTCTGACTCGCACCATATTTTTACATGATTTTCGAGACAGAGTGCTGGAGTTTAACCCGCACCAGTATTTATAAAATTTTCATGTGATTTATAATATACAGAGTGCTGAGCTTAGCTCGCACTAGTTTTACCGGATTTGTGGAGTACCGCTGTCTGCCCTTGGAGTCAGCCAAAAGGCCCAACAGGCTCAAGAGACCTCTTAGGTGGGGTGAGAGTGAGGGATGAGGTTGGCGGCCTTGTGGGGATGTAAGCGGGCTCTGCCAGTTGACGTGTTTTGATGAGAGTGCTGAGCATCGCTCACACAGATTTTATGAGAACATGCGATGAGCCGTGCTTGGAGCATCGGGTAGACTGTGTGTCACCGATTTAATAGGCTCGCACGTGCGTTTTGAGACATGGCATGAGTATTGAGAAACAAACCTCTGTGGGAAGCAGGCCAATTGGGCCGGAGTACCTAGAGATATTACATGGGTTCATGGAGTACGATGTACCGTGCAAGTAGCATGGAGTACGATGTACCGTGTTGTATCTTCGGATACGGCATCTCCGGATGCAGCATCTTCGGATGCCGGGGATCGGATAAGACTGACGGGATGGACTGACCCACCTCCCGGGCGGTTCCCGATCATGGTGAGAACCCGCACACTAGGATCCGTGTAGCTGAGGAACTCACGAGGACAGATGTGGCCATAGTCCTAGTTATTTACCTATATACAGACGTTGCCTAGTCTCGCATGTTGATGATTTCTATGATGATTTAAACTGGGTTTTAAAACTAAATTGCATGATGGTATTTCCATGCTTTTCAAAACCCACGTGTGATGTAAATGTTTTCATGATTTTGTGTGAGTCAGGATCACCCGCAGGAGGGGTCGAGTCCTGACTTTATTGTCAAAATCTTAATTGAGAAAGAAATGATTTATGATAATTGCATGTTGATTTTCCGTGCAAATGTATTTTTACATATCATCATAATGCATAGCATTGTTTTAAAATGTGTGGAGAAAGGGTGGTTTATGCATGGCACTACGTTCATGTAGGTAGTATGGTTACCTACTTGTTCGTAGGATTGCCTTACTGAGCTTGATGTGCTCACCCCTTTCATTTTCTCCCACAGATGATCTCCAGTTGAAGTTGAGGCGACTCAGTACTGCATTCCGGATATCCGCTGCTGCCCATCAACATAAGGTATATACACTTGTACTTATTGTATCTACATAAGCATAGCACAGTAACATGATTGTAAGTAACTTTAGGGGATGTATAAATAATATAACAATTATAAATGACTGGAGAAGAAATAAGTACTAGGGTAGATGTATGGTGGGACTGGCATTGACGCACAGCCCAATTAGTAGTGGAGTGTTGGTCACGATTCGAGGACAGGTAAGAATTAAGTAAGAAAATAAACAAAAACGCGAAAAAATTCACTCTGATTTTTGGATAGTTGGGTCGTGACATCCACAGGTCCCTCCGGCACCTCCTGTCGCTCAGCTTCCGGTGCAACAGGGACAAGCGACAGAGATAAGAGCAGAATGAAAGATTTTCTCAAGATGCACCCTTTAGAGTTCAAGGGGGTGAAGGATCTAGTACAGCTAAGGAGTGGCTGATAGATATAGAAAGAATCTTTGAATATTTGGAATGCACTGATACAGAGAGAGTCAAAATGGCACATACATGCTTACCGGATAGGTCGGTGTATGGTGGAAAGCCACCAGAACATATCTGATTTCTTGAAATCTAGAGATTTCTTGGGGAATTTTTCTATTTACTTTCAGGAATCAGTATGTCCTGCCTACTGCTCAAAAGAAGATGTAGACAGAATTTTTGAAATTGACATAGGGCAACATGACGTGGATGGATATGAGAATAGGTTCTCTACCCTTATGCGGTATGACCCTGAGACTGTCAGTGATGAGCAGCGTCGCGCACAGAGGTTTTTGTCCGAGTTGAGACCTACCATCCAGGATAGACTACTCGAACTCCGCATTACAGAGTTTGGTGATGCTTTAGATCGCGTTCAAGATGTAGAGAGGGCTCTCTATTTTACACAAGCCCAGTATGGATCCCGTGGGAAACTAAAAAGCAAAGGTAAGAGAGTGGAGACCTCTAGAGCAGAACCGAGTAGGAGTCAGCCAAAGAGACTACGGATTGGTGAGTATCCAATGATGGTTGATAAGCCCATAACTCTTGTTACCACCCCTATGACCACTCGGAGCCACCAGATGACTAAGAGTGCCCACTTCCTTGCCATTAAGAGTACATATTCTTTGAGTGCCTTGGAAGAGTTATATGTTAGGGAGGTAGCTCAACTGCATAAGGCTCCCGTGTGTATTACTTCTGATGGGTTCCAAGTTCACCTCCAGATTTTGGACACGTTTTCAAGAAGCCATGGGATCTCAGTTGAATTTCAACATCGCTTACATCCTCAGACTGATTATCAGTTTGAGCAGACTATTTAGACCTCGGAGGATATGCTAAGAGCGTGTGCTTTGGATTTTAAGGGATCATGGGATGACCATTTACCCCTTGTAAAGTTTGCCTATAATAACAGGTAGCATGCTAGTATTGGGATGACACCTTATGAGACTCTATATGGTAGAAGATATAGATCTCCAATGGCTTGGGAAGAAGTGGGTGACCGAAAGATTATGGCTCCTGATCTTGTTGAACATGCAGCTAAGGGCATTCAGATTATTTGTGACAAACTCAGGGTGGTTCAGAGTAGATAGAAGAGTTACGTCGATGTGCATAGACGACCGCTTGAATTTTAGGTTGGGGACTCCGTATTTTTGAAAGTATCCCTGAGCAAGGGCATCATGCATTTTGGAAAGAAAGAAAAGTTAAGTCCTCGCTTCATTGGTCCGTTCTAGATATTAGAGAAAGTGAGAGATGTTGCTTACCGGTTAGCTTTACCTCTACAACTTTCTGGGATACATAATGTCTTCCACGTCTCCATGTTGAGGAAATATAATCCAGATCCCTCCAATGTCATTAAATATGAAGCTTTAGACATTCAGGGAGATATGAGCTATATGGAACAACTTGTTCGGATCCTTGACAAGAAGGAAAAGGTACTACAGGTTTTATAGAAACATCACTCGACAGAAGAAGCAACTTGGGAGCTGGAGAGTCTTATGAGGGAGAAGTACCCTCGATTGTTTGATGAACCTAAATGTTCATGTAGGGCTCGACGTAACTGAGACCCCCGAAATAGTGGCACGAAGCTCGAGGCATGAACTTCGATGGAAGAGTTCAAATTGAAGTATTCTTCAAGAAAGTATATTTATAAGTATGTTTTGGTAGATAGAAAGTGAAACTAAGGTATTAGAAGCGAAAAAGTTAGTGAAACTCGGGTTAGCACTAAACCAAGTAATTAGGCCTAAAAATAAAAATAAATTCGAAATAAATTTTAGAAAATTCATAAAAATTATTCTGAGGCCGTAGGAAATTAAAGTACAGTATATTTGACTTGGAGAATCAAAATTGAGTGGAAATATTAAGGTTTAGATGATCAAATTAATTTTTAAAGTAAATTGAAAACCTTAAGCAATTTCAATTGGTAATGACTAAATTCGGCAAAATGGGCTCAAAAGGGAAATGTTCTTATAAAGTGGGGCCTAAATTTTTATGGGACTTACTAGAGACATAGTAGAACACATGAGAATTGGAAATCTGGAAGAAAATGGGCTGCAAATATTTTTTATTGATTTTATGGAAACAGGGTTGCTGACTGCCTAGGCCCAGTACCCTGTAGGCCCAATAAGATATCCCAATTTGAAGGGGTTCCTGAAGGCCTTTTAAGCTGATTTTTTTATATGAAAGATAACTTAAAGCCCTTTTGGAAAGTAAAAGATCACCCCGAACCGACATGAAACCTAAGAGAACCACCCCCAACAAGTTGCCATAGATGTCCTTTGTAGAATCCACTTGTGTGATTTTTCGGCCACCTTCCGACCACTTTTAGACTTCGATAAAAAGGATAAAATCTTTCATCTTAAGTCCTCTACAACATATAAAACATTTAGCCCCTAACAAGCTCGTTTACTAGCTGAAAAGTTAGTGAGAAGAATAGGGGCAGAATCTGCCCTGTTTCGGGTAAGAGAGAAAACTTAAATTTGAAAGTTTTTGGTTGGTTTTTGAGGTTGACTTTGATGATTCTAAGGATGATTTGGATACTAATTGGGTTGTTTTTGGCAGCTCAAGGTATCGACACACAAAATGATGTAAACTCGAGACTCGACGATTTAGTGATTTCCAAGCCCCGTTTAGGTAAGGGATGCAATTTAAAGTAGTGATGACTTCACGTACATATTTACATCGCATGAAATGATTTAATAAATGTATGAAGAACCTTTGAGGGAAAACTTGAGCCATTTCAATAGAAATTTCCCAAAAGCCATAACCCCGATTTAATCTTAGAACTGAGTTTTTATCGATGATATATAAGTTTTGATATATTAATATTTTATACTCAAAACTATATGATTTTACGATATAAGTTTTAATATGATTTTAAGTATGAAAACAAGTAAGATTTTCTGAGACTAGAGGCTACCCCAATAGTGTTTGTTGTGTGTATATCATGCCCGTTATTTGTGGTGCTTGGCTCTTCTACTCCTAGTGTCAGTTTTGGCCTTTGTGGCGTTTGTCTTTGCTACACGTGGTGTCGATTTTGTAGTATCTCATACTCGCACGGTGAGTGCCATTGGTGCTCGTGCCCCTACCTGTTTGCTAGTTTATTCAGATACTATGTCAGAATTGTTGTATGACCCTAATTCAGTCTATAGCCCCTACCCTAGCCATCGGTACTTTATTCCCTCTACGGAGGATGATATCTATATTTGCATGATAACTATATGGATTTAGCCTAGTCTCCATGTTTTACTATATGAATGATTTGAATTATGGAAGTAAGTAAGGTTTATTAAAGTAAGTAAGTACGTAAGTTTGATCAAGTACGTATGTATGTTTTATTTCAAAGTATGTTTTATTTCCAAGTAAGTAAGTACATCCATACTTATGATTTCATAAGTATGTATGTAATGTTTTATTTCAAAGTAAGCAAATAAGTTTACGCAAATCGATTTATGTAAGTACGAAAGTATGTTAATCCTGAATTTCTACGTATTTTTAGGGTTTTTAGGATTATTTTAAATGCCTTCCTTGCTGAGCTTTATCAGAAGCTCACCCCTTTCTTCCTCATTTCAGATTGCCTATGTGAGACCCCAAGTATGAATAACTTTGTAATATATGTTAATGAAATTATAAGACAAATGATTTCAGATCATGTGAATGTGAATGAATTTGTAATGGGATGAATGAGTGTCAAGATACAAGTAAAGGATAAATAAGGGCCGAAGTGGCTTCAAACTAAATGAATAGAACTTAAAGCATCCGGACTGGAGATAAGGATTTAAAAACAAGAAATGATAATGCATGAATTGCGAATTTTATGTATCCATTTTAAGTTTCAAGCAATACACACAAGTTCCATAACACGAAAATCATAGGAAATGAACCTTTCCATGCTCGAAGTGTGAATAGATTGCAAAATGACTAGAGAAGCAATCAAATAAAAGTTATCCTTTGGAAATTCTGGAAAAATTACAGAAAAAGGGCTGCAGATGATGGCCAGATCGATCTCCTATCCAAGGCACATTGATCCTTTGTGCAAGCAGAGCAATTCCAAGTGAATCTGCCAAGGCCAGATCGATCTCCCCAATGAGCAGATCGATATGCATAAGCCTCTGCCAAGCCCAGATCGATCCTTCCTTAACTGCAAATCAATCTCCATTTGATTCTGTTAAGAGCAGATCGATCTCTCCCCATGAGCAGATCGATCTCCTCAAGCTCCTGCCAAGCCAAGATTGATCTCTCCCCAATGAGCAGATTGATCTCTCCCATTCTAAACCTGAGAATTCTATGGCAAAAAGCAAAAGAAGATCGATCTCCTCACCCTAGCAGATCGATCTTATCACTCTCAATCTATAAATACCCCACGACAAACCCTCTTTCTTCAACAAACTAACACACCTCTTCCATTTTTACTCAAAATACCAAGCTTTCTCTCTAGAGAATGCACCTTCTTCCACAAAGAATTGAGAAAAAGCTATTAGAGCCAAAGTTATTCATTTTGAGGATGAGAGCAACATAGCTTGGAGCCAACATTCAACTCATTGTATTGAAGGAGCTAAGGAGTCTTCCAAATTTGGAAAAGAAGAAAGTCAAGGTGAGTTTCCAATACACCAACTCTAAGTATATTTATCTAATAGTTGTTGTGAGTAGATTGGTGTATGTATTGATGATTGAAACTACCAAGAATGTAATGGGACAAGCCTAACCTAGAATGAGTTTAGTGTGAGAAAATGGATATGTTTGAGTTAATGATAAATGGGTTATACCAAGGTGTTAATAATGTTGTATACATGGCATTGCGATGGTTATGTGGAATCAAATCTATGGGATTGGGCAAAGTAATGAAAAGTGCATAAATGGTAATTGTTAAATATATGAATGAATGGAGGAACTAAGGTTTAAGCATGCAAATCAAGTGTTTGATTTGATAACTAGGTGAGTTACTAGCCAAATTTATTAGGAACGGTAAAATGTTGGTCGAATGTGAAAGTTGACCAAGCTTAAATTTATAAGGCCCGATAAGATGTATCAATTGTGATGAAGTGATTGATGAATGTTTACAGCTCCAGAGATCGGATTAGGAGCAAGTTGGATTGAACGAGCTTCGAGTGGTGGAACTTGTACTACGCTCGACGTGATTTGAGGTAAGGGGGTTTTGTAAGTGCCTAGAGATAGCTATACATATTTTGAGGGGAATTATAAGGCACGAATTTCTTTAGCTATCTAATAATGCATTAAGAATTTTTGTGAACCGTTCCAAAAATAAGGAAAGAAAATATGAGTTTACCTTAGTAGGAATTTAATGAAAGGGGTAGTAAGGATCCAAAATACATGTATTTTCATGACCTTGATGTTTTCATGATAAAACATTTGGATATGAACGAAATGAGGATAGGTTGGCTAATTCTTTATATGGTTGCATGAAAAAGCATGGATCATGTGCCAAGTTTTATCCTTGAAAAAACTTGATATTTTAACTGGAGCCACCTATCATATTTGTGTGAGTTCAAACAGTGCTGAAACTTAGCTCACACTAGATTTTTGATGTGTTGACTTATACTGATAGTGCTAGAGCCCTGCTCACACTAGTTTTATTGGTTTACTGTGCGTGAAAGCCGAACTGGAGCATTGCTCGTATGTAGATTTGACATGTTTTACAGAAAATCATGCTGATGCCTCATGTAGACTATGTGTCACAGTGAGATGATACATCGCACGCGTGTTTTGAGTCATGAAGTGGTTACCGGCATGGTATAGGGCAGTTAAGACCTATGGCAGGCACCCCTGAACCATGATATGGGCTAAGTCCTATGGCAGGCACCCTTGACAATGATGTGGTCTAAGACCTATGGCAGGCACCCTCAGACCGTGTGGGTCAACGGAGTACGTTGTACCGTGTATGTCACATGGAGTACACTGTACCGTGTAGTCTTGATGACTAGTTGGTCCAGTTATTGCACGAGTAGGGTTGACCTCACCACTCGTTGCAGTTGTGATGTCTCGCACGCTCGGATCCGCGTAGCCTGGGATCATATGGATTTATATATATGGTCATTATTCCCAATTTATTTTCGAAACGTAACCTACATACCTCACTTGATATTATGTTTTATTGATAGACTTGGGGTAGACCTGAAGGAGAGATGACACTCGTGATTTGGTTTTGTAAAACGAAAATGTGATTCTATACACAGGGTATTCCCGAAAGGCGGGATTAGATTTGACTTAAATGAATTGTGATGAGTTTTGATATGATGAACATGAGATGTTTTATATGTTTGATTTTCCATTTGATATCATGCCTATTTTCATGAGTTTTTCATATACTATGTAAATATTCATGTGGCATGGTTTTGATCTACCTCATGCTCAAGATATAAATGATTTTGATATCATGTCATTATAAACACGTAGATAGTGTAGCTGTCTACTTGCTTACATTATTTCCTTATTGAGCGTGTGGTTGCTCACCCTTTCACTTTCCATCCCTACAGAGCATTCATAGTGGTCGAGAGCGAGGAGAGACTTGCACTCCTAGTGTCCGCTGCTGCCCATCGTTGAGAGGTATACACATTAATATTGTTTTGTATCTAGACAAGTACAGCATAACAACACTTTTGGAAATGTAAATTCGGGGGATATAAACATTTGTAGACATGTATTAATTAATGAAGTTAATGTAAGCAAATTGTCTACAGTTATCGTTTATAAATGTTAAGTGATATTATGTGTGGTAAGGGGTAACTAGCTCCGAATCATAGCTCAACTATTTGGCGTAGTAAACTGTTCACGATAGGGTAAGTTAATGTAAATACGAAAAATTTATAGTGATTTTTTATGAAAGAGGATCATGATAGAGATTGGTATCAGAGCAGAGTTGATCTGATATGAGTCGGAGTTAGTAATAAGAAAATTTACTTCCCCATATTGATGTACTCTGTTTAGATATAAATGTGTATATCTGATGGGTTAGACTAATGAATAACTATGGATGTAGCAATTTAGGCATCATGCCTGTCACACGTAGTGGTAGAGGGGTGAGGGCACGTGCTAGGGCCATAGAAGGAGGCCTGAAAATCGTGCAGAACCACAGACTGAGCTGATCCCGTAGGAGCCTACTGAGAGGCCAGGGGATATTGAGGCACGCTTTGCTAGGTTAGAGTAGAGTTTGGAGACTATTATAGAGCTAGTCGCTCAGTCTATGCAGGGAGCTGGGGAGAGACAGGGCCCATCTACCCAAGTTGCTAATGCTGGACCGACAGTTGCTTCTAATATGCCTATATAGCCAGCAAAGATGCCACAGGCGGTAGATACACCCCCACCAGTTTAGGATACAACATCACTTGTTACTCCACAGTAGAGTAGCAAAGTGTAGGGTTATGGTTGTGATTTGGAAAGATTACGACAATTTTAGAAATTTAGACTGCCATCATTTAGTGGGGTAAAGGACCCAGTGGTTATTGGGGATTGGGTGAGTGAGATTGAGAAGTTATAAGGGCTCTTTGAGTGCACCACTATAGAGATGGTCGCTTTTACCGCATTCATGTTAAAAGGAGTGACAAAGCATTGGTGGAAGTCTACCAGGTCGATTTTGAGAGCCCGACATATTGAGATTACGTGGGAGGTATTTTTGGAGGCCTTCCAGAGGTAGTATGTTTCGAACACTACTCAGAGAAGTTATAGATGGAGTTCATTGGGTTGACTCAGGGGAATAGATCTGCAGATGAGTATGAGACGAAGTTTATATCCCTGGGCAGATATGACCCGGATACAAAGAGTAGTGTGACGAAGAAGGTGAGGAAGTTCATTGATGGATTAAGGCCAGTCATCAGATCCAGATTGGTCCCATTTGATATCCCAACATATGAGGAGGCTGTGCACAGGGCGTAGTTATGTGAGCAAGACATTAAGTGAAATGCCTCCGAGTTTAGAAAGATCAGTAGAGGTAAAGACAGGGACCGAAAGAGATTCAGAATTGATAGACTGATCAGGAGCGGAGGTCAGAGACTAACTGATAAGAGACCTTAGATTGAGGAGGTACAGGAGAGGATGAAAAAGCCTCCGGTATATCCAGCTTTAGCACCATTGCCGAGAGGTGTAGTTATTAGAGGGACACGGTCGACTACCGACCAGTGTAGGAGATGTGGTAGGTATCATGGTAACAGGCCTTGTCCGATGTCTTCGGTAGTGTGCTATCATTATGGGAAGCCATGGCATATTGTACGAGATTGCCCAGAGGTGATTGAGACTACTCCTCAGAAGGGCAAGAAGTTAGAGGGAGCTCGCGCTGAGACTTCTACTCCAAAGAGGAGAGCCACAGCCATAGAGGAAGGGAAGCAGGTTATCAACAGAAGGTGAGTGCATGCACTAGATCAGGACACAACAGATGCATCAACGGATGTGATTAAAGGTATTATCCTAATTTTTGACCTAGAAGCATTTGTGTTATTTGATCCTAGTGCCGCATTCTTTCATATCGCCCTCATTCACATGTAAGTTGTCAAAATATGTTGAGCCTATATCATTAGATAGAATGTTATTGATCTCTACGCCCATGAATAACAGTCAGTTGACTGAGTATGTGTATAGGGATTGTAGGCTGAAGATAGTGGGGAAAGATATGGCAGCCGATCTTATTCTGTTAAATATAAATGATTTGATTTAATTTTTTGAATGGATTGGTTGGCTGCAAATCGGGTTGTTTTAGATTGTTTTACTAAGATATTGACGTTTTCAGGGATAGATAGTGTTATCGTAAGTTTCCCGAAAAATGTATTGAAAAATTCCCTCGAAAAGAAATGAAAGTAGTATTTTATTGTAAGAAAAATGGATAAATTTCTATGTTGGAATTGATAAGTCTAATCTTAAGGATGAGTTATGTTACTAACGGTGGAAATAATAATGTGAAGGTGGGTTCATTGCATATGTGGTTGATACAAATAAGGTCCGTCCAAAATTGAGAGACATTCCAGTAGTCGTAGAATTTCCTGATGTCTTTTCGGATGATCTACCAGGACTACCACCAGATCGTGAAATGAAGTTTTGTATATAGTTGGTACCTGGTACTGAGTCGATATCTCGACCACCGTATAGGATGGCTCCGATTGAGTTGGAGGAGTTGAAGAATCAGTTGTAGGAGTTACTAGAGAAGGGGTTTATTAGACCGAGCGTCTCACCCTGGGGAGCTCCGATTTTGTTTGTGAAAAAGGATGGAAGCCTCCAACTGTGTATAGATTATTGGTTGTTGAATAAGGCTACCATTAAGAACAAGTATCCCCTTCCACGCATTGATGATTTGTTGGATCAGCTCCGAGGAGCCCAAGTCTTTTCTAAGATAGATCTGCGGTCAGGGTAGCATTGGTTGTGGATACAGTGTGAAGATGTACCTAAGACGGCATTTTGTACCCGTTATGGCCACTATGAGTTCTTGGTTATGCCATTTGGATTAACGAATTCCCCTGCAGCATTTATGGCGTTAATGAACGATGTGTTTAAGCCATACTTGGACCAATTTGTAACAGTGTTCATTGACGATTTATTGGTTTATTCCAAGTCTAGGGAAGATCATGAGCAGCATTTGAGGATAGCTCTACAGACCTTCCGAGAAAGGGAGTTATATGCCAAACTTAGCAAGTGTCACTTTTGGTTAGAGCAGATCTCATTTCTGGGCCATGTTGTATCGAAGGATGGGGTATCAGTAGATCTATCTAAGATTAAGGCAGTTATTCAGTGGGGATAGCCTAGGACAGTTACTGAGATTAGAAGTTTTCTGGGATTGGCAGGTTATCATCGGAGATTCATTGAGGGTTTCTCCAGACTAGTTGCTCCGTTGACACGTCTCACGCGGAAGGAGGTTGAATTTGTATGGGACGAAGCATGTGAGAAGAGTTCTCAGGAGCTTAAGCGTCGATTGACCACAGCTCTAATTCTCACCGTTCCTACTAGCTCAGGAGGGTTGTCTATATATACGGATGCATCCCACTAATATCACGACCCTATCTCTCTCTGTCCGTGACTTTTACCTTACTGCTTACAGTTGGGCTATGAGTCAACATCCAATCCATGTCTCATCCATTTATAATTTAATAAATTCATTTCAATGAAAAAAATAGAAATTGAACTTTTATATATATGTACAAAAGCATTTACATCAGTTTCTATTATATACATCCCCCAAAATACAAAAGATAAACTTTACTGTGCATTAGTTTACAGGATACAAGATTTTTCATCTCAAGTGTATACCTTATACCGTTGGATGACTGAAGCAACACGATAGTAGGAATGACTGCAATGTACTCACTACTGCGTAGGATCTGTGGAGGAGAAATAAGGGGGTGAGCTAACACGCTCAGTAAGGAAAATATGAAAGCAGGTACATAACTACACTATCTACATGTTTAAAATATAATCATTCATTTTTTCCTTATAAAACATATGCATTCTTTAAAATAACTTCCATCAATGTGAAATCATTAATTTGCGGGATGGGTATATGCATAGTCACACAACACACTCTTTTCACACATCTCATCTTTAAAAATCACATAGTACACATTTAGAAATTACTTTGCACTCAGCAAATCAATATACATGAGACATAATTATGGGTTATCATATCCACAGACACACAACAAGGGAAACATATATCACCACACATAGTAGTGACAATGTCATATCACTCAGATAAATATAGGACTTATGGCCATAGTCGGATTCTAAGCAACACTGATCAGGTGTCCGGGAACCTTATGCTTTGGGAGGCGGATCAACCATCCCTTTAGCTCATACAGAAATCATGGCACATTATACTCCATGGCTAACACTCACTATAGATCGTACTCCTGTGGATCCTTATCACCCATTTCCATTGTCTCCAAATCTCGTGCGAGCAGATTTGTGTAAGATACACAGTAATACACGACGGCTCCAACATAATTTTGTACACATTACATCACATCCATAAACCCCGTGCAAGCAAGGCAATGAAAGACACATAGCAGTACACGACAACTCAAGCACAATTTTACTCAACACACAACATAATCATAGAAACCTCATGCGAGTAACTCAGCGTAAGAGCACACAGCATACCTGAGGCATCTAACACAATTTTATTAGGAAATTACATGTGAGCATAGTCAGAGTAAGACACACAGCAATACTCGAAGGCTCCAGCATGATTCCCAAAAATCTGGTGTGAACTCTAGAGTGGAACACATAGCATCACCTGAGGAATCAAACACCCGTTTTACTTTTCTCAAAATCCCATTTTCAAATAATGTACGAGTAGGGCTAGTCAATCTACCGTTGCCACTTGGGCTCTAGCACAATTTCACATAGAAAAGAAATAGAGGGCTCCATTCACTGAGTATGAGTGAGAGGAAAATCTCCCTTCAATCACTCGTTAAAAGTTTTTCATGCAAATTACTAAACCGAGAGCCCGTCTATTATTACTCTTTCTCAAAACGTTTGTAAAAAAAAAAAAACCTTTTTTTCACAACAAGGCTTAGAAGTCATGCAACTCATCCATATAATTTTCTTCTCATACGTAGTTTTCCCTTAGATATATCAATATCTATATACTTTATCGTATTCATTCACATACAGCAGGTAAGAAAACATACTTATAGCTATCTCTAATAGCTCGCATAAATCCCTTAAATCGAATCACGCCTTAATCACTTTTGTTCGATTTCTACTGCTCATGATCCGGTCTTATCGACTCTAATTATATCTTTAGGAGCTGAAATTGCGTACTACTCACATCAGTATACTTTCATATACTTCATTTCACTTGTATGATATTCAAATCAATGTATTGAGCCATTTACATCTTATTGGACCAGATTCTCTTTTACGTCTATTTCGATTATACAATTCATTTCTCGAGGATCTCTACTAGTTCGTAATAAATTGGTATTAATCTCACAATACCTTAAGTTCATTATATACCTCATATGCTTATTTTCAACCATTATTGTTTCTAGCATATGAATTTCACCAACTATCTTACAATCATATAAACATACTCACTAACATCAATTCATGCCTAATTCATCATCAATTCCATGCCTAAGCTACTTTCTCACACTAAGCCATTTGTAAGTCATGGAAGATTAAGCATGTTCATGGATGTTAAAAACATCATTATATACACCAATCAACTCATCAAAACATCTAGATTAATATACTAGAATTTGGTGTTTTGAAATCTTACCTATCTCAACTTTTCTCCTTTTTGTCAACTTTGGGGGAAAACTCCTTTTCTCCTTCAATTGACCAACTCAACCTCTAGATTTCGACTGTGTTGTTCTCTTCCTCTCTAGGGACAACTTTGCTGAAATGAACTTCTCTCCAATCTCTACGGAAGGTGTTGATAATTTTGAGAGATGAAGTTTGCTTTCTTTGAGTAAAAATGGAAGGTTTTGATGTTTTCTGGAGAAAAAGCTAAGTGTCGGGTTCCTTTATATAGAATTCACCTTATGAGATCGATCTCCTTGGGTTGAGATCGATCTCCTCTTGCTTCAATTATACAATTTACAACCTTGGAGATCGATCTGCTCTAAGGGATCCATCTCCCCTTACTCTGTAGCCTTCTAGCTGATATTTTTCCCAGATTTTCAAGGCTAACTTCATATGAATTTGCTTCACTACTCATTTTGCATTCAATCCACATTTATCACTTAAAAAGGTCCATGTCATATAATTTATACATAATGAAACTTGTGTGTACATCATGAACTCATAGAACAAGTGTGTACATTACATTTACGGACCGTACATCTCTTATGATTTATATTACATGAACAAGTGTATACTTAGGGAATCATAAGGATACATATAAAAATACAGGTCTTACATTCCTCCCCTCCTTCAAGAAATTTGGTCCTCTAAATTAGAATCAAGTTACTCCTCAAAAAGTCGGGGGTATTTTTCCCGTATAAGGTTCTCCAACTCCCAAGTAGCTTCCTCTGAAGTATGGTGCTGCCAGAGAACCTTAATAAGCGAAATTATCTTGTTTCGTAGCACATTTTCTTTTCTATCCAGTATCCGGATCGATCTCTCTACATATGAAAAATCCTTCTCGAGCTCCAATGGCTCATACCGAATCACATGAGTTGGATTTGGATGGTACTTCCAAAGCATAGACATATGGAAGACATTATGTATGCCTGTTAGCTCTAGTGGCAATGCTAGCCTGTAGGCCTTATCTCCTACTTGCTCCAGTATCTCAAATGGCTCGATATACCGAGGGCTTAACCTTTCTTACTGAACCTCATTCCATTCGAGGGAAAAACTTTCAAGAATATTGAGTCACCCACAGTGAACTATAGTGGCCTCTGTCACATGTCAACGTAACTTTTCTGCCTACTCTAAGCTCTTCTCAATCTCTTATATATCAATTGAACAACTTCAGAGGCTTGCTGTACCAAATCAGGAGAAAAAATTTTCCTTTCACCCATTTCTTCCCAACCAATAGGGGAACAACACCTTCTACGATACAAGGCCTTATACGGTGCCATCCCGATACTCGAGTGGTAACTATTATTGTAAACAAATTCGGCTAATGATAGGTGATCATCCCAGGAACCTTTAAAATCCATAACACTTGCTCTCAACATGTCCTTTAACGTTTGGATGGTTCTCTCTTACTGACCATCGGTCTGAGGATGGAAAGCAGTACTAAAACTCAATCGGGTTCCCATGGCTTCCTAAAATTATTCCCAAAAGTGAGAAGTGAAGCGGGAATCCCTATCTGATACGATGCTCACTGGTACACCATGTAGTCATACTATCTCTCGTATGTATAACTCTGCCAAAGTACTTAGAGTATCTGTGGATTTCATAGGCAAAAAGTGGGCGGATTTCATCAATCTGTCAACCACTACCTAGATAGCATCACGGTTCCTCTTAGTCCTCGGCAATCCCATGATGAAATCCATGGTGACATGCTCCCAATTCCAAGTTGGTATAGGTAGAGGTTGTAATAGTCCTGCAAGCTTCTGATGCTCTACCTTCACTTGTTGACATACGAGACATCTTGCCACAAACTTTGCGATATCTCTTTTCATCGCTGACCACCAATACACTCTCAAGAGATTCTAATACATCTTGTTACTCCCCGAATGCAATGTATATCTAGATGAATGAGCTTCTGTCAAAATAAAACTCTTTAACTTTAGGTCAACTGGAATGCAAATCATGCCTCTAAACCTCAGTAGGCCATCATCACTAGCTAAGAAATTAGCCACATCACCCCTCTGAATTTGACTCGCACGATCCTCACACAGTAGATTGGCATGTCGAGCTTGTCGTATCCGGTCAATCAAATCTGGTTCCACTCGTAAGCTAGCTATCACATAGTTACTATCAACATCAAGAGGGTCAATATCTAACTTGAGGTGAGCAAATTGCTCGAGCAACTCATGTTCCTTGACTATCAAGTACGATACCATTTCGAGGCTCTTTCTACTCAGGGTATCTGCCACAACATTAGTCTTTCCTAGATGGTAGAATATTTCGCAATCAAAATCTTTCAGAAGCTTCATCCACCTCCTCTGCCTCATATTTAACTCTTTCTGTGAAAACAGATATCTGAAGCTCTTATGATCTGTAAACACTTGAAATTTCTCACCATACAAGTAGTGGCGTCATATTTTCAATGCAAATACTACGACTGCCAACTCTAAATCATGGGTCGAGTAGTTCCTCTCGTGGTCCTTAAGTTGTCTCGATCCATAGGCTACTACCTTCCCGTCCTGTATCAACACACAACCCAGACCTTGAACTGAGGCATCTGTATACACTGAGTAACCTCTTGAGCTGGTAGGTATTGTAAGAAGAGGTGTGGTGGTCAATCTATGCTTTAGCTCGCAAAAACTACTTTCACACTTATCATCCCACTCAAATGCCATATTTTTTCGAGTGAAACATGTCAACGGAGCAGCCAGCTTAGAGAATCGCTCGATAAATCATCGGTAATAACCTGCTAAACCTAGGAAACTGCGGATCTCTGTAACTGTTTTAGGTTTTTCCCACTGTATCACAGCCTCTATCTTGGACGGATTCACTGATACACCATCTCTAGAGACTACGTGACCCAAAAACAATATCTCACTCAGCCATAAATCACAGTTATTGAGTTTAGCATATAGCTCATGATCTCGAGGGTTTGTAACACTGTTCTCAAATGCTGCTCATGCTCTTTCTTGGACTTCAAATATACCAGTATGTCATCTATAAAGACAATCACGAACCTGTCCAGGTATGACTTAAACACATCATTCATTAAAGCCATAAATGCTGTAGGAGCATTCGCCAACCCAAATGGCATAACCAAAAACTCATAATGGCCATAACGGGTCCGAAATGCTGTCTTGGGCACATCTCCACTTCGAATCCTCAACTGATGATACCCAGACCTCATATCAATCTTCGAAAAGATATGTGCTCTCTACAACTGATCCAATAGATCATCAATCCGTGGAAGGGGATACTTGTTCTTGATGGTAGCCTTGTTCAACAACCGATAGTCTATACACAATCGGAGACTCCCATCTTTCTTCTTTACAAATAGAATCGGTCCTGCCTAAGGTGATACACTCAGTCTGATAAACCCATTATCTAACAACTCTTGCAATTACTTCTTTAGTTCCTCCAATTCCACTGGAGTCATTCTATACAGTGGTTTGGATATCGGTTCAGTTCCAGGCACCAAATCAATACAGAACTCCATCTCTCTGTCTGGTGGCAACCTTGGTAATTCTTTCGGAAAGACATCGGGGAATTCTCTAACCACTAAGATGTCAGCTATATTCGGGTACACCTTATCCAAGTCAACCACATAGGTAATAAAACCTTCAACACATTATTATTACATTTGTTAGCAAAATTATACATCCTTAAAAATAATCTACTACTTCTTTCATTACTTTTCGAATCTTACAATGTACTTTTTAGGGGTGGAAAACATTACTGTCTTAACATAACAGTCTAAAACAGCATGGTTTGTAACCAACCAATCCACTCCTAATATTACATTGAAGTCGTTCATAGTTAATAGGATGAGATCGACTGACATATCCTTTTCCCCTACTTTTAACATACAACTTACATACATACTCCGTGATTACATTGTCTCTCACTAGAGTGCTTATAAGTAAAACTCTACCAAAGGGTATAGGTTTCACATGTTCACACAGTTTACATGCAAATGAAGGCGATATGAATGAATGCGTGGCACCAGGATCAATTAATGCTAATGCATCAAATCAAAGACGAGGATGGTACCTTTAATTACATTCGAGGAAGCCTCTGCAGATGCTTGATCCAATGCAAACACTCGCCCTCGACCAACATCTTACTTCCTTTTCTCTTTGGTTGTGGCCTTCCTCTTAGGTGTAAGTGTCTCAACTGTAACCTTCTTTGGCTCTTTGCCCTTCTGTGAGGCTGTATTAATCAACTTTGGACATTCACGAGTTATGTGCCCTGATTTACTACACCTATAACATGATCTCATCGATAAAGGCTATGGTCTATTCCCATGATATCTACAACATAACCTGCACTGCTCTGTGGTAGGTCGAGGTCCACCAATAACTGTGCCCCTCGAAGCTGGAGGTAAAGCTGGATAAGATGGAGGCTTTGCAAGCCTCTCTTGTACCTCCTGAATCCTTGGTCCCTTACAAAATAACCTTCGGCCCTTTTTGAACCCTCTATCATTGACTGACCTCCTCCAGTCTCTATCTCTGCCTTTACCACAACTGCTCAATTTCGAGGCATGCAACTCATAATCCTGCTCACATAACTGAGCTCTACGTACTGCCTCGTCATAGGTGGTGATATCCAATGGAGCTGATCGAGCTCTGATGGAAGGTCCCAACCCCTCAATAAACTTCTGAACCTTTCTGTCCTCAAGGCTCATAGTGACTGTATCATATCTACCTAGGGATGTGAATCCAGACTCATACTCATCCACTATCTGGTTCCCCTGAGTTAATGTCATAAATTCCATATGCATCTTTCTCTGAGCAGTGGCTAGAATGTACTGCCTCCTAAAGGCATCTAAGAATATATCCCATGTCATAACTGGGTGCTGTGCACTCAACATCGACTGTGTGGCCATCCACCAATGCTCGGCCTTATCCTCTAATACAAAAGCAACAAAGGTGATCTTCTCTGTGGCGGAACAATCGAAAAATCAGTAGAGCTTCTCCATACTACGTATCCAATGTTCAACTAACACTGGGTTCTTAACCCCACTAAATAAAAGTGGTTCAAACTTCTAGAACTCTCTTAGTCTACCCAGATCATAATCATACACTCCTTCACCACCAACCTATTGTGGAGCTACAGGATCTTGAACTAGTGCGGGAATGTCCTGAACTAGAGCGGGTGTAGGAATCTCTGCCTTTTGCAGCCCGAGGTCTTGGTGCAGGCCGTGTTGGCTCTTGTCTCTCAGGTGCAGTAGCTTAACCAGTAGGGTTCTCTTGTCTACCCTCAAATCTGGCCATTACCTGTGTAAACATCTTCATGACCATGTCTACACTGCGCTGTAATTGCGCTATATGCGCCTCAGCGGCATCACTAAGCTCAGGTGGATCTCTACTAGAACTAGACCCACTGCGTCTCTCGGGCATATCTCTACGCCCTTGAGAGTGCGAACTCTCTCCTCTATGAGTACGTCGTCTATCAGACATCCTGCATACTTAAAATAAGTGTCTCAGTCACATTTTCCAGCTTGGTATACACAATTGTATCCTAATAATGCATAGTACTTTGGGGATATATAATTTCCTAACTACGGATACTGACTCACATCAGACCAAACTCTGCTCTGATACCATTAATTTTGTCACGACCCTATCTCTCTCTGTCCATGACTTTTACCTTACTACTTACAGTTGGGCTATGAGTCAACATCCAATCCATATGTAATCCATTTATAATTTAATAAATTCATTTAAATGAATAGAATAGAAATTGAACTTTTATATATATGTACGGAAGCGTTTACATCAGTTTCTATTATATACAACCCCCAAAATACAAAAGACAAACTATACTGTGCATTAGTTTACAGGATACAAAATTTTTCATCTCAAGTGTATACCTCTATACTGCTGGATGACTAAGGCAACACTATAGCAGGAACGACTGTAGTGTACTCACTACTGTGTAGGATCTGTGAAGGAGAAATAAAGGGGTGAGCTGTCACGACCCAAAAATCAGAGTAAATTTTTCATTTTTCTTTTATACTTATCTATCCTCTGATCGTGACCACACTCCACTAACAATTGGGTTGTGTGTCAATGCCAGTCCCACCATTCAATCATCATATAACTTAATTTCTTATTAAATGAAAGGTAAACACATGCGTTTTTCAGTAATTCTTTCTCATTCATTTACAAGTGTTTACAGTGTCTATACATACTCGAAAGTTACTTACAAACATGTTACTGTGCTATTCTTACTTAGATACAATATGTACAAGTGTATATACCTCAAGTGATGGGCAGCAGCAGATATAAGGAATGCAGTACTCAGTCGCCGCAAAGTCTACTGGAGGAAATCTGTGTAGGAAAATGAAAGGGGTGAGCACATCAAGCTCAATAAGGTAATCCTACGAATAAGTAGGCAACTATACTACCTACATGAACGATGTGCCGTGCATAAAGCACCCTTTCTCCACACATTTCAAAACCGATGTTACAATTCATGATGTCATGATGTTATGTAAAACAAGTTCACATATAGATTTCAAAAGCATGGAAAACTCGTCATGCAAATCCATTTAAAACATTGCATTCTCATCAAAATTTCACAACACAGTTAGGACTCAACCCCTCCCTCGGGTATTCCTGACTCACATAAAACCATGAAATCAAATGCTTTTCAAAGCAATAGTACCATGGGATACAATGAATATCATGTAAAACTAGTTTACATCATTCATGGTTTTAAATAGCATGGAAATAACATCATGTAAATTCAATTTAAAACCCAATTTCATTCTCATCAAAATCTTATCTCAGTCAGGATCTAACCCCTACCTCGGGTGATCCAGACTCACACAAAAATCCACAAAACGAGTTTCTCAAAACATCAACATGTGAGACTAGGTAATATATGTATATATCTCAGGCAAATAACTAGGACGATGGCCATATGTCCTCGTGATCCCACTGCTACACGGATCCTAGTGTGCGGTGTCTCACCACGATCGAGGACCTCCCCGAGAGGTGGGTCAGTCCATCCCATCGACCCTGTCTGATCACTCGTATCCGTGGATGCCACTCGCATCCGAAGATGCCACGCATCAGAAGATGCCACTCGCATCCGAAGATGCCACATAATCAATCCCAACATGGTACAACGTACTCCATGCTACTTACATGGTACAACGTACTCCGTGGACCCATATCTTATATCCATACTCATGCCCTGTCTCAAAACGCAAGTGCGAGCCTATTTAAATGCACATACTCCACCGCATGTTCTCATAAAACCAGTGTGAATGATGCTCCAGCACTCTCATAAAATCAAGAAAAATCTCGTACGAGCCAAGCTCTAGCACGCGTTTCATAAAATCTCAAAAGATTAGTGCGAGCTGAGCTCCAAGACTCTATCAAAATCATATAAAACTAGTGCGAGCTAGGCTTCAGTTCTATGTCATAACAATCAAGTGAAAATCTGGTGCGAATTAGACTCTAGCACCTTATCATGAAAATCATATGAAAATCTGGTGTGAGATAGACTCTAGCACCAATGCATGTAAAACTCTAGTGCGAGCTCTTGCTCCAGCACTAATGCATGCATCACACAAATCACAACTTGTGCGAGCTGAGCTCTAGCACATCACACTTTTATAAAA
This sequence comes from Firmiana major, assembly GCA_033439115.1. Classification (NCBI taxonomy): domain Eukaryota; kingdom Viridiplantae; phylum Streptophyta; class Magnoliopsida; order Malvales; family Malvaceae; genus Firmiana; species Firmiana major. The sequence continues at coordinate 62,423,320 of CM065897.1, read as the reverse complement.
TCACATAGGCGGCTACATTTCTCAAATCAATTTTAGAGAAAATCAACATTGATTAAAGTTATGCAATGCTGTGCATTTTATCCAACCTACTCATGCATGTGTCAAACACCTCAAGAACAAGCAAGAACCTCTTGTTCTTGCTCCTTCCAATTTTTCCTAAATTTAAAAATTTTACCCTTTACAAGGGTATTTTGGTATTTTGCCCATCCAGGGCACTAAAATTTTTATCTTAAATCTAGACCCTTCAGACACTTTAAGAGACTACAAATGAAGTTGAAATTGCGTAAAGTTACCTCTAGCAGTCCGTAAAATTCCCTTACCTGAAATCACGAGCAAGTTTATCCCGTCTCGATGATACTAAGTCTCTCAATCCAAATTCGCTCCAACCAAGTCTACGGAGCTGCATATAACCACTTATTTGGGTGAGTTCTAATATACTTATCAGTATTTCACTTATACTGATCGAATCTAAAACACTGGGCTCGTTTTACTTTATTGGGCCTGATTGCATTTTAATGGGCCTCGACCCATTTCCAGGCCGTTTCCACTTATTAAATCCCTTCTTCAGGTCTATTGGGCTCTCAATACCCATTGGGCTTCGTTCCCAACTCTTTGGATAGCCAGCATATAATTTACGATAATTAATTCAAAAATCCCAATATAATTCACTAAATGCGAAATTAAATCCGAAATTCGTAAAGTAAATCTTTAATATGCAAATAATTACATAAATTGTCGTAAATGAGCTTTACTTACCCGAGATTATGTGATGGTGCGCAAATCAAAATTCGATCGGGCTTACGTACACGATTTATCATCGAACTGCACAATTTTATATTTAATTTTGGGTTAATTTTCGATCAAATATAATTTAAATAAATTTCTCAAAAATCAAATCGATCACTTTTGACCTCTTACCGACTTACCCGAAGTCTGATGTATCCTCGAAAATCTTCCCCTTTTTCTTTTTTCTCTTTTTCTTCATTTTTCTCCATTTTTCCTCTCTTTCTTGGCTGAACCGGTCCGGCCCAGTTCAACATAGTAGCTTTCTCACTGAATCGCCGACCGGTTCAACTCTTTTGGTCGTTCCGGTGTCGTCCGACTGGTTCCTGGTGTGCCGCTACCGCCGTTCGACGCGTCTCTGGTCGGGTAACCTTCGGCTAGCCTCGATCAGGACCAAATCACCGCTGGTGGTCGCCGTTCCTCTCTCTCTTCTTTTGGGCTTCAACTTTGCCGATCTGCTCTTTCCGACGCCGGTGGGGTGCGTCGCCAGTGTCTGGTGGGTCGTGGGGTCGCTGGCTTCCTTCGTCGGCCCTTCACCTGGCCGTTGGGTCATTGAATGGTCGTCGATGGTCTCCTCAGTGCCTTATCGTTCCCCACTTCATGCATTGTTTATTTTGATCCTTAGTGGCGTAGGGCGTTGTACGACCCTGATCTAGTTTACAGTCCCCTTACCATGGCCATTGGTACTCTGCTTGTTTGTCTCCTTCTTTGGAGGTTGAGTTTATATGAACATGACTTATGTTTGATTTGTGCAATTGCCTAGTCTCCAGTGTATATTCTGTATGACTTCGAAAGAAAAGTGATAAACTTTGTGACAAGTGAATTATGTCATCCAAAATGTGCTCGACTTACTTGTTTTAAGATAAGTGTCACGACCCAAAACTACCCAAAAATCAGATTAATTTTTTTTCGTTTTTCTTTCATACTTACCTGACCTCTGATCGTGACCAACCATCACCAATGATTGGGTTGTGTGTCAGTGCCATATCCTAACCATACATTTTACAGATAGTGCACAATTTAAATTAAATAAAAACTCATACGTTATGCACTAATTTATTTTCATTTCTCTTCAATATGTACCCAGTCTATACATCCCAGTGTCAATACAAAATATAGTACTCTGCTTGTGTTATTTAGATACACATATACAACGTGTATATACCTTAAGATGATGGGTAGCAGCGGATATCAGGAATGTAGTACTCAATCGCCTCAAAGTCTACTGGAAATGATCTGTGTGAGAAAATGAAAGGGGTGAGCACATCAAGCTCAGTAAGGCAATTCTACGAACAAGTAGGTAACCATACAACCTACATGAACGTGGTGCCATGCATAAACCACCTTTACTCCACTCATTTCAAAACAGATGCTATAATTCATGATGTCATGCAAAACAAGTTCACATATGGATTTCAAAGAGCATAGAAAACTCAACATGTAAATCCATTTAAATCATTTCGTTCTCATTAAAATTTCACAACACAGTCAGGACTCAACCCATCCCTTGGGTGTTCCTGACTCACACATAACCATGAATTCAAATGCTTTTTAAAGCAATAGTAACATGCGTGTGTTTAAATCCTAGTTTCATTCTCATTAAAATCACATCTCAGTCAGGACTCAACCCCTCCCTCGGGTGATCCACACTCACACAAAAATCTACAAAATGTGTTTCTCAAAAACATCAAAATGCGAGACTAGGCAATATATATATCTCAAGCAAATAACTAGGACTATGGCCATATGTCCTCGTGATACCACTGCTACACGGATCCTGTGTACGGGGTCTCACCACTATCTGGAACCATCTCGGGATGTGGGTCAATCCATCCCGTCGGTCCTGTCCGATCACTCGCATCCGAAGATGCCACTCACATTCGAAGATGCCACATAATCAATCCCAGCACGGTACAACGTACTCCATGCTACTTGCATGGTACAACGTACTTCGTGGACCCATATCTCATATCCATACTCGTGCCCTGTCTCAAAACGCACGTGCAAGCATATTTAATCGACGTAACACACAGTCTACCCGACGCTCCAAGCACGGCTCATCGCATATCTCATAAAATTAGTGCGAGTGAAGCTCCAACACTCTCATAAAATCAAGGAAAATCTCGTGCGAGCAAAGCTCCAGCACGTGTTTCATAAAATCTCATAAGATCTAGTGCGAACTAAGCTCCAGCACTTTGTCAAAATCATGTAAAACTAGTGCGAGCTAGGCTCCAGCACTATGTCATAAAAATCAAGTGAAAATCTGGTGCTAGTTAAACTCCAACACCCTGTCACAAAAATCATCTGAAAATCTGGTGCGAGTTAGACTCGAGCACCTATGCATGTAACACTCTAGTACGAGCCCTTGCTCCAGCACTAATGTATGCATCACACAAATCAAAACTCGTGCGAGCTGAGCTCTAGCACGTCACACTTTCATAAAATCACGTAGGCGGCTCTGTTATCTCAAAACAATTTCCACAAGAAATCACATTGTTGAAAATATGCAATGCTGTGCATTTTTATTTGAAAGTTAGCCAGCCTACCCATGCACGTGTCAAAACACCTAAAAACGAGCAGGAACCTCTTGTTCTTACTCCTCCCAACTTTTCTTAATTTTTTAAATTTTACCATTCATAGGGGTATTTTTGTCATTTGCCCATCCGAGCACCCAAAATTCTTATTTTAAATCTAGACCCTTCAGACAATTTTAGGGAATGTAAATGATGTCGAAATTGCGTAAAGTTAACTCTAGCAGTCCGTAAAATTCCCTTACCTGGAATCACGCGTGAGCTTATCCCGTCTCGGTCGTGCCAGGTCTCTCAGTCTAATTCGCTCCAAACCAAATCTATGGAGCTGCATATAACCACATATTGGGTCAGTTCCAATATACTTATCAGTATTTTGCTCTTACCCTTATTTTAAATGTATATATTACAACTGTCGATTTCAATTTATAGGTTATGTATACGTTTAGACGCTGTCAAGTCTTCAGGCGGGGAGGTATTTTCAAATACCTTTATTAACCCTCAAACTTGACCACATGGACTAGTTATGGATATATCCACCCTTTATCCTTGGTCGCAATTCATATCTACTACATATCGCTTAATCCAAATTACTTCTCATATTAGAGATACCTCTTATTTCAATATATCTTGTATTCAGGATCTATCACTTCTCAAAGCTTATCTCATTTCGTATATCAACTATAGAAAACTCTTTCATTACTTGTTAAAACTTACTGTACACTTTTCTAGGGTGAAACATCGCTATCTTAGAATAGCAATTTCAACAACATAGTTTACGCCAATCAATTTATTCCCCATATTACATCAAAACACTCATATTTCATAGAATGAGATTGATCTGCATGTTCCTTTCCCCCACTTTCAACTTACAATCTCTTACGACATATTCAATTAGCAGACTATCCTTCATTGGGGTGCTAACTATTAGCATTTCGCCTAATGATATAGGCTTCACATATTTCATTAACTTATATGCAATTGACGACGATATAAATAAATGTGTAGTACCAGGATCAATTAAAATAATTGCTTCAATATTAACAATCAAGATGGTACCTTTCACCATATCAAATGAAGCATCAATAGTGTCCTGGTCCAAGGCATACACTCGCCCTTATTCAACCGCCTATTTTCGTGGTAACTACCACATATCCAACACTACCCATTAGCAGGTCAGAGTCCTCCAATCACAATATCCGTGTAAGCGTTAAAACTGGATACACTGGGGCTTACCAATCATCTTACCCCATAACTTACTAACTCTAAATGTCCTACCAAACCGCCTTTTTCCTGCTTTGACATCTCTATTATCCACTATGTCCTTTTTTGTCTCTATTTCGGCCCTTATTGCCTTTCTCAAACTCAGAGGCATGCAATTTCTAATCTTATTCACGCACTGTGCTCTGGGCATTGCCTCTGTATAAGTAGTGATATCTAAAGGGGCCAATCGGACTCTAATTGACAATCTGAGCCCTTTCATGACTTTTGGACCTTTCGATTCTCACTGTTCATAATGTCGGATTATACCTGTCCAGGGATGTAAATTGAGATTCATACTCGTCGATTGACCTGTTCCTCTGGGTCAGAGTAAGGAACTCTATCCGTAAATTCCTCTGAATAATGTCTGAAATATACTGCCTCTGTGCATCCAGAATTATCTCCCATATCAGTCCTGGATTTCTAACTTTTAAAATGGGTCGAGCAGATTTCTACCAATGCTCCATCTCGCCTTTTAACATAACCGTATTAAAAAGTCACTTTCTCGGTCGACATACACCAAAAGAATCAATACAACTTCTCTATCTCATTCACCCAGTCCTCAGTAACTATTAATTTTTTTCACTAAATACCGGAGGGGTGTGAGAATCTCTATAGTCTGAGGCATCTGTTCAGGCTTTACCCTACCTATCCTCAACTACCTGCATAGACTGAGTAAACAACTCCAAAATATTTTCTACACTCCACTCCATTTTCGTGAAGCAAGTCTCAATACTGTCTGGTCTCTTTATAGGACCCTGTGGAGTATACTTAATCTCAACCTCCTCATGGGTCTCATGGGTCGACTCAGCAAGACTAGCAGGCTCAGGCCTACCTCTACGGCCTCTGGCTCATGCTCCACCTCCTCTATTGCGACTAGTGTTTGGCATAATGCCCAAATTCTGCATTCTCAACCATTTCTTAGTTAAAACCCATCTTAATATACACGATTGTATCTAACAAAGCATAGTAACACAGGGAAATAATTTCCTAATTACTGACACGGACACACATCAGACCAATCTCACTCTGATACAACCAATTGTCAGGACTCAAAAATCAAAGTAAATTTTTTTATTTTTCTTTTATACTTACCTGTCCTCTGATCGTGACCACACTCCACTAACAATTGGGCTGTACGTCAATGCCAGTCCCACCATTCATTCACCATATAACTTAATTCCTTATTAAAGGAAAGGTAAACACATGAGTTTTTCACTAATTCTTTCTCATTCATTTACAAGTGTTTATAGTGTCTATACAACCCCGAAAGTTACTTACAAACATGTTATTGTGCTATTCTTATTTAGATACAATATGTACAAGTGTATACACCTCAAAATGATGGGCAGCAGCGGACATCAGGAATGCAGTACTCAGTCGCCTCAAAGTCTACTGAAAGAAATCTGTGTAGGAAAATGAAAGGGGTGAGCACATCAAGCTCAGTAAGGCAATCCTACGAACATGTAGGTAACCATACTACCTACATGAACGTGGTGCCGTGCATAAACCACCCTTTATCCACACATTTTAAAATCGATGCTACAATTCATGATGTCATGTAAAACAAGTTTACATATGGATTTCAAAGAGTATGAAAAACACAACATGCAAATCCATTTAAATCATTTCATTCTCGTTAAAATTTCACAATGCAGCCAAGGCTCCATCTATCCCTCGGGTGTTCCTAACTCACACAAAATCATGAAATCAGATTCTTTTCAAAACAATAATAACATGCGACATAATGAATGTCATGTAAAACCAGTTTACATCATGTCTGGGTTTAAATAGCATGGAAATAATGTAATATAAACTTCAGTTTAAATCCAAGTTTCATTCTTATCAAAATCACATCTCAGTTAGGATTCAACCCCTCCCTCGGGTGATCCAGACTCACACAAAAGTTCACAAACATGATTTTCAAAACATCAAGTAACAACATGCGAGACTTGGCACTATATATATATACTCATGACCAGGAGTATTGGACATATACTCATGATCCCACTGCTACACAGATCCTGTGTGAGGGGTCTCACCACTATCGTGAACCGTCTCGAGAGGTGGGTTAGTCCATCCCATCAGTCTTGTCCAATATCTCGCATCCGAAGATGCCACTCGCATCCGAAGATGCCACATAATCAATCCCAGCACGGTACAGCGTACTCTATGCTACTTGCACGGTACAACGTACTCCGTGGACCCATATCTCATATCCACAATTGTACCTGTCTTAAAACGCATATGCGAGCATATTTAATCGGCGTGACATATAGTCTACCCGACGCTCCAAGCACGGCTCATCGTATGTCTCATAAAATCAGTGCGAGTGATGCTCCAGCTCTCTCATAAAATCAAGGAAAATCTCGTGCGAGCAAAGCTCCAGCACGCATTTCATAAAATCTCGTAAGATCTAGTGCGAGCTAAGCTCCAGCACTTTGTCAAAAATCATGTAAAATTAGTGCAAGCTAGGCTCCAGCACTGTGTCATAAATAATCCAGTGAAAATCTGGTGCGAGTTAGACTTCAGCACTCTGTTACGAAAATCATATGAAAATTTGGTACGAGTTAGACTCCAGCACCTATGCATGTAAAACTCTAGTGCGAGCCCTTGCTCCAGCACTAATGCATGCATCACACAAATCAAAACTCATGCGAGCTGAGCTCTAGCACTTCACACATTCATAAAATCATGTAGGTGACTCTGTTATCTCAAAACAATTTTCACAAGAAATCACATTATTGAAAATATGCAATGCTATGCATTTTTATTTAAAAGTTAGCCAGCCTACTCATGCACGTGTTAAAACACCTAAAAAACAAGCAGGAACCTCTTGTTCTTGCTTCTCCCAACTTTTTCTAAATTTGGAAATTTTAACCTTCACAATGGTATTTTGGTCATTTACCCATCCGAGGCACTAAAATTCTTATTTTAAATCTAGACCCTTCAGACAATTTTAGGGAATGTAAATGATGTCGAAATTGCGTAAAGTTACCTCTAGCAGTCTATAAAATTCCCTTACCTGAAATCACGTGCAAGCTTATCCCGTCTCGCCAATACCAGGACTCTCAGTCCAAATTCGCTCCAACCAAGTCTACGAAACTGCATATAACAGCATATTTAGGTTAATTCTAATATATTTATCATTATTTCACTCTTACTAATCGAATCTAAAGCACTGAGCCCGTTTTACTTTATTGGGTCCGATTGCATCTTAATATGCCTCGACCCATTTTCAGCCCGTTTCCACTTATTAAATCCCTTCTTCGAGTCTATTGGGCTCTCAATACCCATTGGGCTTCATTCCAAACTCTTTGGATAGCCTGTATATCATTTACCACAATTAATTCAAAAATACGAATATAATTTATTTTTATGCAGAAATTAAATCGGAATCTGCAAAATAAATTCAAATTACGAAATAATCATACTGTTGTATTAAATGAGCTTTACTTACCCGAAATTATGCGATGGTGCGTAAATCGGAGTTTGATCGGCTCACAGTCGAAATTTATCGTCGAACTGCATAATTTTATATTTAATTCTGGGTTATTTTTCGATCAAATATAATTTAAATAATTTTCTCAAAAATCAAATCGGTCACTTTTGACCTCTTACCAACTTACCCCGAAGTCCAGTGTGTCCCCGAAAATCTTTCCATTTTTTTCCTTTTCCACTTTTTCTTTCTTTTTCTCCATTTTTCCTCTCTTTCTTGGCTGAACCGGTCCGGTTCAGCACAATAGCTTTCTCACTGAACCGCCGACCGGTTCAGTCCCTTTTTGCCGTTTCGACGTCGTCCAGCCAGTTCCCGATGTGCTGCTACCGTCGTTCGGCGCGTCTCTAGCCGGGCAACGTTCGGCTGGCCTCGATTAGGGCCAAATCCTGCTGGTGGCCGTCGGATTCGCTTCTCCTCTTTGCGGCTTCTCTCCCTTAATCCGTCGGATTTCGGTGTCGGTGGAGCGCGTCGCCGATGCCTAGATGATCCCGCGGTCTTCCTCTTCCTTTTTCGGTCCTTCGCCGGTGATCGTCTAGCGCTCTTGTCTTCCTCGGGTCGCCCTCTTCGCTTCGTTTTCTTTTTTTCTTCCTTTCGCGTTTTTAGATTCGTTTTTTTTATTATTTATAATTTATTTTATTATTATTTTGATCATTAAAATATTCTAAAAATCCCAAAATATCCTTAAAAAATTATATTTTATTTATTTAATCCATAAATGAATTTATTTGTCTTATTTCATCTTTCCAATCTAACTTTCCAATATTTTCAGAATAATTTTTCGATGTGAAAATTCCAATTAATTCCAATAAATTCATATCTTGATCAATTGGACTCGAAATTTAATATTTTCTCCTTTGTTGATCAAGATTTCTTAAATACATATTTTTAACGAAATTTTCTTATCGAATTTATACCAGATTTTTGATCTTTTGACCGTTTTACCCTTTTACACGTTCGGGACCAATTTAGGCCTACTTTCCAACTTGGACCCACTATAATTTCTCATTTAAAATTCTTATCTCTGTCCAAATAATTCAAATCTCAAAAATTTAATTTGAAATTCCTTAACTGTTCGTTTTCGAATTTTACGTAAGTTCAACTACTTCATTCATATTTATATGATCAAAATCATCCGTCTTATGATTCCATTAACATATAACAAATCCATAAATGTGTGAATCATAAGAAAATACGATAAAAATTGGGTCTTACATAAAACCTATCTCAATATACACTATTGTATCTGACCAAGCACAATAACACGAGGATGTAATTTCCTAATTATTGACACTGACACACATCATACCAATTTCGCTCTGATACCACCATTTGTCACGACCCAAAACTACCCAAAAATCAGAGTAAATTTTTTTCGTTTTTCTTTCATACTTACCTGATCTCTGATCGTGACCAACCACAACTAATAATTGGGCTGTGTGTAAGTGCCCATATCCTCACCATATATTTTACAGATAGTGCATAATTTAAATTAAATAAAAACTCATACGTTATGCACTAATTTCTTTTCATTTCTTTTCAATATGTACCTAGCCTATACATCCTAGTGTCAATACAAAATATAGTATTATGCTTGTGTTATTTAGATACAATATATACGTGTATATACCTCAAGATGATGGATAGCAGCGGATATCAAGAATGCAGTACTCAATCGCCTCAAAGTCTACTGGAAATGATCTGTGTGAGAAAATGAAAGGGGTGAGCACATCAAGCTCAATAAGGCAATCCTATGAATAAGTAGGTAACCATACAACCTACATGAACATGGTGTCATACATAAACCACCATTTCTCCACACATTTCAAAACAGATGCTATAATTCATGATGTCATGTAAAACAAGTTCACATATGGATTTCAAAGAGCATGGAAAACTCAACATGCAAATCCATTTAAATCATTTCGTTCTCATTAAAATTTCACAACACAGTCAGGACTCAACCCATCCCTTGGGTGTTCCTGACTCACACAAAACCATGAATTCAAATGCTTTTTAAAACAATAGTAACATGCGTGAGTTTAAATCCCAGTTTCAATCTCATTAAAATCACATCTCAGTTAGGACTCAACCCCTCCCTCGGGTGATCCACACTCACACAAAAATCCACAAAACATGTTTCTCAAAAACATCAACATGTAAGACTAGGCTATATATATATATATATATATATATATATCTCAGGCAAATAACTAGGACTATGGCCATATGTCCTCGTGATCCCACTGCTACACGGATCCTTTGTGCGGGGTCTCACGACGATCGAGAACACCCCAGAAGGTGGGTCAGTCCATCTTGTCGGTCCTGTCTGATCACTCACATCCGAAGATGCCACTCGGATCCGAAGATGCCACATAATCAATCCCAGCATGATACAGCATACTCCATGCTACTTGCACGGTACAACGTACTCCGTGGACCCATATCTCATATCCATACTCGTGCCTTGTCTCAAAACGCACGTGCGAGCATATTTAATCGGTGTGACATACAGTCTACTCGACGCTCCAAGCACGGTTCAATGCATGTTGCATAAAATCAGTCCGAACGATGCTTTGGCACTCTCATAAAATCAAGGAGAATCTCGTGCGAGCAAAGCTCTAGCACGCGTTTCATAAAATCTCATAAGATCTAGTACGAGCTAAGCTTCAGCACTCTGTCAAAATCATGTAAAACTAGTGCTAGGCTCCAGCACTGTGTCATAAAAATCAAGTGAAAATTTGGGGAGAGTTAGACTCCAGCACCCTATCACGAAAATCATATAAAAATCTGGTGCGAGTTAGACTCCAGCACCTATGCATGTAAAACGCTAGTGCGAGCCCTTGGTCTAGCACTAATGCATGTATCACACAAATCAAAACTCGTGCGAGCTGAGCTCTAGCACGTCACACTTTTATAAAATCACGTAGGCCGCTCTGTTATCTCAAAACAATTTTCACAAGAAGTCACATTGTTAAAAATATGCAATGTTGTGCATTTTTATTTAAAAAGGTAGCCAGCCTACCCATGCACATGTCAAAACACCTCAAAAACAAGCAGGAACCTCTTGTTCTTGTTCCTCCCAACTTTTCCTAATTTTTTAAATTTTACCCTTCACAGGGGTATTTTGGTCATTTGCCCATTTGAGCACCCAAAATTCTTATTTTAAATCTAGACCCTTCAGACAATTTTAGAGAATGTAAATGATGTCGAAATTGTGTAAAGTTACCTCTAGCAGTCCGTAAAATTCTCTTACTTGAAATCACGCGCGAGCTTATCCCGTCTCGGTCGTGCCAGGTCTCTCAGTCCAATTCGCTCCAAACCAAATCTACGGAGCTGCATATAACCACGTATTGGCTCAGTTCTAATATACTTATCAGTATTTCACTCTTACTGATCGAATCTAAAACACTGGGCCGTTTTGTTTTATTAGGCCCGATTGCACCTTAATGGGCCTCGACCCCTTTTTCAACCCGTTTCCACTTATTACATCCCTTCTTCGGGTCTATTGGGCTCATTTGGCTTATCAATACTCATCGGGCTTCGTTCCAAACTCTTTGGATAGCCCGTATATCATTTACAACAATTAATTCAAAAATTTGAATATAATTTATTTTTATACAGAAATTAATCCAAAATCTGTAAAATAAATTTCAAGTGCGTAATAATCATACTGTTGTCGTAAATGAGCTTTACTTACCCAAAATTATGCGGTGGTGCACAAATCGAAGTTCGATCGGGTTCACGTATAAGATTTATCATCAAACTGCACAATTTTATATTTAATTTCGGGTAAATTTTTGATCAAATATAATTTAAATAAATTTTTTGAAAATCAAATCGGTCACTTTTGACCTCTTACCGACGTACCCGAAGTCCAGTGTACCCCCAAAAATCTTCTCATTTTTCCTTTTTCTCTTTTCCTTTCTTTTTCTCCCTTTTTCATCTCTTTCTTGGCTAAACCGGTCCGGTCCGGTTCAGCCCAGTTCAGACCGATCAGTTCAGTCAATTCAATCCGGTCTGATTTTCTTCTTCATCGTTCGAAGCTTCGTCAGCCAGTTCTTCATCGGCTTTCGCCTCCAGCAGATCCGCGAGGTTGTCCGGTGCATGGATCTGGGGTCGGTTTCGCCATGGCTGGCCGGAAAGTGGCCGGTCTAGCCTCTTCTCCCTTCGGCGTCGGTGCCGTTTCCTTCCTTTTGCCTTTGACGGCGCTGCTGGCCGTTTCACCGGCCGTGTCCTCCACCAATCTGCTCATCTTTGCCTCGGGAACTGTCGGCTAGGGCGGGGTTGGCCAGATCGGCATCGGTGGCCATCGATTTCTCTTTTCCTTTTTGGTTTCCTCCCCCTCGCCGTTCTCTTCATCGGCGACGGATCTCTGCACGTGGTGCCTCTCGAAATACTCCCACCGCATCGGTCGTCCTTCGTCGTGGGCCGTTCATCACCGCTCGTCGCCGGTGGTCGTCGATGCAGAATGGGCTCTTGGCTATCGTTTTCCTGTTTCCAGTTTTTGGGTTTTCTCGATTTTCGTTTTTCAGTTTCTTTTTTTTTTTACTTTATTTTATTTTATTTTTATAATTTATTATATTATTATTTTAATCATTAAAATACTATATTTTACCAAAATATCTAATAATTATATATTTTATTGTATAATTAATTTCCTTAATTTATTTAATTTATTTAATCTATTTTTTTCATTTTCCCGGTATATTTTCTCCGTATATTCGGGATATTATCCCGAGTGAATTTTTTATAAACCTTTATAATTTCTGATCTTGATCAATTGGACTCAGAATTGGATAATTTCTCCTTCATTAATCAAGATGTCCTAAATCCCTTTTTTTGATTAAAATTTTCTTATCGAATTTACACCGAATTTTGATATTTTGACCGTTTTACCCTTGTACTTGTTCGAAACCAAATCAACACAACTTCCCTTCATGAACCCTTTTTCATTTCGTGTTTTAAATCCTTATCTCCAATCTGAATGGTCCGAATCCCCTTCATTTAATTTGTGGCCATTTCAATCTTCCATTTCATCTTTTAAATGCATTCAGGAATTTTTATTCATTCCATTTGCATTTTTCATTCACGTACAACTCTTCTTATGATTCAATTACATAAAACCATGTTTACATCATTTGAATCATAAGAAATTTCAATAAAAATCAGGTCTTACAATAAGTCTATTTTCGATAAATATATATTTGTTTACCAGTGTTTGTATAAAAGCATCCTGTTTTCGTACGCTTTGATATTAAGACTGCCTTAAGCGCATGTCTTACTGGACGTGAAGAGCTCAACCCTTTCTCTACTCTTATAGACTATTTGAAGTGATTACTGTCTATGCTTGCCATGTAATTGAAGTAAGCTAGTGGACTCGATACTCTCCTCAAGCTACCTCTAGTGCACGATAAGGTATACTTTTGTTTTTATTGCCAAACATCATGTATAGCATAGACAATTAATGTAAAGAATATTTTGGGATGTAATCTAGGCAAGTATGTATGTAAAGTTGAAAACGTACATTTTATAGAATAGAGGTACGTTCAGGGGTATTACAAAGTCACCATTAATTATGAAATAAGGTTAAAAGCAACTGTTGTGAGATATATATTGTGTTTCAAACTTTGCATGGAGGTAAGTTCATAAATACGCCATTATGCCGGTAAAATTTCATAAAATGAAAAGATTAAGAATCGACACTGATGGGAATGCAACTTAATTAAGAAAATAAGAAAAGAAAAGAAAATTAACCCATATTTTCACGTTTTTGGGGCGTGATAGCATGTACCAAACATTAGAGGAAAATAGGCATTCAGGGAAGTGGCTAACCATGGTGGGGGAATCTCCCCAATGGTTACTACTTATTCTTCTCTATTAGCCAAAAGGGGGTGGCCACATTTTTCAAATATGTGGTCGGTATATACATTTTAAACCAATTCAATTCGATCCCTTTTTGGTTTGGTTCTCAATTATTTCTCGTTATATCCTCATTTCTAAACAATCCAGCTTATTACCTAACTTTAAATAATTAACTATACTAATTCATAATGAATCAGGAATGTAAAGCCCGAAAGCGCAAATATAAGGGCTAACTTTTCCCTTTAATTCTTATTTTATTACTTTGGTTGCATTCCTGTACAGTGTATGTTACTTAATTTCTTTCTTTACTTATTCTTTTAAGTATTAGGGTTTGCCTCAATTTCGGCAGCACAACCTCGTTTATCTTAACTTACCATCTTATAATAAACGCAATTACATTTTATAATCGCAAGTAGGTGGTTTTATTTTTTTAAACTCATTACTTTTTGATTCAATATACTTCATAGCTAATTCAATCATATTCCTACTTCACATCATCAACAACTTTTTCATTTACTTCTCGAACCATTTACATACCAATCCATAAAACAATTGATTACATCCTAAAAGTGTATATATATATATATATATATATATATATATATATATACAAAACAATATCTGTACATTACTAATGTATGAAAATAAGTATCAGAGGATATACCTGAGTGTGTACTACAGATAGTCTGGGAGGCTCAAAATCCACCAGCCTAACTAGAGTACCCCGCAAGTAGCTGAACGGTCCTACTGCAGGTAATCTGAAATGAAGAAGAAGGGGGATGAGCTTTTGATAAAGTTCAGTAAGGAAGGCATTTAAATAAATCCTGGCAACCTTAAAAAAAATAAAAATTCAAGGTTAACATACTTTTCAAAGCTTACATACTTACATTGAATAAAAAGGCATAACTTATTCACTTTGAAGTACATACATACATACATACATACATACATACATACATCTTTAAATTTACATACATACTTACATACTTATTGAGTCACTTACTTACATAAGGCTTACTTACTTTCTTTAATAATTCAAAATATTCATACATTAAAACATATAGACTCAATTATGTCTGTATAGCTATCATGCAAACATGAATCATCCTCCGTAGAGGGAATAAAGTACTAATTGTCAGGGTAGGGGCTGTAGATTGGATCAAGGTCGTACAACAATTCAGACATAGTATCTGAATAAACTAGCACACAGGTAAGGCACGCGCACCAGTGGCACTCACCGTGCGGGTATGAGATACTATGAAATAGACCCCACATGTAGCGAAGACAGATGCCATAAAGGTTGTAACGACCTAAATTTATGGAGATTTTGGTTGGGCTACAAGTCAATATTAGCTTAGAACAATAACTTAATCTGATTAATTTTCTTTCTTAGTAACAAATTTTAAACAAAATATATATTCACATTCCCCAGACACATCCTGTATGCATTACTGTACTTACAAAAATTTTAGATAGAAAAGAATTGTTTAAACCTGGGTATACCTTTGGTGCAGAAATATGCTCCGCGAAATTATAACTCCGTGAATTGTCTTACTAACGGAAGCGATCCAAACTACAGTGAGGCTCTGTGAAGGAAAGTAAGGGGGTGAGCTCAACATGCTCAGTAAGAAAAACCTCATAGCAGGTACATAAATACACTACCTAAAAAATATATATTTTTACATTTGCCAAATCCGAAATATTTTCACAAAGTATACAGATGATTTGGTAATTTGTCAGATACTAGAGTCAAAATTCAAAAAACAGATTTAGTATCGGCAGTGTAATCTTTTACTGTGGTGAATATAGAAAATTTCAGAGCTTCCAGTAGCAAAATAAATAGATTTCCAGATATCTCAATTTATGTAGACAATTTAGAAAATATTTCAGATAAACACAAAGGCATTGCCAGTTCCAAAAAAAGTAAAGTCAAAAAATCCATGGCAAATTCAGTATGAAAATGTAACTGAAATCAATACCATTTCTAAAACTGTAAACAGCTTTTAAAAACGACAACAGTGTGGCACTTTGTCCCCGTAGGAATCAAGAGGTGGCCCTCGCGATCTTTTATGCATTAAAATATTCAGTTCCATACAAAAATACATTTACACAGTCATTTCAGAAAGTTTAAATAGACAAGACATTGTAAACATGCTATACCAGATATTAAAAATGACAATTGGCCAATGTCGGTGACTCTAGGTAATTCACGGGCCAGGTGTGCCGAGATGTCAATCGCCATGAGAGTGGTTAGCTACCCTAACAGCTCATAGATCAGAATGTCTGAAGACCAAAAACAAAATCAAAAACATGATTCATTATACGCATGGACCATAGATACAGAAACAGATACAAAACAAACAAAATTGTAGCATGATCTCACCAACACCTTTGTCTCAAAATCAGTGTGAGAGGGACTGTACGACACACAGTGAGTACGCGCTCGAGCACATATTATCATAATAACTTTATAACAGATCATTTTTCCTTAAATCACATATAAATTCAATTGTTTCATGAAACCGTTCAAAATAGGCTGACTAGCCCTTTTTCGTATAAAATCTCAGAAAACAGTCTATGAAAATTCAAAATTTGAGATTTTTTATATTTAAAACAGAATTTAAGCCACATCAGAATCTATACAAACCATTAAAATTCAATCCGTAAAATTTGATTGTTTAACTCGGATAAAATCTTTAATTTCTAGAGTCATAAAATTCGACCTAGATTTTTCGGTAATTTCGGTGCTGCAAAATTCAACCTAAAATTTTATATCTACAAGTAAACAAAAATTACGCATATTTATCTCTAGCAGCAACAAGAATTTTCTTTACCTCGATGACTGTCCGTAGTCCTCGGATACCTGAGTGATGCGAGTCGGTGGGTCTGGTCCACTCAGTTTATTTCTGTCGGAGCCTTTTCCCCTTAGGTTTCCAAATTTTTAAAATCCCGTTGCCTCCTTCTCCATCTCCAATTATATATATATACAATCATACACATACATATATATATATATATATAAATAATTATACTTTACTTTACCTTTTTCCCTTTTTTTATTATTTACTATTCACTTTTTTTAAACCTTCCCGCCATCTCTTTTTTTTTTTACTTTTCTTCCTTCTTCTCTTCTTCTTCCTCCTACCTGAGCTCACTGTTCATCACCTTCAACCGACCTTCCCTAACGTTGCCACCCCTTTCGACCATTTCCTTCTCGGGGTGGCATCATCACCATCGCCATCATCATCTTCACCAGTAACATCGGTTCAGCCTTCTTCCATGGTACTTGTCACGACCCAAATTTCCTAAAATCACTATAAATTTTTTGTTTTTTGATTATTATTTAATTCTTACCTTTATCTCATCGTGACCAGCTTACCAAACAGTTGGGCTATGATTCGATGTTAGTCACCTCTCACCTATTTACCATACTATTTCCATAATCACATTCACATATCAGAGTTTAGTATCCTTTAACTTTAACTAAATACATACACAATGGTATTTAAATAACTCTACATCCCCGACATCATATCCATTTACAGTACTGTGCATTACATATTTAGATACAATACTATACAAATGTGTATACCTGACTCTCGATGGGAAGCAGCGGATACCAAGATTGTAAGTCCTTAACCGCTCACTAACTTCTGCGAGTGCTCTGAAAATATGGGAAAATAAGGGGGGTGAGCAAACCACACGCTCAGTAAGACAATTGTCACGACCCTCAACTTACCAAAATACGTACAAATTTTTTTGCATTTTCATGCATCAATCCTTAATCATCCTTCCTCGATCGTGAACAACCACGCACTTAACAGTTGGGCTGTGTGTCGACGTCTAACTCACTCCACCATACCAATTCAATTTGAAACATTATTATGAGTAAACACTTGTATAAATGTATATATATCAGAGTTGTTACATGTGTTTACATTGTTTTACATCCCCAGTGGTTACATACAAAATGCTACTGTGCTATGTCTAGTTTAGATACAAAATAATCCAAGTGTGTATACCTTTAGCTATGGGATGCAGCGGATTACCAAAAAGGGGATGCCTCCAGTCACGTCCAATCTATACTCAAATCTCTGTAGAGAGGGGAAAATAAGGGGGGTGAGCAAACCACACGCTCAGTAAGGCAATCATGCGAACAGGTAGATACTGCACTATCTACGTGATCGTGATGCCATGCTCAAAAGCATTTAATTCATTGTTTATCTCAAAACATGAGTGTATGATTGTGTTAATGGTATGTAAAGCATTCATGCTATTAAAATTCAGTGCACATTTCAACTCAAAGCATGGTATATATCATCATACATAATTCACAATAAAAGCATGGCATTAAACATCATGCATTTTCACAATAAAGCATAGCATTAAACATCATGCATTCGTGCACTTTAAAAACCATTAACAAATCAATTCATCACTGGTCAGGTCTCGGCCTATCCCTCGGGCTTTCCTGACCCACAATCATTTCAAACATGGATTTAATCTTAAATAGCAGTAGACATGTGAGATAGGCAGTTCAACAGTAGGTAATAACCTCAAGGCCTATGTACATAACCTGTGATACCGGCTACACGGATCAGGTGTGCGGGATATCACCACTATCTGCTTCCACACGGGAGGTGGGTCAAATCCTACCCGCCGGTCTATAGCAGATCTCGTCCGAAGACGGCACATCACAACTCAACACGGTACAACGTACTCCATGCTACATGCACGGTACGACGTACTCCGTGGACCCAATCAACACATCATATCACGCCACATCTCAAACGCACGTGTGAGCCTATTTAATCGGGGCGACCTCTGTCTATCCGAAGCTCCTAACACGGCTAATTAATCATGTCAAAACAATACACATGTGAGCCTATTTAATCAATGTGACACCCAGTCTACTCCAAGCTCCAAACACGGCAACATACAAGGTGGGCATCCAGTGCGAGACAAACTCGAGCACAATGCCAAAACAATTATAAAATCCATGTGAAAACTAGTGCCTTTTGCACTCTTTCATACTCACGAAATCATGTAGGTGGCTCAAAACTTGCAAAGTATGATTAACAAAACCAAAACACACTCATCTCTTTTGCAAATCATTTCAATGTTAGCCAACCTACCAATCATTTGCTAAAAAGCAATAAAACATGATTTTCAAAGCAATATGCTTTTGTTTTCATGCACATTTCTCAAACTCCCAACTTTTACCCTTCAGTCACCCAACAACATTTCCTAGTCTCATGCATTCTAGCAAAACATTTAAGCGCCCAAATCGCACACAGATATCTCTAAGAGTCCACACAATTCCCTTACCTCGATTTACTTGGTGTGACTCCTTTCCTTTTAGCTTCTCACGCTCTTGGCTCAACTCGCCTCGGCGTATCCTCGGAAGCTGCGATACATTCATTAAATCGATTGAGTTAATGTATTTATCCCATAATTGACCTCACTAGTCAATATTATCCACTTATGCATTTTACAAATGCCTTAATCCACATTTTACCTCCTTTAGGTAAATCTCACAATTTATCCACTAACCACATCTTAAAATCATACCACAACACTATAAATAACTTTTACATATCTCATTCATCATTAATCTCCATACATTCCACTTTCTCACTCTAGACCATTTCTAGGTCATAATCATTCCAATGTATTTAGATAGTTTCTAACCATCCATACATGCCAAACAACTCCAAAATCAATTAAATAAACAATGTACCATAGTTGGAGTGTTAGAATCTTACCCAATTGATTTCTCCTCTTGCTCCAAATGGCAATGCCCTTAACTTCTTCAATATCAACAATGGGAAAATGCCTTCCAACTATGTTGTTCTTCTCTTTGATAGGAACAACTTTGCCTCTAATGGTCTCTCTTCAAACCTCACTGAAAATGGCTGATTTTAGAGAGAGAAAGTTAGGTTTTTGGGTTGAATGTGGAAGATTTGTGTTTTTCCTGAAATTTTCTGATTTTCAGCACTCCTTATATAGAATTAGCTTGAGGAGATCGATCTGGTCCAAGAGGAGATCGATCTGGTCCCTTAAAATCCCTATTTTTCACGATATTTTTAAGCCTGAGATCGATCTGGTCCATTGGAGATCGATCTGCTCTATTCTTTTGCCCAAATAAGAGCATTATGGCTCTTCCAGATCGATCTATCATCCCATGAGATCGATCTGCCCTTCAAAATTTCCAGATTTCCTGCAGTTCCTCTGCAACAACACTTACCAAACATCCTTAATTTGCTACCATGATTTTTTCCTCATTTATTCATCTTTGAGGCTTGAAAATGGCATCCATCCTCACTTCATAGACATTAAAACTTGTGTAGGATCTTTGTATTATCAATGGTACTTAATATAAACAAAAATGGAAGTGCACATCTTATGCAATTCTACTTCCATTTTACCAAACTATTCATAATCCATTCTACACACATTCTCCACATGCTTAAGTCCATTTCTACACATTCATACATAATGAAACTTGTATGTACGATTACCACTCTCATTACAAATGTGTACATTACTTATGGACTTACATCACATATACTTCACTCATGAATTCATAGTACAACTCTATTTACACTTCTATGTACATAGATACCCTTATACATATACGGGGTCTCACATTCTCCCCCACTTAGAAAATTTGGTCCTCCAAATTAGAACCAATTATTCTGTGAACAACTCGGGATACCTCTCCTGCATCAAACTCTCCAATTCCCATGTGGCTTCTTCCACAGTGTGATGTTGCCAAAGTATATTCAACAAGGGAATTGTCTTTGTCCTCAGCACTTTCTCTTTTCTGTCTAATACCCGAACTGGCTTCTCAACATAGGTCATACCTTCATTGAGCTCCAAAGGCTCATATCTTATCACATGTGCTGGGTCCGGGTGATACTTCCTCAACATGGATATGTGGAAGACGTTGTGCACACTTGCCAACTCTGGTGGCAATGCCAACCTATAAGCCTTGTCTCCCACCTTATCAAGTATCTCAAATGGCCCTATATATCGAGGGCTCAACTTTCCCTTCTTCCCAAATCTCATAATTCCCTTCGAAGGGGAAACTTTCAGAAACACTGACTCACCCACCTCAAACTCTAGTGGTCTCCGTCTCTTGTCAGCATAACTCTTTTGCCTGCTCTGAGCTGTCCGTAACCTCTTACATATCAATTGGACGTCCTCAGAGGCTTGTCTAACCAAGTCGGGAGCAAAGATCTGTCTGTCACTAACCTCTTCCCATCCAATAGGGGAACGACATCTACGCCCATACAATGCCTCATATGGTGCCATCCCGATACTCTCATGAAAACTGTTATTATACGCGAACTCTGCGAGTGACAAATGGTCATCCCAGGAGCCTCCAAAATCCAATGCACACGCTCTCAACATGTCCTCCAGGGTCTGTATAGTCCTCTCTGACTGACCATCTGTCTGAGGATGAAATGCGGTGCTAAAATTCAACTGGGTCCCCATCGCTTCCTGAAAATGTTCCCAAAAGTGGGAAGTGAAGCGGGCATCCCTATCAGAAACAACGCTCACTGGAATTCCATGTAGCCTCACTATCTCGCGCACATATAGGTTCACTAACTGGCTCAGAGTATCGGTAGCTCACATAGCTAGGAAATGGGCTGATTTCGTCAACCGATCCACAATCACCCATATGGCATCATGACCTCTCCGGGTCCTCGGTAATCCCATCACAAAATCCATGGTGACATGCTCCCACTTCCATGTCGGTATCGATAGATGCTGCAATAACCCTGCAGGCTTCTGATGCTCTACCTTCACCTGCTGACAAACAAGACACTTAGCAACATATTCAGCAATGTGCATTTTCATTCCCGACCACCAATAAACCTTTCGAAGGTTTTGATACATTTTGGTACCCCCTGGATGTATCGTATACTTCGATGAGTGAGCCTCTGTCAGGATCAACCTTCTGATCTCTGCGTCATCAGGAACACATATCCTACCTCTGAACCTCAGCAATCCATCCGAACTCAACCCAAAGTCCGTCTTCATACCCCTCTGTATTTGCCCGACAATATCACTACACTGCTGATCAACTCGCTGAGCCTGTCGGATTCGATCTACCAAATCCGGTTCCAACTGCAGGCTAGCTATCATAAATCCACTATCAGCGTCAGGCGGGGTCATATCCAAACTGAGGTTCATGAACTGTTCCAACAGCTCGTGTTCCCTGATCATCATAAATGATACCATCCTGAGATGCTTCCTACTCAATGCATCAGCAACCACATTTGCTTTACCCGGGTGGTATAGGATTTCACAATCATAATCCTTTAACAGCTCGAGCCATCTCCTCTGTCTCATGTTCAACTCTTTTTGTGAGAACAGGTACTTAAGGCTCTTATGATCTGTATAAACCTGAAATCTCTCACCATAGAGGTAGTGGCGCCATATCTTCAGCGCAAACACCACCGCTGCCAACTCCAAGTCATGGGTCGGGTAGTTCCTCTCATGATCCTTTAACTGTCTTGATCCATAGGCTACTACCTTCCCATCCTGCATCAATACACAGCCCAATCCTAGGTGTGAAGCATCCGCATACACCGAAAAACCTCCTGAGCTGGTAGGAATGGTGAGTATTGGAGTTGTAGTTAATCTCCTTTTCAACTCCTCAAAACTGTCTTCACACTTTTTGTCCCACACAAACTCTACATTTTTCCTCATGAGACGTGTCAAAGGAGCAGCTAACCTCAAAAATCCCTCTACAAACCTTCGATAATACCCAGCTAAACCCAGGAAACTTCTGATCTCTGTCACTGTCTGGGGTCTCTGCCACTGAACTACGGCCTCAATCTTAGATGGATCAACTGATACTCCATCCTTTGATACTATGTGACCCAGAAAAGAGATCTGTTCCAACCAAAAGTCGCACTTACTGAGTTTAGCGTACAACTTCTTCTCTCGGAGGGTTTCTAGCACTATCCTTAAATGCCTTTCATGTTCCTCTCTAGACCTTGAATACACCAGTATATCATCAATAAACACAATAACAAATCGATCCAAGTACTGGTGGAATACCTCATTCATCAAAGACATAAAAGCTGCGGGAGCATCGTCAACCCGAATGGCATAACCATGAACTCATAATGTCCATACCGGGTGCGAAAAGCTGTCTTGGGTACATCTCCACCTCGTATCTTCAAATGATGGTACCCTGATCTCAGATCTATCTTGGAAAAGACCTGCGCTCCCTTAAGCTGATCCAACAAATCATCGATGCGTGGAAGGGGATACTTATTCTTGATGGTGGCCTTATTCAACAACCGGTAGTCTATACACAGTCGGAGGCTTCCATCCTTCTTCCTTACAAACAGAACCGGTGCTCCCCAAGGTGAGACGCTCGGCCTGATGAACCCCTTCTCCAGCAATTCTTGTAATTGTTTCCTTAACTCCTCTAACTCAACTTGAGCCATTCTGTATGGTGGCTTGGACATCGGCTCTGTACCAGGTGCCAAATCTATACCAAACTCCATCTCCCTATCTAGAGGTAACCCTGGTAACTCATCCGGAAAGACATCTGGAAATTCCCTAACCACTGGTATGTCTTCCAATTCCAGACGTGCCTTATCCGTCTCAATCACAAAAGCGATGAATCCTTCACATTATTCTTTCCACCATTAGTATCATAAATCATCACATCACATACATAAATGAAATCAAATTTATCTTTCATACATCATGTATCAAGATTGTACTCATCACACTTATAATAATCATGTTCTTTAATTTCATTTCACAAAATTAACTACAAGATTGTCTATCTTTGGAAACATCAAGGTTTTAGCATGACAATCCATAATAATATGATTGGCAGCCAACCAATCCATTCCTAGGATAACATCAAAATCACTCATATTTAATAAAATTAAATCGGCTGCCATCTCTTTACCTCCTATCTTCATTTTACAATCCCTATATGTATGCTCAGTCAACTGACTATCATTCATAGGGGTAGATATCAACAACATCTTATCAAGCAGCGTGGGTTTTACATGCTTCATCAATTTACATGCAAAGGATGGCGAAATAAAGGAATGCGTGGCACCAGGATCAAACAGTACATAAGCTTCTAAATCAAAGATTTGGATGGTACCTTTTACCACATCTGATGACTGATCTGCAGTATCCTGATCCAGTGCGTGCACTCATCCTCTGCTTACACCCACTGCTTGCTTCCCCTTTTCCTCAGCTGTAGCCCTCCTCCTCGGAGCAGCTGTACCAACTGGAGCTCTCTCTGGCTCCTTGCCCTTCTGTGGGGCTCTCTCTATCATCTCTGGGCAGTCTCTAATTACGTGCCCTGGCTTCCCACATCTGAAGCATACAACCTGAGGTCCATAACATGGTCGAGTACCATGGTACCTACCACACTTGCCACACTGTTCTGTAGTAGGCCGTGGTCCTCCAATCACGATTCCCTTAGCTGGAGCGATGGCCGGATACATGGGAGTATCAACTGTCCTCTCCCGGATCTCATCAATTCTCGACCTCTTTCCAGAGAATCTCTTGCTTCTTTTATAGCTGAAGCCTCTATCCATCATAGGTCTCTTCTTATCTCTGTCCTTCATCTTACCAATCTTTCCAAACTCCGAGGCGATTCTATCAACATCTTGTTCACATAATTGCGCCCTGCACACTGCCTCCTCATAGGTCGGTATATCCAGGGGAACCAATCTAGACTTGATGGTTGGTCTCAATCCATCCACAAACTTCTGGATCTTCTCGACCTCATTACCCATCGTGTTGGGATCATACCTGCCCAGGGATATAAAAGCAGTCTCATACTCATCCACAGTCCTGCTCCCTTGGGTCAGTCCCAAAAATGCCATCTTTAGCTTCCGCTGTGCGGTATCCGGGACATACTGTCTCCGAAAGGCCTCTAGAAACACATCCCAGCTGATCTCAGTATGCCGGGCTCTCAAAATAGGCCTGGTGGATTTCCACCACTGTTCTGCTGATCCCTTCAGCATAAAAGCGGCAAATGCTACCATCTCGGTAGTAGTGCACTCAAAGAACCCATATAATTTCTCGATCTCATTGATCCAATCTTCAGCCGCTACTGGGTCCTTTGCTCCACTGAAAGACGGCGGTCCAAACTTCTGGAACTGCCGTAGTCTATCCAAATCACATCCATATCCCCAACCTCTACTGCCTGACATAGCAACCGGCGTTGGCACATCCTGTGTGGGTGGGGTATCTGTCGTCTGAGGTCCTTGGGCTTGCCTTGCCCGTGCCTCGGGAGCTGCTGCCTGCTCGGCATCACCCTGTGTAGCGGGACTCTGTCTACCGCCAACTCCAGATAAAGATTGGGTGACCAACTCCACAATCATCTCAATGCTCCGCTCAATCCTCGGGAAGCGAGCCTCAGTACTCTCGGGTCTCTCCTCTGGACCCTGTGGAGCGTGCTCAACATCAGCCTCTACCTCAACATTCTCCTGAGCCTCGTGTGTTTCTGGCTCAACACGACCCCCAGGCCTACCTCTACGGCCTCGAGCCTGTGCTCTCATCCCTCTACCGCGACTGGTATTAGGCATACTTACTCAGTTCCCTACATTCACAACCAAATACTTAGTCAACCCATCGACATACACTATTTGTATCTAAACAAGCACAGTAACTTGGGGATGTAATTTTTCACTTATTAAGTATTTTAGAAACGACACACGTCAGACCAACTCGAGCTCTGATACCAACTTCTGTCACGACCCTCAACTTACCAAAATACGTACAAATTTTTTGCATTTTCATGCATCAATCCTTAATCATCCTTCCTCGATCGTGAACAACCACACACTTAACAGTTGGGCTGTGTGTCGACGTCTAACTCACTCCACCATACCAATTCAATTTGAAACATTATTATGAGTAAACACTTGTATAAATGTATATATATCAGAGTTGTTACATGTGTTTACATTGTTTTACATCCCCAGTGGTTACATACAAAATGCTACTGTGCTATGTCTAGTTTAGATACAAAATAATCCAAGTGTGTATACCTTTAGCGATGGGATGCAGCGGATTACCAAAAAGGGGACGCCTCCAGTCACGTCCAATCTATACTCAAATCTCTGTAGAGAGGGGAAAATAAGGGGGGTGAGCAAACCACACGCTCAGTAAGGCAATCATGCGAACAGGTAGATACTGCACTATCTACGTGATCGTGATGCCATGCTCAAAAGCATTTAATTCATTGTTTATCTCAAAACATAAGTGTATGATTGTGTTAATGGTATGTAAAGCATTCATGCTATTAAAATTCAGTGCACATTTCAACTCAAAGCATGGTATATATCATCATGCATAATTCACAATAAAAGCATGGCATTAAACATCATGCATTTTCACAATAAAGCATGGCATTAAACATCATGCATTCGTGCACTTTAAAAACCATTAACAAATCAATTCATCACTGGTCAGGTCTCGGCCTATCCCTCGGGCTTTCCTGACCCACAATCATTTCAAACATGGATTTAATCTCAAATAGCAGTAGACATGTGAGATAGGCAGTTCAACAGTAGGTAATAACCTCAAGGCCTATGTACATAACCTGTGATACCGGCTACACGGATCAGGTGTACGGGATATCACCACTATCTGCTTCCACACGGGAGGTGGGTCAAATCCTACCCGCCGGTCCATAGCAAATCTCGTCCGAAGACGGCACATCACAACTCAACACGGTACAACGTACTCCATGCTACATGCACGGTACGACGTACTCCGTGGACCCAATCAACACATCATATCACGCCACATCTCAAAGGCACGTGTGAGCCTATTTAATCGGGGCGACCTCTGTCTATCCGAAGCTCCTAACACGGCTAATTAATCATGTCAAAACAATACACGTGTGAGCCTATTTAATCGATGTGACACCCAGTCTACTCGAAGCTCCAAACACGGCAACATACAAGGTGGGCATCCAGTGCGAGACAAACTCGAGCACAATGCCAAAACAATTATAAAATCCATGTGAAAACTAGTGCCTTTTGCACTCTTTCATACTCACGAAATCATGTAGGTGGCTCAAAACTTGCAAAGTATGATTAACAAAACCAAAACACACTCATCTCTTTTGCAAATCATTTCAATGTTAGCCAACCTACCAATCATTTGCTAAAAAGCAATAAAACAAGATTTTCAAAGCAATATGCTTTTGTTTTCATGCACATTTCTCAAACTCCCAACTTTTACCCTTCAGTCACCCAACAACATTTCCTAGTCTCATGCATTCTAGCAAAACATTTAAGCGCCCAAATCGCGCACAGATATCTCTAAGAGTCCACACAATTCCCTTACCTCGATTTACTTGGTGTGACTCCTTTCCTTTTAGCTTCTCACGCTCTTGGCTCAACTCGCCTCGACGTATCCTCGGAAGCTGCGATTCATTCATTAAATCGATTGAGTTAATGTATTTATCCCATAATTGACCTCACTAGTCAATATTATCCACTTATGCATTTTACAAATGCCTTAATCCACATTTTACCTCCTTTAGGTAAATCTCACAATTTATCCACTAACCACATCTTAAAATCATAGCACAACACTATAAATAACTTTTACATATCTCATTCATCATTAATCTCCATACATTCCACTTTCTCACTCTAGACCATTTCTAGGTCATAATCATTCCAATGTATTTAGATAGTTTCTAACCATCCATACATGCCAAACAACTCCAAAATCAATTAAATAAACAATGTACCATAGTTGGAGTGTTAGAATCTTACCCAATTGATTTCTCCTCTTGCTCCAAATGGCAATGCCCTTAACTTCTTCAATATCAACAATGGGAAAATGCCTTCCAACTATGTTGTTCTTCTCTTTGATAGGAACAACTTTGCCTCTAATGGTCTCTCTTCAAACCTCACTGAAAATGGCTGATTTTAGAGAGAGAAAGTTAGGTTTTTGGGTTGAAAGTGGAAGATTTGTGTTTTTCCCGAAATTTTCTGATTTTCAGCACTCCTTATATAGAATTAGCTTGAGGAGATCGATCTGGTCCAAGAGGAGATCGATCTGGTCCCTTAAAATCCCTCTTTTTCACGACATTTTTAAGCCTGAGATCGATCTGTCGAAGCATGAGATCGATCTGTTGAGGCATGAGATCGATCTGTCGAGGCATGAGATCGATCTGCTCCTAAACAGAGAGCTAAGGAGATCGATCTGGTCCATTGGAGATCGATCTGCTCTATTCTTTTGCCCAAATAAGAGCATTCTGGCTCTTCCAGATCGATCTCTCATCCCATGAGATCGATCTGCCCTTCAAAATTTCTAGATTTCCTGCAGTTCCTCTGCAACAACACTTACCAAACATCCTTAATTTGCTACCATGATTTTTTCCTCATTTATTCATCGTTGAGGCTTGAAAATGGCATCCATCCTCACTTCATACACATTAAAACTTGTGTAGGATCTTTGTATTATCAATGGTACTTAATATAAACAAAAATGGAAGTGCACATCTTATGCAATTCTACTTCCATTTTACCAAACTATTCATAATCCATTCTACACACATTCTCCACATGTTTAAGTCCATTTCTACACATTCATACATAATGAAACTTGTATGTATGATTACCACTCTCATTACAAGTGTGTACATTACTTATGGACTTACATCACATATACTTCACTCATGAATTCATAGTACAACTCTATTTACACTTCTATGTACATATATACCCTTATACATATACGGGGTCTCACAACAATTATGCAAGTAAGTAGATAGCTTCATTATCTACAAACTCATAATGTCGTGCCCTTAAAATCCATTTCTTTTAATTAAAATCTCAAGCACAAAACCATGCATACATCAATGACATAGTTTATCAAAACTATTTGTGCATATAAAAATCATGTAATTCATGCATCAAAGGCATTTTATGTGACATCATTAAATCATAATTAGCATGAATTAAATCAGGATCATAAATTAGTTCATGCCATGTAAATCAAATCATGAGAGACAAATCTTTTCATGAATTTATAATTAAAGCATGGAAAACTCATCATGCTACTGCTTTCAAACCATTTCATTAAAACTGCAGTATAAACTAACCCGAAGGGGTTAAGCATCTCATAAATAAATCTCATTTAAAATTTTTTATAATGTCTGTTATAAAATCATATCTCAATGAAAATCATAAAATCGGGGTCTGACCCCTCCCTCGGGTCTACCCTGGTCTATCGAGATCATAAGTTATATCATGTGAGACAAGTAGGTGACTATATTAGTAACAACGAGGACCATGGCCATATACTAGTGATCCCTGGCTACACGGTACCTAGTGTGCGGGGTATCACACCTGAAACGGAGGTGGGTCAATCCTGTCGCCAGAACAACATAACATCAGGATTGTGAGGGCAAGACTTGCTGTCTCGTGGCTAATGCCACTCCACTCCAACAATCCCCACGGTACAGCGTACTCCGTGTGACATACACGGTACAACGTACTTCGTGAACCCAATCTCAGTCAGGGGGTGCCTGCAATAGGTTTTATCCACCCATACCAATTATGTCTCAGTATGCACGTGTGGACATATCATTTCACTGTGACACACAGTCTCCAAGAGGTCCCAACACGGCTATATGCATGTAATATAAATCCCTGTGCGAGCGAAGCTCTAGCACGGCTCCATGCATATTCATGATATCAGAAAATCTCGTGCAAGCGAAGCTCTAGCACAGTTTCATAAAAATCAGTAAAATCTACGTACGAGTAGTACTCCAGTACGTCTTTAAAATGAGTTATAAATCCATATAAAACTTTGTGCGAGCAAGCTCCAGCACGATGTTATGCATCAACAAATCAAATTTCGTGCGAGTTACACTCCAGCACGGCTTTATGCATAATCATATCAAAACAGGATGCTAGCTAAGCTCCAGCACCTCTCATGCATGTCAAATCATTAAAACTAGTGCGAGCAAGCGCTCCAGCACCTTTTTATGCATATTAAGTCAAAACAGTCAAAACAGAGTGCGAGCTAAGTTTTAGCACCTCTCATGCATTTCACAATAGTAAAATCAGTGCGAGCAACCGCTCTAGCACATTTCATGCTTATGATGTCACACAAGTCGGTGCGAGCAACCGCTCAAGCACGTTTTATGCACACTCACAAACTCAGATATAGTGCGAGCTATGCGCCAGTACTATCTATTTTCATATAAACTTAATAGTTGGCCCATTTTCCAAATAATTTTCATTTAAATCTTAATAACACTTACGTAGTGTTATATTGTGAAATTTATGCAAATACTGGCCAATCTATCGATTTGCTTTGCTTAAAAACCAAGAAAATTCTTGAAATCTGAAAATTCCATAAATCATGCATTTCATGCATGTCATGCTTTCACCATCCTTAGGTGAATTCCCTCAATAGGGGTAAAATAGTATTTTTACCTATTTCGGGTCCTTAAAATCTTTAATTTATTTCTAGGATCTTTATACATATTCTGTGTATACATACATATTCAGTGTATACAAAATCTATTAAAATACACGTAGCTACCTCTAGCTACTCACACAATTCTCTTACCTCATTTTTCTGTACAGTCTGATCTTTCACTGATGTCTCATCATGCAGTCCGATTTGCTCTTAATCAAATGTTCGAAATTGCGTATAAATATACATCAGGTCAAATACAATACAATTAATTGTATTTCATATTTTCTGGGCTTAATTTAAATCATTGGGCCCGTTTACCCATATTGGACCCGATTGCACCATAATAGGCCTTAATCGGCCTTAAGCTCGTTTTCCACTTACTATTTACATTATCAAGGCCTATTGGGCTCATTGGGCCCATCAGTATTTATTGAGCCTCATTCTAAATTTTCGGATAGCTCAATTAATTATTTATGACAATTTACCTCTGATTCCATAATAAAATTCATTTTATGCGAAAATTAAGTACGTAATTTATGCGATAAATTTCTAACATGCATAAGGATGCAAATTGTTGTAAATAAGGGTTACTTACTCGAGATTCCATGATAGTACGTAAATCGAGCTGACTCGAGCTCTCATTTGACGTCAATTGTCGAGCTACACAATTACATATTTTTCTGGGTCAACTTTCAGTCAGATATTAATCAAATTAAATATTTCAAAATTTAAATCGGTCAATTTTGATCACTTACCGACTTACCCGTAGCTCAATTGCACCACTGGGATTTTTCTCCAATTTTTTCTCTTTTTCTTTTTTCCTTTTTCTCTTTCTTTTTCTTCTTTTCTGGCTGAATTGGTTTAGACCGGTTCGATCCAACCGGTTCAGTCCAGTTTGGCCGGTTCAGGGCTTCGCCGATCGATTCTTCGTCGGCTTCCACCACCAGTAGCTCTGCGGGGTTATCCGGTGAACGGATCTGCCCTCGGTTTCACCATGGCTGGCTGGAAAGTGGCCGGTCCGGCTCTTCTCCCTTTCGACGTCGGTGCCTTCCTCTTTTCTCGCCATTTTCTGACGCTAGCCGCCGTCCCACTAGCCAATTCAACAGCTGATCGGCTGGTCTTCGCGTGGGCTTCCTTCGGTTGGCAGTTGCCAGGCCTAGATCGGTCCCGATCACCAGATTTCCTTTTCTCCCTCTTGGTTCTCTCTTTCACCTTTCACCTGCGTGCCTCCTTGCCGAATATCGCCAGGGGTCGACGTCGGCGTGGGGTTCCTTCAGTCGTTTTCCTGGGCCGATCGTCGATGATTGATGAGGCATCCTCGATTGCCTCGATTTCTGTAAAAATCGCGTTTCGCGATTTTCTACCTCTTTTTATTTATTTATAATTTATTTTTATTAAAATTTTAATCAATTAAAATATTATTAAAAATCCAAAAATATCTAAAAATTTATATTTTATTCATTAAATCAATTAAATGAATTTATCAGTCTTATTTCGTATTTTCGGTATATTTTTCCAATATTTTTGAGATAATTTCCCGAGGTGAAAATTTTGATTAATTCCAATAAATTCATATCTTGATCAATTTAATCTGAAATTTAATTATTTCTTCGTTATTGATCAAGATTTCTCAAATCCATTATTTTTAATGAAATTTTCTTGTCCAATTAATATCGAGTTTCAGTCTTTTGACCGTTTTATCCTTCAACGTGTTCAAGAATTTCATTTCAATCCTTCATTTGACCTTTAAATGCATTCGGGAATTTATATTCGTTCCATTTGTATTTTTCATTCTTGTATAACTCTTCTTATGATTCAATTTACATCATTTGAATCATAATAAATTTCGATAAAAATCGCGTCTTACAATACTGTTGCCCGAGAAGGAGCCTCCCTGCTCCCCAATACCTCTCGACATCAGTTGTTGTTCCTCCTTATTCCAGGTGCCTCGTGGTGTTTCTCAAGGGCGAGAATGCCTTCTACACTACTCCCGCCAATGTTTGAGACAATACTCTTCACAGTGTTTTCCTCCGCAAAAACCATCGACGGTCGAGTTGGCTTGGGGAAACCTGACCCCTACATTTGCTTCAGCTTACCTTTGTTTTCCAAAGCAACTCTTCAAACTCCTCTGTCACACATCTCTCTCTCGGCAACGTTTTCTTCTTCACTACCTACTACCTTACCAGCCTGTGCCATCCCCTGTTCACCTCTGTTTTCGGCTCCCCAATTATCAGTCGAGAGCCTTCGCATCTGCCTCATGCCTCACCTTCTGTTCATGGTTTCTCAGTTTTCCTTATCCTCTAAAACTGCCCAATCGCTATTTTCTTTCCTGTTCTCATCTGTTTCAGCTTCGGTTTCCAGCTTCTACTTCTCTATTTCAGCTTCTCACCTTTGTATTTTCTTCCTCTGTAACTCTCGGTTTCACATCTTCTTCAGCATCCAAAGTTTCCTTGTAGTAGTCCCTTGCTTCCCCACTGTTTCAGTCACCATTTCGGTTTTCTTTCCTTCCCCCGGCTCTTCTAGCTTATCGGTTTGCTCAACTCGCCAACCTCTCTCCCTCTTGCCCAGCTCTCTTCTCTTATTTTTCCTCTGCTTCTCTCTTTCCACTGCTCCCTATTACTCCCCTTTACTGCCTC
The DNA here is from genome assembly GCA_033439115.1 of Firmiana major. Classification (NCBI taxonomy): domain Eukaryota; kingdom Viridiplantae; phylum Streptophyta; class Magnoliopsida; order Malvales; family Malvaceae; genus Firmiana; species Firmiana major. Next base: position 62,390,294 of record CM065897.1, on the reverse strand, counting down.
TGTCCCTCTCGGTTATCTTCCTCGGTTCATCAATTTTGCTTTTCTTTCTTTTCTTACAGACTTTCTTTTTTTCTCGACAGTGTTCTTTGCATCTTCCAACAACTTCTTTTTCTGCTTCTAGTCTAGGCTCACTCTAGTTTCTCCTATCTCAGTTTTTGTTTTAGTTTTCAGAGGAAAAGAAACATCTAATGGCAAATGGCCGAACCACTCCTTCAGCAGACCATCCCCATTTTCACTTGCTTCCTACTGTTCTAGCAGAGTTCGGTGCAAATTCTTGGGTCCTGGTGGATTTCTTGTCCTTTCATCACTGCCAGAACCAGTCCGCTTCAGTCTTTACTGAGCTACTCCTCCAGCTCCTCTGACAGCCCATTCTTTCTATCATGTATATATATATATATATATATATATAATTTTATATGTAGATATATAAATATATATATATATATATTATACATACTTGTAGATATAATTTATATTTGTACAGACATATATATATTTACATACCTATATGTGTATATGTACATACCCTTATACATAATTTGAAGGAATTAATACACAAATGTAAACACACACACACACACATATATATATTCTTATACTTGATAAATTTAAATCAACTAATCTTACTGTTAATGGTTAAAATTGGGTACAATAAAATTCGCGGGGTCTACATTCTCCCCACCTTGGGAAATTTGGTCCCCAAATTTAGGAGTACCTTAGTCCTTAAACATATGTGGTATTTCTCTCGCATTAGACTCTCTAATTCCCACGTGATCTCTTTCGAAGCATGGTACTGCCACAGAATTTTAACCAAAGGAATTGTCTTAAACTGCAATACCTTTTCCTTCCTGTCCAGTATCCGTATCGATTTTTCCACATAGTTCATATCCTCCTTCAACTCTAGTGGTTCATACCTAATCACATGGATCGAATCTGGATGATACTTGCGTAGCATTGAAACGTGGAAGACATTGTGAATACTTGATAATTCTGGCAGTAATGACAACCTGTACGCCTTGTCTCCCACTCGATCTAGGATTTCGAAGGGTTCAATTAAACAGGGACTTATCTTTCCCTTCTTTCCATATCTCATTATGCTATTGGAAGGAGAAACTTCCAGGACACCAAATCTCCTACTGTAAATCCCAAGGACCATCATCTTTGGTCAGCATAACTCTTTTGCTTGTTCTGAGTTGTTCTCAACCTTTTACAAATTAATTAAATATCTTTAGAAACTTGTTTAACCAAATCGGGAACTCAATTTTCCTTTCTTTCCAAATCTTGTTATACCCTATCTTTAAGCCTGTGACATATGAGATTTTTAGTCACAATTTCCATTATATCCCTTATTATCCCCGATTACCAATATATCTTTAGGAGATTTGATAAATCATATTATTCTCCAAATGTGGGGTATATCTCTATAAATGAGTCTCTAACAACATTAATTTCTTTAACTATAGATTATTTGGCACATAATTCTGTTTTTAAATCTCAATAAATTATTAGTACTAAAACTCAAGCTAGTTGCAGCACCTATCTGGGTCTGACCATCCACATCAATACTATGTTTATCATTACGTTGAGTCTGTCTAATTCGATCAAATCAAGTCTAGTTTCTTTTTCAACTCTCAAGCTAGCTACCACAAAATAATGTCAGTGTCATAAGGGAACCTCCACCAGTTGAGGTTCACTAAATATTTCAATAACTTACGTTCCCTAACTAATACATATGCACATATAACACAGTCCTAAGGATACTTCTGCTCGAGGCACTAACTATAGTCATTTCCTTTTTATTATATTAGACAGCCTTTGTGAAATCTAATGTTTAAACCATCATGAACTATAGAATTCCACAATTCTTCACCGCACAAGTAATAGTATACTGACTTCAAACGCGAATATTACGACTGTCAATTTTAATTTATGGGTTATGGGTACTTCTAGACGCTGTCAAGTCTCTTAGGCAGGGTTATATTTTGAAATACCTTTATTAGTCATTCGACTTGACCACATAAACTGGTTATTGATATAAGGGTTCAAGGTTCAGTCCCAATTAAGAAGTAGGATACCAAAACTTATCGATATTCTCATTTATGCAATTCATTTTCAGTTCATATCACTTAATCCAAATTCATTTCACATACCAGAGATATTCCTACCTTGTATACACCTCTTATTCCAACATACCTCGCATTCAGAATTTATCACACTTCAACACTTGTCTCTTTTCGTTTATCAATTATAACGAAATCATTTTCTTACTCAAATTGAGTCTCGCATTCAAAATATAAGCTTATACAATTTACAATCCTTACACTCGATACTTAATTTATATTCCAAAGTCTCCTTATACCCCAAACTCCGAATCAGCTTAACAGTTTTGGGTCTTTCCCTCTGATCTATAATCTCTATTTTGGGAGGATCCAATCGACTCCTGTTTTTGATACAAAACGACCCAGAAAGCTCCGAATCTTCTTAACAATTAATGCTAGTACACTCTAAAGTGGATCACTCGGTCCAATAATCCCCTCTTCATATAGTCCTTGTAATTGCTTTTTTCAGCATTTCTAATTGAATCAAAGCCATTCAGTATAGTGATTTGAATAATTAATTCGATACCATATCTAAATTAATTTTAAACTTCATCTTTCAATTTAGTGATAATTCTGATAGATCATCCGAATATGTATTGAAAAATTCTATGTCTACTGGGGTGTCTTTTTACTCCAAACATGCCCTAACTTTATCAATCATGTAAGCAGTGTGACCTTCACTTATACTTTTTAATTCTATAATTCGTCTTTTCAGTGACTTTACTCTATCACTCTAACTACTTCCTTAGTACATCTCTTTTTTGTCACTCTCTTTACCTTTTCATTTTCTTAGTAACCTCGAAATATACATATCATATCATCACAGTTGCGCCTTACGCACTGCTTGCTCAAAATAACATCCAATGGAGCTAATTTAGCTCGATTGAGGATCTTAGTACCTCCTACGTGTTTTGTGAGACCTGAATTTTCATGCTATTGTTCATTTTAAGATAAATCGAGAAGTTTAAGACTTGTGTAAATGTTTATACAGGACCTAGAAAGATTGAGATGCTCTGGATAGTGGCACGAAGCCCGAGACACGTGTTTCGAGGTAAGATCTCAAATTTAAGTATTTTTAATAAAGTATGATTTTAAGTATGTTATGATGATTAGAAAGTGAAACTAATACATTAGAAGTTGAAAATTTAGTAAAACTCGGGTTTACACTAAACCGAGCAAATAAGCCTAGAAATAGAAATAAATTCGAAATAAATTCTAAAAATTCACGAAAATTATTCTGAGGCTATAGGAAATTATTATAAGGCATAATTTACATGAGGAATGAAAATTGAGTGGAGATATGGAGGTTTCGGTGATCAAATAAATTTTTAAAGTAAACCGAAAACCTTAAGTTACATTGTTTGGTAATGACCAAGTTGTGTAAAATGGGCCCAATCGAGAAAATTTTCTTAAACAGGTGGGCCCCAAATTTTTATAAGAGATACTAGAGACATAGTAGCACACTTGAGAAGTGGAAATTTGGAAGAAAATGAGCCAGAGCTATTTTTCATGGATTTTCTAAAACTGACCAGTGGGATGCCCCAACCTAGTGAACTGGATACCTATCAGGAAAAGCCCAATTTTGACCCATTTACAGATCGAATTTTGACCCTATCAGTTTCCTTTCATTCAGTAACTTAATTTTCAATAAAACACAGTCAGATATACCCGTTTGTATCTAATTAATGTATAGTAATGCTGGGGATGTGAACTTTCTAAATTTTCTCTTACTCCAAATATTGACTCGTATCAGGCCAACCTCGCTCTGATACCAACTCTGTAACGACCCAAATTTACAGACATTTTGGTTACAAGTCTATATTAAGTTAGAACAATAACTTAATCTGATTAATTTTCTTTCTTAGTCACAAATTTTAAACAAAATATATATTCACATTCCCCAGACGCATCTTGTATGCATTATTGTACTTACAAAAATTTTAGAGACAAAAGAATTGTTTAAACCTGAGTATACCTTTGATGCAGAAATATGCTTCGTGGAATCATAACTGCGTGAATTGTCTTACTAATGGAAGCGGTCCACACTACAATGAGGCCCTGTGGAGGAAAGTAAGGGGGTGAACTGAACATGCTCAGTAAGAAAAACCTCATAGCAGGTAGATAAATACATTACTGAAAAAATATATATCTTTATATTTGCCAAATCCGGAATATTTTCACAAAGTATACAGATGATTTGGTAATTTGTCAGATACCAGAGTCAGAATTCGAAAAACAGATTTAATATTTGTAGTGTAATATTTTACTGTGGTAAATACAAAAAATTTCAGAGCTTCCATGTCACACCCCGTGACTTAACCTCAAATGTAAATGCGCAATTGTGAGATCTGAGAATTTTAGATATATTTTAATGATGTAATAAGAACTTGAAGTGTAAATTATTGAGCTAGATGAATTGTGGGAATTATAATTGGAGATTTTTATGTTAAGTGTGTAAAATAAGCATGAAGTATGAGGACAGATCGATCTGGGAGAAGGAGAGATCGATCTGGTGAGTTAAAAATGACGAGGAAGGAGGAATTTGAGGAGCAGATCGATCTCCAATGGAAGAGATCGATCTCCAAATGATTCTGTTTGAGAAATGATAGATCTCATGAGGAAGAGATCGATCTCCAAATGATTCTGTTTGGGAGAAGATCGATCTCCTTAGGAGCAGATCGATCTCATAAAGCCATAAAGAGATCGATCTCACCCTTCGACAGATCGATCTCCTAGGCATAAAATTGCCCAGATCGTCCCCAAAATTTCAAACGCAGATCGATCTCATCAAGAGGCAGATCGATCTCCTACCTCCAGTCTATATAAGGAACCCGTGTTTTTCTCCTGCAAACTCACTTTCTCTCTCTTCCAAACCCATTTCCACCGAAAACCTAACTTTCTCACTCATCCAAATCACCCATTTTCGGTCGAATCAGAGGTTGTGGCAAGAAGGAAAGTTGTTCCTCATCAAAGGGAGAACAACATACTTGGAAATCGAAGGACGAATCGGATCGAGGCGTGGGTTGTGCGTCTCACAAGCTTTGGGTAATTTCTAAACCTCGATCTTGATATTTGAGATGATTTTGATGATATTGGTGGTTGTCATTGAGTTGAAATAGTTGAGAAATGATTAGGGATTGAGGAAATTACAATGTAGTTGGAGTAATGTTGATATTTGACAATTTTGGTAATTTTAGGAATTTTGAGCTATAAATGAAAATTTAGACAAATGTGGTGAATTAGCGTAGATGATTTAACATGAGAAATATAGGACGTTGAGCTATTGTGAATGAGGTTGTAGTTTAGGGTAGAGTTACGAGAATCGAGAGATTTGAGGAGTTATGAGCAATTATGCTCGGTTTTGAGAATTGAGGTTTATGAAATAATTGAGTATTGATGTTTTAACATCGTTTGGACAGCTCGGGAGTTCCAGAGTGGAATGCGAGGCTAGTCCATGATACGGGGGAAACAATTGCACTATACGAGGTGCAAAGAGGTAAGGGAAATCTAAACCATTTGTGTATGTGAATTGTAAACTATTTTAGCATGAATTGTGGTTTATAAAACAAGCATGTTGGGTTTTGTGTTGAGATTAAATTGCACACGATTTTTATAGCCGGTTGGAGCCCAATGTTTTTATGAGTTTATAACTGGGCTCTACGTTAAGGCAATATCGAGATTTGAGAAATGTGTGCGTGCTTTGCCGGTTAGAACTCAGTTTTATTATGTTTTGTGTTGAGAACAAAACGATTTCAAATGAGTTTTATGAGAGAAAAACCATCATGAGTTCTACGTGAAGGCAAACCAGTCTTATGTGATAAGACTTAGGTGTGTAGTTGTGAGTACACACCGGGCATTGCTCTGGTAGCATGTAAGCCCGACTTCTCCTCCGTTCTGGTAACGTGAGACTAACCTATTCTATGGCTATGCCACGTATACTTGGTGGCCGTTGCCACGTGAGAAACCCCATTGGTGGCTGTGCCACGTTATACCCCATTGGTGGCTGTGCCACGTTATACCCCATTGGTGGCCATTGCCACGTTGAGAAACCCTATTCTGTGGCTATTCCACGCGAGAAATTAAATCAGTGGCTGTGCCACATGTGAATTTAAATCAGTGGCTATGCCACGTGTGTTTAGTGGCTGTGCCACGTGCATTACTATTTCAGTGATTTTATCACGTATTTAAGAAAGCGTTTATCGCATTGTTTTCACATGCTTTGTTATTGCTCTAGAGTGAGCCTTTTACTTCATGTTTTCACATGACTTGAGACATGAGAATGTCGTTTTAAGTACTTTCATGCTATGGTTTTCAAATGAGTTTCACATACAAATAAACATTGTGTGATGTACATTTTGGTTTATGAAATGAGTTCCTCACCCCCTACTGAGCGATTTAGAAGCTCACCATGTTTTCTTTCCCCCCAGAGTTCTTCAAGTGAAAAAGGATCTCCCTGCGACGTACGGAGTAGTGGTTAGTGGAGGATTCGAGCTCCTGGCCATATATATTGTATCTTGAGGTATATTTTATCTTTTCATGTACCCAGACTATTATTGTAATTGCAGACACTTGATGTATAACATTTATGGGATGTATTAGGATTAATTAACTTGAGATGGATTAATGTATTTGATATGATTTATAAATTCTATTGATAAGATCCTGAGGAATGATGATTATGATGATGTATGACACTGCACAGGAATGCACCTTTAATTGCGAATTAACGAGTAAAAAGTTTTAAATTAGCCCTATTTTCCGCATTTTCGGGGCGTGACAGAGTTTTCTTGGTATCAGAGCTTAGGGTGTCTAGTACTGTCAGTGTCGATTAAGTGGAATAGAATACATCCCATGTGCCTGTAATAGTCTGGTCATGAACTGAAATTGAGGATTGAGATTTCAATCAATTTTGATATGTACGCGCAGGAGACGAGTTGAGATAGAGAATGAGTAAACGACGAGGTCGTTCGAGGAGGCAGGCAGAGTCCCCTCCGCCACCTGTCCCACAACCAGAGAGTCCTAACTCTCGATTTAATCGGATTGAGACCGATGTGAGGCAAGGTTTTGAGCAGATGGCAGCGTTATTCGCGCAACACTTTGGAGTTAATGCCTCGGATACTACCCCTACACCACCACAAGGACCTCCCATACCCCCAGTGCCTCCCATCACTCAGCCTGAGGACAGAAGTATGGTCCGACTAAAGGATTTTCTGAAGATGAATCCACCTGCATTTAAGGGAAAGAAGGATCCTACAGAGACTGAGGAATGGTTGACGGAATTGAGAGTTATATTTGATTTTCTAGGGTGCACCGATGCTGAGAGGGTCAGTATGAGTGCCTATATACTGAAGGGGAGAGCTCGAGATTGGTGGGGTATGACCCAGGGTATTCTGATGTCCAGCCAGGATGTAATTGGTTGGGAAGAGTTCCAGACAGCCTTTAGGACCCAATATGTACCACGAGTCGCCCAGAGAAAGAAACAAGCTGAGTTTTTGAGTTTGGTACAGGGTGACATGTCTGTGGATGACTATGAGAGCCAATTCACAGCGCTATTGAGATATGACCCAGAGACCTTCAAGAGTGAAGAGCTCCGCACAGAGAAGTTTGTGTATGGGTTGAAGCCTGTTATCAGAGATAGATTGATAGGGCTATGTATTACGGAGTTTAGAGATGCTCTGAGATGAGCACAAGAGATTGAAAGAGGAATTGAGATGGTACAATCCCAGAATGAGCTCAGAGCGGTGAACAGAGATAAGGGCAAGAGGCCAGCACTATTCCAAACGGAGGCTCGGAGAGGTTCCTTCAGAAGAGGAAGGATTGAGGTACAGAAGGACAGATTGGAGAGACCCAGAGACTATCCTATTATCAAGGAGACCCCTTGATATGTCAGGACGGAGATAAGGGTTTGTAGAGACTGTGGCCGATCGCATGAGGGAAGTTGTACTGGGTCGATCCGTGGATATTTTAGATGTGGTGACATGGGTCACAGAGTGAAGGACTGTCCCCAACCTCAGATACCACATGCTTCGGAGCCCACTAGACAACAGCCTCAGAGAGTGGATCCCCGGAGACGGGCCACTGCGGCAGAGAAAGGGAAGAAACCTGTGGCACAGGGACGTGTGTTTGCCCTGGATAAGGAGACCGCAGACACTTCGGCAGAAACTATAAGAGGTACACTCTCTGTCTGTAATCATAAGGCTCATGTGTTGATTGATTCAGGATCCACGCATTCGTTTATTTCTGAGCATTTTGCATGTAGATTAAACTTGAAGTTTGAACCTCTAGAATATATACTACATGTAAATACCCCTATGCGTGAATCTCAGAGAACTGAGTTAATCTGTAGAGGATGTGAAATAAAGGTGGGAGATAGAGTGATGTTAGCATATCTAATCATGTTGAATATACATGGGTTTGATATAATTCTGGGGATAGATTGGTTGACAACCAATCGAGTGAGTTTAGACTGCTACACTAAGATTGTAACTTTCTCCCTACCTGAACCTTACAGTGTACAATTGATATATTGAGGGAATGAATATTGGGATTTCTAGTAAGTAATTTGAGAATTTTGATATTATTTTGGAGAATATTAAATATGATTATTCATGTGAAGGTTATGAGACACTCATCTCAGACGATGAGCGAGAACATCCGAGGATTGAGGATATACCTGTGGTTTGCGAATTTCTGGATGTTTTCCCAGATGAATTGCCAGGTTTACCACCAGAGAGAGAGCTGGAGTTTACCATTGATTTGGTACCAGATACTCAGCCGATCTCTAAACCTCCTTACAGGATGGCATTAGTGGAACTTGAGGAATTGAAGAGACAACTACAGGAGTTATTGGATTAAGGGTTTATTAGACCCAGTGTTTCGCCGTGGGGAGCGCCAGTACTATTTGTTAAGAAGAAGGATAGTAGTCTCAGATTATGTGTAGACTACCGGTTGTTGAATAAAGCCACGGTGAAGAATAAATACCCACTACCCAGGATTGATGATCTACTGGATCAGCTAAGAGGGGCATCAGTCTTTTCTAAGATTGATTTGAGATCGGGCTATCACCAATTGAGGATCAAGGAAGAAGATATTCCAAAGACGGCCTTCAGGACGAGGTATGGCCATTACGAATTCCTGGTGATGTCCTTTGGATTGACGAACGCCCCTGCAGCATTTATGAGGTTGATGAATGAAGTGTTTAGAGACTATCTAGATAAATTTGTGATAGTCTTTATTGATGATATCCTGGTATACTCTCGGTCGTATGAGGAGCATACACAGCATTTGTGGTTAGTACTTCAAATACTCCGAGATAGGCAATTATACGGAAAGCTTAGTAAGTGTGAGTTTTGGTTGAACCGGATAGCTTTCCTTGGTCATATAGTCTCAGAGGAAGGGGTATTAGTGGACCCAAGTAAGGTGGAGCCTGTGCTTAATTGGGAGAGACCGAGGACAGTTACTGAGGTACGAAGCTTCCTTGGTTTGGCAGGGTATTACAGAAGATTTGTGGAAGGATTTTCAAGGATTGTCGCTCCTTTGACTAAACTCACGCGCAAAGAGACTCCATTTATATGGACTGATCAATGTGAGCTCAGTTTTCAGGAATTAAAGAGGAGATTGACAGCGGCACCTGTGTTAACTATTCCTGAGGGATCAGGAGGATTTTCGGTGTATAGTGATGCATCTCATCAAGGATTGGGGTGTGTGCTTATGCAACACGGAAGAGTAGTCGCATATGGATCGCGACAGCTGAAAGACCATGAGCGGAATTACCCTACGCATGATTTGGAGTTAGCCGCTGTGGTATTTGCTTTGAAGATCTGGCGACACTACTTATATGGGGAAAGATTCCAGATCTTCACTGATCACAAGAGTTTGAGATATCTCTTTGATCAGAAAGAGTTAAACATGAGACAAAGGAGATGGATGGAACTCCTTAAGGATTATGACTGCGAGATTCTATATCATCCGGGTAAGGCGAATGTAGTTGCTGATGCCCTGAGCAGGAAGAGTATGATATCTGCTATGATGATCAGGGAATGGGATTTGTTAGAACAGTTCGTCGAACTTCGGATCAGAGTTAAAGAGGTAGAGACTGGATTTTTGGCTAGCCTGCGGATAGAGCCCAGGATCATGGATCAGATTAGAACTGGGCAGCGCAGTGATCAGAGATTGATAGATATGGTTAGCCAAGCTGAGCAGAGTTCGCAGTCGGATCTCACCATCAGTGAGGACGGATTATTGAGGTTCAAAGGGCGGATTTGTGTACCGGACGATGATACCCTAAAGAGACAGATACTGAGAGAATCCCACTGCTCGCGATACACCATGCACCCAGGGAGTACTAAGATGTACCGAGACTTGAGAAAGGTGTATTGGTGGAGTGGTATGAAGCGAGATGTGGCAGAGTATGTGGCCAGGTGTTTAGTATGCCAGCAAGTGAAAGCTGAGCATCGGAAGCCCGGAGGACTACTACAGCCTTTACTGTACCTACCTGAAAATGGGAGCATGTCACTATGGACTTTATTATGGGTTTACCGAGGACCCGAAGAGGTCATGACGCTATATGGGTTATAGTGGATAGATTGACCAAGAGTGCACACTTTCTTGCCATCAAGAGCACAGATACTATGGATGCCTTAGCTGAGCTGTATGTCAGTGAGATAGCTAGATTACATGGAGCTCCAGTGAGTATTACTTCTGATAGAGATTCTCGATTTACTTCCAGATTTTGGACCCAGTTTCAGGAGTCCATGGGATCTCGATTGAGTTTCAGTACCGCCTATCATCCTCAGACAGATGGTCAGTCAGAGAGGACTATTCAGACCTTGGAGGATATGTTGAGGGCGTGTACGATGGATTTTAAGGGATCATGGGATGATCACCTGCCCCTAGCAGAGTTTGCATACAATAACAGCTATCATGCGAGTATTGGAATGGCACATTTTGAGGCTCTATATGGTAGGAGGTGTAGATACCCTGTGGCTTGGGAAGAAGTCGGTGACAGAAAGATAAATGCCCCCGAGCTTGTTGAGCAAGCTGTACAGAGTGTGAAACTCATATGTGAGAGGTTACGGGCTGCACAAAGTAGACAGAAAAGCTACGCGGATGCGCGTAGACGGCCACTCGAGTTTGAGGTTGGTGATGCAGTATTTTTGAGAATATCACCGAGTAAGGGTATCATGCGATTTGAGAAGAAAGGGAAATTGAGTCCTCGATACATAGGACCATTCGAGATTCTTGAGAGAGTGGGAGAGGTAGCTTACAGATTAGCATTACCCCCACAGATGTCCAGAATACACAACGTTTTTCATGTGTCTATGTTGAGGAAGTATCACCCGAACCCTTCTCATGTCATAGAGTATGATGAGATGGACATACAGGAGGACATGAGCTACACTGAGGAACCCGTCCGGATTCTCGATAGAAAGGAGAAGGTACTGAGAACCAAGAGCATCCCATTAGTGAAAGTTTTGTGGAAACATCACTCAATGGAAGAGGCAACTTGGGAACTAGAGAGTCTCATGAAGGAGAAATACCCCAATCTATTTGACTAGTTGAGTTGAATTTGGAGGACCAAATTCTTTTTAAGGTAGGGAGGATGTGAGATCTGAGAATTTTAGATATATTTTAATGATGTAATAAGAACTTGAAGTGTAAATTATTGAGCTAGATGAATTGTGGGAATTATAATTGGAGATTTTTATGCTAAGTGTGTAAAATAAGCATGAAGTATGAGGACAGATCGATCTGGGAGAATGAGAGATCGATCTGGTGAGTTAAAAATGACGAGGAAGGAGGAATTTGAGGAGCAGATCGATCTCCAATGGAAGAGATCGATCTCCAAATGATTCTGTTTGAGAAAGGATCGATCTCATGAGGAAGAGATCGATCTCCAAATGATTCTGTTTGGGAGAAGATCGATCTCCTTAGGAGCAGATCGATCTCATAAAGCCATAAAGAGATCGATCTCACTCTTCGACAGATCGATCTCCTAGGCATAAAATTGCCCAGATCGTCCCCAAAATTTCGAACATAGATCGATCTCATCAAGAGGCAGATCGATCTCCTACCTCCAGTCTATATAAGGAACCCGTGTTTTTCTCCTGCAAACTCACTTTCTCTCTCTTCCAAACCCATTTCCACCGAAAACCTAACTTTCTCACTCATCCAAATCACCCATTTCTGGCCGAATCAGAGGTTGTGGCAAGAAGGAAAGTTGTTCCTCATCAAAGGGAGAACAACATACTTGGAAATCGAAGGACGAATCGGATCGAGGCGTGGGTTGTGCGTCTCACAAGCTTTGGGTAATTTCTAAACCTCGATCTTGATATTTGAGATGATTTTGATGATAATGGTGGTTGTCATTGCGTTGAAATAGCTGAGAAATGATTAGGGATTGAGGAAATTACAATGTAGTTGGAGTAATGTTGATATTTGACAATTTTGGTAATTTTAGGAATTTTGAGCTATAAATGGAAATTTAGACAAATGTGGTGAATTAGCGTAGATGATTTAACATGAGAAATATAGGACGTTGAGCTATTGTGAATGAGGTTGTAGTTTAGGGTAGAGTTACGAGAATCAAGAGATTTGAGGAGTTATGAGCAATTATGCTCGGTTTTGAGTATTGATGTTTTAACATCGTTTGGACAGCTCGAGAGTTCCAGAGTGGAATTCGAGGCTAGTCCGTGATACGGGGGAAACGATTGCACTATACGAGGTGCAAAGAGGTAAGGGAAATCTAAACCATTTGTGTATGTGAATTGTAAACTATTTTAGCATGAATTGTGGTTTATAAAACAAGCATGTTGGGTTTTGTGTTGAGATTAAATTGCACACGATTTTTATAGCCGGTTAGAACCCAATGTTTTTATGAGTTTATAACTGGGCTCTACGTTAAGGCAATATCGAGATTTGAGAAATGTGTGCGTGCTTTGTCGGTTGGAACTCGGTTTTATTATGTTTTGTGTTGAGAACAAAACGATTTCAAATGAGTTTTATGAGAGAAAAGCCATCATGAGTTCTACGTGAAGGCAAACCAGTCTTATGTGATAAGACTTAGGTGTGTAGTTGTGAATACACACCGGGCATTGCTCTGGTAGCATGTAAGCCCGACTTCTCCTCCGTTCTGGTAACGTGAGACTAACCTATTCTGTGGCTATGCCACGTATACTTGGTGGCCGTTGCCACGTGAGAAACCCCATTGGTGGCTGTGCCACGTTATACCCCATTGGTGGCCGTTGCCACGTTGAGAAACCCTATTCTGTGGCTATGCCACGCGAGAAATTAAATCAGTGGCTGTGCCACGTGTGAATTTAAATCAGTGGCTATGCCACGTGTGTTTAGTGGCTGTGCCACGTGCATTACTATTTCAGTAATTTTATCACGTATTTGAGAAAGCGTTTATCGCATTGTTTTCACATGCTTTGTTATTACTCTAGAGTGAGCTTTTTACTTCATGTTTTCACATGACTTGAGACATGAGAATGTCGTTTTGAGTACTTTCATGCTATGGTTTTCAAATGAGTTTCACATACAAATAAACATTGTGTGATGTGCATTTTGGTTTATGAAATGAGTTCCTCACCCCCCTTACTGAGCGATTTAGAAGCTCACCCTATTTTCTTTCCCCCCAGAGTTCTTTAAGTGAAAAAGGATCTCCCTGCGACGTACGGAGTAGTGGTTAGTGGAGGATTCGAGCTCCAGATATATATTATATCTTGAGGTATATTTTATCTTTTCATGTACCCAGACTATTATTGTAATTGCAGACACTTGATGTATAACATTTATGGGATGTATTAGGATTAATTAACTTGAGATGGATTAATGTATTTGATATGATTTATAAATTCTATTGATAAGATCCTGAGGAATGATGATTATGATGATGTATGACACTGCACAGGAATGCACATTTAATTGTGAATTAATGAGTAAAAAGTTTTAAATTAGCCATATTTTTCGCATTTTCGGGGCGTGACAGCAATGTTAAGCGGAATCGTGCTATAAAATAATGTAAATGTCTCTATGGATCGGTTTACTTCTTGTTTTGTGTCCAATGTAGGAAATCATGCTACTCTTTAAAGAATGTAAGAATAATTGTGAACCATCATGTTCGGGAAAAACAGATTTTCTTCCAAATATTAGCATAATGATATAAATTCAGAAACTAAACTCTCCTGCCAAATACAAGTTGCGTACCACACAACCACAATTTAATAAACACTGAAGCATAGTATAGTTGAATCTCAACTCAATTAGTAACACATAACCACAAACTTATATATATATATAGTTAATTGTTTGAAAATGAAAAAGGAGTAGCCTAAAAAATTAAACCATTACATCAATGACTTTACAATACATCATCTAACTGACACATCTCACAAAATACAACTGTGCGTACATGATCTGAAATAACATGCATATACATATATATATATGTGTCACCGTCGCATATACCTCGGTAGACCAAAAAGTTGCTCACTAGGCTGATGGAGTCAACAAGAACGTGAAGCTCGCCCCACGAATCTAATCTGAAAGGTGTTTGGAAAAGAGGGGTGAGCAACTACACGCTTAGTAAAAAATTTACATAACCGAAACTAGTAAAACACCATGCAAACACACCATACAGTGGTAAATTATGATAATTATGTAAAGACGTCATGCACATTTCATTAAAGAAAATATTACTTATGCTTCAATTGATACATGCTTGCATAGCTAAAATTATGCATCGTTGAACAAATTTAAGTTACAAGAGAAATACTTAGAAATTCTCAAATCTGACACACTTGTCAAAATGTGCAATTCTGTCAAAATACATGCATGGGCAAAGCTTAAATAACTCAATACAACTGGATGAGAATATGGCAATTTCTGCAACTAGACATGGAACTAAGTACTCAAACAATATCACCAATATCAATGAAAACACCTATGGCCATAGTGACTACCGCCTTATCCTAACGGATCAAGTTCCGGACTAGGGTACTGAAGATGAGATCAGGGTCTAACAGTATTAGTTAGCAATAATGCCTCAATGCCACAAAGGCATCCCTGTGAAGCAGTTGGCACCGTAGGGCAATCACACAGAACCTCCTACCAGGTGCTAGAGATGGCTCTCACAGGATAAGACTGCCACACAAGCATAAACAGGGTCACCAACAATCTCAAAAATCTCCACGATGGGTTCATAATATAATTTATCAAATCAAACCAAATTCACAATTCCAAAGTTTTGGGGAAAACAACCCATTGATATAAAAACATGTACCGTCATTTCAAAAATCAACATGTATACAATTCTTGTAACTTTATGCTTTCTCCAAAACACAGTCAAAGAGCCCATGCAAACAACTTTACATTCGTCAACAAAACTGAATGAGGTGATAAAATTGATAGTAAAATGCTTGCACACATATGATTTATAACACCTTAGAATATATTTTACAAAACATTCAACTTTCATGGTATAATAAGGATTTAGTCCATAGTGATGCAACTGAACAATAATTGCAGAAAACCGGTAAAGTGAGGTAAGGTAGATTTTAAATTTAATTACGGCCTAGCTAACTAACTAAACTAACAGTTTACGTTTCCGTGTAAAAATCTTAACTAATCCTAGGGCATTTTACTAACCGCAGCCACATAAATCCCTTACCATATAAAGCGTCGCGCACAACTTTACCCTTATCGCCTTAGGCACGCATATATGCGCCTAAGCTTTCTTGACGCCTGATGAGGTAGTTGCTGTAAGAACAAAGTGTCATTTAACGTTCATGCATAACCAAATATAATTTCAGCAACATTTAATACTCATATTATCAAATTCCAATATTATATCTTATCCTCCTCACTCTTCCCCATAGTTGCCCAATCGATTTTCACCTCTTGAAATCACCATTATCATCCTTTGAACATATCTCGTAACATATTTTAAAGTTTAAATTTTGAAATTTACAGCAAACAAACTATTTCCAATCATACTTAGTGGTCGAACACTCACTCTCTATTTTCACACTTAAATTTTGGTAAAGCTTAAATATCAGCTTGGTAAATTGTAATTCTAATCCAATTACGCATTAATCTACCATTCAAAACAGAGTTAATCATTTTCCCTAAAAATCCCCAAATTTCAAAATCTCCATGTTATCTTCATCATGGCCGAAACTTACACTTAACCATCCCTACTCAATAGCTTAATTTTGGTGATACAAATCATGAAATTATGTTATTCTTACTATATTTTACTGACTTAATCCTTAAATTTCAGCAAAGAAAGTTGTTCCCAAACATTTCAAAATGTCCGAACCTAATCTTCTATATTCACTTGACATTCCAACGATTGATTGACATTGCTATACCAACTAGTAAATTCTTATAATTTCAGCTAAGGTGAATCTAAATTCTGACTTTTATCCTTATTCACCACATGCAAACCAATGTATGTACTGATTTCATGATAATTTTATAATATAACTCTCAAAACCAATTGTAACATGAAATCTCCAAATTTTCCTCCCTTGGCCGAGCACTCAATTTCACCATTCATATACAATTTCCAGCACTGTTTTGTAATTACTTATGAAACATTTAGTTCATCATCTAAGCATTATAAATTTACCCAAATACATAAAAATCTTGGCTTAAATTCAGATTTCCCCCAATTACATGAACTCTAGACTTTTCCACATTTAAATTCTGTATTTTTTACTACAATTTCACATTATATATTTCAGAATTTATAATTGCTTATGAATTTACATATAAGAAGAGTCAATTTACCTTTGTCCTTGTTGTGGCCAAACCTATGAATCAACTCCCAAAATTCTGCCTAGCCATTTACCAAACCCTCCACTCACTGACGCCTACTCTCTAAATCAGTTTGTAAACTTTTGTTCTCCCCTTAAATTTCAGCAAATCCACACTCTTTCACTCCTTGGGTATTCACAGTTTCAACATGCAGGTTCGATTTCACAATTTTTTTTCCTGGCTGTTTCAGGTTGTAGGCTGGTGAAGAGGGGTAAAACATGAATCAAGCTTGCTGTTGGAAGGATTGATTTTCTGTTGGAAGAAAGGAATGCGTGCAGGACTGGAAATAAAGAGTTTAGGCTGCTGGCAATGTGTTTAATCGATTAAACAAAAAGGGAAATTGGATTTATGCGTGCAGAAATAGAATGGTGAGTTCTGGTTGCTGGAATATGCTGACAGATTCACGGTTTCAACATGCATGTTTGGGTTTCATCGATTTTCTTAACTGTTTCGGTAATAGGTTTGTAAAAGGAATAATAACGTGAACTATGGCAGATTATTGAAGGGTTTTATTTTCTATTTTCTTTGCTGTTTTGGAACAGCTTTTGAAGGAAAAAAAAAAGGCTGGTAACGTGAGAGGAAGTGAAGGATTTGTAAGGAAATATTCTGATTATTTGAAGTGTGGAAAAAAAAAAAAGAAATGTAAGGCTGGATTCTCTGTTTTGCAGCAAGAGTGGCGTGAATTGAGAGCATAAGTGAGGGGAAAGGGATATTTTCTGGTTTTGGGAAACAGAACATGAGGAAAAGGAAGGTTGTTACGTGAGATGAAGAAAAAAGATGGAATTGTGAGAGTGGCTGGCAACGTCACTCTTTTATTTTTTTACCAATACATATATTTATATTTCCAGATTTTACTTTCTATAATATATATAAATATATATTTTTATATTATGAAAATTATTAGATTGTATGGTTTCCTTCATATGCCTATATTTTCCAATTACACTTAAGTTTTCAAATTTCCTATTTTAAGCCTCACTAATTAATTTTCCTACTTTTATTATTTTTGGTAGACTTGGTTTTCTAACTTGTTCAGGCACCCACCAATTCATTTATTGTGTTCAGACCATACAATTTATCATTGCTGTATTTTATTTATACTAGATTTTAATTTCCAGAGTTATTATTTATACTTACCTACTATGCCAATATCTCAAACATCTCTACATTTCCTAAACTAAAATGCACTAAAGTTATTTTATACTAAGTGGCGTGAACCCAGAAAATAACTATCCTAACTTAATATATTTTATCTCCTAATTAACTTGGTTAGATTACCTAAATTTTAATCATCTTAATTAATTTATCCTTGATAAATTCTATTTAACCGAATGTGAGACCCCGTATACGTATAGTTGTAATGTGTGTAATTGGATCAAATGAAAGTGAATGGACTTGTAATGTAAAGTATAATTGATATAAGTTCATGGATTCAATGTACATATGTGTAATATGATTTGTAATGTACATACAAATTTCATTGTGTATGAATATGATGGAAAGAGTTCTTATAAGTGATGAATGTGATAAGAACTCAAAATGAGTTGTGTGGTAAATGGAAGGAAGTTGCATGAAAATTAATGATTCCATTTGGTTTTATATAGTATACCTTTGGATATAGAAGTAATGCACACAAGTTTCAATGTGAATAAGGTATGAATGGATGTCATTTTCAAGTCATAAAGGTGGATGGATAGAAAATGGCTATGACAGCAAATTAAGGACATTTGGGTGTAAGTTGCAGTAGGAAAACTGTAAAAAATCTAGAAAATATGAAGGTCATATCGATCTCATAGGATGAAAGATCATTCTGGAAGAGCCAGAATGCTCTTATTTAAGCAATGGAATAGAGCAGATCGATCTCCCATGGGGCCAGATCGATCTCTTAAACATTCTGTAAAGAAAAGATCGATCCTTAAGCATACAGATCGATCGCCTTAGCTCTCTGTTTGGAGCAGATCGATCTCAAGCTTCGACAGATCGATCTCATGCTTAAAATGCCATGAAAAATAGGGAATTAAGGGGACCAGATCGATCTCCTCCTAGTGCAAATCGATCTCCTCAAGCTATTTCTATAAAAGGAGCGTTGAAATCTAAAATGTTTGGGAAAACAACATCACCCTTCCATTTTTCACCCAAAACCTAGATTTATCTCTCTAAAATAAGCCATTTCCAGTAAGAATTGAGGGGAGGCTATTAGGTACCAAGTTGTTCATCTTGAGGAGGAGAACAACATAGTTGAAACTCAAAATCCCATTGTTGGTATTGAAGGAGCTAAGGATATTGTCATTTGGAGCAAGAAGAGAAAATCTGATTTGGTAAGTTTCTAAAACTCCAACCTAAGTACATTGTCTATTAAATTGATTTTGGAGTTGATTGGCATGTATATGGATGATAGAAATCATCTAGAAAGCAATGGAACACATATAACCTAGAAAATGGAATGCCTCTAGTGTGAGAAAATGTGATTTGGGGAGTTGGTGGCTTATGGGTCATGATAAGTTGTAATGTGGAAGATTAGAAATTGGTAAATGAAGCTACATTGTGGGTTTTGTGAATTGATGAGAATGAGCACATGTAGTGTTTGATAATATGCCATAATGAAGGAAATTTATGAAAAATGAACATTATGACCTTAACATCGATTTAATATCGATTTGGAATGAGTTAATAGGCCTAAAGAAATCCATAGACTCGAGCTATGGGTAAAGTAATAAAACGAGACTTCATAAGCGTTAATAGAGACTATAAGTCGAATCGACTATAGTAAACGCGAGAGTTGGATTATAATGGGCTAAAACGTTGTGGAATACGTTTATGTACAATTTCATAGAGTTTGTTGGAGACGAATCAAACCGTACGAGTAAGCAGCTCTAAGGAAGTGGAATCACACATCGCGATTCCAGGTAAGGGAATTTTGTTAGTATATAGAGGCAGCTGCTCGTATTTTGAACTCGTGGGTGTATAGGGCTTTGAAAATGTACATGAGTTTGTGAAAATGTGGTTGACAACGTATGAAAATTATTACCAGTATTTGGTGAAACTTGGTTGTTGAAGTGGTATTATAAAGAAATGGGATAGTAAGGCTAATAATTGCATAAATAAAGTGTTTTGAATGCTTTCACAAAATATGCGTTTTGTTTTCAGCGAATTGATAGATAGGCTGGCTATTGTTGTTTGATGTTGTGTGATAGCACATGTGAAGTGCTAAATGTGTTTTGAGATTGGTTTTGAATGTTCATGAGCCGCCTATCGTGTTTATGTGAATTACACCATGCTGGAGCCTAGCTTGCATCGGGTATTGATGTTTTTATATGTTTGAAACGTGTTGGAACTTAGCTCGCACTTTGGTTTGAAACTATGATGATGCTTTATAAACCGTATTAGAGCTTTTGCTCATACGTAGATTTTGAGTGGTTTTCTTATGCATATAACCGTACTGGAGCAATGCTCGTAGGTGGTTTCTTTATATTTTTATGCATAAATGCCTACTATAGTGTTGCTCGTACGAGGTGATTTATTTTGATGCATGAATTCATGCTAGAGCGTAGCTCGCGCTGGTTTTCACACTGTGGCATATATGAGGCTATGGTGAGAGTGATACGGATTGGTGTTCAGGAACCCAACAGGCCTAACAGACTTCTTGAGTGGGATGAGGGTGAGGGGCTAGGACCTAACGTAATCCATTCAGGAAACCCAATATGCCTAACAGACCACTTGAGTGGGGTGAGGGTGAGGGGCTAGGACCTAAATCAGGAAACCCAACAGGGGCGAGCAAGGCCATGAGGGGCTAGGACCTGGTATTAAGAATACTCCCACGTGCACTTGAGACTAGAGGTTTCACTCGGTATGGGGTAGATAAGGCCTAATGCAGGCACCCCCAACCATGTTTTGGGTCCGTGAAGTACGATGTACCATGTATATCAGATGAAGTTCGATGTACCGCGTAGTGGTTACTTGATTTGAGAAAGTCTGGCGGAGAACTAACCCACCTTCATACAAGCATGATACCCAACACACCGAGATCCGTGTGGTCTGGGATGATATGTGGCATAGTTGGCAAACATAGTCAGTTGAGATATAGTGACCTGTCTCCTTGCTTGATTTATATAATACCATATGGTTTTGAATACTTAAGTGTGATTTTGACTGTCTAGGGTAGACCCGAGGGGGGGTCGATGTCACGCCCCGAAAACGCGAAAAATAGGACAAATTTAAAAACTTTTTACTCATCAAATCACAATTAAGGGTGCATTCTTGTACAATGTCATACATCATCATACTTATCATACCTCAGGATCACATCATTAGATAGAATATATATCATATCATATACATTACTCAATCTCAAGTTAATTAATCCTAATACATCCCATACAATGTTATACATCAAGTGTCTTTAATTACAACAATTATCTGGGTACATGAAAAGATAAATGATACCTCAAAAATACAATATATGGCTTGGAGCTCAAGTCCTCCACTAGCCACTACTCCGTACGTCGCAAGGCAACCCTTTTCACTTGAAGAAATCTGGGGGAAAGAAAACAGGGTGAACTTTTAAATCACTCAGTAAGGGGGCAAGGGACTCATTATATAAACCATAATACACATCATAAAATATTTATTTGCATGTGAAACTCAGTATACTCATTTGAAAACCATAGCATGAAAGTTCTCAAAACAACATTCTCATATCTCAAAATCATGTGGAAACATGAAGTAAAAGGCTCATTATAGAGCAATAACGAGCATGTGAAAATAATGCGATAATGACTTTCTCAATAAACGTGATAAAATCACTGTAATAATAATGCACGTGGCGCAGCCACCAAACACACGTGTCATAATCACTGATTTAGATTCACACGTGGCACAGTCATAGAATAGGGTATCACGTGGAAACAGCCACCAAATATACATGGCACAGCCATAGAATATGGGATCTCACGTGGCAACAACCACCAAATATACATGGCACAGCCACAGAATAGGGGATAACATGTGGCAACAACCACCAAATATACGTGGCACAGCCACAGAATAAGGGATCTCACGTGGCAACAGCCACCAAATATACGTGGCACAGCCACAGAATAGGGGATCTCCCGTTACCAGAACGGAGAAGAATCAGACTTACATGCTGCCAGAGCAATGCCCGGTGTGTACTCAACATTGCACACCTAAGTCTTTGTCAATAGCCATTATCATATAAAACTGGTTTGCCTTCACGTAGAACTCATAGTGGTTTTTTTCTCATAAAACTCATTTAAAACCGTTTTGTACTCAACACAAAACATATTAAAACCGAGTCCCGACCGGCAAAACACGCACACATATCTCAAATCTCAATATCGCCTTAACGTAGAGCCCAATTCATTTCTCACACAAACTCAACGGTTTATAAAGCGGTTTCACACGTAGCTTATAAACTCATAAAAACATTGGGCTCCAACCGGCTATAAAAATCGTGTGCATTCTCATCAAAACACAACACATCAAACATGCTTGTTTTATAAATTGTGAATCATGCTATAATAGTTCACAAATCACATACACAAATGGTTTAGTTTCCCTTACCTCTTTGCACCTCGTATAGTGCAATTGTTTTCCCCTTGTCACGGACTAGTCTCGCATTCCACTCTGGAACTCCCGAGCTGTCCAAACGATGTTAAAACATCAATACTCATCATCACAGTAACCTCAATTCTTAAAATCGAGCATAATTGCTCTTAACACCTCAAATCTCTCAATTCTCATAGCTCTATCACAATCCACAATCTCATTCACAACATCTTAACATCCTACACTTCCCATGCCACAATATCTATGCTAATTCACCACATTGTCTAAATTTCCATTTATAACTCAAAATTCCCAAAATTACCAAAATTGCTAAATATCATTATCACTCCAACTATATTGCAATTTATCAATCCCTAATTATTTTCCAACTATTTCAACTCAATATCAACAACCATTATCACCAAAATCATCTCAAATATCAAGATCGAGGTTTAAAAATTACCTAAAACTTGTGAAGAGCTTATCTCTTACCTCGATTCAATCCGTCTTCCGATTTCCAAGTATGTTGTTCTCTCTTTGATGAGGAACAACTTTCCTTCTTGTCATAGCCTCTAATTTTGACAGAAATGGGTGCTTTGGATGAGTGAGAAAGCTAGGGCTCAGGTGAAAATGGGGTTTTGAAGAGAGAGAAAATGAAATTGCAGTAGAAAGCAGGGGTTCCTTATATAGACGGAGGGTAGGAGATCGATCTGGCTCTTGATGAGATCGATCTGCATTTGAATTTGGGGACGATTTTGGGCAATTTTATGCCTAGGAGATCGATCTGTCGAGGGGTGAGATCAATCTCTTTATGGCTTTATGAGATCGATCTGCTTCTTGAGGAGATTGATCTTCTCCCAAACAGAAACATTTGGAGATCGATCCCTTCCTCATGAGATCGATCTTCTCTTAAATAGAATCATAAGCAGATCGATCCTCTTCCATTGGAGATCGATCTGCTCACTTACTATCCTCATTCCTTGTCATTTTTAGCTTACCATCGATCTTTCTTCTCTAAGATCAATCTGACCTCATAGCTTCCCACTCGGTTAAGCACATACACATAAATCTCCAAATATAATTTCCACAATTCACTTAGCTCAATAAATTACACTTCAAGTTCTTATTACATAATTAAAATACGTCTAAAATTCTTAGATCTCATAGTCGAGCCTTGTGGGATTTGATTTGAAAAATGGTTATGATGTTGTGATTGTGAAATGAATTAATGGGATTTTGTTGTATTGAGAATGAGATAATCAAAAAGGATGTTTCTTAAACGAATTGCCCTTTTTATGAGATTTAATTGATGAGCATGAGACGATTTTTACATGTTGATGTTACCATGTTTTATATGCCAATTTCCATGATTTTAAATACATGATATATGTATACTCATATGGCATAGTTTTAATTTCTCATGCTCCTATTATAAAGGATTTATGCATAACATTATCAGCATGTAGATAGAGTAGTTATCTACCATGCTTGCATTATTGCCTTACTGAGCGTGTGGTTGCTCATCCCTCTCTATTGTCCCCCTCCTACAGAGCGTGCGTAGTAGCCAAGTGAGGACTGAGGCATTGTGGTTTTGGACATTCGTTGCTTCCATTGTCGAAAGGTATATACACATAATTTTTTTTATCTAAACAATGCAATGGCACAGTAATGATTGAGTTGAAATTATGGGGGATGTAGATGTCAGTAAACATGTTCTGTATAAGTGAATGATTTAATTTCGAATATATGACATCGTTTTTATTAATTGTGTTAGAATGGTAAGTGGTGATTATTATTGACTCACAGCCCAACTATATGTGATGAGTTTGTTCACGTAGGTACAGGTAAAGGTTGTAGAAGTCCCCCAGGCTTTCTATGCTCAGCCTTCACTTGCTGGCATACCAAACATCTGGCCACATATTCTGCCACGTCTCGCTTCATACCACTCCACCAATACACCTTTCTCAAATCTCGGTACATCTTAGTCCTCCCTGGATGCATAGTGTATCGTGAGCAGTGAGATTCTCTCAGTATCTGTCTCTTCAGAGTATCATCGTCCGGTACACAAATCTGTCCACTGAATCTCAACAATCCATCCTCACTGACTGTGAGATCTAACTACGAACTCTGTTCAGTTTGGCTAACCATATCTATCAACCTCTGATCATTGCGCTGCCCAGTTCTAATCTGATCCATGATCCTGGGCTCTATCTGTAAGCTAGCCAAAAATCCAATCTCTACCTCTTTAACTCTGATCTGGAGTTCGACGAACTGCTCCAGTAAATCCCATTCCCTGATCATCATAGCAGATATCATACTTTTCCTACTCAGGGCATCAGCAACTACGTTCGCCTTACCCGGATGGTATAGAATCTCGCAGTCATAATCCTTAAGGAGTTTCATCCATCTCCTTTGTCTCATGTTTAACTCCTTCTAATCAAAGAGATATCTCAAACTCTTGTGATCAGTGAAGATCTGGAATCTTTCCCCATATAAGTAGTGTCGCCAGATCTTCAAGGCAAATACCACAGCGGCTAACTCCAAATCATGCGTGGGGTAATTTCGCTCATGGTCTTTTAACTGTCGCGATCCATATACGACCACTCTTCCGTGCTGCATAAGCACATACCCCAATCCTTGATGAGATGCATCACTATACATCGAAAATCTTTCGGATTCCTCAGGAATAGTTAACACAGGTGCCGCTGTCAATCTCCTCTTTAACTCTTAAAAATTGAGCTCACACTGATTAGTCCATATGAACGAAGTCTCCTTACGCGTGAGTTTAGTCAAAGGGGCGGCAATCCTGGAAAATCCTTTCACAAACCTTCTATAATACCCTGCCAAACCAAGGAAGCTTCGTACCTTTGTAACTATCCTCGGCCTTTCCCAATTAAGCACAGCCTCTACTTTACTTGGATCCACTGATACTCTTTCCTCTGAGACTATATGACCAAGGAAAGCTATCCGGTCCAGCCAAAACTCACACTTACTAAGCTTTCCATATAATTGCTTATCTCGAAATATCTGAAGTACTAACCACAAATGCTGTGCATGCTCCTCATACGACCGAGAGTACACCAAGATATCATCAATCAAGACTATCACAAACTTATCTAGATAGTCTCTGAACACCTCGTTCATTAATCTCATAAACGCTGCAGGGGCGTTCTTCAATCCAAAGGACATCACCAGAAATTCATAATGGCCATACCTCGTCCTGAAGGCCGTCTTTAGAATATCTTCTTCCTTGATCCTCAATTCGTGATAACCCGATCTCAAATCAATCTTAGAAAAGACTGATGCCCCTCTCAGCTGATCAAGTAGATCATCAATCCTGGGCAATGGATATTTATTCTTTATTGTGGATTTATTCAACAACTGGTAGTCTACGCATAATCTGAGACTACCATCCTTCTTCTTAACAAATAATACTGGTGCTCACCACGACGAAACACTGGGTTTAATAAACCCTTGATCCAATAACTCCTATAGTTGTTTCTTCAATTCCTCAAGTTCCACTAATGCCATCCTGTAGGGAGGTTTAGAGATCGGCTGAGTATCTGGTACCAAATCAATGGTAAACTCCAGCTCTCTCTCTGGTGGTAAACATGGTAACTCATCTGGGAAAACATTCAAAAATTCACACACTATAGGTATATCCTCAATCCTCAGATGTTCCCGATCATCATCTGAGATGAGTGTTTCATAACCTTCACATAAACAATCATATTTAATATTCTCCAAAATAATATTGAAATTCTCAAATTGTTTATAAAATTCCATACGTCTATTTACTCAATATCTCAAACGTACACTGTAAGGTTCAGGTAGGGATAAAGTTACAATCTTAGTGTAGCAGTCTAAACTCACTCGATTGGTTGCCAACCAATCCATTCCCAAAATTACATTAAACCCATGCATATTTAACATGATTAGATCTGCTAACATCACTCTCTCTCCCACCTTTATCTCACATTCTCTACAAATTAACTCAGTTCTCTGGGATTCACACATAGGGGTATTTACATGTAGTATATATTCCAGAGGTTTAAACTTCAAATTTAAACTACATGCAAAATGCTCTGAAATAAACGAATGCGTGGATCTTGGATCAATTAACACATGAGCCTTATAATCACAGATAGAGAGTGTACCTCTTATAGTTTCTGCAGAAGTGTCTGCGGTCTCCTTATCTAGGGCAAACACACGTCCCTGTGTAACAGGCTTCTTCCATTTCTCTGCACTAGTGGCCCGTCTCTGGGGATTCACTCTCTGAGGTTGCTATCTAGTAGGCTCCGGAACATATGGTTTCTGAGTTTGAGGGCAGTCTTTCACTATGTGACCCATGTCTCCACATCTAAAACATCCATGGATCAACCCAGTATAACTTCCCTCATGCATTCGACCACAATTTTTGCAAACCCTTAGCTCAGGCCTGACATCTCGAGGGGTCTCCCTAATGTTAGGGTAACCTCTGGGTCTCTCTAATCTACCCTTCTGCACCTCAATCCTTCCTCTTCTGAAGGAACCTCTCTGAGTCTCTATTTGAAAAATCGCTGGCCTCTTGCCCTTATATCTATTCACCGCACTGAGCTCGTTCTGGGATTGTACCATTTCAATTCCTCTCTCAATCTCTTGTGCTCGTCTCAGAGCATCTCCAAACTCAGTAATACATAGCCCTATCAATCTATCTCTGATGATGGGCTTCAATCCATAAACAAACTTCTCTGTGCAGAGCTCTTCGTTCTTGAAGGTCTCTAGGTCATATCTCAATAGCGCAGTGAATTGGCTCTCATAGTCATCCACAGACATATCACCCTGTACCAAACTCAAAAACTCGACCTGTTTCTTTCTATGGGCGGCTCGTGGTACATATTGGGTCCTAAACGCTGTCTGAAACTCTTCCCAACCAATCACATCCTGGCGGGACATCAGAATACCCTGGGTAGTACCCCACCAATCTCAAGCTCTCCCCTTCAACATATAGATACTCATATTGACCCTCTCAGCATCGGTGCACCCCAGATAATCATATATAATTCTCAACACCGTCAATCACTCCTCAGCCTCTGTAGGATCCTTCTGTCCCCTAAATGCGGGTGGATTCATCTTCAAAAAGTCCTTCAGTCGGACCACACTTCTGTCATCAGGCTGTGTGACGGGAGGCACTGGGTCCATCTGTACTGGGGGTACGAGAGGTCCTTGTGGTGGTGTAGGAGTAGTACCCGAGGCATTAACTCCAAAGTGTTGCGCGAATAGCGCTGCCATCTGCTCAAAACCTTACCTCACGTCGGTCTCAATCTGATTAAATCGAGAGTTAGGACTCTCTGGTTGTGGGGCAGGTGGAGGAGGGGACTCTGCTTGCCTCCTCGAAGGACTTCGTCGCCCAGTCATTCTCCATCTCATCTTTTCTCCTACGCGTACATATCAAAATCGATTGAAATCTCAATCCTCAAATTCAATTCATGACCAAACTATTACAGACACTTGAGATGTATTCTATTTCACTTAACCGACACTGACAGTACTAGGCACCCTAAGCTCTGATACCAAGGAAGCTCTGTCACGCCCCGAAAACGCAGAAAATAGGGCAAATTTAAAAACTTTTTACTCATCAAATCACAATTAAGGGTGCATTCCTGTACAATGTCATACATCATCATACTTATCATACCTTAGGATCACATTATTAGATAGTATATATATCATATCATATACATTACTCAATCTCAAGTTAATTAATCTTAATACATCCCATACAATGTTATACATCAAGTGCCTGTAATTACAATAATTGTCTGGGTATATGAAAAGATAAATGATACCTCAAAGTACAATATATGGCTTAGAGCTCAAGTCCTCCACTAGCCACTACTCCGTACGTCGCAGGGAAACCCTTTTCACTTGAAGAAATCTGAGGGGAAGAAAACAGGGTGAGCTTCTAAATCGCTCAGTAAGGGGGTAAGGGACTCATTATATAAACCATAATGCACATCATAAAATATTTATTTGTATGTGAAACTCAGTATACTCATTTGAAAACCATAGCATGAAAGTTCTCAAAACAACATTCTCATATCTCAAAATCATGTGGAAACATGAAGTAAAAGGCTCATTATAGAGCAGTAACGAGCATGTGAAAATAATGCGATAATGGCTTTCTCAATAAATGTGATAAACTCATTGTAATAATAATGCACGTGGTGCAGCCACCAAACACACGTGGCATAGCCACTGATTTAGATTCACACGTGGCACAACCACAGAATAGGGTTTCACGTGGCAACAGCCACCAAATATACGTGGCACAACCACATAATAGGGGATCTCATGTGGCAACAACCACCAAATATATGTGGCATAGCCACAGAATAGGGGATCCACCAAATATACGTGGCACAGCCACAGAATAGGGGATCTCACGTTACCAGAACGGAGAAGAATCGAATTTACATACTGCCAGAGCAATGCCCGGTGTGTACTCAAAATTACACACCTAAGTCTTTGTCAATAGCCATTATCATATAAAACTGGTTTGCCTTCATGTAGAACTCATAGTGGTTTCTTTCTCATAAAACTCATTTAAAACCGTTTTATACTCAACACAAAACATATTAAAATCGAGTCCCGACCGGCAAAACACGCACACATATCTCATATCTCAATATCGCCTTAACGTAGAGCCCAATTCATTTCTCACACAAACTCAACGGTGTATAAAGCGATTTCACACGTAGCTTATAAACTTATAAAAATATTGAGCTCCAACCGGCTATAAAAATTGTGTACATTCTTATCAAAGCACAACACATCAAACATGCTTGTTTTATAAATTGCGAATCATGCTATAATAGTTCACAAATCACATACACAAATGGTTTAGTTTCCCTTACCTCTTTGCACGTCGTATAGTGCAATTGTTTCCCCCTTGTCACGGACTAGTCTCGCATTCCACTATGGAACTCCCGAGCTATCCAAACGATGTTAGAACATCAATACTCATCATCACAGTAACCTCAATTCTTAAAATCGAGCATAATTGCTCTTAACACCTCAAATCTCTCAATTCTCATAACTCTATCACAATCCATAATCTCATTCACAACATCTCAACATCCTACACTTCCCATGCCACAATATCTATGCTAATTCACCATATTATCTAAATTTCCATTTATAACTAAAAATTCCCAAAATTACCAAAATTGCTAAATATCATTATCACTCCAACTATATTGCAATTTCATCAATCCCTAATCATTTTCCAACTATTCCAACTCAATATCAATAACCATTATCACTAAAATCATCTCAAATATCAAGATCGAGGTTTAAAAATTACCCAAAATTTGTGAAGAGCTTATCTCTTGCCTCGATTCAATCCGTTTTTCGATTTCCAAGTATGTTGTTCTCCCTTTGATGAGGAACAACTTTCCTTCTTGTCACACCCTCTGATTTTGACGAAAATGGGTGCTTTGGATGAGTGAGAAAGCTAGGGCTCGGGTGAAAATTGGGTTTTAAAGAGAGAGAAAATGAAATTGCAGGAGAAAGCAGGGGTTCCTTATATAGACGGAAGGTAGGAGATCGATCTGGCTCTTGATGAGATCGATCCGCATTTGAATTTGGGGACGATTTTGGACAATTTTATGCCTAGGAGATCGATCTGTCGAGGGGTGAGATCGATCTGTTTATGGCTTTATGAGATCGATCTGCTTCTTAAGGAGATCGATCTTCTCCTAAACAGAAACATTTGGAGATCGATCCTTTCCTCATGAGATCGATCTTCTCTCAAACAGAATCATAAGCAGATCGATCCTCTTCCATTGGAGATCGATCTGCTCACTTACTATCCTCTTTTCTTGTCATTTTTAGCTTACCATATCGATTTTTCTTCTCTAAGATCGATCTGACCTCATAACTTCCCACTTGTTAAGCATATACACATAAATCTCCAAATATAATTTCCACAATTCACTTAGCTCAATAAATTACACTTCAAGTTCTTATTACATAATTAAAATACATCTAAAATTCTTAGATCTCACAATCGAGCCTTGTGGGATTTGATTTGTGAAATGGTTATGATGTTGTGATTGTGAAATGAATTGATGGGATTTTATTGTATTGAGAATGAGATAATAAAAAAGAATGTTTCTTAAACGAATTACCCTTTCTATGAGATTTGATAATTGATGAGCATGAGACGATTTTTACATGCTGATGTTACCATGTTTTATATGCCAATTTCCATGATTTTAAATACATGATATATGTATACTCATGTGGCATAGTTTTAATTTCTCATGCTCCTATTATAAAGGATTTATGCATAACATTATCAGCATGTAGATAGAGTAGTTATCTACCATCTTAGCATTATTGCCTTACTGAGCGTGTGGTTTCTCATCCCTCTCTATTGTCCCCCTCCTAGAGAGCGTACGTAGTAGCCCAGTGAGGACTGAGGCATTGTGGTTTTGGACATTCGCTGCTTCCATCGTCGAAAGGTATATACACATAATTTTTTTTATCTAAACAATGCAATGGCACAGTAATGATTGAGTTGTAATTATGGGGGATGTAGATGTCAGTAAACATGTTCTGTATAAGTGAATGATTTAAGTTTGAATATATGACATCATTTTTATTAATTGTGTTAGAATGCTACGTGGTGATTATTATTGACTCACAGCCCAACTGTATGTGATGAGTTTGTTCACGACCGAGTAGAGAAAGGAATAAATGTGAAAAAATTTATTAAGATTTTCGGTAAAAAGAGGATAAAAAGGGTCGTGACAGATGTAGATGTCAGTAATCATATTTTGTATAAATGAATGTTTGACGTTCAAAAGTATGACATCACTCTTATTAACTAAGAATGGATATTGCGAATGCATTATTATTGACTCACAGCCCAACAGTGTAGTGGTAAGTGTGTTCATGATCGAGTAGGGAAAGGGATAAATTGAAAAAATTTATTGAGATTTTTGATTAAAAATAATGAAAAGGGTCGTGACAGAGATTGTTATCAGAGTTGAGTTGGCCTGATATTAGTCAGTAATAAAATGTAGGAAAAGTTACATCCCCTATATTACTGTGCTTTTGTTTAGATATAACTGTGTATACCGTGATGGATTGAGCTTAATAAATGATTATTAATACAGGAAGTTAGGTGATATGCCTATTACGCGCCAAGGTAGAGGGGCAAGAGCACATGCTAAAGGTCGTAGAGATAGGCCTGAGATTCGTGTGGAGCCACAGACTGATCAGGCTCCACAAGACCCTGTTGGGAGAGCAGAAGATACTGAGGCTCGCTTCGCTAGGATAGAGCGGAGTATTGAGAACTTGGTGGAGATAGTCACGCAGGCATTGGGTGCCGATGATAGACGAGGTCCGGCAGCATAGCCTACTACTGGACAGGTAGCTACAAAGGCGGAGAGACCTTAGGCTACTGAGATGATGACACCCCCATCCCAGGATATAACTTCTCCTATTGCTCCATAGCAAAGCGGTAGTGATTTGGGTTATGACTGCGACTTGAGCAGACTGCAGAGTTCCAAGCATTGAAACCCCCAGTGTTCAGAGAGGTGAAGGACTCGGTTATCATGGAGGACTGAGTGTATGAGATGGAGAAACTATATAGGTTTTTTCGATGCACTTCAGTAGAGAAGGTTGCCTTTGTTGTGTTTATGCTGAAAGGCGAGGTAGAGCACTCGTGGAGATCCATCGAAGCTATTTTGAGGGCTAGACACTCTGGGAGATATTTTTGGAGGCCTTCAGGAGACAGTACATTCCAGCTACCGCACAGAGGAAATTGCAGATGGAATTCATGAATTTGATTTAATGGAACCGTACTGTGGATGAGTATGAGTCCAAGTTTATGTCTTTAGGGAGATACGACCCAGACACGATGGGTAGTGAGACCCAAAAGATTCAGAAGTTCATGGATGGATTGAGATTGGTTATCCAGACTAAGCTAGCTCCCTTCGACATTTTGACTTATGAGGAGGCGGTACATAAGGCTCAGTTATGTGAGCAAGATTTTGAACAGAATGCCTCCGAGCTGGGAAAGTTTAGTGGCCGAAGAGAAAGAGACCGAAAGAGATTCAGGAGAGATAAAATGGCCAGGAAAGGAGGCCCAAGGTATTTTGAGAAGAGACCTAAGATCGATGAGGTACAGGAGAGAGCTGCTAGACCTCCCATGTACCCGACTTTGACTGTGCTGAGAGGTATGACTATTGGAGGACCATGACTTACCACTGATCAGTGTAGGAGATGTGGCTGGGACTAGACCATGTTAGATACCCCTTGTATCATGTTTCAGGTATAGGAGGCCTGGACATATTTTGAGGTACTGTACTGAGATAATTGAGACTGCCCCTTAGAAGGGCAAGGAGCCAGAGAGATCTCCAGTTGAGACAGCTGGCCCGAGGAGGAGGGCCACAGCTGAGGAGAAAGGGAAGCAGACATCAGGTGTGAGTAGAGGAAGAGTACATGCATTGGATCAGGACACGACGGATGCTTTGACAGATGTGATTAAAGGTACCATCCTAATCTTTGATTTAAAAGCATTGGTATTGTTTGATCCCGATGCCACGTATTCCTTCATATCGCCTTCTTTTGCACGTAAATTGTTAAAGCATGTGAAACCAACATTATTGGATAAAATGTTGATGATTTCCACACTCATGAATGATAGTCAATTGACTGAGCATGTATGTAGAGATTGTAAGTTAAAGATAAAGGGAAAGGAAATGATAGCCAATTTGGTTTTATTGAACATGAATGATTTTGATGCAATATTGGGAATGGATTGGTTGGCTACCAATCATGTTGTTATGGATTACCATTCTAAGACATTGATGTTTTCAGGATTAGATAATCTTATTGTAAACTTTGATGAAATGAAATCACATAATTATGATGAATGAAAAGAGTATGATTTTGGTTAATTTAGTTGAGAGATAAATCTATATACTTATGTTGAATATGGATGTGATGACTTATGATACTAATAGTGGAAAGAATGATGAGAAAGATTCATTGCCTACGTGGTCGATATAGATGAGGCACACCCGAAATTGAGGGATATACCCATAATTGTGGATTACCTCGATGTCTTTCTAGATGAATTACCAGGACTACCACCTAAAAGGGAAATGGAATTTTGCATAGAATTAGTACTTGGTACAGAGCCGATATCGAAAACACCCTATAGAATGGCTTTGATAGAGTTAGAAGAGCTGAAGAAATAGCTGTAAGAGTTGCTGGAGAAAGGGTTTATTAGACCGAGTGTCTCATTGTGGGGAGCTCCGGTTCTATTTGTAAGGAAGAAGGATGGGAGCCTCCGACTGTGTATAGACTACCGGTTGTTGAATACGACCACCATTAAGAAGAAGTACCCCTTCCACGTATAGATGATTTGTTGGATTAGCTCTAGGGAGCCTAAGTATTTTCTAAAATAGATCTGCGATCAGGGTATCATTAGTTGAGGATCAAGAGTGGAGATGTACCAAAGACAGCATTTTGTACCCGTTATAACCACTACGAGTTCTTAGTGATGCCATTCGGATTGACGAATGCCCCTGCAACATTTATGGCGCTGATGAATGATATATTCAAGCCATACCTGAACAAGTTTGTGATTGTGTTTATTGATGACATTTTGGTTTATTCCAAGTCCAGGAAAGATCATGAGGAGCACTTGAGGATAGTTCTACAAACCCTCCGAGAGAAAGAGTTATATGCCAAACTCAGCAAGTGTAACTTTTGGTTAGAACAGATCTCATTTCTAGGGCATGTTGTATCGAGGGATGGGGTATTAGTAGATCCATCCAAGATAGAGGCGGTGGTATGGTAGGAACAGCCCAAGACGGTTACTGAGATCAGAAGTTTTTTGGGATTGACATGTTATTATCGAAGATTTATAGAAGGTTTCTCCAAACTAGCTGCTCCGTTGACACGCCTCACGCGAAAGGATGTTAAGTTTGTATGGGATGAGGCATGTGAGAGGAGTTTTGAGGAGCTTAAGCGTCGATTGACCATGCTCCAATTCTCACCATTCCCACCAGCTTAGGAGGATTCTCGGTGTACACAGATGCGTCACACCAAGGACTGGCTGTGTGTTTATGCAGGATGGGATGGTAGTTACCTATGGATCTAGACAGTTGAAAGATTATGAGAGGAACTACCCGACAAATGATTTAGAGTTGGCGACCATGGTGTTTGCTTTGAAAATATGGCGCCACTATCTCTATGGTGAGAAATTTTAGGTGTTCACAGATCATAAGAGCCTTAAGTACCTATTCTCGTAGAAAGAATTGAATATGAGACAGAGGAGATGACTCGAACTCCTGAAAGACTATGATTGTGAAATCATGTACCACCCGAGTAAGGCAAATATAGTTGTCGATGCTTTGAGCAGGAAGAACCTTGGGTTGGTGTCTTATATGATGGTACGAGAGCATGAATTGTTAGAACACTTTTTGAACCTCAGTTTGGATGTAACCCCACCTGGATCAGAGAGATTGGATATCATGGTTAGTATGAGATTAGAGCCAGAGCTGATTGGCCGTATTCGACAGGCCTAGCAGAGCGATCGACGGTGCATCGATTGGCTAAGGCAAATACAGACAGGTGTGGGTATTGATTTTGAGCTGAGTGCTGATGGGTTATTGAGGTTCAGGGGCAGAGTATGTGTTCCCGAGGATCTTGAGATCAGGAGGCTAATTTTATCAGAGGCTCACTCATTGAAGTATACGATACATCCGGGGAGTACCAAGATGTATCAAAACCTTCGAAAGGTTTATTGGTGGTCCGAAATGAAAAGAGACATTACTGAATATGTCGCTAAGTGTCTCGTTTGTTAGCAAGTGCAGGTAGAGCATCGAAAGCCTGCAGGATTATTGCAGCCTCTACCGATACCTACATGGAAGTGGGAGCATGTCACCATGGATTTTGTGAGGGATTGCCAAGGACCCGCAGAGGTCGTGATGCTATATGGGTTATTGTGGACCGATTGACTAAGTCCGCCCATTTCTTAGCTATAAGAGCTACCGATACTCTGAGTCAATTAACGAACCTATATATTCGAGAGATAGTAGGGTTACATGGTGTACCAGTGAGCGTTGTTTTTGATAGGGATGCCCGCTTCACTTCCTATTTTTGGGAACATTTTTAAGAAACGCTGGGGACTCGACTGAGTTTTAGCATCGCTTTTCATCCTCATACAGATGGGCAGTCAGAGAGGACTATACAAACCCTGGAAGATATTTTGAGAGCGTATGTACTGGATTTTGGAGGCTCCTGGGATGACCACCTGCAGTTAGCCGGGTTTGCCTATAATAATAGCTATCATGCGAGTATCAGGATGACACCCTATGAGGCACTGTATGGACGCAGATGTCGATTCCCCATTGGATGTGAAGAGGTTGGTGACAGATAAATCTTTGCTTCGAACTTAGTGCAACAGGCATATAAGGATGTCCAATTGATATGTGAGAGATTATGGACAGCTCAGAGCCAGTAAAAGGGTTATGCTGACAAGAGACGGAGACCACTAGAGTTTGATGAGGGTGAGTTGGTATTCTTGAAAGTTTCTCCTTCGAAGGGTATTATGAGATTTAGTAAGAAAGGCAAGCTGAGCCCTAGATATATCAGACCCTTCGAGATTTTGGAGAGAGTGAGAGATAAGGCGTATAGGTTGGCATTGCCACCAGACTTGGTAAGTGTTCATAACGTCTTCCACGTCTCGATGCTTCAAAAATATCACCTGGATCTGGCACATGTGATAAGATATGAGCCGTTGGAGCTCAATGAGAGTATGACATATGTAGAGAAGTCGGTTCGAGTATTAGACAGAAAAGAGAAAATGTTGCAGAATAAGATAATTCCCTTGGTGAAAGTTCTTTGGCAACATCACACGGTGGAAAAGGCTACATGGGAATAGGAGAACTTGATACGGGAGAAGTACCCCCAAATTTTTGAAGAGTGACTTGGTTCTAATTTGGAGGTCCAAATTCCTTGAAGGAGGGGAGAATGTGAGACCCCATATACGTATAGTTGTAATGTGTGTAATTGGATCAAATGAAAGTGAATGGACTTGTAATGTAAAGTATAATTGATGTAAGTTCATGGATTCAATGTACATATGTGTAATATGATTTGTAATGTACATACAAGTTTCATTGTGTATGAATATGAAGGAAAGAGTTCTTATAAGTGATGAATGTGATTGGAACTCAAAATGAGTAGTGTGGTAAATGGAAGGAAGTTGCATGAATATTAATGCTTCCATTTGGTTTTATATAGTATACCTTTGGATATAGAAGTAATGCACACAAGTTTCAATGTGAATAAGGTATGAATGGATGCCATTTTCAAGTCATAAAGGTGGATGGATGAGAAAATGGCTATGGCAGCAAATTAAGGACATTTAGGTGTAAGTTGCAGTAAGAAAACTATAGAAAATCTGGAAAATATGAAGGTCAGATCGATCTAGAAGAGCCAGAATGATCTTATTTGAGCAATGGAATAGAGCAGATTGATCTTCCATGGGCCCAAATCGATCTCCTAAACATTCTATAATGAAAAGATCGATCCTTAAGCATACAGATCGATCTCCTTAGCTCTCTGTTTGGAGCATATCGATCTCAAGCTTCGATAGATCGATCTCATGCTTAAAATGCCATGAAAAATAGGGAATTAAGGGGACCAGATCGATCTCCTCCTAGTGCAGATCGATCTCCTCAAGCTATTTCTATAAAAGGAGCGTTGAAATCTGAAAATTTCGGGAAAATAACATCACCCTTCCATTTTTCACCCAAAACCTAGATTTATCTCTCTAAAATAAGCCATTTCCAGTAAGAATTGAGGGGAGGCTATTAGGTACCAAGTTGTTCATCTTGAGGAAGAGAACAACATAGTTAAAACCTAAAATCCCATTGTTGGTATTGAAAGAGCTAAGGACATTGTCATTTGGAGCAAGAAGAGAAAACCTGATTTGGTAAGTTTTTAAAACTCCAGCCTAAGTACATTGTCTATTAAATTGATTTTGGAGTTGATTGGCATGTATATGGATTATAGAAATCATCTAGAAAGCAATGGAACACATAAACCTAGAAAATGGAATGCCTCTAGTGTGAGAAAGTGATTTGGGGAGTTGGTGGCTTATGGGTCATGATAAGTTGTAATGTGGATGATTAGAATTGGGTAAATGAAGCTACATTGTGGGTTTTGTGAATTGATGAGAATGAGCACATGTAGTGTTTGATAATATCCCATAGTGAAGGAAATTTATGAAAAATGAATATTATGAGCTTTACATCGATTTAATATCGATTTGGAATGAGTTAATAGGCCTAAAGAAATCCATAGACTCGAGTTATGAGTAAAGTAATGGAATGAGGCCTTATAAGCATTAATAGAGACTATAGGTCGAATCGACTATAGTAAACGTGAGAGTTGGATTATAATGGGCTAAAACATTATGGAATATGTTTATGTGCAGTTTCGAAGAGTTTGTTGGAGACGAATCGAACTGTACGACTAAGCAGCTCTAAGGAGGTGGAATCACGTGTCGCGATTCTAGGTAAGGGAATTTTGTAAGTATATAGAGGTAGCTACTCGTATTTTGAACTCGTAGGTATATAGGGCTTTGGAAATGTGCATGAGTTTGTGAAAATGTGGTTGACAATGTATGGAAATTATTACGAGTATTTGCGCGAAACTTGGTTGTTGAAGTGGTATTATAAAGAAATGGGATAGTAAGGCTAATAATTGCATAAATCAAGTGTTTTGAATGCTTTCACAAAACATGTGTTTTGTTTTCAGCGAATTGATAGATAGGCTGGCTATTGTTTTTTGATGTTGTGTGATAGCACATGTGAAGTGCTAAATGTGTTTTGAGATTGGTTTTGAATGTTCATGAGCCGCCTATCGTGTTTATGTGAATTACACCATGCTAGAGCCTAGCTCGCACCGAGTATTGATGTTTTTATATGTTTGAAATGTGCTCGAGCTTAGCTCGTACTTTGGTTTGAAACTATGACGATGCTTTATAAACTGTACTGGAGCTTTTGCTCGTACGTGGATTTTAAGTGGTTTTCTTATGCATATAACCGTACCGGAGTGATGCTCGTACGTGGTTTCTTCATATTTTTATGCATAAATGTCGTACTAGAGCGTTGCTCGTACGAGGTGATTTATTTTGATGCATCAATTCGTGCTAGAGCGTAGCTCGTGCTGGTTTTCACACTGTGGTATATACGAGGCCATGGTGAGAGTGATACAGATTGGTGTTCAGGGAACTCAACAGGCCTAACAGACCTCTTGAGTGGGGTGAAGGTGAGGGGCTAGGACCTGAATCAGGGAACCCAATAGGGGCAAGCAAGGCCATGAGGGGCTAGGACCTGGTATTAAGAGTACTCCCACGTGCACTTGAGACTAGAGGTTTCACTCGATATGGGGTAGATAAGACCTAATACAGGCAACCCCAACCATGTTATGGGTCCGTGAAGTATGATGTACCATGTATATTACATGGAGTACGATGTACCGCGTGGTGGTTACTTGATTTGAGAAATTCTAGCGAAGAACTAGCCCACCTTCATACTATCATGATACCCCGCACACCGAGATCCGTGTGGTCTGGGATGATATGTGACATAGTTGGCCAACATAGTCAGTTGAGATATAGTGAGTTATCTCCTTGCTTGATTTATATAATACCACATGAGTACTTGAGTGTGATTTTGACTATCCAAGGTAGACCCGAGGGTGGGTTCGAGCCTTGTGGGATTTGATTTGTGAAATGCTTATGATGTTGTGATTGTGAAATGATTTGATGAGATTTTGTTGTATTAAGAATGAGATAATCAAAAAGGATGTTTCTTAAACGAATTACCCTTTTTATGAGATTTGATAATTGATGAGCATGAGACGATTTTTACATGTTGATGTTGCCATGTTTTATATGCCAATTTCCATGATTTTAAATACATGATATATGTATACTCATATGGCATATTTTTAATTCCTCATGCTCCTGTTATAAAAGATTTATGCATAACATTATCAGCATGTGATAGAGTAGTTATCTACCATGCTTGCATTATTGCCTTACTGAGCGTGTGGTTGCTCATCCCTCTCTATTTTCCCCCTCCTACAGAGCATGTGTAGTAGCCCAGTGAGGACTGAGGCATTGTGTTTTTGGACATCCGCTGCTTCCATCGCTGAAAGGTATATACACAGGATCCTTTTTGTATCTAAACAATATAATGACACAGAAATGATTGAGTTGTAATTATGGGGGGTGTAGATATCAGTAAACATGTTCTGTATAAGTGAATGATTTAATTTCGAATATATGACATCGTTTTTATTAATTATGGATGAATGGTAAGTGGTGATTATTACTGACTCACAGCCCAACTGTATGTGATGAGTTTGTTGACGACCGAGTAGAGAAAGGAATAAATGCGAAAAATTTATTGAGATTTTCAGTTAAAAAGAATGAAAAGGGTCGTGACACCGAATTAGTTTATGTTTCTATTAAATTTTGGTACACTACTTAAGTTTACTTCCATGAATTTGATTTAATTCTACATTCATGTATGTTTAACTTAATAACTAATGGTAGATTACCTTAATCTATCCCAATCTGGTCACATGAATCTATTACTACTTAATAAATTAAGTTCATCAACACATTCATGCACATACATTATGCATTTAAAATATGTTCACACTATGTTAATTGAATTTAACTCTTCACCTAAATTTTTATGTTCCTTTGTTCTGTTATTTTAAGTATCTTAATATTATATCAGTTTGTTCTAATTTTATTAATTAAACCCTATTAATAATGCTATTCTAAAATTTAGCTGGCTTGGGTTAAAGCTTAACGTTATTAATTCGGACTCCCAATCCGACTTAATCCTAAAAGCTAAAATCTAGCATATTCTCACTCCGTACATTCCTAAAAAAAAAAGAACTATGCAAATTAAATTTTGATATAACATAAGCAAACGAGACATTCGGTATAAGAAAATTGCGGTCTTACATTTCTCCCCTCTTTATAGAATTCGATCCTCCGAATTTTGAGCCAGGTTAAAAAGATACGAATACCTCTCTCGCATCAAGCTCTCTAACTCCCATGTTGCTTCCTTAATAGAGTGGTGTTGCCAGAGAACTTTGACGAGAGGAATGGTTTTGGATCTCAAAACTTTGTCATTCTTGTCAAGAATCTAGACCGATTTCTCCTTGTAACTCAAATCCTTTCTTAACTCCAACGGCTCATAGGCTAGGATATGAGATGGATCGAGCTAATACTTACGAAGCATAGACATATTAAATACATTATGTACATCGACTAGCTTTAGAGTAAGGCTAGTCGGTATGCTAGCTCCCTGACACGCTCCAATATCTCGAATGGTCCTATGTATCGAGGACTCAACTTAACCCATTTTCCAAACCTCATAACGCCTTTTGTCGAAGAAACCTTCAAGAACACATGATCTTTCACTACAAACTCCAAATCCCTTCTCTTATGGTCTGCATTACATTTCTATCGATTTTATGGCACTTTGAGCCTACTACAAATCGTTCGAACCTTTTCTAATGCTTGTTCGACCAAATCCGTAGCATAGATCTTCTTGTCACCAACCTCTTCCCAATCGATTGGTGATCTGCATCTCTGCCTATAAAGGGCTTCATACGGGGCCATCCCTATACTGGCATGGTAGCTATTGTTGTAAGAAAATTTTGCCAATGGCAAGTGCTCATCCCATAAACCTCCAAAATCAATAACACAAGCATGCAACATGTCCTCCAAAGTTTGTATCGTCCGTTTAGACTGTCCATCAATCTGAGGATGGTATGTCGTGCTAAACTGTATCCGAGAACCCAAGGACTCTTGAATTTGCTTCCAAAACTGAGATGTGAACCTAGAGTCCCTATTTGAAGTGATACTTACTGAGGTTCCATGCAATCTCACTATCTCCTTGACAAATAATTCTGCCAATGCATTCAAAGGAGTAGTGGAGCTAATGGCTAAGAAGTGTGCTGACTTGGTGAGCCTATCAACGATCACCCAGATTGCATCATGTTTCCTCTGAGTTCTAGGTAGACCCGTAACAAGGTCCATAGTTATGTGTCCCACTTCCAAGTTGGTATGGGTAGGGGTTGAAGTAAACCTGTCAGTTTTTGGTGTTCTACATTCACTTACTGACACACCAAACAATCAGCTATAAACTCAGCAACATCGCATTTCATTCTAGGCCACGAATACACATTACATATGTTGTGGTATATTTGGTGCTCTCGGGATGTAATGTGTATCTACTAAAGTGAGTTTTGATCAAAATCAATCTTTTGAGGTCCTTATCCCTTGGCACACATATCCGACCTCTAAATCTAAGCAACCCATCTGAACCAATCTCAAACTCAAAATCTCTACTCTCCTAGATCTACCTGGATACCTCAAGCAACTTCTGATCTAGCTTATGTGCCTACCTAATCTGATCAATCAATGTCGGCTCAATCTTGAGGCTAATAACCATAGGACTTTGATCCGATGATGCTATGTCGATAGCCAAGCTTGCAAACTGTCCCAAAAATTCCCACTCCTTCACCATCATACTAGACACCATAACCATATTCTTTCTACTCAAAGCGTCAGCTACCACATTTGCTTTCCCTGGGTGATATAGGATTTCAGAATCGTAGTCTTTCAACAACTCCATCCATCTACACTGCCTCATGTTCAGCTCCTTCTGGGAGAATAGGTATTTGAGGCTCTTGTGATCTGTATAGATCTGAAACTTTTCTCCATAAAGGTAGTGCCTCCATATTTTCAAGGAAAAAACTATTGTTGCCAGCTCTAGATCATGCATGGGGTAATTCCTTTCATACTCTTTCAATTGACGAGATCCATACGCTACCACTTTTTTTTTCTGCATAAGCACACACCCTAGTCCATTTAGTGAAGCATTACTACACACAGTGAATCCCTCAGGTCCATCTGGTATGGTAAGGATCGGTGCAGAAGTTAATCGATGCTTGAGCTCTTGAAAACTGCTATCACAGACATCACTCCACTCAAACTTAACATCCTTATGGGTGAGACGTGTCAAAGGAGCGACAATTTTTGAGAATCCTTCTACAAACCTTCTGTAATACCTAGCTAATCCAAGAAAGCTCCATATCTCTGTCAGTGTCTTTAGTCTCTCCCAGTTCACTATAGCTTCCACCTTAGACGGGTCAACAGACACTCCATCCTTGTTTACTATATGGCCCAGAAAGCCAATCTGCTTCATCCAGAACTCACATTTGTCCAGCTTAGCATACAACCTCCTTTCTCTAAGGGTTTGAAGGACTAGGTACAGGTGTTGTTTATGTTCCTCCGAAGAACGGGAATACACTAGGATGTCATCTATAAATACAATCACAAACCTATCCAGGTACTCCTTGAAGACTTCGTTCATCAGGTTCATGAATGCAGTAGGGGCATTCGTCAAGCCAAATGGCATGACCAGGAATTC
Source organism: Firmiana major (assembly GCA_033439115.1). Lineage (NCBI taxonomy): Eukaryota > Viridiplantae > Streptophyta > Magnoliopsida > Malvales > Malvaceae > Firmiana > Firmiana major. The sequence goes on along the minus strand of CM065897.1, from coordinate 62,347,270 downwards.
ATAATGCCCATAGCAAGTTTGAAAGGCAGTCCTGGGGATGTCCTCACCTCTAACTTTCAGCTGGTGATATCTCGACCTTAGGTCTATCTTCGAGAACACTTTGGCACCCTTCAACTGATCGAACAAGTCATCGATCCTCGAGAATGGGTACTGGTTCTTGACAGTAGCCTTATTGAGCATGCACAGCCTCAAGCTACTATCCTTCTTTTTCATAAAGAGCATAGGTGTGCCCCAAGGTGATACACTTAGGCAGATGAATCCCTTATCTAAAAGCTCTTGGAGTTGTATCTTCAATTGTTCCAACTCTATAGGTGCCAACCTATACGGAGCTTTAGACAGAGGTTCAGTTCCAGGCACCAAGTCAATGGCAAACTCTAACTCTCTATCAGGGGGTAATCCTGACAACTCTTCGAGGAAATCCTTCACTACTGGTATATCTTGAAGGCTAGGCTTCGGCTTCTCATTACATTCCACGAAAGCTATAAAACCTTCATTATTTGAAATCAACTTATCAAGACCACATTTAACAAACAAAAGGTTTACTTATTTATTCATTTATCTCTAAAAGTTACTACACTCTTTTTGGGTAAGTGAAAGGTCATAACCTTCCTAAAACAGTCCAAATTAACTCTATGTGTCACTAACCAATCCATTCCTAGTATTACATCAAAGTCCAACATATCTAGCAATTTCAAGTTAGCTGGTACGACCTTATCACCTATCCTTGCTTCACAGTTCCTATACACTACCTCAGTAATTTATGATTCTTTCATGGGTGTTTTTACACGAAGTATGTAACCTAGAGGCTCAGGTTTTATTGGTAACTTCCTAGAGAAAGTAGGTGATACAAACGAGTGTGTTGATCTAGAATCTATTAATACAAAAGCTTTAACATTTGAGATGAGAAGATTACCCTTCACCATTGATGTCGAGGCATCTGTAGCTTCTTTATCCAATGTAAACACTCTCCCTTGACTGATAAATTTATTGCCTTTGTCCACTGGAGCTATTAGTGGTGGAGGAATAGCTCTTACAGGTTAGGCTGGAGGGGTAGTCAACTTAAGACAAATTCTTTTCATGTGTCCCACTTCTCCACACTGAAAACAAGTCCCATAGATTCGACGGTAGGGCTGGTTGGCATGATGGATCCTTCCACATTAGCTACACGTGGGAATCTGATAGGGTACAAGAGCATTCTGTGTAGGGAAAGGCCTCAGCCTAGTTACCATGGCACGAGAGGCTCCAACCTTCTGTTTCTTGTTCTACCACCTATTCTAGAAGGATCTCCTATCATCATACCTCTTGCCATGACTCTCAGTCATGATTGAAACTCAGTCTGGGACAAATCCATGTCATGCTCTACAAACTGCACCCTCTAGATGGCCTCAACATAGGTCTGTATGTTTAGAGGTATAACTTGCTTCGAATTATCGGCTCCAGCCCGTGGATGAACTTAACCATCTTCTTTAACTCATTTCTTGCTATATCAGGTTCATACAGAAGCGGTGGAGTGAACTTCGATTCATACTAATCAACTGTCATGTTGCCCTGGACCAAGCTTAGAAATTTTGCCTCTTTCTTCCTCCGTGCACACTTTGGGATATATTGATCATTAAAAGCCTCAAGGAAAGTCTCCCAAGTGATCTTCGTGTGCTTCGCCAATAGAATAGTCTTGGTAGAAGTCCACTATCGTTCTGCCTCTCCCTCTAACATGTATGTAGCCAATGCCACCTTCTCCGTGCTACTATAGTTCATGATTTTGAATATTTTCTCCAACTTCAAAACCCACTCCTCAGTTGCATTGGGGTCTTTATCTCCCTTAAACATTGGTGGATTTATCTTCTGAAACTGCCTTACCCGTTCTATGTTCCTTTCCACCGAGTCTTGAACTGGTGGCTGCACTACTAGTGGCTGTGGAGGAGGTAAGGGCTCCTATGGAACTGGTGGTGGTGGTTCTCGTGGTGGTTGAGGATTTGGAGGTGGGGGGCTTGCGACATAATAGTGGCATTAGTGAAATTCGCCATAAACTGAGTGAATGTGGCAGACATCTTTGCCCGACCGCTTGAGTCTCTCTATCCTGGACTTTGAACTCTCTGGCTGTGGGGGAGGTACTAGAGGCGACTGATGTAAGATCCGATTTTTATCGTATTTCTTTATGATTCACACATTGTATGGATATTGTTATATGTTAATGGAATCATAAGACGAATGATTTTGATCATATAAATATGATGAAGTAGTCGAACGTACGTAAAATCTGAAAACATACAGTTAAGGAATTTCAAATTAAATTTATGAGATTTGAATTTTTCGGATAGAGATACGAATTTTAAATGAGAAATTATAATGGGTCCAAGAAAGAAAGTCGGCCTAAATTGGTCTCGAACGTGTAGAAGGGTAAAACGGTCAAAAGACTAAAATTCGATATAAATTCAATAAGAAATATTTTTTTAAAAAAAATATGGAATTAAGAAATCTTGACCAATAACAAGGAAAATATTGAATTTGGAGTCCAATTGATCAAGATATGAATTTATTGGAGATATTAGAAATTTTCACCTTGAAAAATTATCCAAAAAATATTGAAAAAATACACCGAAAAGACGAAATAAGACAGATAAATTCATTTATTGATTAAATGAATAAAATAAGATTTTTTAAAGATATTTTTGGGGGTTTTTAATGTATTTTAATTGAATAAAATAATAATAAAATAATTATAAAAAAGAAACTGAAATATGAAAAACCCAAAAAATGAAATTGAAAGAGAAACGAAGAGAAGACACAGGCGACCCGAGGAAGACCCTAGAAGCTCGACGACGAACCGACGACCAACGAGGCCAAGCGAGGGTCGGAGAAGAGAGAGAACGTCTATGCGAACCTGCTAGTACCGACGACGCGCGCCACCGACGTCGAATTCCGACGAACGGAGGAGGAAAAGCCAACGGGAAAAAAGGCTCGATTCCGACGATCCACGACAGCTGGGTGTGATCGGAGGGTACCAGCGGGATCAGGAGGATGATCCGATTCTATTGGTACCTGATTCGTCCGACGAAACAGTCAAAAACGACCGGCGACAGTGAGGGTCCGGAATGACACCGTTTGGGCCGAGAGGAAAGGGGAAGTAAAAGGAAGGAAAAAGGGAAGGAAAAGGAAGGAAAAGAAAGAAAAGAAAAAGGGAAAAAGAAAAAGAGGAAAAGTTGGGAAAAAAATTTCAGTGATACAATCGAGCTACAATAAGCCGATAAGCGGTCAAAATTGATCGATTTAAATTTAGAATATTTAATTTGATTAAAATTTGACTAAAAATTTATCAAAAAAAATATGTAATTGTGTAGCTTGACAATTGATGTCAAACGAGAGCTCGAGTCAACCTCGATTTACGTACCATCATGGAATCTCGGGTAAGTAACCCTTATTTATGACAATTTGCATAGTTATGCGTGTTAGAAATTTACCGCATAAATTACAGATTAATTCCGTATAAAATGAATTAAATTCTAAAATTTGAGATAAATTATCGTAAATAATTAATTGAGCTATCCAAGAGTTTAGAACGAGACCCAATAAATACTGATAGGCCCAATAAGCCCAATAGGCCTCGATGATGTGAATAGTAAGTGAGAAATGGGCTTAAGGTTGGTTAAGGCCCATTATGGTACAATTGAACCCAATATGGGTAAACGGACTCAATGATTTAAATTAAGCCCAGAAAATATGAAATACAATTAATTATATTTTATTTGACCTGATGAATATTTATACGCAGTTTCAGAGATTGGATTAGGAGCAAATCGGACTGCATGACGATACATCAGTGGAAAGGTCAGACTGTACAGAAAAATGAGGTAAGGGAATTTTGCGAGTAGCTAGAGGTAGCTACGCTTATTTTTAACAGCTTTTACATACACTGAAGCTGTATAAAGATCCTAGAAATGGATTAAAAATTTTAAGGACTTGGGATAAAAAAAGACTATTTTATCCATACTGAGGGAAAATTCACCTAAGGATGGTGAAACCATGACATGCATGAAATGCATGATTTGAAAGATTTTCATGAAATTTTAGTAAAGCAAATTGGTAGATTGGCCAGTATTTGCATAAATTTCACAAGATAACACTACTCAAGTGTTATTTAGATTTAAATGAAATTTCTTTGGAAATGGGGCCAACTATCAAGTTTATATGGAAACAGATAGTGCTGGAGCATTGCTCGCACTATATCTGAGCATAAAAGGTGCTGGAGTAGTTGCTCGCACCGATTTGTGTGACATCATGTGTATAAAATCTGCTAGAGCAGTTGCTCGTACTGATTTTTACTATTGTGAAATGCATGAGAGGTGTTGGAACTTAGCTCGCACCCTGTTTTGACTTGATATGAATTAAAAGGTGCTAAAGCGATTGTTCGGACTAGTTTTAATGATTTGACATGCATAAGAGGTGCTGGAGCTTAGCTTGCATCCTGTTTTGATATGATAATTGCATAAGAGTTGTACTGGAGCCTTGCTCGTACGTGATTTAATCGATTTAATTGCATAAAAGTCGTGCTGGAGTGTAACTCGCACGAGATTTGATTTCTTTATGCATGAAATCGTGTTGGAGCGTTGCTCGCACGAAGTTTTGATTTACTTGAGCATTCATTCGTGCTGGACCATTTCTCACACGAAGTTTTGAATGATTTATGCGTGATACCATGCTGGAGCATTGCTCGCACAAGGCTTTGATGGATTTTATGCATAAAACCATGTTGGAGCTTGCTCGCATGTGATTTTATATGGATTTATAACTCTTTTAAAGTTGTACTGGAGTGCTTCTTGTACGTAAATTTTACTGATTTTTATAAAACTGTGCTAGAGCTTCGCTCGTACGAGATTTTTAGATATCATGAACTTGCATGGAGCCGTGTTAGAGCTTTGCTCGCACAGGGATTTATATGACATGCATATAGCCATGTTGGAGCCTCTTGTAGACTGTGTGTCATAGTGAGATGATAGGCCCACACATGCATACTGAGACATAGGTTGGATGGATAAGACCTATAGCAGGCACCCCCTAACTATGATTTGGGTTCACAGAGTACATTGTACCGTGTATGTCACGCGGAGTACGTTGTACCATGGGGATTGTTGGAGTAGAGTGGCATTAGCCACGAGGTTGTAAGCCTTGCCCTCATAATCCAGGTATTTATGTTGTTCTGGCGGCAGGACTGACCCACCTCCCGTTTCAAGTGTGATACCCCGCACACTAGGTACCATGTAGCCAAGGATCACTAGGATATGGTCATAGTCCTCGATGTTACTGATATAGTCACCTACATGTCTCACATGATATAACTTTTAGTCTCGATAGACCAGGGTAGACCCGAGGGAGGGGTCAGGCCCCAATTTTATGATTTTCACTGAGATGTGATTTTCTACTATGATGCTAGATTTTTCAGAGTATTTTATGACATGTGACCCTAAAAGAAGGGTGATTTTATAAAAGAATTTTTTATAATGAAATTTTAATGAGTTTGAGATTAATTTATGAGATGATTGACCCAGAGGGGTTATTTTATACTGAGCTTTAATGAAGTGATTTAAATGCAGTAGCATGAGGAGTTTTCCATGCTTTAATTACAAATTCATGAAAAGAATTGTCTCTCATGATTTGTTTTACATGACTTGAAATAATGCATGATCTTAATTTACTTCATGCGAATTATGATTTTACATAAAATGCCATTGATATACGAGTTGCATGATTTCTATATGCACGAATAGTTTTTATAAACTATGGCATTGATGTATACATGATTTTGTGCGTGAGATTTAAACGAAAAGAAATAGATTTAAGGGCATGGCATTATGAGCATGTAGATAGTGGAGTTATCTACTTACTTACTTAATTACCTTACTGAGCGTGTGGTTGCTCACCACCCTTATTTTCCTCCTCTACAGAGTACTTTCAGTAGTTTGAGTGCGGCTGAGGACTTGCATCTTTGGTATCCGCTGCGTCCCATCGAGAGACAGGTATACATATTTTTTTTAGTTTTGTATCTGAACATGTAAATGTACAGTACTGTAAACGGATATGATGTCAGGGATGTAAGGTTATGTAAATACCACTGCGAATGGATTTAGTTAAAGTTAAAGGTAGTAAATCCTGATGTGTGAAAGTGAATATGGAAATGAGATGGTAAATAGGTGAGAGGGGACTAACACTGAATTATAGCCCAACTGTTGGTAGGATGGTCACGATCAGAGAAAGGTAAGAATTAAATAACAAACAAAAAAGTTGTAGTGATTTTTAGGTAATTTGGGTCGTGGCAGCTGAGCTTACCTACCTTTAACCCTTGCTCGTCTCCTACTCATACTGACTTGCAATTCCTATACCAAAGGCCCAAACAAAGTTAATAACAATCGAAAGTATATGTGAACATATTTATATATATACACACAATTCAGACATGCACGGTTGTGAGATGTACCTCTAGACTGGCTAACCTACACTGACATGGCCTAACAACAAGCTGCTCTGATACCAAAACAAGTTTGTCACACCCCGTGACCTAACATCAAACGTAAATGCGCAATGTTAAGTGGAATCGTGCTATAAAATAACATAAATGTCTCTATAGATCGTTTTACTTATTGTTTTGTGTCCAATGTAGGAAATCATGCTACTCTTTAAAGAATGTAAGAACAATTGTGAACCATCATGTTCAGGAAAAATAGATTTTCTACCAAATATCAGCATAACGGTATAAATTCAGAAACTAAACTCTCCTGCCAAATACAAGTTGCTCACCACACAACCACAATTTAATAAACATTGAAGCATAGTATAGTCGAATCTCAACTCATTTAGTAACACATAACCAAAACTTATATATACATTTCCAAAAAACATATATCACATAAGACAATTAATTGTTCGAAAACGAAAAGGAGTAGCCTAAAAAAATAAACCATTACATCAATAACTTTACAATACATCATCTAACTGACACATCTCACAAAATACAACCGTGCATACATGATTTGAAATAACATGCATATATATGTATATGTTTCATCGTCGCATATACCTCGATAGACCAAAAAGTTGCTCACTAGGTTGATGGAGTCAGCAAGAACGTGAAGCTCGCCCTGCGAATCTAATCTGAAAGGTGTTTGGAAAAGAGGGGTGAGCAACCATACGCTCAGTAAGAAATTTACATAATCGAAGCTAGTAAAATACCTTGCAAACACACCATGTAGTGGTAAATTATGATAATTATGTAAAGACGTCATGCACATTTCATTAAAGAAAATATTACTTATGCTTTAATTGAGACATGCTTGCTTAACTAAAATTAATGCATCGTTGAACAAATTTAAGTTCCAAAAGAAATACCTAGAAATTCTCGAATCCTACACACTTGTCAAAATGTGTAATTCTGTCAAAATACATGCATGGGCAAAGCTTAAATAATTCAATACAACTAGATGAGGATGTGGCAATTTCTGCAACTAGTCATGGAACTCAGTACTAAAACAATATCACCAATATCAATGAAAACACATATGACCATAGTGACTACCGCCCTATCCTAACCAATCAAGTTTCGGACTAGGGTACTGAAGACGGGATTAGGGTCTAACAGTATTAGGTAGCAATAACATCTCAATGTCCCAAAGGCATCCTTGTGAAGCACTTGGCACCATAGAGAAATCACACAGAACCTCCTACCGGGTGCTAGAGATGGCTCTCACAAGATATGACTGCCACACAGGCATAAACAGGGTCGCCAACAATCTCAAAAATCTCCGCGATGGGTTCACAATATAATTTATCAAATCAAACCAAATTCACAATTCCAAAGTTTTAGGGAAAACAACCCATCGATATAAAAACATGTACTGTCATTTCAAAAATCAACATGTATACAATTTTTGCAACTTTATGTTTTTTCCAAAACACAACCAAAGAGTCCATGTAAACAAGTTTACATTCGACAACAAAACTGAATGAGGTGATAAAATTGACAGTAAAATGCTTACACACATTATTTATAACACCTTAAAATATATTTTACAAAACATTCAACTTTCATGGTATAATAAGGATTTAGTCCATAGTGATGCAATTGAACAATAATTGCAGAAAAATGGTAAAGTGAGGTAAGGTAGATTTTAAATCTAAATACGGCCTAGCTAACTAACTAAACTAACAGTTTACATTTCCGTGTAAAAATCTTAACTAATCCTAAGGCATTTTACTAACCGCAGCCACGTAAATCCCTTACCACATAAAAGCATCGCGCACAACTTTACCCTTATTGCCTTAGGCACGCATATACGCGCCTAAGCTTCCTTAGCGCCTAATGAGGTAGTCGCTGCGAATCCTTTGAACATATCTCGTAACATATTTTAAAGTTTAAATTCTGAAATTTCCAGCAAACAAACTATTTCCAATCATACTTAGTGGCCAAACACTCCCTATCTATTTTCACACTTAAATTTCGGTAAAGCTTAAATATCAGCTTGGTAAATTGTAATTCTAATCCAATTACGCATTAATCTACCATTCAAAATAGAGTTAATCATTTTCCTTAAAAATCCCCAAATTTTAAAATCCCCATGTTATCTTCATCACGGCCGAAACTTACACTTAACCATCCCTACTCAATAGCTTAATTTTGGTGATACAAATCTTGAAATTATGTAACTGGTACTAAGTTCATTGACTTAATCCTTAAATTTCAGCAAAGCAAATTGTTCCCAAACATTTCAAAATGGCCGAACCTAATCTTCTATAGTCACTTGACATTCCAACAATTGATTGACATTGCTATACCAATTAGTAAATTCTTATAATTTTAGCCAAGGTGAACCTAAATTCGGACTTTTATCCTTATTCACCACATGCAAACCAATGTATGTACTAATTTCATGATAGTTTTATAATCTAACTCTCAAACCAAATGTAACATGAAATCTCCAAATTTTCCTCATTTGGCCAAGCACTCAATTTTCACCATTCATATACAATTTCCAGTACTGCTTTGTAATTACTTATGAAACATTTAGTTTATCATCTAAGCATTATAAATTTACCCAAATACATAAAAATCTTGGCTTAAATTCAAATTTCCCTCAATTTCATGAACTCTAGACTTTTCCACATTTAAATTTTGTATTTTTTACTACAATTTCACATTATATATTTTTGAGTTTATAATTGCATATGAATTTACATATAGGAAGAGTCAATTTACCTTTGTCCTTGTTGTGGCTGAACCTATGAATCAACTCCCAAAATTCTGACTAGCCATTTACCAAATCCTCCACTCACTCACGCCTATTCTCCAAATCAGTTTGTAAACTTTTGTTCTCCCCTTAAATATCAACAAATCCACACACATTCACTCCTTGGGTATTCACAGTTTCAACATGCATGTTGGATTTCACAATTTTTTTTCTTGGCTGTTTCAGGTTACAGGCTGGTGAAGAGGGGGTAAAATGTGAATTAAGCTTGCTGCTGGAAGGATTGAGTTTCTGTTGGAAGAAAGGAATGCATGCAGGACTGGAAATGAAGAGTTTAGGCTGCTAGAAATGTGTTTGACCAATTAAACAAAAAGGGAAACTGGATTTATGCATGTAGAAACAGAATGGTGAGTTTTGGTTGCTGGAATATGCTGTACAGATTCATTGTTTCAACATGCATGTTTGGGTTTCATCCATTTTCTTGGTTGTTTCGGTAACAAGTTTGTAAAAGGAAGAATAACATGAACTATGGCAGATTATTGAAAGGTTTTGTTTTCTATTTTCTTTGTTGTTTGGAACAGCTTTTGAAGGAAAAAAAGGCTGGTAACGTGAGAGGAAGTGAAGGATTTGTAAGGAAATATTCTGATTATTTGAAGTGTGAAAAAAAAGAAATCTAAGGCTGGATTCTTTGTTTTACAGCAAGAGGGGCATGAATTGAGAACATAAGCGAGGGGAAAGAGATATTTTCTGGTTTTGGGAAACAGAACATGAAGAAAAGGAAGGCTGTTACGTGAGATGAAGAAAAGAGATGGAATTATGAGAGTGGCTGGTAACGTCACTCTTTTTTTTTTTTTTTCTTTTTACCAATACATATATTTATATTTCCAGATTTTACTTTCTATAATATATATATTTTTATATTCTGAAAATTATTAGATTATATGGTTTCCTTCATATACCTATATTTTCCAATTACACTTAAGTTTTCAAATTTCCTATTTTAAGCCTCACTAATTAATTTTCTTACTTTTATTATGTTTGGTAGACTTGGTTTTCTCACTTGTTCACGCACCCACCAATTCATTTATTGTGTTCAGACCATACAATTTATCATTGTTATATTTTATTTATACTAGATTTTAATTTACAGATTTATTATTTATACTTACCTACTATGCCAATGTCTCATACATCTCTACATTTCCTAAACTAAAATGCACTAAAGTTATTTATACTAAGTGCCGTGAACCCAGAAAATAACCATCCTAACTTAATTTATTTTTATCTCTTAATTAACTTGGTTAGTTTACCTAAATTTTAATCATCTTAATTAATTTATCCTTGATAAATTCTATTTAACCGAATTAGTTTATGTTTCTATTAAATATCTATACACTACCTAAGTTTACTTGCATGAATTTGATTTAATTCTACATTTATGTACGTTTAACTTAATAACTAATGGTAGATTACCTTAATCTATGCTAATCTGGTCACATGAATCTATTACTACTTAATAAATTGTAATACTCGATTTTTATCGTATTTCCTTATGATTCACACATTGTATGGATATTGTTATATGTTAATAGAATCATAAGATGGATGGTTTTGATCATATAAATATGAATGAAGTAGTCGAACGTACGTAAAATCTGAAAACGGACAGTTAAGGAATTTCAAATTAACTTTATGAGATTTGAATTGTTCGGATAGAGATACGAATTCTAAAAGAGAAATTATAGTGGGTCCAAGAAGGAAAGTCGATCTAAATTGGTCCCGAACGTGTAGAAGGGTAAAACGGTCAAAAAATCAAAATTCGATAAGAAAATTTCATAAAAATATGGATTTAGGAAATCTTGATCAATAAGGGAGAAATTATTGAATTTCGAGTCCAATTGATTAAGATATAAATTTATTGGAATTAATCAGAATTTTCACTTCGGAAAATTATCCCGAAAATACTAAAAAAATATATCGGAGAGATGAAATAAGACTTATAAATTCATTTATTGATTAAATGAATTAAATAAGATTTTTTTTAGATTTTTTTGGGTTTTTTAAGGTTTTTTAAAGATTAAAATAATAATAAAATAAATTATAAATATAAAAATAAAGTAATAACTAAAAAAAAAGTGAATCGCGACTTGCGATTATGAGAAACAGAAAAGGAAAGAAATGGAAAACGAAGACAGGCGAGCCGAGGGAGAAGCTGACGAACCACCAGCGATCGACGAGGCCAGGCGAGGGCCGAAGAAGAGAGAGGACACCTGCGCAACCCACCAACAGCTGTGATGTGCGCCGACGGCGTCGAAAAAAGCAGATCGGCGAAGGAATTGCCGAAAAGAGGAGAAGGCAAATCCGACAGTCATCGGCGTGATTTGACCAGATCCAAGGCCAATCGAGTGTTCGCCAACCAGAGATGAGCCGAACAGCGGCAGCGGTGCTTCGAGAATCGACCGGATGACGCCGTAACAACAAAAGGTGACTGAACCAGACAGCCGGTTGTCACGCCCCAGAAACGCTAAAAATCGGGCAAATTTAAAACTTTTTACTCAACAATTCACAATTAAGAGTGCATTCCAGTGCAGTGTCATACATCATCACACTTATTATACCTCAGGATCTCATCATTAAATAGTATATATTATATCATATACATTACTCGATCTCAAGTTAATTAATCCTAATATATCCCATACAATGTTATACATCAAGTGTCTGTAATTACAATAATTGTCTGGGTACATGAAAAGATAAATGATACCTCAAAACACAATATATGGCCTGGAGCTCAAGTCCTCCACTAGCCACTACTCCGTACGTCGCAGGGAAACCCTTTTTCACTTGAAGAAATCTGGGGGGAAGGAAAACAGGGTGAGCTTCTAAATCGCTCAGCAAGGGGGTAAGAGACTCGTTATATAAACCATAATGCACATCATAAAATATTTATTTGCACGTGAAACTCAGTACACTCATTTGAAAACCATAGCATGAATGTTCTCAAAACAACATTCTCATATCTCAAAATCATGTGGAAACATGAAGTAAAAGGCTCAGTATAGAGTAGTAATCAATCATGTGAAAATAATGCTATAATGGCTTTCTCAATATACGTGATAAATCACTGTAATAATAATACACGTGGCGCTGCCACCAAACACACGTGGCATAGCCACTGATTTAGATTCACACGTGGTACAGCCACAGAATAGGGTTTCACATGGCAACGGCCACCAAATATACGTGGCATAGCCACAAAATGAGGTTTCTTACGTGGCAACGGTCACCAAATATACGTGGCATAACCACAGAATGGGGTTTCTCATGTGGCAACGACCACCAAATATACGTGGCATAGCCACAGAATGCGATTTCTCATGTGGCAACGGCCACCAAATATACGTGGCATAGCCACAGAATGGAGTTTCTCACGTGACAACGGCCACCAAATATACGTGGCATAGCCACAGAATAAGGGATCTCACGTTACTAGAACGGAGAAGAATCGGGCTTACATGCTACCAGAGCAATGCCCTGTGTGTATTCAAAATTACACACCTAAGTCTTTATCAATAGCCATTATCATATAAAACTAGTTTGCCTTCACGTAGAACTCATAGTGGTTTTCTCTCATAAAACTCATTTAAAATCGTTTTGTACTCAACACAAAACATATTTAAAAATCGAGTCCCAACCGACAAAACACGCACACATTTCTCAAATCTCAATATTGCCTTAACGTAGAGCCCAATTCATTTCTCACATAACCTCAACGGTTTATAAAGCAAATTTCACACTCAGCTTATAAACTCATAAAATAATAGGCTCCAACCGGCTATAAAAACCGTGTGCATTCTCATCAAAACAAACACATCAAACATGCTTGTTTTATAAATCGCAAATCATGCTATAATAGTTCACAAATCACATACACAAATGGTTTAGTTTCCCTTACCTCTTTGCACCTCGTATAGTGCAATTGTTTCCCCCTTGTCACGGACTAGTCTCGCATTCCACTCTGGAACTCCCGAGCTGTCCAAACGATGTTAAAACATCAATACTCATCATCGCAGTAACCTCAATTCTCAAAATCGAGCATAATTGATCATAACACCTCAAATCTCTCAATTCCCGTAACTCTATCACAATCCACAATCTCATTCACAACATATCAACATCCTACACTCATACATGCTGTCCATCTATTATATAACTGAAAAGAAGAAACCTAAGTACAATACTTAGTAGTCATGCTTACACATCAACCAACTAATACATCTCACAAATACAACTGTGCATACATATATGAAAATAAACATGCATATATATATATATAAACCGTCCCTCGCATATACCTCAATAAACTCAAAAACTGCTGATCACACTGAAGAGTCAGCAAAACGTGGAGCTCTCCCTGGAATACTAATCTACAAAATGTTGGAAAGAGAGGGGTAAGCAACCACACGCTTAGTAAGAAGCCTACATAGCCGAAGCTAGCAAAACACCATGTACACGACATGCAATGGTAAACCGAGATAATTAGTAAAACATCATGCATAATTCGAATAAAAATGTTGTACATGCTTCGATTTAAACAAACTTGCAAAGTAAAAATCATAGCTCAATTAAGAAGTTGCATTTTAAGAACAAGTTAGGAAACCTCCAAAACTGACACCCTTTGTCAAGAAACATTTCCATCAACAAACATGCATTAGCAAAATTAAAGCATTCGATACAGTAACATGAGTAAGTGGTAATAACCTAAGCTAATCATGGATCCAATATTCAATAGCCTCACCAATATAAATGCAATATCAATACACCTATGGCCATAGTGACTACCGCCCTATCCTAACTGAGCAGGTTCCGGACTAGGGTATTGTAGACGCGTTTAGGGTCTCACAGTATTAGGTAGTAATAAAATACTCGATGCCACGAAGGCATCCCCGTGAAGCACTTGGCACCATAGGGTAATCACACAGAACCTCTTACCGGTGCTAGAAACAGCTCTCACGGGACATGACTGCCACACAGGCATAAACCGGGTTACCAACGGACTCAAAATCCCTCGATAGGTACACGATAGAAAATTCAGCAATTCATCCCAAATCATAATTTCATAAATTGGGGAAAAACCACCCATCGAAATTAAAACATATATCAACTGTATAAAACCAGCATGTGAATAAATCATGCAACTTCATGCTTACTTCAAATATACAGTTAAAAATAGTGCCCATGCAACATCTTCAAAATCAACAATCATCATGGAGTTACCAAAATATTATAATGCATCACAAGTACATGTTACTATCATGTAAAAATATAAGCTTATAAAATAGTAACTCCATGCCATGACTAAATTTAAATCAAGACATTTTAATAAAAAAACAATGGGTAAGGGGATTTTAATCTAGGCTACTCTATTAAATCGGCTAACCTATAATCCTACTTTAAAAATATGAATCTAGCCTATCCTAAGTAATTTACTATTGACAGTTATATAAAACCCCTTACCACACAAGCTATGCGCCCGATTTAACCTTTTCGCCTATCGCCTTAGACGCGTATTTATACGTCTAAGCTTCCTTGGTGCCTTTTGATGTGCTTGCTGCGAAATATCATTTAGGTACACATTATTTATTATTCACACAATAACGAATCAAAATTGTAGCACAGGCACACCCACAAAGACAGTTTTAACTAACAACGTTTAATGCAATTTATCAGTTTAAACCTTATGCTTATTTATTTCCAATTACTCTCTCATGGCCATAAATTCCTACAATTCTATTTGTTAATCAATTTCAATCTATATAAATTGGCCAAACACCTTAAGCATAATTTTAATTTCACACTACATTTACTCAATACATAGATTTTATATAATATTCTTCACCTGAATTGTATTTAATTTCTATAATTTAAATTATCAAATTTACTATTATTTTATTAATCGATACTCCCATAATTCTCATTATTTACTTCTTAAATTATGATTTCATCGTTATGGGACTATATTGCTTTCAACAATATTAGATTAATTTCATTTCAAATTTCTAGCATGTATTATTGCTCCTAAAGTCCCATTTGGTCGAACCTACCCCTTATATACTCATGCAATTATTTCCATGATTATTTGACACCAACTTATTAACCAACAATTCCTTATAAATTTCCAGCCAAAGGATTTAAATTTTTTGCATTTTATTTTATTTCCTATCATGCATCAATTGTGTATTATTTTCATACTAAACATGTAGTCTAACTTTTCGAGTCGAAAGCATGCATAAATTTCCTAAAATTTTCCATCTTAGCCAAGCATTCCTTCCATCATTCATTCTCATCAATTTCCAGCAATTCACCTAGTTACTCATTGAAATAATGCCTTATTTTCCAAGCATTTTAAATCTTTCTAATTTATCCTAAGTTTCCAGCCTTTATATTCTGATTTTTATTTTTCCTTGAATCACTTGAACTTAGACTAACCAACATAATTTTTTTTTTTTTTTTGCATTTTCATTAACCATAGCACTAGGGAATTTTCAGATTTTAGCTTACTTCTCATTTTCAAACATGTGAAGATTCTGTTTTTATTCCTTCTTGTTATAGCCGAGCATATACCCTATCCATTCATGCAGTAATAATCATTCCTTACCATTCACTTCCCAATAAATCAAAAGTACTATCATACATTCAATGTTAAGTGGTATGTTCATACATACTATGTGTTATAACATTTACATCCCCCATACTACAAATTAAAATGATCACTGTGCTTTTACATTGTTTAGATACAAAAGAATCTCTATGAATATACCTATAGGTGTTGGAGATGCAGCAGATGTCTCAACCAAATGCCTCAGTCCTTATTGGGCTACTGTGTACGCTTTGTGGAGCGAGAAATAGAGAGGGATGAACAACCACACGCTCAGTAAGGCAATAATGCAAGCATGGTAGATAACTACTCTATCTACATGCTGATAATATTATGCATCAATCGTTATAATCGGAGCATGAGGAATTAAAACTATGCCATATGAGTATACATATATCATGTACAGAAAACATGGAAAACAGGCATATAAAACATGGAATCATCATCATGTAAAACCTCTCATGCTCAGCCTCATTTAACACTCATCACAAATCTCTTTAAATCACAAATTCCTCAAGGCTCGACCCCTCCCTCGGGTCTACCCTGGACAAACACAATCACACTCATGTATCAAAACCAAGTGGTACTATGTAATATCAAATGAGACAGGTTACTATATCTCAACAGATTATGTTGGCCAACTATGTCATAAATCATCCCAGACCACACGCATCTAGGTGTGTGGGGTATCGTGCTTAGACCAATGTGGGTTAGCCCCTCGCCAGACTTTCTCATCATAAAATCACCACGCGGTACATCATACTCCATGTGATATACACGGTACATCATACTCCACAGACCCATATCATGGTGAGGGGTGCTAACCGTAGGTTTTATCTACCCCATACCAAGAGCTTTTTGTAACCATGTAAGAGAGCCTCCCTGCCAAACAGAGCCTCCCCACCCTCTCTGGCTTGAGAATGTTATGCCTGAGGGTCTTACTATAAGAGAGCCTCCCTACCGAACAGAGCCTCTCTGCCCTTTTTAGCTTGAGGATGTAAAGCTTGAGGATCTTTGTGAGACCCCGTATATGTATGGTTGTAACGTGTGTAATTGGATCAATAAATGCTAATGGACTTGTAATGTAAAGTATAATTGATGTAAGTCTATGGATTCAATGTTCATATGTGTAATATGATTTGTAATGTACATACAAGTTTCATTGTGTATAAATATGAAGGAATGAGTTCTTATAAGTGATGAATGTGAATGGAACTCAAAATGAGTAGTGTGGTAAATGGGAGGAAGTTGCATGAATCTAAATGCTTCCATTTGGTTTTATATAGTATACCTTTGAATATACAAGTAATGCACACAAGTTTTAATGTGAATAAGGTATGAATGGATGTCATTTTCAAGTCATAAAGGTGGATGGATGAGAAAATGGCTGTGATAGCAGATTAAGGATGTTTTGTTGTAAGTTATTACAGAAAACTGCAAGAAAATCTAGAAAATATGAAGGCCAGATCGATCTCATAGGATGAGAGATCGATCTGGAAGAGCTAGAATGCTCTAATTTGGGCAATGAAATAGAGAAGATCGATCTCCAATGGGGCCAGATCGATCCTTAAGCATACAGATCGATCTCCTTAGCTCTATGTTTGGAGCAGATCGATCTTAAGCTTCGACAGATCGATCTCATGCTTAAAATACCGTAAAAAAGAGGAATTTAAGGGGATCAGATCGATTTCCTCCTAGTGCAGATCGATATCCTTAAGCTATTTCTATAAAAGGAGCGCTGAAAATCTAAAAATTTTGGGAAAACAACATCACCTTTCCATTTTTCACCCAAAACCTAGATTTATCTCTCTAAAATCAGCCATTTCCAGTAAGAATTGAGGGGAGGCTATTAGGTACCAAGTTGCTCATCTTGAGGAAGAGAACAACATAGTTGAAACCCAAAATCCCATTGTTGGTATTGAAGGAGTTAAGGACATTGTCATTTGGAGCAAGAAGAGAAACCTGATTTGGTAAGTTTCTAAAGCTCCAGCCTAAGTACATTGTCTATTAAGTTGATTTTAGAGTTAATTGGCATGTATATGGATGATAGAAATCATCTAGAAAGTAATGAAACACATATAACCTAGAAAATGGAATGCCTCTTGTGTGAGAAAGTGGGATTTGGGGAGTTGGTGGTTTATAGGTTATGATAAGTTGCTATTTGTGTAATGTGGATGATTAGAAATGGGTAAATGAAGCTACATTGTGGGTTTTGTGAATTAATGAGAATGAGCACATGTAGTGTTTGATAATATGCCATAGTGAAGGAAATTTTTGAAAAAATGAACATTATGAGCTGAACATCGATTTAATATTGATTTTGAATGAGTTAATAGGCCTAAAAGAATCCATAGACTCGAGTTATGGGTAAAGTAATGAAACGAAGCCTCATAAACGCCAATAGAGACTATAGGTCGAATCGACTAGAGTAAACCCAAGAGTTGGATTATAATCGACTATAATGATGCAAAATACGTTTGTGTGCAGCTCCGAAGAGTTCGTTGGAGACGAATTGGGCCGCACGAGTAAGCAACTCTAAGGAAGTGGAATCATGCATCGCGAATCCTGGTAAGGGAATTTTGTAAGTATATAGAGGTAGCTGCTTGTATTTTGTGGGTATATAGGGTGTTGTAAATTTGCATAATGGTTTGGAAAAGTGGTTGATGATGTATGTGAATAATTATGAGTACGTATACGATTTGGTTTCTGAAATGATTCTTGAAAAAGGGATAGTAAGGCTAATAATTGCATAAATCACTTGTTTGAATGTTTTCACAAAACCCAATGCTTTGTTTCAAGAAAATGGTTGGATAGGCTGGCTATTGTTTGAATTATATTGTGTAATAGCAATGAGAGGTGCTAAATATGTTTTTGAGCTTAGTTTTGAAGGTCCATGAGCCACCTATCATGTTTATGTGAATTAAACAGTGCTGGAGCCTAGCTCGCACCGGGTATTGATGTTTCTATATGTTTGAAACGTGTTGGAGCTTAGCTCGCACTTTGGTTTGAAACTATGATGATGCTTTATAAACCATACTGGACCTTTTGCTCGTACGTGGATTTTGAGTGGTTTTCTGTCAGACCAGTGTTTTCGATTTACGTATGTAGCTTGTACCTTATGATTCCTATGTGTACGAACACTTTATTACATAGTTGAATCATAAGAAGAGTATTTACTATCATGCAATCGACTATTAAAGAATAGCAATGCATGTAAGCTACATAAACAACCAGAAATTTGGGTTAAATTGATTCCAAACAAGTGCATGGCTAAAACGGCTAAATGAATGAAATTCGGTATAATTTCGATAAGACAATTTCATTAAAAATATGAAATTGAGGAATCTTGATCAAAATCAAGGAAAATATAGAATTTCGAGTCCAATTGATGAAGATATAAATTTATTAGAAGTTTTTGAAATTTTTACCTCAAAAAACGAGCCCAAAAATAGGAGAAAAATATACCGAAAAGGTAAAATCGGACGGATAAATTCATTTATGGACTAAATGAATTTAATAGGATATTTTTAGATATTTTTTAGATATTTTTGGGATATTTTAGGATTTTTATTATTATTTTAATAATAAAATAATAATAAAAATATATTATAAAAAAATGAAAAAAATAGAAAAAACGAAATCAGAAACTAGAAATTGGGAATCGGGGAGAGAGAAAAGAGGGGTAAGCCGCGAGCAAGCCGATGATGAGAAGATTCACCGGACGACCACCACCATCGACCCCATGGCCAGGATAGAGGCTGGAAAAGGAAGAGGATGTTCATGCGCACCCATCGACACCGACAATGTGCTCCACTGACGCGGGACACCGGCGAATCGAAGAGGAAAAGGTCGTGGAGGAAAAGAGGAATCTGGCGGCCATCAGCGGTGCTTGGTCCCAATCGAGGCCAGCCAAGAGGTCCCCAGGCTTTGGCGCACCGAACGACGGTGGTGAGAAGCCGAGAACTGGTCGGACGAGGTCGGAACGGCCAAAGGAAGCCTGAAACGGTCGACGGTTCAGGGAAGAACCTTCTACACTGAACCGGTCCGAAAACGGTTGGTGGTTCAGGGAAGAACCTTCTACACTGAATCGGACCGGACCGGTTCAGCCAAGGAGACAAGGGGAAAAAGAAGAAAAAAAGAAAGAAAAAGAAAAAGGAAAATTTTTGGGATTTCACTGGACTTCAGGTAAGTCGATATGAGGTCAAAAGTGACCGATTTGAATTTCGATAAATTTATTTAAATTATACTTAATCAAAAATTAACCCGGAGTTAAATATACAAATTGTGCAATTCGACGATAAATCCCGAACGAAAGCCCGATTAAACTTTGATTTGCATACCATCGCAGAATCTCGGGTAAGTAAAGCTCATTTACGACAATTTATGTGATTATTGCGTATTTAAGATTTATTTTACGCATTTCGGATTAAATTTCGCATTTAGTGAATTATATTCGAAATTTCGAATTAATTGTCGTAAATGATATATGGGCTATCCAAAGAGATTGGAATAAAGCCCAATGGGTATTGATAGGCCCAACGAGTCGATAGACCCTAATGAAGGGAAATAATACGTGGAAAACGGGCTTAATACGGATTATGGCCCAATAAAACTATTTAGGCCCATTTAGAGTAAACGGGCCCATTTAAGTGAAATGAACTGTATTAAATGTGTAATACAGTACGAAAATTATAATT
This sequence comes from Firmiana major, assembly GCA_033439115.1. Taxonomy (NCBI): domain Eukaryota; kingdom Viridiplantae; phylum Streptophyta; class Magnoliopsida; order Malvales; family Malvaceae; genus Firmiana; species Firmiana major. The sequence goes on along the minus strand of CM065897.1, from coordinate 62,326,682 downwards.
AACCCAGTGAATGGTTAAATGCAGCTCCAGAGTCATATTGAGAGTTGACCGGACTGCGAGATTTGGGCAGCACAGAGGAAGAGAGGTCACACTACGTGATCCGAGGTAAGGGACTTTTGTGTAGTTAGAGATACCTGCACGTATTTTCGTCTGCTTTTACATTCACTTAAAAACTCTGAGGGTTAGAGAAAGTGAATAATAATTATTGTGACCCGATAATAGAAAATTACGATTTTACCCCTAGTTAGTAAAAATGTCAACTTTTGTGAAAATTTGTAAAAAGCATGGAAACCACCATTTTGAGTGTTTTACTACTGTTTAGCAGAAAAATAAATAGATGGACTAATGATTTTAAGGTTGATGTGAATTAAGCACATTTTATAGTGCTGATTTTGATATTTTGTAAATCATCCCTTTTTTAAAAGCCATCTATCATATTTTGTGAGAATGAATCGTGCTGGAGCACAGCTCGCATTGGATTTCATATATTTTCCATATATATTAGTGTTGGATTGTGATTCGCACTTGATTTCCATGACATTCATGATAGAGTGCTGGAGTTATTACTCGTACTCAGTTTTATATGATATATGCATGAGAGAGTGCTGGAGTTATTACTCGTACTCAATTTTATATGATATATGCATGAGAGAGTGCTGGAACGATTAGCTCATACTCGAGTTTTTCATGAGATGCATGATAGAGTGCTGGAGCATTGCTCGTACTCGATTCTTCATGATTTATACATGACATAGTACTAGAGCTATAGCTCGTACTTGATTTAATACATGAACTATGCATTGACCTAGTTGCTGGAGGTTTACTCACACTAGAGTTGAGTTGTGATGTGAAACAATGTTTTAGTGGAGTGTCGACTGTGAGTCACGCTCAAAGGCGCGCACTGTATGTGATATATAATACATGTTGAAAACCATGCTTGATTTCCTTATGTAGACTGAGTGTCACACTATGAGAGGATTCACATGAGCATTTAGAGACGTTGTATGATATTCCATGGTTTTGAGGGCTAAGACCTATGGCAGGCACCCCGACTATGATGTAGGATCCACGGGTGTACGTTGTACCGTACATGTGGCATGGAGTACACTGTACCGTGTGTTGTGATGGAGTTGATGAGGATATAGCTGGCGGTTGTGATGGACTGACCCCCCCTCCCGTTACAGCAGTGATGCCTCGCACACTAGGATTTTGTGTAGCTTGGGATCACATGTCGGATATGATCATAGTCCAGGATACTATTTATATTTTCACCACAGAGTCTCACATGATATATCACCTGATTGATTGATTTAATTGCGGATAGACCTGAGGGATAGGTCGGACTCCGATTTTGTGTTATGAATGATTTAAATGCCATATTTCCTGTGATTTAAATATAAATGGCATGATTTATCTAAAGGCATTGTCATATTATAAAGATGCATTGTTTTGCACTACATGCCTACATTTGAGAAAGAAAGCATGATTTCTTTACAAGGGATTTAATCTGTACAAGTATATATATATATATTTAAAGACATGCTTTTAAAGTGAGTTAAGGAAATGATATTTTCGAGGCATAATATTATTTTGAGTAGATAGTGTAGATATCTACTTGCTTGCCTGATTTCCTTACTGAGTGCGTTGTATGCTCACCCCCTTTCTTTACATCTCTTTACAGAGTATCAGCAGTAGAGTGAGAGCTTTTGAGGGATAGTATTCCTGTGTCCGCTGCTATTTCCTATCGATCGATAGGTATACATATTTTATACGGTTATGTATTTAAACATAGAAGCAGCACAGTGATGTATACGATATATATTATGGGGAATGTATTTGTATTAGATTTTATATAATCTTACATCTATTATAAAAGAAGTTAAAATCTGAGTATATTGACATGTATGGATGATATGGTATGCGAGAAAGCTAACATCGAATCACAACCCAACCATTGAAGAGAGGAAAGGTAAGTTAAAAATGTGAAACATTTGTAGTCATTTTGGTTAAGTCAGGATGGGTCTTGACGGAATGGTATCAGAGCAGAGGTTGGTCTGATGTGAGTCGGTGTTAGGAAAAAGGAAAATGTATATCCCCATAGTACTGTGCTATGTTTAGATATAACTGTGTATACCAGATAGGAGACAGACTAATTCATGATTATGAATGCAGGAACTTTGCCTATATGGCAAATACGTATAGTGGTAGAGGGATGAGAGGTAAGGCTCGAGGCCGTGTAGATAGACCTAAGAGATGAGCTGCTGTCGAACCATTACCTACGCATGAGACTCTAAGTGCTACTGAGGCACTCGAGTGTGCTGAGACGCGCTTTGCGAGATTAAAGCGTAGTCTAGAGACGATTGTAGAGATATTAGCACAGACGATGCCAAGTAGGCAAGGACAAGAGGCAATAGTTGCGACAGAATAGGAAGTTGCCCCTGATACGCCTAAGCAGACAGCTCATGCACCGAGGACTGTAGATACTCCTACACCCCCACTAGTTTTGGGTGGTAGTGGATTAGGGTACGGATGTGATCTACATCAGTTGCGAGAATTCCAAAAGTTTAGACCTCCATCTTTTAATGGGGTCAAGGACCCTGTAGCTACTGAGGAGTGGGTTGCTGAGATGGAGAAGCTTTATGGATTCTTTGAGTGTACGACATTGGAGATGGTCATATTTGCTGTGTTCCTACTAAAGGGAGCTGCAGAGCATTGGTGGAAGTCCACCTGACCCATATTGAGAGCCCGACACACAGATATTAGTTAGGAGATATTTCGAGAGGCCTTTAGGAGGCAGTTTGTTCTCGATACCACACAGCGAAAACTACTTGCTAAGTTTTTGGGACTGAACCAGGGGAGCTTGTCAGTTGACGAGTATGAGACTCGATTCCTATCCCTTGGGAGATATGACCCAGATATCATGTATAGTGAGGCCAGGAAGGTTCACAGGTTTATCGATGGATTGAGATCGGTTCTGCGGTCCAAATTGGTTCCACTAGATATAACCACCTATGAAGAAGCAGTGCGCAGGGCGCAACTGTGCGAGCAAGATTACGAGAGGAATTCTTTCGAGTTTGGGAAGTTTAACCGGACTCGAGATATACAGAAGAAGAGGTCAGCTAGGGATTTCAGTTATCGAGGTGGGAGGAAACTCTTTGGTAAGAGATCATGGGTTGAGGAGGTATGAAAGAGACTTGCTGTCATGCCCCGAAAATGCGGAAAATAGGGCAAATTTAAAAACTTTTTACTCAACAATTCACAACTAAGAGTGCATTCCTGTGCAGTGTCATACATCATCACACTTATCATACCTCAGGATCTCGTCATTAAATAGTATATACCATATCATATACATTACTCGATCTCAAGTTAATTAATCCTAATACATCCCATATAAGGTTATACATCAAGTGTCTGTAATTACAATAATTGTCTGGGTATATGAAAAGATAAAAGATACCTCAAAAATATAATATATGGCCTGGAGCTCAAGTCTTCCACTAGCCACTACTCCGTACGTCGCAGGGAAACCCTTTTTCACTTGAAGAAATCTGGGGGGAAAGAAAACAGGGTGAGCTTCTAAATCGCTCAGTAAGGGGGTAAGGGACTCATTTCATAAACCAAAATGCACATCACAAAATATTTATTTGTATGTGAAACTCATTATACTCATTTGAAAACCATAGCATGAAAGTACTCAAAACGACATTCTCCTATCTCAAATCATGTGAAAACATGAAGTAAAAAGGCTCAGTCTAGAGCAATAACAAAGCATGTGAAAATAATGCGATAATCGCTTTCTCAATAAACGTGATAAAATCACTGTAATAATAATGCACGTGGCGCAGCCACTAAACACATGTGGCATAGCCACTGATTTGAATTCACACGTGGCACAACCACTAAACACATGTGGCATAGCCACTGATTTAAATTCACACATGGTACAGCCACAGGATAGGGTTTCACGTGGAAACGGCCACCAAATATACGTGGCATAGCCACTGAATGGGGGATCTCACGTGGCAACGGCCACCAAATAGGGTTCTCACATGGCAACGACCACCAAATAGGGTTCTCACATGGCAACGGCCACTAAATAGGGTTCTTACGTGCCAACGACCACCAAATAGGGTTCTCACGTGGCAACGGCCACCAAATATACGTGGCATAGCCACAGAATGGGGTTTCTCATGTTACCAGAACGAAGAAGAATCGGGCTTACATGCTACCAGAGTAATGCCCGGTGTGTACTCAAAATTACACACCTAAGTCTTTCACATAAGACTGGTTTGCCTTCACGTAGAACTTATAGTGGTTTTTCTCTCATAAAACTCATTTGAAAACCGTTATGTACTCAACACAAAACATATTAAAACAGAGTTCCAACCGGTAAAGCACGCACATATTTCTCAAATCTCGATATTGCCTTAACATAGAGCCCAATTATAAACTCATAAAAACATTAGGCTCCAACCGGCTATAAAATCGTGTGCAGTCTCATCAAAACACAACACATTAAACATGCTTGTTTTATAAATCACAAATCATGCTATATAGTTCAAACTCACATACACAATTGGTTTAGTTTCCCTTACCTCTTTGCACCTCGTATAGTACAATTATTTCCCCTTTGTCACGGACTAGTCTCGCACTCCACTCTGGAACTCCCGAGCTGTCTAAACGATGTTAAAACATCAATATTCATCATCACAGTACCTCAATTCTCAAAATCGAGCATAATTGCTCACAACATCTCAAATTTCTTGATTCTCATAACTCTACCCCAAACTATAATCTCATTCACAACATCTCAACGTCCTATATTTCCCATGCCAAATTATCTATGCTAATTTACCACATTGTATAAATTTCCATTTATAGCTCAAAATTCTAAAAATTACCAAAATTGCTAAATATCAACATCACTCCAAGTACATTGTAATCTCATCAATCCCTAATCATTTTCCAACTACTTCAACACAATACCCACAACTATCATTACAAAATCATCTCAAATATCAAGATCGAGGTTTAAAAATTACCCAAAACTTGTGGAGAGCTTATCTCTTGCCTCGATTCAATCCGTCTTATGATTTCCAAGTATGTTGTTCTCCCTTTGATGAGGAACAACTTTCCTTCTTGCCACAGCCTCTGATTTGGATGGAAATGGGTGCTTTGGATGAGTGAGAAAGCTAGGGTCTCAGTGAAAATGGGGGTTGGAAGAGAGAGAAAATGAAATTGCAGGAGAAAGTAGGGGTTCCTTATATAGACTGAGGGTAGGAGATCGATCTGGCTCTTGATGAGATTGATCTGCATTTGAATTTGGGGACAATTTGGGGTAATTTTATGCCTAGGAGATCGATCTGTCGAGGGGTGAGATCGATCTCTTTATGGCTTTATGAGATCGATCTGCTCCTTGAGGAGATCGATCTTCTCCCAAACAGAAACGTTTGGAGATCGATCCCTTCCTCATGAGATCGATCTTCTCTCAAACAGAATCATAAGGAGATCGATCCTCTTCCATTGGAGATCGATCTGTTCCTTAAATTCGTCCTTCCTTGTCGTTTTTAACTCACCAAATCGATCTCTCCTTCCTCAAGATCGATCTGACCTCTTAGTTTCACACTTATGTTAAACACTTACACATAAATCTCCAAATATAATTTCCACAATTCACTTAGCTCAATAAATTACACTTCAAGTTCTTATTACATCTTTAAAATATATCTAAAATTCTCAGATCTCACACTTGCTAGACCTCCTGCTTATCCGACCGTAGCTCCAGCAAAGGGTATTATCATAAGAGGACATAGATCTACTACCGATCAGTGTAGAAGATGCGGTAAACAACATGGAGGTAGACCGTGTCCACTGACTCCTATAGTGTGTTTTCGATGCGAGAAACAGGGGCATATTGCTAGAGCTTACCCAGAGATGGTTGATACTACCCCACTGAAGGGCAGGGAGCTTGATAGAGCCTCAACTGGTACGTCTGCTCAGAGAGGTAGAGCGACGGTAGAAGAAAAGGGGAAACAAGTGATGGGTCGAGGGCGCGTACATGCTTTGGACCAGGGAACAGCTGATGCTTCATCGGATGTGATACGAGGTAACATCCTGATTTATGATATTGAAGCATATGTTTTAATTGATCCTGGTGCCACGCATTCTTTTGTATCACCTTCATTTGCATGTAAATTAGCAAGACATGTAGAGCGTACACCATTATGTATGATGATGTTGATTAGTATGCATATGAATAGTAGTCAAGTTGTAGAGTATGTATATAATGACTGCAAGTTGAGAGTAGGGAACAAGGAGATGACAACCAATCTAATGTTGCTAAGTATGAGGGACTTTGATATAATCTTAAGAATGGATTGGTTATCTACAAACCATGTTGTTTTAGTTGTTATGCTAAGACAGTTATGTTTCCTAACCCTACAAGCTATGTTGTAAAGTTTAATAAGAATAAATAAAAGAAGTAGTTATGATTATAATATGATATACTGACTGAGAAAACCTTCAACAGATCAAGGTTTCATTGCGTACGTGATAGATATGGATAAGGCACATCCGGAGTTGTTAGATATTACTGTGGTCAATGAGTACCCAGATGTTTTTCTAGATGAGTTGCCAAGGTTATCACCATACAGAGAGATAGAGTTTTGTATAGATTTGGTGCCTGGTACGGAGCCTATTTCTAGACCACCATATCACATGGGCTTAGTTGAGCTAGAGGCAATTACAGGAGCTATTGGATAGGGGTTTTATTCGACCGAGTGTTTCACCTTGGGGTGCACCAATTTTGTTTGTGAGGAAGAAGGATGGGAGCCTCCGATTGTGTATAGATTGTCGATTGTTGAATAAGGTCACCATTAAGAATAGGTATCCCCTTCCACGTATTGATGACTTGTTAGATCAGCTTCAAGGAGCACAGGTCTTTTCCAATATTGACCTGAGGTCTGGGTATCATCACCTGAAAGTTCAGAGTGGAGATGTACCCAAGATAGCATTTTGTACCCGATATGGTCATTATGAGTTCTTAGTCATGCCATTCGGATTGATGAATGCTCCAGCTGCTTTCATGGCTTTGATGAACGATGTGCTCAAGCATATTTGGACTAGTTTGTTATCGTATTCATCGATGACATATTGGTGTACTCGAGGTTTGAGGAGGAGCATGAAGAGCACCTCAAGATCGTATTGCAAACTCTACGAGAGCAGAAGTTATATGCTAAGCTCAGTAAGTGTGACTTTTGGTTGTCACAGATCTCATTTTTGAGACATGTTGTATCGAGAGATGGTGTATCAGTGGATCCATCTAAGATAGAGGTTGTAGTTCAGTGGGAACAGCCAAGGACAGTCACCGAGATCAGGAGTTTTTTGGGTTTAGCTGATACTATCAGAGATTTGTTGAGGGATTTTTGAGGTTGGTTCCTCTGTTGACACGTCTTACTCGAAAGAGCATACCATTCGTATGGAACGAGGATTGTGAGAAGAGTTTTCAGGAGTTGAAGCGTCGATTGACCATCGCTCCAATTCTCACTATCCCTACCAGCTCAGGAGGATTTGCAGTGTATACCAATGCTTCGTATAAGGGACTAGGCTGTGTATTGATGCAGGATGGGATGGTAGTTGCTTATGGATCCAGACAACTGAAGGATCATTAGAAGAACTATCCGACCCATGATTTGGAGCTAGCAGCAGTAGTGTTTGCGTTGAAGGTATGGCGCCGCTACTTATATGGCGAGAAGTTCCAGGTATTTACCGATCACAAGAGCCTCAAGTATCTGTTCTCACAGAAAGAACTGAACATGAGATAGAGAAGATGGCTAGAGCTTCTGAAGGACTACAATTGTGAGATACTTTATCATCCGGGTAAGGCTAACGTTGTAGCTGATGCCTTGAGCAGGAAGAGCCTAGGGATGGTATCGTATATGATGGTTAGGGAACATGATTTGCTAGACCTATTTGCTAGCCTCAGTTTTAGAGTTGTGCCTTCTGACATGGATACAGGCTATGTGATAGCTAGTCTACGCTTAGAGCCGGATCTATTGGACAGGATCAGAGTGGCTTAGCAAACTGATCTGTTTTGTATGAATGTGAGTGGTCAGATGCAGAAGGGCACAGTGACTGACTTTGAGTTGAGTTCTGATGGACTACTGAGGTTCGAGGTAGATTATGTGTTCTCGAGGATCTAGGACTCAGGAGATTAATATTGGTGAAAGCTCATTCGTTGAGGTATACGTTACATCCGAGGAGCAACAAAATGTATCAGAACCTTCGAAAGGTATACTGGCGATCGGGTATGAAGAGAGATGTAGCAGACTTTGTGGTAACGTGTCTTGTATGTCAGCAGGTAAAGGTAGAGCATCAGAAACCTGCAGGGTTATTGCAGCCTCTACCTATACTGACATGAAAATGAGAGCATATCACCATGGATTTTATGATGGGTTTACCGACAACCCGCAGGAATCACGATGCTATATGGATGATCGTCTATAGACTGACGAAGTCAGCCCACTTCCTAGCTATGAGAGCGATCGATACTCTGAGTTCATTAGCAGAACTGTATGTACACGAGGTAGTGAGGTTACATGGTGCACCAGTGAGCATAGTCTGTGATAAGGATTCCCGCTTAACTTTCCATTTTTGGGAACATTTTCAGGAAGCCATGGGAACCCAGTTGAGTTTGAGCACTACTTTCCATCCTCAGACAGATGGTCAGTCAAAGAGTACTATACAGACCCTGGATGATGTGTTGAGAGCATGTGTACTAGATTTTAGAGGCTCCTGGGATGGCCACTTGCCACTAGCCGAGTTCGCCTACAACAACTGTTATCATTTGAGTATCGGGAAGGCACTATATGAGGTTTTATATGGCCGTAGATGTCGTTCCCCTATTGGATTGGAAGAAGTGGGTGACCGTAAGATTTTCGCTCCTGACATGGTTACATAAACATCTGAGGACGTCCATTTGATAGTAGAGAGACTGAGGACAACTTAGAATAGACAGAAGAGTTACGCTGACAGGAGATATAGGCCACTAGAGTGTGCAGTTGGTGAATCCGTGTTCTTGAAAGTTTCTCCTTCCAAGGGCATAGCGAGATTTGGGGAGAAAGGGAAACTAAATCCTCGTTATATTGGACCCTTTGAGATACTTGATCGAGTGAGAGATAAGGTTTATAGGTTGGCATTGCCACCGAACTTATCAGGTGTCGATAACGTCTTCCACATATCCATAATTTGGAAGTATCACCCGGATCCGACACATGTGATTAGTTATGAGCCTTTTGAGCTCCGAGAGGACATGTCATATGTTGAGCGACCGTTTCGGATATTGGATAGGAAGGAGAATGTGTTGAGATTGAAGACCATCGGGTTAGTGAAGATTCTCTGGCAGCATCATACTTTAGAGGAGGCTACTTGGGAGCTGGAGAGTCTGATGCGAGAGAAGCACCCTCATCTATTTGATGACTGACTTGGTTCTAATTTGGAGGATCAAATTTTTTGAGTAGGGGAGGATTGTCAGACCCGTGTTTTCAATTTACGTATGTAGCTTGTATATCAAAATCGAGGAAAATATTGAATTTCGAGTCCAATTGATCAAGATATAAATTTATTAGAATTTATCGAAATTTTTACCTCGAAAAATGAGCCCAAAAATAGGAGAAAAATATATCGAAAAGGTAAAATCGGACTGATAAATTCATTTATGGACTAAATGAATTTAATAGGATATTTTTAGACATTTTTGGGATATTTTAGGGATATTTTGGGATTTTTATTATTATTTTAATAATAAAAATAATAATAAAAATATATTATAAATAAAAGAAAAAATAGAAAAAAAAAACGAAATCAGAAACTGGAAATTGGGAATCGGGGAGAGAGAAAAGGGGTGTAAGCTGCAAGCAAGTCGACGAGGAGAAGTTTCATCGGACGGCCACCACCGGCGACCCCACGGCCAGGACAGAGGTCGGAAAAGGAAGAGGATGTCTGTGCGCACCCATCGACACCGACAACGTGCTCCACCGACGCGGGACGCCGGCAAATCGAAGAGGAGAAGGCCACGGAGGAAAAGAGGAATCTGGCGACCATCGACGGTGCTTGGTCTCGATTGAGGCCAGCCGAGAGGTCCCAGGCTGTGGTGCGCCGAACGGAGATGGTGAGACACCGAAAACTGGTCGGACGACGTCGGCATGGCCAAAAGAAGCCTGAACCGGTCGACGGTTCAGGGAAGAACCTTCTACACTGAACCGGACCGGACCGGTGCAGCCAAGGAGATAAGGGAAAAAGAAGAAAAAAGAAAGAAAAAGAAAAAGGAAAATTTTTGGGATTTCACCGAACTTCGGGTAAGTCAATACGAGGTCAAAAGTGATTGATTTGAATTTCGATAAATTTATTTAAATTATATTTAATCGAAAATTGACCCGGAGTTAAATATACAAATTATGCAGTTCGATGATAAATTTCGAACGGAAGCCCGATTAAACTTCGATTTACGTACCATCGCATAATCTCGGGTAAGTAAAGCTCATTTACGACAATTTATATGATTATTGCGTATTTAAGATTTATTTTACGTATTTTGGATCAAATTTCGCATTTAGTGAATTATATTTAGAATTTCAAATTAACTGTCGTAAATGATATACGGATTATCCAAAGAGCTTGGAATAAAGCCAATGGGTATTGATAGGCCCAATGAGTCAATAGACCCTAATGAAGGGAAATAATATGTGGAAAACGAGCTTAATACGGATTAAGGCCCAATTAAAGTATTTAGGCCCATTTAGAGTAAACGGGCCCATTTAAGTGAAATGAACTGTATTAAATGTGTAATACAGTAGGAAAATTATAATTAACCCTGTGAATGGTTAAATGCAGCTCCAGAGTCATATTGAGAGTTGGCCGAACTGTGAGATTTGGGCAGCACAAAGGAAGAGAAGTCACACTACGTGATCCGAGGTAAGGGACTTTTATGAGTAGTTAGAGATACCTGCACGTATTTTCGTCTGCTTTTACATTCACTTAAAACTCTGAGGGTCAGAGAAAGTGAATAATAATTATTGTGATCGATAGTGGCAAATTACGATTTTGCCCCTAGTTAGTCAAAAAGTCAACTTTTGTGAAAAGTTGTAAAAAGCATGGAAACCACCATTTTGAGTGTTTTACTGCTGTTTAGCAGAACAATAATAGATGGGCTAATGATTTTAAGGTTGATGTGAATTAAGCACACTTTATAGTGCTGATTTTGATATTTTGTAAATCATCCCTTTTTAAAGAGCCATCTATCATATTATGTGAGAGTGAATCATGCTGGAGCACAGCTCGCACTGGATTTCATATATTTTCCACATATATTAGTTCTGGATTGTGATTCACACTAGATTTCCATGACATGCAAGATAGAGTGCTAGAGTTATTACTCGTACTCAGTTTTATATGATATATGCATGAGAGAGTGTTGGAGTTATTACCTGTGCTCATTTTTATATGATATATGCATGAGAGATTGCTGGAGCGATTAGCTGGCACTCGAGTTTTTCATGAGATGCATGAGAGAGTGTTGGAGCGTTACTCGTACTCGATTCTTTATAATTTATACATGACATAGTACTGGAGCTATTGCTCGTACTTGATTTAATACATGAACTATGCATTGACCTAGTTGCTAGAGGTTTACTCGCACTAGAGTTGAGCTGTGATGTGAAACAGTGTTTGAGCGGAGTGTTGACTGTGAGTCACGCTCAAAGGTGCGCACTGTATGTGATATATAATACATGTTGAAAACCATGCTTGATTTCCTTATGTAGACACTGTGAGAGGATTCACATGAGGATTTAGAGACGTGGTATGATATTCCATGGTTTTGAGGGGTAAGACCTATGGCAGGCACCTAAACTGTGATGTAGGGTCCACGGGTGTACGTTGTACCATGCATGTGGCATGGAGTACACTGTACCATGTGTTGTTGTGGAGTTGAGGAGGATATAGCTGGCGGTTGTGATGGACTGACCCCCTCCCATTACAGCAATGATGCCTCGCACACTAGGATTTTGTGTAGCTTGGGATCACATGTCGGATATGATCATAGTCCAGGATACTATTTACTTTTTCACTACAGAGTCTCACATGATATATCACCTGATCGATTGATTTAATTGCGGATAGGCCTAAGGGATGGGTCGGACTTCGATTTTGTGATGTGAATGATTTAAATGCCATATTTCTCGTGATTTAAATATAAATGGCATGATTTATCTAAAGGCATTGTGATATTATAAGATTGCATTGTTTTGCACTACATGCCTACATTTGAGAAAGAAAGCACGATTTCTATACATGGGATTTAATTTGTACAAGTATATATATATATGTATATATATTCAAAGACATGCTCTTAAAGTGAGTTAAGGAAATGATATTTTCGAGGCATAACATTATTTTGAGTAGATAGTGTAGATATCTACTTGGTTGCCTGATTTCCTTACTGAGCGCGCTGTATGCTCACCCCCTTTCTTTACATCTCTCTACACAGCATCAGCAATAGAGTGAGAGCTTTTGAGGGATAGAATTCCTGTGTCCGCTGCTATTTCCTATCGATCGATAGGTATACATATTTTGTAAGGTTATGTATCTAAACATAGAAGCAGCACAATGATGTATACGATATATATTATAGGGAATGTATTTGTATTAGATTTTATATAATCTTACATCTATTATAAAAGAAGTTAAAATTCGAGTATATTGACATGTATGGATGATATGGTATGCGAGGAAGCTAACATCGAATCACAGCCCAACCATTGAAGAGAGGAAAGGTAAGTTAAAAATGCAAAAAATTTGTAATGGTTTTGGTTAAGTCAGGATGGGTCTTGACATTTTCTTATGCATATAACCGTACTAGAGCGATGCTCGTATGTGGTTTCTTCATATTTTTTATGCATAAATACCATACTAGAGCGTTGCTCGTACGAGGTGATTTATTATGATGCATGAATTCGCGTTAGAGCGCAACTCGCGCTGGTTTTCACACTGTGGTATGTATGAGGCCGTGTTGAGGATAATACAGATTGGTGTTCAGGGAATACAACAGGCCTAACAGACCTCTTGAGTGGGGTAAAGATGAGGGGCTAGGACCTGACATAATCCATTCAGGGAACCCAACAGGCCTAACAGACCTCTTAAGTGGGATAAGGGTGAGGGGCTAGGACCTGAATCAGGGAACCCAATAGGGGCGAGCAAGGCCATAAAGGGCTAGGACCTGGTATTAAGAGTACTCCTACGTGCACTTGAGACTAGAGGTTTAACTCGGTATGGGGTAGATAAGACCTACGACAGGCACCCCCAATCATGTTATGGGTCCACGGAGTACTATGTACCATGTACATCACCTGGAGTACGATGTACCGCGTGGTGGTTACTTGATTTAAGAAAGTTTGGTGGAGAACTAACCCACCTTCGTACCAGCATGATACCCCGTACACCGGGATCCATGTGGTTTGGGATGATATGTGACATAGTTGGCCAACATAGTCAATAGAGATATAGTGACATATCTCCTTGCTTATTACATAATACCACGTGGTCTTAATACTTGAGTGTGATTTTGACTGTCCAGGGTAGACCCGAGGGAGGGGTCGAGCGTTGTGGGATTTGATTTGTGAAATGGTAATGATGTTGTGAATGATAAAATGATTTGTGATGGGATTGTATGTATCTGAGAAAGAGATGTGGTTTTAAAAAGGAGGTTTCTTAAATGAATTACCCTTTTTATGAGATTAAATGAGAATGAGCATGAGACGGTTTTACATGTTGATGTTTCCATGTTTTATATGCCAATTTTACATGATTTTGATACATGATATATGTATATTCATATGGCATAGTTTTAATTCCTCATGCTCCTGTTATAAATGATTTATGCATAACACTGTCAACATGTAAATAGAGTAGTTATCTACCATGCTTGCATTATTGCCTTACTAAGTGTGTGGTTGCTCATCCCTCTCTATTTTCCCCCTCCTACAGAGCGTGCATAGTAGCTCAGTGAGAACTGAGGCATTGTGTTTTTAGATATCTGCTGCTTCCATCACCGAAAGTTATATACACAGGATTCTTTTTGTATCTAAACAATGTAATGGCACAATAATGATTGAGTTGTAATTATGGGGGATGTAGATGTCAGTAAATATGTTATGTATAAGTGAATGATTCAATTTTGAATATATGACATCGTTTTTATTACTTGTGGATGAATGGTAAGTGGTGATTATTATTGACTCACAGCCCCACTGTATGTGGTGAGTTTGTTCATCCCCAGGTAAGGTAACAGTAAAACACGAAAAAATTATAGTGATTTTCGGTTAAAAAGAATGAAAAAGGGTCGTGATAAAGATTGGTATCAGAACTGTGTTGGCCTTATATGAGTCAGTAATAAAACTTAGGAAAAGTATATCCCCATATTACTGTGCTTTTGTTTAGATATAACTATGTATACCGTGATGGATTGAGCTTAACAAATGATTATTAATACAGGAAGTTAGGTGATATGTCTGTTATGCGTCGAGGTAGAGGGGTAGGAGCACGTGCTAGAGGCCGTAGAGGTAGGACTAAGAGCCGTGCGGAGCCACAGACTGATCAGGCTCTACTAAACCCTACTGAGAGAGCAGAAGCTACAGAGGCACGCTTCGCTAAGATAGAGCAAAGTATTAAGAATCTGGTGGAGATAGTTACACAGGCATTGGGTACCGATGATAGATGAGGTCCCACGGCATAGCCTACTACTACACAGGCAATAGCAGGGGAGGAAAGACCTCAGACTGTAGAGGCAGCTACTGCTACACCACCTCTAGTACAGGATACAGATTCTCCTATCGCTCAACAGCAGAGCGGTAGTGATTTGGGTTATGACTGCGACTTGAGCAGACTGCGAGAGTTCCAAGTATTGAAACCCCTAGTGTTTAGAGGGGTGAAGGACTCGGTTATCACGGAGGACTGGGTGTATGAAATGGAGAAACTGTATAGGTTTTTTTGATGCACTTCAGCTGAGAAGATTGCATTTGTCGTGTTTATGCTGAAAGGTGAGGCAGAGCACTGGTGGAGATCCACCAAGGCTATTTTGAAGGCCAGACATTCTGAGATCTCATGGGAGATATTTGTAGAAGCCTTCAGGAGACAGTACATTCTAGCTACCACACAGAAAACTGCGGATGAAATTCATGAATCTGGTTTAGGGGAACCGTACTATGGGCGAGTATGAGTCCAAGTTTATGTCCTTTGGGAGATACGATCCAGACACAATGGGTAGTGAGACCCAAAAGATTCAGAAGTTCATGGATAGACTAAGATTAGCCATCCGGACTAAGCTAGCTCCCTTCGACATTTTGACTTATAAGGAGGCTGTACATAAGGCTCAGTTATGTGACCAAGATTTTGAGCAAAATGCCTCCGAGCTGGGAAAGTTTAGTGTTAGAAGAGATAAAGATCGAAAGAGATCCGAGATGGATAGAGTGGCCAAGAGGGGAGGCCAGAGGTTTTTCGAGAAGAGACCTAAGATCGAGGAGGTGCAGGAAAGAGATACTAGACTTTCCATGTACCCGACTTTGACTGCACCGAGGGGTATGGTGATTAGAGGACCGCGACCTACCACAGACCAGTGTAGGAGATGTGGGAGATACCATGGGACTAGACCATGTCAGATACCCCATGTATTATGTTTTAGGTGTGGGAGGCCCGGACATATTTTGAGGTACTGTATCGAGGTAATTGAGACTGCCCTGCAGAAGGGTAGGGAGCCAGACAGAGCTCCAGTTGAGATAGCTGCCCCAAGGAGGAGGGCCACAGCTGAGGAGAAAGGGAAGCAGACAGCGGGTGTGAGCAGAGGAAGAGTACATGCATTGAATCAGGACACCGCAGATGCTTCGACGGATGTGATTGAAGGTACCATCCTAATTTTTGATTTAGAAGCATTGGTATTGCTTGATCCAGGTGCCACGCATTCCTTCGTATCACCTTCCTTTACCCATAAATTATTGAAGCATGTGAAACCAACGTTGTTAGATAAAATATTGATAATTTCCACACCCATGAATGGTAGTCAATTGACTGAGCATGTATGTAGAGGTTGTAAGTTAAAGATAGAGGGAAAGGAAATGATAGCCAATTTGATTTTATTGAACATGAATAATTATGATGTAATATTAGGAATGGATTGGTTGGCTACCAATCGGGTTGCTATGGATTGTCATGCTAAAACCTTGATGTTTTCAAGATTAGACAATCTTATTGCAAACTTTGATAAAAAAAATGATATGAAAAGAGTATGTTTCTTTTAAATGAAAGAGAAAAATCCTAATATATGATATTTGAGAGATGAATTTATTTGTTTATTTTGAATATTGACGTAATGACTTGTGATACTAATGGTGGAAAGAATGATGTGAAGGGTTCATTGCCTATGTGGTCGATATAGATAAGGCACACCCAAAATTGAGGGACATACTCGTAATTACGGATTACCCTGATGTCTTTTCGGATGAATTACCAAGACTACCACCTGAAAGGGAAATGGAATTTTGCATAAAGTTAGTGCCTGGTACCGAGCCGATCTCAAAATCACTATATAGAATGGCTCCGATTGAGTTGGAAGAGCTGAAGAAACAACTGTAAGAGTTACTAGAGAAGGGGTTGATTAGGCCGAGTGTTTCACCTTGGGGAGCATCAGTTCTATTTGTAAAGAAGAAGGATGGAAGCCTCCGACTGTGTATAGATTACCGGTTGTTAAATAAGGCCACCATTAAGAACAAGTACCCCATTCCACGTATAGATGATCTACTAGATCAGCTCTGGGGAACCCAAGTATTTTTTAAGATAGATCTGCGTTCAGGGTATCATCAGTTAAGGATCAGGAGTGGAGATGTACCCAAGATAGCATTTCGTACCTATTATGGCCACAATGAGTTCTTGGTGATGCAATTCGGATTGACGAATGCCCCGGCAACATTTATGGCACTGATGAATGATATGTTTAAGCCATACCTGGACAAGTTTGTGATTGTGTTTATTGATGACATATTGGTTTATTCTAAGTCCAGGGAGGATCATGAGGAGCACTTGAGGATAGTTCTGCAAACCCTCCAAGAGAAAGAGTTGTATGCCAAACTCAGCAAGTGTAACTTTTGGTTAGAGCAGATCTCATTTCTGGGCCAAGTTGTGTCGAAGGATTGGGTATCAGTGGATCCATCCAAGATAGATACGATTGTGCAGTGAGAACAGCCCAAGACAGTTACTGAGATCAAAATTTTTTTGAGATTAGCAGGGTATTATCAGAGATTTGTAGAGGGTTTCTCCAGACTAGCTGCTTCATTGACACACCTCACATGGAAAGATGTTATGTTTGTGTGGGATGAGGCATGTGAGAGGAATTTTGAGGAGTTTAAGCGTCGATTGACCACTGCTCCAGTTCTCACCATTCTTACCAGCTCAGGAGGATTCTCGGTGTATACGGATGCATCACACCAGGGATTGGGTTGTGTACTTATGCAGGATGAGAAGGTAGTTGCCTATGGATCTAGACAGTTGAAAGATCACGAGAGGAACTACTCGACACATGATTTGGAGTTGGCGACCGTGGTGTTTGCTTTGAAAATATGGCGCCACTATCTCTATGGTGACAAATTTTAGGTGTTCACAGATCATAAGAGCTAAGTATTTGTTCTCGCAGAAAGAGCTGACTATGAGACAGAGGAGATGGCTCGAACTTTTAAAGGACTATGATTGTGAAATCATGTACACCCGGGTAAGGAAAATGTAGTTGCCAATGCTTTGAACAGAAAGAACCTTGGGTTGGTGTCTTATATGATGGTACGGGAGCATGAGTTGTTGGAACACTTTGCGAACCTCAGTTTGGATGTAACCCCACTTGGATCTGAGAGATTCGATATCATGGCTAGTATGAGATTAGAGCCAGAGTTGATTGGACGTATTCGTTAGGCCCAGCAGAGAGATTGATGGTGTATCGATTGGCTGAGGTAGATACATACATGTGTGGGTAGTGATTTTGAGCTGAGTACAGATGACTTATTGAGGTTCAGGGGCAGAGTATGTGTTCTCGAGGATCCTAAGATCATGAAGTTAATATTATCAGAGGCTCACTCATCGAAGTACACGATACATCCGGGGAGTACTAAGATGTATCAAAACCTTCAGAAGGTTTATCGGTGGTCTGGAATGAAAAGAGACATTATGAAATATGTCACTAAGTGTCTCGTTTGTCAGTAAGTGAAGGTAGAGCAACAGAAGCCTGCAGGATTATTGCAGCCTCTACCGATACCGATTGGAAGTGGGAGCATGTCACCATGGATTTTGTAGTGGGATTGTGGAGGACCCGCAAAGGTCATGATGCCATATGGGTTATTGTGGACCGGTTGACTAAGTCCCCTAATTTCTTAGCTATGAGAGCTATTGATCCACTAAGTCAGTTGGCAAACCTGTATATTCGAGAGATAGTACGGCTACATGATGTTCTAGTGAGCGTTGTTTCTGATAGGGATACCCGCTTCACTTCCCATTTTTGGGAACATTTTTAGGAAGCACTAGGACCCGACTGAGTTTCAGCACCGCTTTTCATCCTCAGATAGATGGGCAGTCAAAGAGGACTATACAGACCCTCAAGGATATGTTGAGAACGTGTGTCCTAGATTTTAGAGGCTCCTGGGATGAGCACCTGCAGTTAGATGAGTTCGCCTACAATAATAGCTATCATGCGAGTATCAGGATAGCACCCTATGAGGCACTGTACGGACGCAGATGTCGATCCCCCATTAGATAGGAAGAGGTTAGTGACAGACAGATTTTTGCTCTAGACTTAGTGCAGCAGGCATCTGAGGACGTCCAGTTGATATGTGAGAGATTACGAACAGCTCAGAGCCAACAAAAGAGTTATGCTGACAAGAGACGGAGACCACTAGAATTTGATGTGGGTGAGTCGGTATTTCTGAGAGTTTCACCTTGGAAGGGTATTACGAGATTCGGTAAGAAGGGCAAGTTGAGCCCTAGATATATTTAACCCTTTCAGATTTTAGAGAGGGTGGGGGATAAGGCGTATAGGTTGGCATTGCCACCAGACTTGGCAAATGTCCGCAACGTCTTCCACGTCTCTATGCTCCGAAAGTATCACCTGGACCCGGCACATGTGATAAGATTTGAGCCCTAGAGCTCAATGAAAGTATCACATATGTTGAGAAGTCGGTTCGGGTATTGGACAAAAAAGAAAAAGTGTTACAGAATAAGACAATTCCCTTGGTGAAAGTTCTTTGGCAACATCACACGGTGGAAGAGGCCACATGGGAATTGGAGAACTTGATACGGGAAAAGTACCCCTAACATTTTGAAGAGAAACTTGGTTCTAATTTGGAGGACTAAATTCCTTAAAGGAGGGGAGAATGTGAGACCCCGTATATGTATGGTTGTAACGTGTGTAATTGGATCAATGAATGTTAATTGACTTGTAATGTAAAGTATAATTGATGTAAGTCCATGGATTCAATGTACATATGTATAATATGATTTGTAATGTACATACAAGTTTCATTATGTATGAATATGAAGGAATGGGTTCTTAAAAGTGATGAATGTGAATGGAACTCAAAATAAGTAGTATGGTAAATGAGAGGAAGTTACATGAATATAAATGCTTCCATTTGGTTTTATATAGTATACCTTTAGATATACAAGTAATGCACACAAGTTTCAATGTGAATAAGGTATGAATGGATGCCATTTTCAAGTCATAAAGGTGGATGGATGAGAAAATGGCTGTGGCAGCATATTAAGGATGATTTGGTGTAAGTTACTGCAGAAAATTGTAGGAAAATCTAGAATATATGAAGGCCAAATCGATCTCATAGGATGAGAAATCGATCTAGAAGAGCCAGAATGCTCTAATTTGGGCAATGGAATAGAGCAGATCAATCTCCAATAGGGCCAGATCGATCTCCTAAACATTCTGTAATGAAAAGATCAATCCTTAAGCATACAGATCGGTCTCCTTAGCTCTCTGTTTGGAGTAGATCGATCTCAAGTTTCGACAGATTGATCTCATGCTTAAAATGCCATAAAAAAGAGGAATCTAAGGAGACCAAATCAATCTCCTCCTAGTGCAGATCGATCTCCTCAAGCTATTTCTATAAAAGGAGCGCTAAAAATCTAAAAATTTCGGGAAAACAACATCACCCTTCCATTTTTCACCAAAACCTAAATTTATCTCTCTAAAATCAGCCATTTCCAGTAAGAATTGAGGGTAGGCTATTAGGTACCAAGTTGTTCATCTTGAGGAAGAGACCAACATAGTTGAAACCCAAAATCCCATTGTTGATATTGAAGGAGTTAAGGAAATTGTCATTTAGAGCAAGAAGAGAAACCTGATTTGGTAAGTTTCTAAAATTTCAGCCTAAGTACATTATCTATTAAATTGATTTTGGAGTTGATTGGCATGTAGATGGATGATAGAAGTCATCTAGAAAGTAATGGAACACATATAACCTAGAAAATGGAATGCCTCTAGTGTGAGAAAGTGTGATTTGGGGAGTTGGTGGTTTATGGGTTATGATAAGTTGTTATTTGTGAAATGTGAATGATTAGAAATAGGTAAATAAAGAATTGATGACAATGATCACATGTAGTGTTTGATAATATGCCATAGTGAAGGAAATTTATGAAAAAATGAACATTTTGAGCTTAACACCAATTTAATATCGATTTGGAATGAGTTAATAGGCTTAAAAGAATCCATAGACTCGAGTTATGGGTAAAGTAATGAAAGGAGGCCTCATAAGCGTCAATAGAGACTATAGGTCGAATTGACTATAGTAAACACAAGAGTTGGATTATAATGGACTATAATGATGCGAAATACATTTGTGTGAAGCTTCGAAGAGTTTGTTGGATACGAATTAGGCCGCATGAGTAAGCAGCTCTAAGGAAGTGGAATCACGCATCGCGATTCCAGGTAAGGGAGTTTTCTAAGTATATAGAGCTAGCTGCTTGTATTTTGTGGGTATATAGGGTGCTGTAAATTTGCATGATGGTTTGGAAAAGTGGTTGATGATGTATGTGAATAATTATGAGTACGTATATGATTTGGTTTCCGAATTGATTCTTGAAAAAGGGATAGTAAGGCTAATAATTGCATAAATAACTTGTTTGAATGTTTTCACAAAATCCAATGCTTTGTTTCAAGCAAATGGTTGGATAGGCTGGCTATTGTTTGAATTATGTTGTGTAATAGCACATGAGAGGTGCTAAATATGTTTTTGAGATTGGTTTTGAATGTCCATGAGCCACCTATCATGTTTATGTGAATTAAACTATGTTAGAGCCTAGCTCGCACCGGGTATTGATGTTTTTATATGTTTGAAACGTGCTGGATCTTAGCTCGCACTTTGGTTTGAAACTATGACGATGCTTTATAAATCGTAATGGAGCATTTGCTCGTACGTGGATTTTAGTGGTTTTCTTATGCATAAATACCGTACTAGAGCGTTGCCGTACGAGGTGATTTATTATGATACATGAATTCGCGCTAGAGCGTAGCTCGCGCTGGTTTTCAGACTGTGATCTGCATGAGGCCGTGGTGAGGATAAAACTGATTGGTGTTCAGGGAACCCAACAGGCCTAATAGGCCTCTTGAGTAGGGTGAGGGTGAGGGGCTAGGACCTGACATAATTCATTCAAGGAACCCAACAGGCCTAACAGACCTCTTGAGTGAGGTGAGGGTGCGGGGTTAAGACCTGAATCAGGGAACCGAACAGGGGCGAGTAAGGCCATGAGGGGCTAGGACCTAGTATTAAGAGTACTCCCACGTGCACTTGAGACTAGAGGTTTCACTCATTATGGGGTAGATAAGACCTTCGGCAAGCACCCCTAACCATGTTATGGGTCTGCGAAGTACGATGTACCGTGTATATCACATGGAGTACGATGTACCATACAGTGGTTACTTGATTTGAGAAAGTCTGGTAGAGAACAAACCCACCTTTGTACCAGCATGATACCCCTCACACCGAGATCCGTGTGGTCTGGGATGATATGTGACATAGTTGGCCAACATAGTGAATTGAGATATAGTGACCTGTCTCCTTGTTTATTACATAATACCACATGGTCTTAATACTTGAGTGTGATTTGACTGTCTAGGGAAGACCCGAGGGAGGGGTATAGCCTTGTGGGATTTGATTTGTGAAATGGTAATGATGTTGTGAATGAGAAAATGATTTGTGATGGGATTGTATGTATATGAGAAAGAGATGTGGTTTCAAAAAGGCGGTTTCTTAAATGAATTGCCCTTTTTATGAGATTAAATGAGAATGCGGATGAGAAGGTTTCACATGTTGATGTTTCCATTTTTTATATGCCAATCTTACATGATTTTGATACATGATATATGTATATTCATATGGCATAGTTTTAATTCCTCATGCTCCTGCTATAAATTATTTATGCATAACACTATCAGCATGTAGATAGAGTAGTTATCTACCATGCCTGTATTATTGCCTTACTGAGCATGTGGTTGCTCATCCCTCTCTATTTTCCCCCTCCTACAGAGCGTGCGTAGTAGCCCAGTGAGGACTGAGGCATTGTGCTTTTGGACATCCGTCGCTTCCATCATGAAAGGTATATACACATGATTCTTTTTGTATCTAAACAATGTAATGGCATAGTAATGATTGAGTTATGGGGGATGTAGATGTCAGTAAACATGTTCTATATAAGTGAATGATTCAATTTCGAAAATATGACATCGTTTTTATTAATTATTGATTAATGGTAAGTGGTGATTATTATTAACTCACAACCCAACTGTATGTGGTGAGTTTGTTCACGACCGGGTAAGGTAACAGTAAAACACGAGAAATTTATAGTGAATTTTGTTTAAAGAGAATGAAAAAGAGTCATGACAATCATACCGTAAGAGAGCCTCCCCATCGAACAGGGCCTCCCCGCCCTTTCTGGCTTGAGGATGTAAGGCTTGAGGATCTTACCAACTTCCACGGCATCATACGCACCACAGTGTGAGGTCTCATGAGAGATAAGCTCAGCACGGTTCATGCATCGTAACTAAACCACCTTATACGAGCAACACTCTAATACGACATTTATGCATAAAACATGAGAAAAACCACGTACGAGCATAGCTCCAGTATGGTTATATGCATAAGACAACCACTCGAAAGCCACGTACGAGTAGAAGCTCTAATACGGTTTATAAAACTTCATCATAGTTTCAAAATCAAGGTGCGAGCTAAGCTGCAGCACGTTTTAAACAAATGAAGGCATCAAAATCTAGCGCGAGCGAGGCTCCAGCGTGATTTATATCACACAAATACTATAGGCGGCTCGTACACAATCAAAAAAATCCCAAAATAGGGTTTAGCACCTCATAATCGTTATTTCACCACATCATTCAAACACTAGCCATGCCTATCCACTAATTTGTTCAAAACCAAGATTGTGGTATGTGAAAACATTTCAAACACATGATTTATGCATTTATTAGCATTACTATCCCTCTTATAATATTCGTTCAAAACCATATCCACTCACAAAATACGAGCAGCTACCTCTATATACTTACAGAATTCCCTTACCTAGAATCGTGTCATGTGATTCCACTTCCTTAGAGCTGCTTACTCGTGCGGTCCACTTTAGCTCCAGCGAACTCTCCGAAACTATACAAAGTCGTATATTTCATCAATTTAATTCACATAATGGCACTTTTGCGTTTACTATAGTTGATTCGACCTATAGTCTCCATTAACGCTCATAAGGCCTCGATTTATTGTTCGATTTATATCTCGAGTCCAATGATTCTTTTAGGCCTGTTGATTCATACCCATCTTCATAATTTCACTAAACATACAATGTGGCTTCATTTAATCATCTTAAATCATTCACATTACTTCAACAATAACTTAGTATAAATCATAATTCATCAACTCTTCCAAACCACATTTTCTCACACTAGACATAATCTAGGTTATAAGTGTTCCATTGTTTTCTAGATGGTTTCGATCATAAATATTCACACCAATCTACTCCAAAATCAATAAATAGACAAATGTACTTAGGCTGAAGTGCTAGAAACTTACCAAATCTAGTTTTCTCCTCTTGCTCCAAATGAAAAGCCCTATTGCTCCTTCAATCCAACAAATGAGGTTTTGATTTCAAACTATGTTGTTCTTCTCTTAGATTTGAACAACTTTATATCTAATAGCTTCCCTTCAATTCTTACTGGAAATGGGCTAATTTTAGAGAGATAAATCTAGGTTTTGGGTTGAAATGAAAGAAATGGGGGTTTGTTTTCGTGATTTGCAGACTTCACTGCTCCTATTTATAGAAATTGCTCAATGACATCGATCTGTCGAAGCATAAGATCGATCTGGTCCTCGTAAATCCCTCATTTTCACGTTAATTTGAATGTATGAGATCGATCTGTTGAGTGTTTGACATAATCTGCCTCAGGCAATAGCTTAAGGAGATCGATCTGGCTAAGGTAGGAAATCGATCTACTCTAACCCGAGAGATAAGGAAATCGATTTGTTTGCATCGAAATTGATCTTCTCATTACATAATGTTTAGCAGATCAATATGGCTCCATTGGAGATCGATCTGGCCTGTTCCATTGCTCAAATAAGAGCATTTTTTGCCCTTCCAAATTGATCTCTCATCCTATGAGATCGATCTGGCATTCATATTTCCAGATTTTGCTGCATTTTCTCCATTAACTTCACACCAAATTTCATACATTTTGCTGCCATAGTCATTTTCTCATCCAACCACCTTTAAGACTTGAAAATGGCATCCATCCATACCTTATACCTATTAAAACTTGCGTGCATTCATTGTATAGCCAAAGGTACACAATTCAAAGCTAAATAGAAGTACAATTTCATTCCAGTTTACCACACTACTCATTTTGAGTTCTAATCACATTCATCACTTATAAAAGTCCATTTCTTCATAGTCATACATAATGAAACTTGTCCGTACATCACAAACTCTTATTACAAGTGTGTACATTGAATTTATAGATTGTACATCAATTATACTTCACATTACAAGTACATTACCATGCTTATGAATTCATAAAGTTACACATGAAATACGGGTCTTACAATCCTCCTCTCCTTCAAGGAATGTGGCCCTCCAAATTAGAACCAAGTTACTCTTCAAAAAGTTGGGGGTACTTCTCCCGTATCAAATTCTCCAATTCCCATGTGGCCTCTTCCACCGTGTGATGTTACCAAAGAACTTTCACCAAGGACATTGTCTTATTTTGTAACACTTTCTCTTTTCTGTCCAATATCCAAACCGACTTCTCAACATATGTCATACTCTCATTGAGCTCCAATGGCTCATTTCTTATGACATGTGTCGGGTCCGGGTGATACTTCTGAAGCATAGAGACGTGGAAGACGTTATGAACATTTGCCAGGTCCGGTGGCAATGCCAACCTATACGCCTTATCTCCCACTCTCTCCAAAATCTCGAAGGGTCTGATATATCTAGGGCTTAGCTTGCCCTTCTTACTAAATCTCATAATACCCTTCGAAGGTGAAACTCTCAGGAATACCGACTGACCCACATCAAACTCTAGTGGTCTCTGTCTCTTGTCAGCATAACTCTTTTTTCGGCTCTGAGCTGTCCGTAATCTCTTACATATCAAGTGGACATCCTCAGATGCCTGCTGCACTGAGTCCAGAATAAAAATTAGTCTGTCACCAACCTCTTGTCATCCAATGGGGGATCGACATCTGTGTCCATACAGTGCCTCATAGGGTGTCATCTCGATACTCGTATGATAACTGTTATTATAGGTGAACTCGGCTAACTGCAGGTGATTAGCCTAGGAACCTCCAAAATCCAGCACACATGCTCTCAACATATCCTCCAGGGTCTGTATAGTCCTATTTGACTGCTCATCTATCTGATGATGAAAAGTGGTGCTAAAGCTCAAGTGGGTCCCCATCGTTTCTTAAAAATGTTCCCAAAAATGGGAAGTGAAGCGGGCATCCCTATCAGACACAACGTTCACTGGTACACCATGTAGCCGTACTATCTCTCAAACATATAGGTTCACCAACTGACTCAGAGTATCGGTAGCTCTTATAGCTAAGAAATAGGCTGATTTCGTCAACCAATCCATAATCACCCTTATCGCATCATGACCTCTATGAGTCCTTGGCAATCCTATCACAAAATCCAAGGTGACATGCTCCCACTTCCATGTCGGTATCGGTAGAGGCTGCAGTAACCCTGTAGGCTTCTGATGCTCTACCTTCACCTGTTGACAAACGAGACATTTAGGACATATTTAGTAATGTCTCTTTTCATTTCAGACCACCAATAAACCTTTCGAAGGTTTTGATACATCTTGGTACTCCTCGGATGTATCGTGTACTTCGATGAGTGAGCTTCTGATAAAATCAGTCTCCTGATCTCAGGATCCTCAGAAACACATACTGTCAGGACCCGTTCTCAATCCATGACTTAACCAAAAACCACTGCAATTTTTTTGCATTTTGACTTACCTTTCCTCTCTTCAATGGTTGGGCTGTGATTCGATGTCAGAGTCCTCACTTACCACATCATCCAATATCATACATACATGTCAACATACTATTACTGACTGTACTTACTTTTATCATACATGTAAGATTATATAAAATCTAATACAAATACATTCCCCATAATATATAACGTATACATCACTGTGCTGTTTCTATGTTTAGATACATAACTGTACAAAATCTGTATACCTGGCGGTCGATAGGAACTAGCTATGGACTCAAGAATACTATCCCTCGATAGCTCTAGCTCTACTGGCGCTTTGTAGAGAGATGTAAAGAAAGAGGGTGAGCATACAACGCGCTCAGTAAGGAAATCAGGCAAGCAAGTAGATATCTACACTATCTACTAAAATAATGCTATGCCTTGAAAACATTATTTCCTTTACTCACTTTAAAAGCATGTCTTGAAATATAATATATATACTTGTACAGATTAAATCCCATGTACAGAAATCATGCTTTATTTCTCAAATGTAGGCATGTAGTGCAAAACAATGCATCTTTGTATAAATCATGCCTTTATGTAAATCATGCCATGTATATTTAAATCACAATAAATATGGCATTAAATAATTCACATCACAAAATCGGAGTCTGACCCATCCCTCAGGTCTGTCCGTAATTTAAATCAGTCAATCAATGTGATATATCATGTGAGACTCTATGGTTAAATGTAAATAGTATCCTGGACTATTATCATATCCGAAATGTGATCCCAAGCAACACAGTACTCGGTGTGCGGGGCATCACTGCTGCAACGGGAGGATGGTCAGTCCACTACATCCGTCAGCTATGCGTAACACACGGTACAGCGTACTCCTCATGCCCCGGGCATGGTACAAAGCACACCCGTGAACCCTACATCACAGCCAGGGTGCCTGCCATAGGTCTTAGCCCTCGTAACCATGGAATATCATACCACGTCTATATTAACCTCATGCGGATATCCTCTTACAAGATGTGACACATAGTCACACAATGACTCGGGCATGGGTTTTAACATGTACTATATATCACATACAGTGTGCGTCTTGAGTGCGACCCACAGTCGACACTTCGCTCAAACACTGTTTCACATCACAAACTCAACTCTAGTGCGAGTAAACCTCCAGCAACTAGGTCAATGCATAGTTCATGTATTAAATCAAGTACGAGCAATAGCTCCAGTACTATGTCATAAATAAACCATGAAGAATCAAGTACGAGCAACGCTTCAGTACTCTATCATGTATCTCATGCAAAACTCGAGTACGAGCTAATCGCTCCTGCACTCTGTCATGCATATATCATTTAAAGCTGAGTATGAGTAAAACTCTAGTACTCTATCATGCATGTCATGAAAATCTAGTGCGTATCAAAATCCAGCACTAATGTATGTGGAAAACATATGAAATCCAGTGCGAGCTATGTGCTAGCACGATTCATTCTCACATAATATGATAGATGGCTCTTTAAAAAGGGATTGTTTACAAAACATCAAAATTAGCACTATAAAGTGTGCTTAATTCACATCAACCTTAAAATCCTTAGCCCATCTATTTATTTTCATGCTAAACAATAGTTAAACACTCATAATAGTAGTTTTCATACTTTTTGCAACATTTCACAAAAGTTGACTTTTTGACTAACTAGGGGTAAAATCGTAATTTGCTACTATCGGGTCTCAATAATTATTATTCACTTTCTCTGACCCTCAGAGTTTTTAAGTGAATGTAAAAGCAGACGAAAATACGTGCAGGTATCTCTAACTACTCGTAAAAGTCCCTTACCTCGGATCACGTTAAGTGACCTCACTTCCTCGGTGCTGCTTAATCTCGCGGTCCGATCAGCTCTCAATGTAAACTCCGGAGCTGTAAATAACCACTCCTCAGGTTAATTATGATTTTCCTACTGTATTACACATTAATATAGTCCATTTTCCCTTAATGGGCCTTAATAATCCTTAATGGGCCTAACTAGACCTTAAGCCCATTTTCATTTTACTATTCATTTTCGTTGGGCCTATTGGGCTTGTGGGACCCACCAACTCTTATTGGGCTTGTCCTAGGCCCATTACATCTTATTGGACCTAAAATATTTGGGCTTGGCCCATTGGGCCTCTCGGCCACATGCCATGGCCGAGAGCTACCTATGCCTCGATTTTACCATGGCATGCCATCCATGCCTATTATTTAGCCAATTTCACTTAGGCATTTTCACAAACACTTGGTAGGCAACATTACCAATCATCATATAGTTCATTTAGGCATTTATCAAACACCTTGATTGCCAACAATTTACATGTATTAATTAATCAATTTGATTAATTCTAATTACACCATTAACATTAATACATGTACACTAATCCATTTATGTCTTAAAATCATATTGACATAATTTAATATCCCATTACTCACTCTCGGCCTAACCCACTTCATGGTGATTTAATATGTTTCAATTCTTAAAACATATATCAACATACTTGAAATCATTCATACATTAACATATACGAAATTGGAAATTAGAAAATATACCAATTGTTGTGTTCACCGTTTGGCCGAAACTTTGGAGGCTCTTGGTTTGCACTCTATGGCTCCTTGATAGCCAATTCCAACATATGTCAATCTCCTTTCAATTTGGAACAACTTCCATGAAGGATGCAAGTTCCAATTATGCCTAATTCCTAGTGATTTCTAGTGAGAGAAAGCTTGGAAAATATGTTTCAATGGTTTCTTCATCTAGCCGAATTTGGTGTGATGAAGATGACAATGGTGTAGCTGAATTTATAAGCCACATACTTAGCCATTAAGATTTACTTTTCAGCCATTAAGCTTGACTTTCCAAACCTTAGCCATGAGTCACCTTATGAGTCACCTTATGAGTCATAGTTAACTTTAACTATGGTTAGATATTTATCTCATGGGCTTTTCCATTTGGGCTTCTCGGTTTGGGCTTTCTTAATGGGCTTTCGGGCTGAAATTTTTACTATGTCTCGGGCCTTTAATTGTCTCAAAATTTGGCCAATCAATTGGTCCAACAATTCGGTCTAAAGGACCTAAAAATTTCGATATACGTTTAGTATACCTTAATGTGCTTTAAAATTTTCACCTTAGGCCCATTACGTTTTTAACCATTAAATTTATTCCGAAATCCTTCCGAATAAATTTTCCTTACTTCCAGGGATGATTATCTTGTATTCTGGCCAAGAATATTTTTCCCCAAATTTTCCTCCACACTTGGGTTAATTTTTAACCATGATTAGTCAACTATGTTAAAAGTCCACTTTCTTAACTATAGTTGACTTTTTCCTTAACCATTGACTAAGTTGACTTTTTCTTAAAATTTCGAAAGTGTCATATCTTATGTCTTACACTCTCGTCTTTATATTCCAACTGCTTCCGGTGGATAATTATACTCGAAACACCTTTTCTCGCTAAAAAGGTCCATTTTACCCTTTGTAGCTTTTACTCTCGTTTTCTATGTTCGAGACTAAATCAAGCTGACTTTCCTTCATGAGCTCTCTATGCTCTTTCATTTTAAGTTCTTATTTTCAGTCAGAATGATTTAGAATAACTCGGTTTAGCCTGTGATACTCATCGCTCACATTAGGCATTTTATGTAGCTTTTGCGTGTTAAATCATTTCACTAACACTTTAAGTCTAGTAAATACTCTTCTTATTATTCAACTATAATTACATAGTGTTCATGCACATAAGAATCATAAGAAATAAGCTACAAAAATCTAGGTCTGACACATACTCTCCCTCTGAACATCAACAAGCCATCTGTACTCAGCTCAAAATCAATACCCATACATGCTTGTATCTGACTCAACCGATCGATACACCGTTGATCACTCTGCTTAGCCTGTCGAATACGGCTAATCAACTCCGGCTCTAATCTCATACTAGCCATGATGTCCAATCTCTCTAATCCAGGTGGAGATAAATCCAAACTGAGGTTTAAAATTTGTTCCAATAACTCATGTTCCCGTACCATCATATATGACACTAACCAAAGATTCTTTTTGCTCAAAGCATCGACAACTACATTTGCCTTACCCGAGTGGTACATGATTTCACAATCATAATTCTTCAGGAGTTCAAGCCATCTCCTCTGTCTTATATTCAACTCCTTCTGCGAGAACAGGTACTTAAGAATCTTATGATCTATGAAAACCTAAAATTTCTCACCATAGAGGTAGTGGCGCCATATTTTCAAAGCAAATACCACGACCACTAACTCCAAATCATATGTCGGGTAGTTTGTCTCGTCATCTTTCAATTGTCTAGATCCATAGGCAACTACCCTCTCATCCTGCATAAGAACATAGCCTAGTCCCTGGTGCACGCATTCGTATACACCGAGAAGCCTCCTAAGCTGGTAGGAATGGTAAGAACCGAAGCAGTGCTTAATCACATGCCTCATCCCATACAAACTTAACATCCTTACGCGTGAGGCGTGTCAACGGAGCAGCTAGTCTAGAGAAACCCTTAACTAATCCCAGAAAACTTCTGATCTCCATAACTGTCTTGGGCTGTTCCCACTGTATGACTGCTTCTATCTTGGATGGATCCACTGATACCCCATCCTTTGACACCACATGGCCTAGAAATGAGATTTGCTCTAACCAAAAGTTACACTTACTAAGTTTGGCATACAATTCTTTCTTTCGAAGGGTCTGCAGAACTATCCTCAAGTGCTCCTCATAATCTTCCCTAGACTTGGAATAAACCAAAATGTCTTCAATAAACACAATCACAAACTTGTTCAGGCATGGCTTCAATACATTATTCATCAGTGCCATAAATGCTGCGGGGGTATTCGTCAATCCGACTGGCATCGCTAAAAACTCATAGTGGCTATAACGAGTACGAAATGCTGTCTTGGGTATATCTCCACTCCTAATTCTCAATTGATGGTACCCTGACCGCAGATCCATCTTTGAAAATACTTGGGCTCCTCAAAGCTGATTCAACAAATCATCGATTCTTGGAAGGGGGTACTTATTCTTAATTGTGGCCTTATTCAACAATCGGTAATCTATACACAGTTGGAGGCTCCCATCTTTCTTCCTTACAAACAGAACCGATGCTCCCCAAGGTGAGACACTCGGTCTAATGAACCCCTTCTCTAGCAACTCTTGTAGTTGTTTCTTTAGCTCTTCCAACTCAATCGGAGCCATTCTATATGGTGGTTTAGATATCGGCTCGGTACCAGGCACTAACTCTACACAAAATTCCATTTCCTTTTCAGGTGGTAGCCCTGGTAACTTATCCGAAAAGACATCAAGAAATTTTGCAATCACTAGAATATCTCTCAGTTTCGGGTGTACGTTATCTATATCGACCACGTAGGCAATGAACCCTTCAAATCATTCGTTCTACTGTTAGTGTCACAAGTTATCACATCAATATTCAACATAAGCATATATATTCATATCTCAAGTAGATTAAATAAAATCATACTCTTTTCATTTATAATATTATGTTCTTTCAATTCATTTCACAAATCTTAGAACATGATTTTTTATCTCTGGAAATATCAAAATCTTAGCATGACAGTCCATAACAACATGATTGGTAGCCAACCAATCCATTCTCAATATTACATCAAAATCATTCATATTCAATAAAATTAAATTGGCTATCATTTCTTTTCCCTCTATCTTTATCTTACAACCTCTACATACATGCTCAGTCAATTGACTATCATTCATGGGCGTGAAAATCATCAACATTTTATCCAACAACATAGGTTTCACATGCTTCAACAATTTATGTGCAAAGGAATGCGATATGAAGGAATGCGTGGCACCAAGATCAAATAATATCAATGATTCTAAATCAAAGATTCAGATGGTACCTTTAATCACATCCGTCGATGCGTCCGCGGTGTCCTGGTCTAGTGCATGCACTCTTCCTCTGCTCACACCCACTGCCTGCTTCCCTTTTCCTTCAGTTGTGACCCTCTTCCTCGGGGCAGCTGTCTCAACTGAAGCTCTCTCCGGCTCCTTTCCCTTCTGTGGGACAGTCTCCATCCTCTCGGGACAATACTTAGCTATATGTGCTGGTTTCTCGCATTGGTAACACACCATAAGGGTCATCGGACAAGGCCTAATCCCATAAAATCTATCACATCTCTTGCATCTCTCAATAGTAGGCCTTGGTCCACCAATAACTATACCCCTCGGTGCAGTCCAAGCTTGATATGTGGGAGGCCTAGTAGCTCTCTCCTGCACCTCCTCAATCTTAGGTCTCTCTTCAAAATATCTCTGGCCCTTCTCTTGGCCACTCTACCCATCCTGGATCTCTTTCGATCTCTGTCTCTTCTGACACTAATCTTCCCAAGCTCAGAGGGGTTCTTCTTAAAGTCTTACTCGCATAACTGAGCCTTGTGTATCGCCTCCTCATAAGTATGAATGTCAAAGGGAGCTAGCTTAGTTCAGTGGCCAATCTCAATCCATCAACGAACTTCTGAATCTTTCGGGTCTCACTACCCATGGTATCCGAGTCGTATCTCCCCGAAGACATGAATCTCGACTCATATTCATCCACAGCATGATTTCCCTGAACCAAATTCATAAATTTCATCCGTAATTTCCTCTGTACGGTGGCTGGGATGTACTGCCTCCTAAAGCCCTCCAAGACTATCTCCCAGGTGATCTCAGAGTGTCTGGCCCTCAAAATAGCTTCGGTGGATCTCCACCAGTGCTCTGCCTCGACTTTCAGCGTAAACACGACAAAGGCTACCTTCTCAGTTGATGTACATATGAAAAATCAGTATAAATTCTCCATCTCGTACACCTAATCCTTCATAATAATCGGGTCCTTCATCCCTCTAAACACTAGAGGTTTCAACCCTTGGAACTCTCGTAATCTGCTCAAGTCGCAGTCATAACCCAAATCACTATTGCTCTACTATGGAGTGATAGGAGAGGCTGTATCCTTGACTAGAGGTGGTGTAATAGTAGCAGTCTCTGTAGTTTGAGGTCTCTTGGCCTCTTAAGCTGCCTGTCCAATAGTGTTAGGTTACGCTACGGGGCCTCGTCTATCACCGGCACGCAAAGCCTATGTGACTATCTCAACTAGTCTCTTTATACTCCGTTCTATCCTAGTGAAGCGAGCCTCTGTATCCCCTGATCTCTCAGTAGGGTTCTGTGGAACGTGATCAATCTATGGCTCCGCACGGCTCTTAAGCCCACCTCTACAGCCTCGAGCACATGATCCCGTACCTTTACCTCTACATGTAACAGGCATACTACCTAACTTCCTGTATTCATAATCATTTATTAGACTCAATCCATCACAGTATACATAGTTATGTCTAAACAAAAGCACAATATTATGGGGATGTAACTAACCTATGTTTTATTACTGACTCACATCAGACCAACGCAGCTCTGATACCAATCTCTGTCATGACCTAATTTATCCTCTTATTATCGAAAATCACTACAATTGTTTCATGTTTTTCTTTCCTCACCCGGTCGTGATCAATTCACCACTACACAGTTGGGCTGTGAGGCAGTAATAATCATTCCTTACCATTCACTTCCCAATAAATCAAAAGTATTATCATACATTCGATGTTAAGTGGTATGTTCATACATACTATGTGTTATAACATTTACATCCCCCATACAACAAATTCAAATGATCACTGTGCTTTTACATTGTTTAGATACAAAAAGAATCTTTATGTATATACCTTTGGGTGATGGAGATGCAGCGGATGTCTCAACCAAACGCCTCAGTCCTCACTGGGCTACTGTGTACACTCTGTAGAGTGGAAAATAAAGAGGGATGAGCAACCACACGTCAGTAAGGCAATAATACAAGCATGGTAGATAACTACTCTATCTACATGCTGATAATATTATGCATAAATCGTTATAATCGGAGCATGAGGAATTAAAACTATGCCATATGAGTAAACATATATCATGTACAGAAAACATGGAAAAGAGGCATATAAAACATGGAATTATCATCATGTAAAACCTCTCATGCTCAACCTCATTTAAAACTCATCACAAATCTCTTTAAATCACAAATTCCTTAAGGCTCGACCCCTCCTTCAGGTCTACACTGGACAAACACAATCACACTCATGTATCAAAACCAAGTGGTACTATGTAATATCAAATGAGACAGGTTGCTATATCTCAATAGACTATGTCGGCCAACTATGTCATCAATCATCCTAAACCACTCGCATCCAGGTGTGTGGGGTATCATGCTGGGATGAATGTGGGTTAGCCCCTCGCCAGACTTTCTCATCACAAAATCACCACGCGGTACATCGTACTCCATGTGATATACATGTTACATCGTATTCTGTAGACCCATATCGTGGTTAAGGGTGCCAGCTGTAGGTCTTATCTACCCCATGCCAACAGCTTTTCGTACCCATGTAAGAGAGCCTCCCTGCCAAACAGAGCCTCCCCGCCCTCTCTGGCTTAAGGATGTTGTGCTTGAGGGTCTTACCGCAATAGAGCCTCCCCACCGAACAAAACCTCCCCGCCCTTTCTAACTTGAGGATTTAAAGCTTGAGGATCTTACCGTAAGAGAGCCTCTGTCACGACCCTCAACTTACCAAAATACGTACAATTTTTTTGTATTTTCGTGCGTCGTTTATCATTCGTTCTTACCTCAATCGTGAACAGTAACTCTCCTCAATAGTTGGGCTGTGTGTCGACATCTAACTCACTCCACCATGCCAATTCAATTTGCATATTATTCATAAGTAAACACTTGTATAAATGTATATATAACAGAGTTGTTACATGTATTTACATTGTTTTACATCCCCAATAGTTACATACAAAATGTTACTGTGCTATGTCTAGTTTAGATACAAAATAATCCAAGTGTGTATACTTTTAGCGATGGGATACAACGGATTACCAAAAGGGGCAAGCCTCCAGTCACGCTCACTATATACTCAAATCTCTGTAGAGATGGGGAAAATAAGGGGGGTAAGCAAACCACACGCTCAATAAGGTAATCATGGGAACATGTAGATACTGCATTATCTACGTAATAGTGATGCCATGCTCAAAAGTATTTAGTTCATCATTTATCTCAAAACATGAGTGTATGATTGTGTTAATGGTATGTAAAGCATTCATGCTATTAAAATCCAGTGCATATTTCAACTCAAAGCATGGTATAACTCATCATGCATAATTCATAATAAAGCATGGCATTAACCATCATGCGTTTTCTCAAATAAGCATGGCAATAACCATCATGCATTTTCTCAAATAAGCATGGCATTAAACATCATGCATTTTCTCAAATAAGTATGACATTAACCATCATGCATTTTCTCAAATAAGCATGGCATTAAACATCATGCATTTTCTCAAATAAGCATGGCATTAAACATCATGCATCCGTGCACTTTAAAAACCATTAACAATCAATATCTCAAAACAATTCAACACTTGTCAAGTATCAGCCCATCCCTCAGACTGTCCTGACCCACAAATCATTTTAAACATGAATTTATCCTCAAAACAATAGACACGTGAGATAGGCAATTCTATAATAGGTAATAACCTCAAGGCCTATGTACATAACCTGTGATACCGGTTACACGGATCAGGTGTGCGGGATATCACCACTATTTGCTTCCACACGGGAGGTGGGTCAAATCCTACCCGTCGGTCCATAATAGATCTCGTCCGAAGATGGCACATCACATCTCAACACGGTATAACGTACTCTATGCTACATGCATGGTACAACGTACTCCGTGGACCCAAATCAACACATCATATCAAGCCACATCTTAAAACGCACGTGTGAGCCTATTTAATCGGTATGACCTCTTGTCTACCCGAAGCTCCTAACACGGCTAATAAATCATGTCAAAACAATGCAGATGCGAGCCTATTTAATCGATATGACACCCAGTCTACTCGAAGCTCCAAGCACAGCAACAAGCAAGGTGGGCATCTAGTCTGAGACAAACTCCAAGCACAATGCCAAAACAAATATGAAATCCATGTGAAAACTAGTGCCTCTAGCACTCATGTGTATAAAACCCGTCAAATCTCGTGTGAGTCGTACTATCGCACGCTTTCATTCTCACGAAAACAATATAGGTGGCTCATTTCTTTGCAAAGTGTGGTTAACAAACCAAAACAACTCATTTCTTTTGCAATTCATTTCAAATGCTAGCCAACCTACCAACCACTTCCTAAAAAGTAAAAAAACATGATTTTCAAAACACTATGCCTTTGTTTTCATGAAAATTGATCAAACTCCCAACTTTTACCCTTCAATCACCCAACATCATTTCCTAATATCTCATGCATTCTAGCAAAGCATTTAAGCGCCCAAATTGCACACAGATATCTCTAAGAGTCCACACAATTCCCTTATCTCGATTTACTTGGTGCGACACTTTTCCTCTTAGCTTCTCACGCTCTTGGCTTAACTCGCTCCTGCGTATCCTCGGAAGCTGCGATTCATTCATCCAAATCAATTGAGTTAATGTTGTTAACCCATATTTGACCTCACTAGTCAATATAATTCACTTATGCATTTTACCAATGCCTTAATCCATATTTTACCCCTTTTAGGTAAATCTCACAATTTATCCACTAACAACATCTTAAAATCATACCACAACACTATTATTAACTTCTACATATCTCATTCATCATTAATCTCCATACATTCCACTTTCTCACACTAGACCGTTTCTAGGTCATAATCATTCCAATGCATTTTAGATAGTTCCTAACCATCCATACTCATGCCAAACAACTCCAAACTCAATTAAATAGACAATGTACCATAGTTGGAGTGTTAGAATCTTACCAAATCTGATTTCTCTTCTTGCTCCAAATGATAATGCCCTTATCTCCTTCAATATCAATAATGGGATTTTGGGTTCCAACTATGTTGTTCTTTTCCTTCAGATGAACAACTTAATGTCTAATGGCTTGCCCTCAAATCTTATTGGAAATGGCTGATTTTAGATAGAGAAAGTTAGGTTTTTGGGTTGAAAGTGGAAGGATGGTGTTTTTCTCGAAATTTTTAGATTTTCAACACTCCTTTTATAGAAATAGCTTGAGGAGATCGATCTGCACTAGGAGGAGATCGATCTGGTCCCCTTAAATCCCTCTTTTTCACGACATTTTAAGCATAAGATCGATATGTCGAAGCTTGAGATCGTTCTGCTCCCAAACAGAGAGCTAAGGAGATCGATCTGGGTGCTTGAGGATCGATCTTTTCATTACAGAATGTTTAGGAGATCGATCTGGCCCCATTGGAGATCGATATGCCCTATTCCTTTGCTCAAATAAGAGTTTTCTGGCTCTTCTAGATCGATCTCTCATCCTATGAGATTGATCTGACCTGCATAATTCCCAGATTTTACTACAGTTTTCTGTAGAAACTTATACCAAAACATCCTTAATTTGGTGCCATGGTCATTGTCTCATCCAATCATCCTTGAGACTTGAAAATGGCATCCATTCATACCTTATACTTATTGAAACTTGTGTGGAATCTTTGTATAACCAAAGATACTTAATATTAACCAAATGGGAGTGCATACTCATGCAACTCTTCATTCCATTTACCACACTACTCATATTCCATTTTACTCACATTCCTCACATGTTTAAGTCCATTTCCTCTTATTCATACATAATGTAACTTGTATGTACAATCACAACTCTTATTGCAAGTGTGTACATTAACTTATGGACTTACATCACATATGCTCCACGTTACAATTACATCATCATACTTATGATTTCAATTACATTTCTATGTATATATACTCAATTATACATATACGGGGTCTCACATTCTCCCCTACTTAGAAAATTTAGTCCTCCAAATTAGAACCAATTCAATCTATGAATAACTTGGTATACTTCTCCTGCATCAAACTCTCTAGTTCCCATGTGGCTTCTTCCACAGTGTTATGTTGCCAAAGAACCTTCAACAAGGGAATTATCTTTGTCTTCAACACTTTCTCTTTTCTGTCCAATACCCGAACTAGCTTCTCAATGTATGTCATACCCTCATTAAGCTCCAATGGCTCATATCTTATCACATGTGCTGGGTCCGGGTGATACTTCCTCAACATGGATATGTGGGAGACGTTATGCACACTTGCCAACTCTGGTGCCAATGCCAATCTATACGCCTTATCTCCCACTCTATCAAGTATCTCAAATGGCCCTATATATCGAGGGCTCAACTTTCCCTTCTTCCCGAATCTCATAATTCCCTTCGAAGGAGAAACTTTTAAGAACACCGACTCACCCACATCAAACTCTAGTGGTCTTCATCTCTTGTCAGCATAACTCTTTTGCTTGCTTTGAGCTATTCGTAACCTCTCACACATCAATTGGACATCCTTAGAGGCTTGTCTAACCAAGTCGGGAGCAAAGATCTGTCAGTCCCCAACCTCTTCCCATCCAATAGGGGAATGACATCTACGCCCATACAATGCCTCATATGGTGCCATCCCGATACAAGCATGAAAACTGTTATTATAGGCAAACTCTACGAGTGGCAAATGGTCATCCCAGGAGCCTCCAAAATCCAACGCACACGCTCTCAACATATCCTCTAGGGTCTGTATAGTCCTCTCTGACTGACCATCTGTCTGAGGATGAAATGTGGTGCTAAAACTCAACTGGGTCCCCATCGCTTCCTGAAAACATTCCAAAAAGTGGGAAGTGAAGCGGGCATCCCTATCAGAAACAACGCTCACTAGAATTCCATGTAGCCTCACTATCTCGCGCACATATAGTTTCGCTAACTGGCTCAGAGTATCGGTAGCTCTCATAGCTAGAAAATTAGCTGATTTCATCAACCGATCCACAATCACCCATATGGCATCATGACCTCTCCGGGTCCTTGACAATCCCATCATAAAATCTATGGTGACATGCTCCCACTTCCATGTCAGTATCAGTAGAGGCTGCAATAACCCTACAGGCTTCTGATGCTCTACCTTCACCTGCTGACAAACGAGACATTTAGCAACATATTCAGCAATGTGCTTTTTCATTCCAAACCACCAATAAACCTTTCGAATGTTTTGATACATCTTAGTACCCTCTGGATGTATCGTATACTTCGATGAGTAAGCCTCTGTTAAGATCAACCTTCTGATCTCTGCATCATCAGGAACACATAACCTACCTCTAAACCTCAACAATCCATCCCAACTCAATTCAAAGTCCATGTCTGTACCCCTCTGTATTTGCCGGACGATATCACAGCACTGCTGATCAACTCACTGAGCCTGTCGGATTCGATCTACCATATCCGGTTCCAACTGCAAGCTAGCTATCATAAATCTACTATCAGCGTCAGGCGGGGTCATATCTAAATTGAGGTTCGTGAACTGTTCCAACGGCTCGTGTTTCTTGACCATCATAAATGACACCATCCCAAGATGCTTCTTACTCAATGCATCAGCAACCACATTTGCTTTACCTAGGTGGTATAGGATCTCACAATCATAATCCTTTAACAGCTCGAGCCATCTCCTCTGTCTCATGTTCAACTCATTTTGTGAGAACAGGTACTTAAGGCTCTTGTGATCTGTGTAAACCTGAAATCTCTCACCATAAAGGTAGTGGCGCCATATCTTCAGCGTAAACACCACCGCTACCAACTCCAAGTCATGGGTCGGGTAGTTCCTCTCATGATCCTTCAACCGTCTAGACCCATATGCAACTACCTTCCCATCCTGCATCAATACACAGCCCAGTCCTTGGTGTGAAGAATCCGTATACACCGAGAAACCTCCTGAGCTGGTAGGAATGGTGAGGATCGGAGCTGTGGTTAATCTCCTTTTCAACTCCTCAAAGCTTTCCTCACATTTATCGTCCCACACAAACTACACATTCTTTCTTGTGAGACGTGTCAAAAGAGCAGCTAACCTTGAGAATCCCTCTACAAACCTTCGATAATACCCAGCTAAACCCAGGAAACTTCTGATCTCTGTCATTGTCTGGGGTCTCTGCCACTGAACTATGGCCTTAACCTTAGATGGATCCACTGACACTCCATCTTTTGATATTATATGACCTAGGAAAGAGATTTGTTCCAACCAAAAGTCGTACTTACTGAGTTTAGCGTACAACTTCTTCTCTCGGAGGGTCTGTAGCACTATCCTTAGATGCCTTTCATGCTCCTCTATAGACCTTGAGTATACCAGTATATCATCAATGAACACGATCACAAATCGATCTAAATACTGGTGGAATTTCTCATTCATCAATGTCATAAAAGCTGCGGGAGCATTCGTCAACCCGAATTGCAAAACCATAAACTCATAATGTCCATACCGGGTGTGAAAAGCTGTCTTGGGTACATCTCGACCTCATATCTTTAACTGATGGTACCCTGATCTCAGATCTATCTTGGAAAAGACCTGCGCTCCCTTAAGTTGATCCAACAAGTCATCGATGGATGGAAGGGGATACTTATTCTTGATGGTGGCCTTATTCAATAACCGGTAATCTATACACAGTCGGAGGCTTCCATCCTTCTTCCTTATAAACAGAATCGGTACTCCCTGAGGTGAGACGCTCGATCAGATGAACCCCTTCTCTAGCAACTCTTGTAGTTGTTTCCTTAGTTCTTCCAACTCAACTTGAGCCATTCTGTACGATGGCTTAGATATTGGCTTTGTACCAGGTGCCAAGTCTATACCAAATTCCATCTCCCTATCTAGAGGTAACCCTGGTAACTCATCCGGAAAGACATCTGGAAACTCCTTAACCACTAGTATGTCTCCCAATTTCGGACGTGCCTTATCCGTCTCAATGAAATAAGTGATAAACCCTTCACATTATTCTTTCCACCATTACAAATCATAATTCATTACATCAACAAGATATATAAATTGTAAATTGAATTCATCTCTACATCATCATGTAACTAGATTATACTCTTTTCAATTGTAATAACATATCATTTCTTTTCATTTCACCAAATTTACAACAAGGTTGTCTATCTTTGGAAACATTAAAGTTTTTGCATGACAATCCATAATAATATGATTGGCAGTCAACCAATCCATCCCTAAGATCACATCAAAATCCCTCATATTTAATAAAATTAAATCGGCTGCCATCTTTTTACCTCCTATCTTCATCTTACAATCCCTATATACATGCTCAGTCAACTGACTATTATTCACAGGAGTAGATATCAACAACATCTTACCAAGCAGTGTGGGTTTTACATCTTCAACAATTTACATGCAAAGGATGGTGATACAAAAGAATGCGTGGCACCAGGATCAAACAGTACATAAGCTTCTAAATCAAAGATTTGGATGGTACCTTTTACCACATCCGAAGATTGATCCGTAGTGTCCTGGTCCAACGCATGCACTCGTCCTCTGCTTACACCCACTGCTTGCTTCCCCTTTTCCTCAGCTGTAGTCCTCCTTCTCGGAGCATTTGTACCAACTGGAGCTCTATCTGGCTCCTTAACCTTCTGTGGGGCTCTCTCTGTCATCTCTGGGCAATCTCTAATTATGTACCCTGGCTTCCCACATCTGAAGCATACTACTTGATGCCAATAGCATGGTCGAGTACCATGGTACCTACCATACTTGCCACACTGTTACGTAGTAGGCCGTGGTCCTTCAATCACAATTCCCTTACCTGGAGCAATGGCCAGATACATAGGAGTATTAACTGTCCTCTCCCTAATCTCATCAATCCTCGACCTCTTTCCAGAGAATCTTTTGCTTCCTTTATAACAGCAGCCTCTATCAATCATTGGTCTCTTTTTCTCTCTGTCCCTCATCTTACCAACCTTTCTAAACTCAGAGGCGATTCTATCAACATCTTGTTCACACAATTGCGCCCTGCGCACTGCCTCCTCATAGGTTGGTATATCTAGAGGAAC
Organism: Firmiana major; assembly: GCA_033439115.1. Lineage (NCBI taxonomy): Eukaryota > Viridiplantae > Streptophyta > Magnoliopsida > Malvales > Malvaceae > Firmiana > Firmiana major. The sequence goes on along the minus strand of CM065897.1, from coordinate 62,284,144 downwards.
CAATCTGGACTTGATGGTCGGTCTAAATCTATCTACAAATTTTTGGATCTTCTCGACCTCGTTACTCATCGTGTTGGGATCATATCTGCCCAGGGATATAAAAGCAGTCTCATACTCATCCACAGTCCTGCTCCCTTGGGTTAGTCCGAAAAATACCATTTTCATCTTTTGTTGTACGATATCCAGAACGTACTATCTCCAGAAGGCTTCCAAGAATATATCTCAGCTGATCTCAGTATGTCGGGCTCTCAAAATAATCCTGGTGGACTTCAACCAATGTTCTGTTGATCCCTTCAGCATAAAAGCGGCAAAAGCTACCATCTCAGTGGTAGTGCACTCAAAGAACCCATATAATTTCTCGATCTCATCGATCCAATCCTCAGCCGCTACTGGGTCTTTTACTCCACTGAAAGACGATGGTCCAAACTTCTGGAATTGTCGCAGTCTATCCAAATCACAATCGTAACCCCAGCCTCTAATAGCCTGTGGTGTAGCAACAAGTGTAGGCATATCTTATGCAGGTGGGGTATCTATCATCTGAGGTCTCGGGGCTGGCCTTGACCGTGCCTCAGGAGCTACCGCCTGCTCGGCATCACCCTGTGTAGCGGGACTCTGTCTACCGCCAACTCTAGATAAAGATTGGGTGACCAACTCCACAATTATCTCAATGCTCCGCTCAATCCTTGCGAAGCGAGCCTCAATACTCTTGGGTCTCTCCTCTGGACCCTGTGGAGCGTGCTCAACATCAGCCTCCACCTCAACATCATCCTGAGCCTCATGTGTTTCCGGCTCAACACGACCCCCAGGCCTACCTCTACGGCCTTGAGCCTGCGCTTTCATCCTTCTACCGCGACTGGTATTAGGCATATTTACTTAATTCCTTACATTCACAACTAATTACATAGTCAACCCATCAACACACACACAATTTGTATCTAAACAGCACAGTAACATGGGGATGTAATTTTTCAACTTATTAAGTATTTTAGACACGACACACGTCAGACCAACTCAGCTCTGATACCAACTTCTGTCACAACCCTCAACTTACCAAAATACGTACAAATTTTTTCCATTTTCATGCATCATTTATCATTCGTCCTTACCTCAATCATGAACAGCAACTCTCCTCAATAGTTGGGCTGTGTGTCGACATCTAACTCACTCCACCATACCAATTCAATTTGCATATTATTCATAAGTAAACACTTGTATAAATGTATATATATCAGAGTTGTTACATGTGTTTACATTGTTTTACATCCCCAATAGTTACATACAAAATGCTACTGTGCTATGTCTAGTTTAGATACAAAATAATCCAAGTGTGTATACCTTTAGCGATGGGATGCAGCGGATTACCAAAAGGGGCAAGCCTCCAGTGACGCTCACTCTTTACTCAAATCTCTGTAGAGAGGGGGAAACTAAGGGGGTGAGCAAACCACACGCTAAGTAAGGCAATCATGCGAACAGGTAGATACTGCACTATCTACGTGATCGTGATGCCATGCTAAAAAGCATTAGTTCATCATTTATCTCAAAAAGATGAGTGTATGATTGTGTTAATTGTATGTAAAGCATTCATGCTATTAAAATCCAGTACACATTTCAACTCAAAGCTTGGTATAAATCATCATGCATAATTCATAATAAAGCATGGTATTAACCATCATATGTTTTCTCAAATAAGCATGGCATTAACCGTCATGCATTTTCTCAAATAAGCATGGCATTAAACATCATGCATTTTCTCAAATAAGCATGGCATTAACCATCATGCATTTTCTCAAATAAGCATGGCATTAAACATCATGCATTTTCTCAAATAAGCATGGCATTAAACATCATGCATTTTCTCAAATAAGCATGGCATTAAACATCATGCATTTTCTCAAATAAGCATGGCATTAAACATCATACATCCGTGCACTTTAAAAACCATTAACAATCAATATCTCAAAACAATTCAACACTTGTCAGTTGTCAGCCCATCCCTCGGACTGTCCTTAGCCACAAATCATTTTAAACATAGATTTATCCTCAAAACAATAGACATGTGAGATAGGCAATTCTATAATAGGTAATAACCTCAAGGCCTATGTACATAACCTGTGATACCGATTACACCGATCAGGTGTGCGGGATATCACCACTATCTGCTTCCACACGGGAGGTGGGTCAAATCCTACCCTCCGGTCCATAGCAGATCTCGTCTGAAGATGGCACATCACATCTCAACACGGTACAACGTACTCTATGCTACATGCATGGACAACGTACTCCGTGGACCCAAATCAACACATCATATCAAGCCATATCTCAAAACGCACATGTGAGCCTATTTAATAGGTACGACCTCTTGTCTACCCGAAGCTCCTAACATGACTAATAAATCATGTCAAAACAATGCACGTGCAAGCCTATTTAATCGATATGACACCCAGTCTACTCGAAGCTCCAAGCACAGCAACAAGCAAGGTGGGCATCGAATGCGAGACAAACTCCAAGCACAATGGCAAAACAAATATGAAATCCATGTGAAAACTAGTGCCTCTAGCACTCATGTGTATAAAACCCGTCAAATCTCGTGCGAGTCGTACTATCGCATGCTTTCATTCTCACGAAAACAATGTAGGTGGCTCATTTCTTTGCAAAGTGTGGTTAACAAACCAAAGCAACTCATTTCTTTTTGCAATTCATTTCAAATGCTAGCCAACCTACCAATCACTTCCTAAAAAGTAATAAAACATGATTTTCAAAACACTATGCCTTTGTTTTCATGCAAATTTATCAAACTCCCAACTTTTACCCTTCAATCACCCAACATCATTTCCTAATATCTCATGCATTCTAGCAAAGCATTTAAGCACCCAAATTGCACACAGATATCTCTAAGAGTCCACACAATTCCCTTATCTCGATTTACTTGGTGCGACTCTTTTCCTCTTAGCTTCTCACGCTCTTGGCTTAACTCGCTCCGGCGTATCCTCGGAAGCTGCGATTCATTCATCCAAATCAATTGAGTTAATGTTGTTAACCCATATTTGACCTCACTAGTCAATATAATTCACTTATGCATTTTACCAATGCCTTAATCCATATTTTACCCCTTTTAAATCTCACAATTTATCCGCTAACAACATCTTAAAATCATACCACAACACTATTATTAACTTCTACATATCTCATTCATCATTAATCTCCATACATTCCACTTTCTCACACTAGACCGTTTCTAGGTCATAATCATTCCAATGCATTTTAGATAGTTCCTAACCATCCATACTCATGCCAAACAACTCCAAACTCAATTAAATAGACAATGTACCATAGTTGGAGTGTTAGAATCTTACCAAATCTGATTTCTCTTCTTGCTCCAAATGACAATGCCCTTAGCTCCTTCTATACCAATAATGGGATTTTGGGTTCCAACTATGTTGTTCTCTTCCTCAAGATGAACAACTTAATGTCTAATGGCTTGCGCTCAAATCATATTGGAAATGGTTAATTTTAGAGAGAGAAAGTTAGGTTTTTGGGTTGAAAATGGAAGGATAGTGTTTTTCTCAAAATTTTCAGATTTTCAACACTCCTTTTATAGAAATAGCTTGAGGAGATTGATCTGCACTAGGAGGAGATCGATCTTGTCACGACCCTCAACTTACCAAAATACGTACAAATTTTTCGCATTTTCATGCATCAATTGTTAATCATCCTTCCTCGATTGTGAACAACCACACTCTTAACAATTGGGCTATGTGTTGACGTCTAACTCATTCCACCATTCCCATTCAATTTGAACATTATTTATGAGTAAACACTTGTATAAATGTATATATATCAGAGTCGTTACATGTGTTTTCATTGTTTTACATCCCCAATAGTAACATAAAAAATGCTACTGTGCTATTGTAAGTTTAGATACAAAATTTCAACAGTGTGTATACCTTTAACGATGGGATGCAGCGGATTACCAAAAGCGAACACCACCAGTCACGCTCACTCTATACTCAAATCTCTGTAGAGTGGGGGAAAATAAGGGGGTGAGCAAACCACACGCTCAGTAAGGCAATCATGCGAACAGGTAGATACTGCACTATCTACGTGATCGTGATGCCATGCTCAAAAGCATTTAATTCATCATTTGTCTCAAAACATAAGTATATGATTGTGTTAATGGTATGTAAAGCATTCATGCTATTAAAATCCAGTGCACATTTCAACGCAAAGCATTGTATAAATCATCATGCATAATTCACAATAAAAGCATGGCATTACCCATCATGCATTTTTCTCAAATAGCATGGCATTAACCATCATGCATTTTCACAATAAAGCATGGCATTAAACATCATGCATCCGTGCACTATAAAAACCATTAACAAATCAATCCAACACTGGTTAGGTCTCAGCCCATCCCTCGAACTTTTCTGACCCACAAATCATTTCAAACATGGATTTATTCTCAAAGAAATAGACATGTGAGATAGGCAGTTCAACAACAGGTAATAACCTCAAGGCCTATGTACATAAACTGTGATACCGGCTACACGGATCAGGTGTGTGGGATATCACCACTATCTGCTTCCACACGGGACGTGGGTCAAATCCTACCCATCGATCCATAGCAGATCTCGTCCGAAGATGGCACATCACAACTTAACACGGTACAATGTAGTCCATGCTACATGCACGGTACAACGTACTTCGTGGACCCAATCAACACATCATATCATGCCACATCTCAAACGCACGTGTGAGCCTATTTAATTGGTACGACCTCTTGTCTACCCGAAGCTCCTAACACTGCTAATTAATCATATCAAAACAATGCACGTGTGAGCCTATTTAATCGATGTGACACCCAGTCTACTCGAAACTCCAAACACGACAACATGCAAGGTAGGCATCTAGTGCGAGACAAACTCCAAGCACAATGCCAAAATAAATATGGAATCCATGTGAAAACTAGTGCCTCTAGCACTCATGTGTATAAAACACGTCAAATCTCGTGCGATTCATACTCTGCGCTTTCATACTCACGAAATCATGTAGGTGGCTCAAAACTTTGCAAAGTATGGTTGACAAAACCAAAACACACTCATTTCTTTTGCAAATCATTTCAATGTCAGCCAACCTACCAATCATTTGCTAAAAAGCAATAAAACATGATTTTCAAAGCAATATGCTTTTGTTTTCATGCACATTTCTCAAAATCCCATCGTTTGCCCTTCAATCACCCAACATCATTTCCTAATCTCATGCATTCTAGTAAAACATTTAAGCGCCCAAATTGCGCACAGATATCTCTAAGAGTCCACACAATTCTCTTACCTCGATTTACTTGGTGTGACTCCTTTCCTTTTAGCTTCTCACGCTCTTGGCTCAACTCACCCCGACGTATCCTCGGAAGCTGCGATTCATTCATTCAATCAATTGAGTTAATGTTTTTAACCCATATTTGACGTCACTATTCAATATAATTCACTTATGCATTTTACCAATGCCTTAATCCACATTTTACACCTTTTAGGTAAATCTTACAATTTATCCATCAACAACATCTTAAAATCATACCCATAACACTATTGTCACCTCTAGACATCCCATTTCTTATTAATCTCCATACATTTCTCTTTCTCACACTAGACCCTTTCTAGGTCATAATCATTCCAATGTATTTGAGATAGTTTCTAACCATCCATACTCATGCCAAACAACTCCAAAATCATTTAAATAGACAATGTACCATAGTTGGAGTGTTAGAATCTTGCCAAGTTTGATTTCTCTTCTTGCTCCAAATGACAATGCCCTTAGCTCCTTCAATACCAACAATGGGAAAATGCCTTCCAACTATGTTGTTCTTCTCTTTGATAGGAACAACTTTGCCTCTAATGGTCTCTCTTCAAATCTTACTGAAAATGGCTAATTTTAGAGAGAGAAAGTTGGGTTTTTGGATTGAAAATGGAAGGATAGTGTTTTTCTCGAAATTTTTTGATTTTCAGCACTCCTTTTATAGAAATAGCTTGAGGAGATCGATCTACACCAAGAGAAGATCGATATGATCCCCTTAAATCCCTCATTTTCATGGCATTTTAAGCATCAGATCGATCTGTCGAAGCTTGAGATCGATCTGCTCCCAAACAGAGAGCTAAGTAGATCGATCTGGGTGCTTGAGGATCGATCTTTTCATTACAGAATGCTTAGGAGATCGATCTGGCTCCATTGGAGATCGATATGCTCTATTCCATTGCCCAAATAAGACCATTCCGGCTCTTCCAGATCAATATCTTATCCCATGAGATCGATCTACCCTTCATAGTTTCCAGATTTTCTGCACTTCTTCTGCAGCAACTCATACTCAAACATCCTTAATTTGCTACCATGATCATTTTCTCATTCATTCATCTTTGAAGCTTGACAATGACATCCTATAATACTTTATACCTATTAAAACTTGTGTATAATCTTTGTATATCCAAAATTACATGATATAAACAAAATAGAAGTGAACAACTTATGCAATTCTACTTCCATTTTACCACACTACTCATAATCCATTCTACTCACATTCTCCACATGTTTAAAGTCCATTTCTTTACATTCATACATAATGTAACTTGCATGTACAATCATAACTCTTATTACAAGCGTGTACATTAACTTCGGACTTACATCACATATACTTCACTTAATTTACATTTCTATGTACATATATACTATTATATATATACGGGGTCTCACATTCTCCCCCACTTGGAAAATTTGGTCCTCCAAATTAGAATCCAATTATGCTGTGAACAACTCGGGATACTTCTCCTGCATCAAACTCTCTAATTCCTATGTGGCTTCTTCCACAGTGTGATGTTGCCAAAGTACTTTCACCAAGGGAATTGTCTTTATCCTCAACACTTTCTCTTTTCTGTCTAATACCCGAACTGGCTTCTCAACATAGGTCATACCTTCATTGAGCTCCAAAGTCTCATCTCTTATCTCATGTGCCGGGTCCGAGTGATACTTCCTCAACATGGATACGTGGAAGACGTTATGCACACTTGCCAATTCTACTGGCAATGCCAATCTATAAGCCTTATCTCCCACCTTATCAAGTATCTCAAATGGCCCTATATATCGGGGGCTCAACTTTCCCTTCTTCCCGAATCTCATAATTCCCTTCGAAGGGGAAACTTTCAAAAATACTGACTCACCCACATCAAACTCTAGTGGCCTCCGTCTCCTGTCAGCATAACTCTTTTACCTGCTCTGAGCTATCTGTAACCTCTCGCATATCAATTGGATGTCCTCAGAGGCTTATCTAACTAAGTCGGGAGCAAAGATATGTCTGTCACTAACCTCTTCCTATCCAATCGGGGAACGACATCTACACCCATACAATGCCTCATATGGTGCCATCCCGATACTCGCATGAAAACTGTTATTATAGGCGAACTCTGCGAGTGGCAAATGGTCATCCCAGGAGCCTCCAAAATCCAATGCACCGCTCTCAACATATCCTCCAGGGTCTGTATAGTCCTCTCTGACTGACCATCTGTCTGAGGATGAAATGCGGTGCTAAAACTCAACTGGGTCCCCATCGCTTCCTGAAAACGTTCCCAAAAGTGGGAAGTGAAGCGGGCATCCCTATCAGAAACAACGCTCACTGGAATTCCATGTAGCCTCACTATCTCGCGCACATATAGGTTCGCTAACTGGCTTAGAGTATCGGTAGCTCTCACAGCTAGAGAATGGGCTGATTTCATCAATCGATCCACAATCACCCATATGGCATCATGACCTCTGCAGGTCCTCGACAATCCCATCACAAAATCCATAGTGACATGTTCCCACTTTCAAGTCGGTATCGGTAGAGGCTGCAATAACCCTGTAGGCTTCTGATGCTCTACCTTCATCTGCTAACAAATAAAACACTTAGCAACATATACAGCAATGTGCTTTTTCATTCCAGACCACCAATAAACCTTTTGAAGGTTTTGATACATCTTAGTACACCCTGGATGTATCGTATACTTCGATGAGTGAGCCTCTGTCAGGATCAACCTTCTGATCTTTGCATTATCAGGAACACATATCCTACCTCTAAACCTCAACAATCCATCCGAACTCAATCCAAAGTCTGTGTCTGTACCCCTTTGTATCTGCCCGACGATATCACTGCACTGTTGATCAACTCATTGAGCCTGTCAGATTAGATCTACCAGATCCGATTCCAACTGCAGGCTAGCTATCATAAATCTAGTGTCAGCGTCAGGTGGGGTCATATCCAGACTGAGGTTCGTGAACTGTTCCAATAGCTCGTGTTCCCTGACCATCATAAATGACACCATCCCGAGATGCTTCTTACTCAATGCATCAACAACCACATTCGCTTTATCCGAGTGGTATAGGATTTCATAATCATAATCCTTTAACAGTTCGAGCCATCTCCTCTGTCTCATGTTCAACTCTTTCTGTGAGAACAGGTACTTAAGGCTCTTATGATCTGTATAAACCTGAAATCTCTCACCATAAAGGTAGTGGCACCATATCTTCAGCGCAAACACCACCACTGCCAACTCCAAGTCATGGGTCGGGTAATTCCTCTTATGATCCTTTAACTGTCTTGATCCATAAGCTACTACCTTCCCATCCTACATCAATACACAGCCCAGTCCCAGATGTGAAGCATTCGCATACACCGAGAAACCTCCTGAGCTGGTAGGAATGGTGAGGATCGGAGCTGTGGTTAATCTCCTTTTTAGCTCCTTAAAACTTTCTTCACACTTATCGTCCCACCCAAACTCCATATTCTTTCTTGTGAGGCATGTCAAAGGAGCAGTTAATCTCGAAAACCCCTCTACAAACCATCGGTAATACCCAGCTAAACCCAGGAAACTTCTGATCTCTGTCATTGTCTGGGGTCTCTACCACTGAACTACGGCCTCAATCTTAGATGGATCCACTGATACTCCATCTTTCGATACTATGTGACCCAGAAAAGAGATCTGTTCCAACCAAAAGTCACACTTACTGAGTTTAGCGTATAACTTCTTCTCTCGGAGGGTTTGCAGTACTATCCTTAGGTGCCATTCATGCTCCTCTCTAGACCTTGAATACACCAGTATATCATCAATAAACACAATAACAAATCGATCCAAGTACTGGTGGAATATCTCATTCATCAACGACATAAAAGCTACAAGAGCATTCGTCAACCCGAATGGCATAACCATAAACTCATAATGTCCATACCGGGTGCGAAAAGCAGTCTTGGGTACATCTCCACCTCGTATCTTTAACTGATGGTACCCTAATCTTAGATCTATCTTGGAAAAGACCTGCGCTCCCTTAAGCTGATCCAACAAGTCATCGATGCGTGGAAGGGGATACTTATTCTTGATGGTGGCCTTATTCAACAATCGATAATCTATACATAGTCGAAGGCTTCCATCCTTCTTCCTTACAAACAAAACCGGTGCTTCCCAAGGTGAGACGCTAGGTCTGATGAACCCCTTCTCCAGCAACTCTTGTAACTATTTCCTTAACGCCTCTAACTCAACTTGAGCCATCTGTACGGTGGCTTGGATATCGGCTCTGTACCAGGTGCCAAGTCTATACCAAACTCCATCTCCCTATCTGGAGGTAACCCTGGTAACTCATCCGAAAAGACATCTGAAAATTCCATAACCACTGGTATGTCTCTCAATTTCGGACGTGCCTTATCCGTCTCAATCACATAAGCGATGAATCCTTCACATTATTCTTTCCACCATTAGTATCATAAATCATCACATCACATAAATAAATGAAATTAAATTTATCTTTCATACATCATGTATCAAGATTGTACTCATCACACTTATAAAAATCATGTTCTTTAGCTTCATTTCACAAAATTTACTACAAGATTGTCTATCTTTGGAAACATCAAAGTTTTTGCATGACAATCCATAACAACATGATTGGCAGCCAACTAATCCATTCCTAGGATCACATCAAAGTCACTCATATTTAATAAAATTAAATCGACTGCCATTTCTTTACGTCCTATCCTCATCTTACAATCCCTATATACATGCTCAGTCAACTGACTATCATTCATAGGGGTAGATATCAACAACATCTTATCAAGCAGTATGGGTTTTACATGCTTCCACAATTTACATGTAAAGGATGGTGAAATAAAGGAATGCGTGGCACCAGGATCAAACAGTACATAAGCTTCTAAATCAAAGATTTGGATGGTACCTTTTACCACATCCAATGACTGATCTGCAGTGTCCTGGTCCAGTGTGTGTACTCGTCCTCTACTTACACCCACTGCTTGCTTCCCCTTTTCCTTGGCTGTAGCCCTTCTCCTTGGAGCAGCTGTACCAACTGGAGCTCTCTCTGGCTCCTTGCCCTTTTGTGGGGCTCTCTCTATCATCTCTGGGTAATATCTGATTATGTGCCTTTGCTTCCCATATCTGAAGCATACCACAGGAGATCCATAGCATGGTCGTGTTCCATGGTACCTACCACACTTGCCACACTGTTCCGTAGTAGGTCGTGGTCCTCCAATCACAATTCCCTTAGCTGGAGCAATGGCCGGATACATGGGAGTATTAACTGTCCTCTCCATAATCTCATCAATCCCCGGCCTCTTTCTAGAGAATCTCTTGCTTCTTTTATAGCTGAAGCCTCTATCCATCATAGGTCTCTTCTTATCTCTATCCCTCATCTTACCAACCTTTCCAAACTCTGAGGCGATTCTATCAACATCTTGTTCACACAATTATGCCCTGCACACTGCCTCCTCATAGGTCGGTATATCTAGGGAACTAATCTAGACCTGATGGTTGGTCTCAATCTATCCACAAACTTTTGGATTTTCTCGACCTCATTACTCTTTGTGTTGGGAACATATCTTCCCAGGGAGATAAAAACAGTCTCATACTCATCCACAGTCCTACTCCCTTGGGTCAGTCCCAAAAATGCCATCTTTAGCTTCCGCTGTGTGGTATCCGGGACATACTATCTCCGAAAGGCCTCTGGAAATACATCCCAGCTGATCTCAGTATGCCGGGCTGTCAAAATAGGCCTGGTGGACTTCCACTAATGTTCTGCTGACCCCTTCAGCATAAAAGCGACAAACGCTACCATCTCGGTGGTAGTGCACTCAAAGAACCCATATAATTTCTCGATCTCATTGATCCAATCCTCAGCCGCTACTGGGTCCTTTACTCCATTGAAAGATGGCGGTCCAAACTTTTGGAACTGTCGTAGCCTATCCAAATCACATCCATATCCCCAACCTCTACTGCCTAGCATAGCAACCGACGTAGGTACATCCTGTGTGCGTGGGGTATCTGTCGTCTGAGGTCTATGAGCTTGCCTTGCCCGTGCCTCGAGAGGTGCCGCCTGCTCGGCATCACCCTGTGTAGCGAGACTCTGTCTACCGCCAACTCTAAATAAAGATTGGGTGACCAACTCCACAATCATCTCAATACTTCGCTCAATCCTCGCAAAGCGAGCCTCAGTACTCTCGGGCCTCTCCTCTGGACCCTGTGGAGCGTGCTCAACATCAGCCTCCACCTTAACATCATCCTGAGCCTCGTGTGTTTTTGCCTCAACACGACCCCCAAGCCTACCTCTATGGCCTCGAGCCTGTGCTCTCATCCCTCTACTGCGACTGGTATTAGGCATAATTACTCAATTCCCTACATTCACAACCAATTACTTAGCCAACCCATCGACACATACACAATTGTATCTAAACAAGCACAGTAACATAGGGATGTAATTTTCCAACTTATTAAGTATTTTAGACACGACACACGTCAGACCAAGTCAAGCTCTGATACCAACTTCTGTCACGACCCACAACTTACCAAAATACATACAAATTTTTTGCTTTTTCATGCATCAATTGTTAATCATCCTTCCTCGATCGTGAACAACCACACTCTTAACAGTTAGGCTGTGTGTCGACGTCTAACTCATTCCACCATACCTATTTAATTTGAACATTATTTATGAGTAAACACTTGTATAAATGTATATATATCAGAGTCGTTACATGTGTTTACATTGTTTTACATCCCCAATAATTACATACAAAATGCAACTGTAATATCGTAAGTTTAGATACAATAGTGTGTATACTTTTAGCGATGGGATGCAGCGGATTACCAAAAGGGAATGCCTCTTGTCACACTCACTCTATACTCAAATCTCTGTAGAGAGGGGGAAAATAAGGGGGTGAGCAAACAACATGCTCAGTAAGGCAATCATGCAAACAGGCAGATACTGCACTATCTACGTGATCGTGATGCCATGCTCAAAAGCATTTAATTCATCATTTATCTTAAAATATGAGTGTATGATTGTGTTAATGGTATGTAAAGTATTCATGCTATTAAAATCTAGTGTACATTTCAACGCAAAGCATGGTATAAATCATCATGCATAATTCACAATAAAAGCATGGCATTACCCATCATGTATTTTCACAATAAAGCATGGCATTAAATATCATGCATTTTTCTCAAATAGTATGGCATTAACCATCATGCATTTTCACAATAAAGCATGGCATTAAACATCATGCATCCGTGCACTTTAAAAACCATTAACAAATCAATCCAACACTGGTCAGGTCTCAGCCCATCCCTTGGACTTTCCTGACTCACAAATCATTTCAAACATGGATTTATTCTCAAAGAAATAGACATGTGAGATAGGCAGTTCAACAACAGGTAATAACCTCAAGACCTATGTACATAACCTGTGATACCGGCTATACGAATTAGGTGTGCGGGATATCACCACTATCTGCTTCCACACGTGAGGTGGGTCAAATCCTACCCGTCGGTCTATAGTAGATCTCATCCGAAGATGGCACATCACAACTCAACACGGTACAACGTACTTTATGCTACATGCACGGTACAACGTACTCCGTGGACCCAATCAACACATCATATCACGCCACATCTCAAATGCACGTGTGAGCCTATGTAATCGGTACGACCTCTTATCTATCCGAAGCTCCTAATAAGGCTAATTAATAATGTCAAAACAATGCACGTGTGAGCCTATTTAATCGATGTGACAACCAGTCTACTCAAAGCTCCAAACACGGTAAAATGTAAGGTGGGCATCTAGTGCCAGACAAACTCCAAGCATAATGCCAAAACAAATATGGAATCCATGTGAAAACTAGTGCCTCTAGCACTCATGTGTATAAAACACGTCAAATTTCGTGCGAGTCATACTCTAGCACGCTTTCATACTCACGAAATCATGTAGGTGGCTCCAAACTTTGCAAAGTATGGTTAACAAAACCAAAACACACTCATTTCTTTTGGAAATCATTTCAATGTTAGCCAACCTACCAATCATTTGCTAAAAAGCAATAAAACATGATTTTCAAAGCAATATGCTTTTTTTGCATGCACATTTCTCAAACTCCCAACTTTTGCCCTTCAATCACCCAACATCATTTCCTAATCTCATGCATTCTAGCAAAACATTTAAGTGCCCAAATTGCGCACAGATATCTCTAAGAGTCCACACAATTCCCTTACCTCGATTTACTTGGTGTGACTCTTTTCCTTTTAGCTTCTCACGCTCTTGGCTCAACTCACCCCGGCGTATCCTCGAAAGCTGCGATTCATTCATTCAATCAATTAAGTTAATGTTTTTAACCCATATTTGACCTCACTATTCAATATAATTCACTTATGCATTTTACCAATGCCTTAATCCATATTTTACACCTTTTAGGTAAATCTTACAATTTATCCACCAACAACATCTTAAAATCATACCCATAACACTATTGTCACCTCTAGACATCCCATTTCTCATTAATCTCCATACATTCCACTTTCTCACACTAGACCATTTCTAGGTCATAATCATTCCAATGTATTTTAGATAGTTTCTAACCATCCATACTCATGCCAAACAACTCCAAAATCATTTAAATAGACAATGTACCATAGTTGGAGTGTTAGAATCTTATCAAGTTTGATTTCTCTTCTTGCTCCAAATGATAATGCCCTTAGCTCCTTCAATACCAATAATGGTAAAATGCCTTCCAACTATGTTGTTCTTCTCTTTGATAGAAACAACTTTGCCTCTAATGGTCTCTCTTCAAATCTTACTGAAAATGGTTGATTTTAGAGAGAGAAAGTTGGATTTTTGGGTTGAAAATGGAAGGATAGTGTTTTTTTCGAAATTTTTTGATTTTCAGCACTCCTTTTATAAAAATAGCTTGAGGAGATCGATCTGCACCAAGAGGAGATCGATCTGGTCCCCTTAAATCCCTTATTTTCACAGCATTTTAAGCATGAGATCGATCTGTTGAAGCATGAGATCGATCTGCTCTCAAACAGAGAGCTAAGGAGATATATCTGGGTGCTTGAGGATCGATCTTTTCATTACAGAATGCTTAGGAGATCGATCTGGCACCATTGGAGATCGATCTACTCTATTCCATTGCCCAAATAAGACCATTCTAGCTCTTTCAGATCGATCTCTCATCCCATGAGATCGATCTGCCCTTCATAGTTTCCAGATTTTCTATAGTTCTTCTGCAGCAACTCATACTCAAACATCCTTAATTTGCTACTATGATCATTTTCTCATTCATTCATCTTTGAGGCTTGACAATGACATCCTATAATACTTCATACCTATTAAAACTTGTGTAGAATCTTTATATATCCAAAATTACATGATATAAACCAAATGGAAGTGCACAACTTATGCAATTCTACTTCCATTTTACCACATTACTCATAATCCATTCTACTCACATTCTCCACATGTTTAAAGTTCATTTCTTTACATTCATACATAATGTAACTTGTATGTACAATCACAACTCTTATTACAAGCGTGTACATTAACTTATGGACTTACATCACATATACTTCACTTAATTTACATTTCTATGTACATATATACTATTATACATATACGGGGTCTCATAGATCTGGTCCCCTTAAATCCCTCTTTTTCACGGTATTTTAAGCATAAGATCGATCTGTCGAAGCTTGAGATTGATATGCTCCCAAACAGAGAGCTAAGGAGATCGATCTTGGTGCTTGAGGATCGATCTTTTCATTACAGAATGTTTAGGAGATCGATCTGGCCCCATTGGAGATCGATCTGCCCTATTCCTTTTCTCAAATAAGAGTTTTTTGGCTCTTCCAAATCGATCTCTCATCCTATGAGATCGATCTGACCTGCATGATTCCTAGATTTTACTGCAATTTTCTACAGAAACTTATACCAAAACATCCATAATTTGGTGCCATTGTCATTGTCTCATCCAATCATCCTTGAGACTTGAAAATGGCATCTATTCATACCTTATACCTATTGAAACTTGTGTGGAATCTTTGTATAACCAAATATACTTAATATTAACCAAATGGGAGTGCATACTCATGCAACTCTTCATTCCATTTACCACACTACTCATATTCCATTCTGCTCACATTCCTCACATGTATAAGTCCATTTCCTCTTATTCATACATAATGTAACTTGTATGTACAATCACAACTCTTATTGCAAGTGTGTACATTAACTTATGGACTTACATCACATATACTCCACGTTACAATTACATCATCATACTTATGATTTCATTTACATTTCTATGTACATATACTCAATTATACATATACAGGGTCTCACAGCCTCCCTACCGAACAGAGCCTCCCCGTCGTTTTTGGCTTGAGGATGTAAGGCTAGAGGATCTTACCAACTTCCACGGCATCATACACACCACAGTGTAAGGTCTCGTGCGAACTAAGCTCTAGCACGGTTCAGGCATCGTAACTAAACCACCTCATACGAGCAACGCTCTAATACGACATTTATGCATAAAACATGAGAAAAACCACGTACGAGCATAGCTCTAGTACGGTTATATGCATAAGACAACCACTCGAAAGACACGTACGAGCAGAAGCTCCAGTACAGTTTATAAAACATCATCATAGTTTTAAAATCAAGGTGCGAGCTAAGCTCCAGCACATTTCAAACAAATGAAGGCATCAAAATCTAACGCGAGCGAGGCTCCAACGTGATTTATATCACACAAATACGATAGGCGGCTCATACATAATGAAAACAATCCCAAAATCGGGTTTAGCACCTCACAAGTGCTATTTCACCACATCATTCAAACACTAGCCATGCCTATCCCCTAATTTGTTCAAAACCATGCATTGTGGTATGTGAAAACATTTCAAACACATGATTTATGTATTTATTAGCCTTACTATCCCTCTTATAATATTTGTTCAAAACCAAATCTCATACATACTCGTAACTATTCGTATACATCATCAATCATTTCCAAAATAGTCATGCATTTCATAAATGCCATATATCTACCCACAAAATACAAGCAACTACCTCTATATGCTTACAGAATTCCCTTACCTGGAATCGTGTCATGTGATTCCACTTTCTTGGAGCTGCTTACTCGTTCAATCCGCTTTAACTCCAGCGAACTCTCTAAAACTGTAAAAAGTCATATATTGCATCAATTTAATTCACATAATGGCACTCTTTCATTTACTATAGTTAATTTGACCTATAGTCTCCATTAACGCTCATAAGGCCTCGATTTATTGTTCGATTCATATCTCGAGTCCAATGATTCTTTAAGGCATGTTGATTCATACCTATCTTCATAATTTCACTAAACTTACAATGTGACTTCATTTAATCATCTTAAATCATTCACATTACTTCAACAACAACTTAGTATAACTCATAATTCATCAGCTCCTCCAAACCACATTTTCTAAAACTAGACATAATCTAGGTTATAAGTGTTCCATTATTTTCTAGATGGTTTCTATCATAAATATTCACACCAGTCTACTCCAAAATCAATAAATAGATAAATGTACTTGGGCTGAAGTGTTAGAAAATTACCAAATCGAGTTTTCTCCTCTTGCTCCAAATGAAAAGGCCCCTTGCTCCTTCAATCCAACAAATGAGGTTTTGATTTCAAACTATGTTATTCTCCTCTTGGATTTGAACAAATTTATATCTAATAGCTTCCCTCCAATTCTTACTGAAAATAGGCTGATTTTAGAGAGATAAATCTAGGTTTTGGGTTGAAATGGAAGAAATTGGGGTTTGCTTTCGTGATTTGCAGATTTCACTACTCTTATTATAGAAATTGCTCAATGAGATCCATCTGTCGAAGCATGAGATCGATCTAGTCCTCTTAAATCCCTCATTTTCATGCCAATTTGAATGTATGAGATCAAACTGTCATGTGCTTGAGATCGATTTGTCTCAGACAGTAGCTTAAGGAGATCGATCTGGCTAAGGTAGGAGATCGATCTACTCCAACCCAAGAGTTAAGGAAATCGATCTGTTTATATCGAAATTGATTTTCTCATTACAGAATGTTTAGCAAATCGATCTGGCTCCATTAGAGATCAATCTGGCTTGTTCCATTGCTCAACGAAGAGCATTTTTTGCCCTTCCAGATCGATCTCTCATCCTATGAGATCGATCTGGCATTCATATTTTCAGATTTTGTTGTAGTTTTCTGTAGTAACTTCACACCAAACTTCATACATTTTGTTGTCATAGTCATTTTCTCATCCAACCACCTTTAAGACTTGTAAATGGCATCCATCCATACCTTATACACATTAAAACTTGTGTGCATTCATTGTATAGCCAAAGTTACACAATTCAAAGCTAAATGGTAGTACAACTTCATTCCATTTTACCACACTACTCATTTTCAGTTCTAATCACATTCATCACTTTTAAAAGTTCATTTCTTTATATTCATACATAATGAAACTTGTTCGTACATCACAAACTCTTATTATAAGTGTATACATTGAATTTATCGATTGTACATCAATTATACTTCACATTACAAATACATTACCATACTTATGAATTCCTAAAGTTACACATGAAATACGGATCTTACATAGACTAACCAACATAAATTTTTTTTCATTTTAATTAACCATAGCACTAGGGAATTTTTAGATTTTAGCTTACTTCTCATTTTCAAACATGTGAAAATTTTGTTTTTATTCTTTCTTGTTACAGCCGAGCATATACCCTATCCATTGAAATTTCTTATCAAATTTAACATCATACACATCTACATTTGTATTACAATATTTTAGATTAGTCAATTTAATCAATTCTTTTACATGCAAAAATTTCTTTCCTACATTTCCCCATATAGCCGAATGCATATGTTCTTACATTCCAATTCCTTGTTGAATTTTAAGCCATAGTAATTCGCATTTGTATACTGCCATTTTTGATTACATGATTTAATTTTAGCCTTGACAAATTTAACAATTTTCTCTACATTCCTCTAATTTGTCGAATCTCTCTTAGTCTCCCTACTAGATTAGCTTAAATTTTTATTCATGCAACCATGAATCAATCATCATTCACATTATAAACTACTAATCTCACTTTAAAATTTCCAGCAACATAAATCTTCCTAATCTAGCTATATGTGGCCGATTATCATCCTAATGTACATACTGAATTTTCTTCAATGGTTAGTATTTTTCAATAGCTTTACTAAATTCACACATGCAGTCACCTTTTTAATTATCAACAAGTTTATACATTTATAATTTTCAGAATTTGCAATTTCATTTAGCTAACCACTCTAATTCATATGCATGTATAATTTTCTAAATTTAATCAAAATTGATACACATATTACATTAATATATCAGCAAATAACTATAATTTTCCAAAATTTACAATAATCTCACCTCAATTGCACCAACCGAACCTCCTAGCCCAAAACCCCCAATTCTGCTCTAACCAATTCTAAAATTTTTGGTGTAATTCTAATGTCCTACATGTTAATAGCTCAATTGGTGTGTATTCCTCCCTTGCTGAATAGCCTAGACACTCATATTAGCCATGAAGCTCTCGGTTCCGGCTGTAGGTGCAGGTTTTCATAACTGTTTGGAAGTTTTCAGGTTGGTGGAGGGTGCAAAACAGGTTTGGGGAGGTTGTGAGGTGAGAATCTAGTCTAAAACTTATTCCTAAACAACTTAGACTAACATGCAAACATCACATTACAGATTTTGTTGGCTGTTGAAAATAATTTCCTGAAAATGGTGGCTGTGTGCGTGGAAGGCTAAGGAAATGGAAATGGATGTTGCATGCAAGCTTGGAAGGGTGTTTTAGGTGGCTGGTGGTGTGGCTGTGAGGGGTGGCTGTCGGATTTCAACTGCTGGTTTGGGTGGTGGCGTGAAGAGAGGTGAAAGGGCTGAAGACTTTTCTGGTTTGGCTTCCTTGGTGCAAAAATGTGACCAAGGTAAAGAGGGAAACCAGAAAATGAAATACTTATTTTCTCCTTTATATATTTTCTGGTTTTATTTCAATTTCATTTAGTTTTAGTTATTAGATAATTAAGTTACAGATTTTATAAATTAATCTAAGTGTATTCAGGTTTTATACTTGTAAGACCCTCAAATTCATAAGTATATATATGTACATGCTATGTGAAGCATAAATGATGTAAAGTTCATAGAATTAATGTACACACTTGTATTATGAGTTGTGATGTACGTACAAGTTTCATTATGTATGAATAATAAGAAATGGACTTTTGTAGATGATGAATGTAAGTGGAATGGAATATGAGTGGTGTGGTAAGATGGAATGAAGTATGCATAAGTTGCATAAATGGTTATACTTCATTTGGTTATATATTGTATACCTTTGGCTATACAATGAGTGCACACAAGTTTCAATGTATATAAAGTATGAATAGATGCCATTTTCAAGCCTTAAAGGTAATTGGATGAGAAAATGACTTTGGCAGCAAAATAAGTGAAGCTTGGTGTATGTTTACTGCAAAAAAATTGTAATAAAATTTGGAAAATATGAATAAGAGATCGATCTCATTAGATGAGAGATCGATCTTAATGAGCCAAAAATACTCTTATTTGAGCAATAGAACAGGTCAGATCGATCTCCAAAGGGGCCAGATCGATATGCTAAACATTCTGTGTTGAAGAAATTGATCTCTGAAGGGTCAGATCGATTTCCTTAAGCTACCGACTTGCAACAAATCGATCTCATGCAAGAGCAGATCGATCTGATGTGGTCTGAAAGGTTAGTTTCAAGAGGAAAAATACAGAGCAGATCGATCTCCTAAGGTAGCTGATCGATCTCATCAGGACAATTCTATAAATACTGGACTTCTGCACTTCATTTTCCCGAGAGTTACTATTCTATTCAAGAACTAAACCTAAACCTAGCTAAGAAACACTAGAAAACTTCAGTTTACGATCAATTGTGAGTGAGATATAAGTGAGCAAAGTTGTTCTTAGCAAGAAGAGAGCAACATACTTGGAAACAAAGGATTGAAATCAAGAGTTCAAGGAGCAAGGAGGATTTTATCATTTTTGGTGAAAAAGGGAGGAAATCTCAACTAGGTAAGATTTAATGCACCAAGTTGATATATGTTAAACTAGGTGTATTGATAAGTGTATTGGTATATATATGACTTGTTGGAAATAAAAGGATCATGAGAAATGTACATGACCTAGTTTTAGCATGAAAGTGAGAAAGTGATGAGAAAATGGTATTAACATTGATTTAATGATGAAATATGCTTGTATGGAAGATTATGAGGTAATCTTATGAAATGCATAAATTGGAAATAAGGAGAAACAAAGATAGTTATGTGAAAATGTGGATTTTTACCATATTTGGAGAAAGTGATGAAAAACTTTGTATTAAATTGAGATTTGGCAAATGAAATGAGTATATAGTAATATACTAACACCAATATTTATAACAGCTTCGAAAATCACATTGGAAGCTAATCGGACAGCAAGAGTGAGCAAAAACGAGGAAGCGAGGTCACTTGACGTGATCCGAGGTAAGGAAATTGAGTGAGTAGCTAGAGATGGCTACACGTAATTCGAATAGAATTTCAATATTATATTCTATATGAATTCCCTTAAAGAGACATGTTGTTGTGATAGAGATAAATGAGAATGAGTGTATTTTATCAAAAAATAGGGTGAAAACACCTAAGAAGCATGTTGTGACACAAAATGCATGAGCTGAATAATAGAATGGCTAATGTTTTTCATGTATATGCGAAAACAACACGTTTGAGTGCTTATATGATCTACTTGTGTGAAATGTGATTTGAATAAGCCTTCTATCTGGTTTTGTGTGAAAACCATAAGTGGTAGAGAATACTCGCACTATATTTTGAGATATGCATCACATAGTACTGGAAGATATACTCGTACTATACTTTAATGCTATTTTATGCATATTATAGTACTGAGAGTATTGCTCGTACTCAATTTTGTGATTGATGCATATAGAATATTGGGAGCTTTGCTCATACTCAGTTTTACATAATAGAGTACTGGGAGCGTTGCTTGTACTCGACTTTTCATGATTTATACATGATATCGTCCTAGAGCGATAGCTCGTACTTGATTTGAAAAGAGAATTATCCATTGACTTAGTGGTAGAGGTTACTCGCACTAGTGTTTGATATTTTGAGATGCATACACAGTGTTTAAGAGGCGGAGTGTTGATTGTGAGTCACACTCAAGACACGTACTGTTGTTTTACGTGATATATAAGACATGTTATGAAAAATCGTGATGATTTCCTCCGTGTAGACTGAGTGTCACACTGTTGAGATGTTCGTACATGGATTTAGAGATGTGGCATTATTTCCATAGTATGAGGGCTAAGACTTATAGCAAGCACCCCGACTATGATGTATTTCTATAGTGTGAGGACTAAGACCTATGGCAGGCATCCTGACCATGAGGAGAGGGTCCATGAGTGTACATTGCACCGTGCGAGTGGCATGGAGTACACTGTACCATGTGGTGGAGTTGTGGAGTTGAGGAGTTTATAGTTGGCGGTTGTGATGGACTGACCCCCCTCTCATTACAGTAGTGATTACCCGCACATCGAGATTTGCATTGCCTGAGATTTCACCATTTTAGGATATGGCCATAGTCCAGGAGAGTATTGCATTAGCCACTGAGTCTCGCATGATATATCACTTGTTTTCATCATATGGTTAGACGTGAGAGAGATGGGTCAAAAACTGATAATTATGTGTGTTGTGAACTACCATATTTACTTTGATTTATATGTAAATGGCATGATTGATATACAGGCATTCTAAATTTTATAAAGATGCACTGTTTTGCATGAATACCTACATTTAATAACTCAACATGATTTTAAGTACATGGAATTTATTATGTATGTATTATTATTATATCATTTTGATACATGCTTTGAGATGAGAGAAGGAAAGGCAAAGCCTTATTTTCAGTAGATAGTGCGGCTGTCTATTTGCTTGCCTGATTTCCTTACTGAGCGCATTGTTTGCTCATCCCCCATTATTTTCCACTCTCTACAGATCATCCGCAGTAGATTGAGTCAGCTAAGGTATCGTATTCATTGTATCCGCTGCCTATCCATCTTATGAGAGGTATACACACTCAAACATTTTGTTCTGAACAATGTATAAACACAGTTATGTAAACTATTGTACAGTCGAGATGTATATGTACAAATACTATATAATAGTTTATGTTATCGAAAAGAATACTAAATTCTATGTATAATTTGAATGAATGTGAGTGGGTGACTAATATCGAATCATAGCCCAATCGTTGAGGAGAGAAAGGTAAGTAAAGTAAAAAGCGAAAAAATTTGTAGTGGTTTTGGGTAAGTCACAGATTGAGGTCGTGACAATACTTCTAATACATATATGTATAATTATATTTCAAGTTTGTTTTCATACTTCTAATGTATATATTTCAGCTTTCTATATGGTTTAACATAATAAAATTAAATTGCAGATTTAATATTTAATCTACATGTATTCAAGTCTTATATTTCTAATGTATATAGGTTACTTACAAATTAGATTTATTATTATTCCAGTTACATGAAATTTGACTTTATAACTAACATAATTGTATATACATGTTCCTAAAATAATCTTTACACAAGGATTTATGTCTATATATATTTCAGATTTAGCAACTAAACATAGATACATTTTCTCACCTTAATGATAGTCTTAATATTTCAGATTTTACATTACAATATTAAATTAATTTGCCTCATAATTAACTTAGTTAACTACTTTACTTTAATATTATCACTACTTAGTTATCATGAAATTTCCATTCAACCGATTTTG
Organism: Firmiana major; assembly: GCA_033439115.1. NCBI lineage: Eukaryota > Viridiplantae > Streptophyta > Magnoliopsida > Malvales > Malvaceae > Firmiana > Firmiana major. Next base: position 62,260,911 of record CM065897.1, on the reverse strand, counting down.
CATTATTTCCTATCAATTCCGATCACCACATTAATTTACTTACATGAATTAAACATATTTCTAAGTTCATGTACATTTACCCTAATGTATAATTGTAAATTACCTTAATCTATCCTAATTTAGCCACATGAATATATTTCTTCTAAATAAACCGTGTTCATGACATAATCCTAAACTTACAACATATATTATGAAATTAAATTATATTCACTCTCTAAATATTTCACCTTTGTTGTATTTTATTTACATTAGACTAAATTTTGGTTTTTAATACTTATACTTACCTAACTTTATCAATTCTTACCAATTCTTACCTTGCTTAAACTAAAATTACACTAAAATTATTTTTTTCTAAGTGGTGTAAACCGAAATAATCCTACTCTAATTTCTATTTATTCTATCTCTTAATTAGATTAAATTTTCCTATCTGTAACTAATCATGACTTAACATAAAGATAAAAGAAACATTAGTATAGGAAATTTACGGTCTTACATAATTAAAAGATTCTTCACCTAATTTTTGAAATCCCTAAATTCAATTAGCTAAGAACCCTAATCCTCATGCATGTACCAAATTCTGAAATTGATTAAAATTAACACTTTTTCTACACTAATATATCAGTAATCAACAATCAATTACCAGAAATTACACCATTCTTACCTCAATTGCCCAATGTCGAAACTCCTAGCTGAAATCCCCAATTTTGTTCGAAACAATCCTTGAAATTCCTTGTAATTCTTTGTTAAATCCTACAGTTCTGCACGTTTTCAGCTCAATTAGGTGTATTCTTCATCTAACCGGACCACCTAGGCACTCCCCTCTCTCATGTTGCTCTCGATTTCAACATGCATAAGAGGTTGGTGGCTGTTTGAAATTTTTCAGAATGGTGGAGGGTGTAAAACGTGTTTTGTGAGGGTGGAGTTAATAATATGAGTCTAAAACCAACTCCTAATCACTCTACACCAATATGCACACTAGGATTTTGCAGATTTATTGACTGAACTGAAAATCTTTTGGTAAGTGAGGAGCTATTCGATGGAAAGCAAAGGAAATCTAAAATGGAAGCTGCATGCAGGTTGGAGTGGCTGTTTGGGTGGCTGGTAGAGTGACAATGGGAGGAGTTGGCTGGATTTTCAGTTGCTGGTATAAGGGTGGCACGGGGAAGGGTAAAGAGAAGAGGACTTTTTTGGTTTTTGGCTTGGTGAAAACGTGGGAGGGAAAAAGGAAAGAGGGAAAATCTGAAAATAATTTGTACTTCCTATTTATATTTTTCCCATTATTTCAGCTTGTATATTGTCTTAATAATTTGATAAGTAAGTTACAGATTTTACAATTTAATCTACATGTGTTCAGGTTTTATATTTATAATGTATATGTGTAATTACATTTCAGATTTATTTTCATACAAAATTTATGTAATCTGTCTTTATACCTCTAATATTTCTATATACATGTTCCAAAATAATTTTACATAAGTTTTTATATCTATATATTTAAAATTTTGTAAATATACCTAAGCATATTTCTTATCTTAATGTTATTAGCTTTAATATTTCAGATTTTGTTACATTACTTTACTAAATTTATTTGATTCATAATTAACTTAATTAACTTACTTAATTTTAAGATTACCACTACTTTATTGTAAGACCCACTTTTTAAGTACTTGTTGATGCATTTCCTTATGATTCATGTGATGTACACTTCAACATATTGATTGAATCATAAGAAGAGCTTTGACTGAATTAAATTGCAAATGGAATGAAATGAAATATCGATGAATATATGTAGTAGTCAAATAAGGATCGAGATGGCCATAGGCCAAGCGAAAGGGATCGAAAACAAGTTGATTGAAAATAAGAATTTAAAATAAGAAAAGATAGTGGGTTTATGAAGGAAAGTCGGTTCAATTTGGTCTCGAACACGCGCAAGGGTAAAACGATGAAAAGACCGAAATCCTGTATAAATTCGATAAGAAAATTTCATAAAAACAAATATATGGAATTAAGAAATCTTGATCAATAACAGGGAGAAATTATTGAATTTCGAGTCTAATTGATCAAGATATGAATTTATTGGAATTATTCGAAATTTTCATTTCGGAAAATTATCCCGAAAATATTGAAAAAATATACTAAAACGACAAAATAAGACTAATAAATTCATTTATTGATTAAATAAATAAAATAAGATTTTTTGAAGATATTTTGGGTTTTTTAATGTATTTTAATTGAATAAAATAATAATAAAATAAAATAATTAAAAAAAAAAAAGAAACTGAAACTGAAATATGAAGAAATCGTGAAAGAGAAACAGAGAAATTGAACCCGAGGAAGACCCGAGAATCACCAACGACCATCGGTGATCGATGAGGCCAGGCGAGGGCAGGAGAAGAGAGAGGACAACCTAGCAAACCTGCTAGTACCGACGACGCGCTGTATCAACGCCGAAGATCGACGAACGGAGGAGAAAAGTCGATGGGAAAAAGGGGCTCGATTCCGATGATCCACGGCAGCCGGGTGTGATCGGAGGGTATCGGCATGATTGAGAGGACGAGCCGGTTCTGTTGGTATCAGTAGCGGCAGACGAAACGACCGGGAACGCCGGCGACGGTGAGGAGAGCGAAACGGCACCGTAGCCGGAAAGGAAAGAAAAAAAATAAAGGAAAAGAAAAAGGAAAAGAAAAAAGAAAAAGAAAATGAAAAGAAAAGAAAAAGGGAAAAAGGGGAGAAAAATCCCCGGGAATACCTCAAAAATTCGGGTAAGCCAATACGCGATGAGATTGACCGAATTGATTTTCGAGAATTTAATTTAAAATGATTTTTGATCAAAAATTAACCCAGAGTTTAATATAAAATTATGCAGTTCGATGATAAATTGCATACCTGAGCCCTATAGAATTCCAATTTGCACACTATCGCATAATTTCGGGTAAGTTAAGCTCATTTACGATAATAGTATGATTATTGTGCAATTGAAATTTATTTTACGGATTTCAGATTAATTTCTGCATAAAATAAATTATAAATTTTTTAATTAATAGTCGTAAATGATATACGGGCTATCCAAAGAGTTTGGAACGAAGCCCAATGGGTATCGATAAGACAAATGAGCCCAATAGACCCGAAGAAGGGATTTAATAAGTGGAGATGGGCTGAAAAGGGGTTAAGGCCCATTAAGGTGCAATTGGGCCCAATAAAATAAAATGGACCCAGTGCTTTAGATTCGATTAGTAAGAGTGAAATACTGATAAGTACATTAGAAATTATTTTGAGATAATAGAGACGCCTACGTGATTTTATGAAAATGTGATGTGCTAGAGCTCAGCTCGTATGATATTTGATTTGTGTCATGCATGCATCAGTGCTGGAGCAAGGGCTCGCACTAGGGTTTTATATGCAGTGGTGCTGGAGTCTAACTTGCACCAGATTTTCATATGATTTTCGTGACAGGGTACTGGAGTCTAACTCGCACTAGATTTTCACTTGATTTTTATGACAAAGTACTAGAGCCTAGCTTACACTAGTTTTACATGATTTTGACAGAGTGCTGGAGCTTAGCATACACTAGATCTTATGAGATTTTATGAAACGCGTGCTAGAGCTTAGCTCGCACGAGATTTTCCTTAATTTTATGAGAGTGCTGGAGCATCGTTCGTACTGATTTTACGAGATGTGTGATGAGCTGTGATGGGAGCATCGGGTAGACTGTGTTCAAACCGATTAAATATGCTCGCACGTGCGTTTTGAGACAGGTACGATTATTGATATGAGATATGGGTCCATGAAGTACGTTGTACCTTGTAAGTAGCATGGAGTACGCTGTACTGTTTTGTTATTGATTATGTGGCATCTTCGGATGTGAGTGGCATCCTTGGATACGAGTGGCATCTTCAAATGTGAGTGATCGGGCAGGACCGACGAGATGAACTGACCCACCTCCTAAGGCGATTCCCGATAGGGATGAAACCCCACACACAGGATCCGCGTAGCAGTGGGATCACGAGGATATGACCATAGTCCTGGTTATTTGCCTGAGATATATATATTGCATAGTCTCGCATGTTATTACTTGATGTTTTAAGAATCATGTTTTATGAATTTTTGTGTGAGTCTCGATCACCCGAGGGAGGGGTTAGATCCTGACTGAGATATGATTTTGATGGGAATGAAACTGGGTTTCAAACTGAAACTTGCATGAAGTTATTTTCCATGCTATTGAAACCCATGCGTGATGTAAACTGGCTTTACATGACATTCATTTATGTGACATATGGGTATGTGTGAATGTTTATTTTCAAATTATGTGTAGAAAGGGTGTTTTATGCATGACACCACAATCATGTAGGTTGTATGGTTACCAACTTGTTCGTAGGATTGGCTTACTGAGCCTTATGTGCTCACCCCTTTCATTTTCCTATACAGATTTCTTCCAGTAGACTTTGAGGCAATTGAGTAATGCATTCCTAATATCCACTACTGCCCATCTTTTTGAGGTATATACACTTGTATATATTGTATCTGAATAAGAATAGCACATTAATATGTTTGTAAGTAACTTTCAGGGATGTATAGATACTGTAAACACTTGTAAATTTATGGGATAGAATTAGTGAAAAACTCTTGTGTTTACCTCTCCTTTAATAAGGAATTAAGTTATATGGTGAATGAATGATGGAACTGGCATTGACGTACAACCCAATCATTAATAGAGTGTGGTCATGATCAGAGAATAGGTAAGTATGAAAGAAAAATAAAAAATTTACTCTAATTTTTGGATTGTGACAGTTGGTGGTATTAGAGCGAAATTGGTCTGATGTGTGTTAGTGTCAGTAATTAGGAAATTACATCCTCGTGTTACTGTGCTTGGTTAGATACAATCGTGTATATTGAGATGGGCTTTAACTAAGAAATGGTTGTGAATGCAGGAATATAGGCATTATGCTAGTTACTAGATCCGGTAGAGGAGGTCGGGCACGAAGCAGAGGCCATAGGGGTAGCTAGACGTGCAGAGTTCCTCATGAGACTCAGGAGGAGGCTGAGGTAGAGACCGGGGTTGAGCATACCCCATAGGGTCCTACAGAGAGGGGTACTGCAGAAAGACCTGCTGAGACTACAGAGGCGCATTTCGCTAGGATAGAGCGGAACCTTGAGATGATTTTAGAGTTATTTGCGTAGTCTCTACATGGAGATAAAGGTGGACAGGGTGATGTTGGTCAAGCAGTTGTTCCTGATGCGCCTGAATAGCCCGTTTAGGATACGGATACCTCTACACCCCCACCAGTCCAGGACATAGATTTTCTTGTTGCCCCATAGCAGAGTACTAGAGGTTAGGGTTATAGTTGTGACATGGACAGATTACGACAGTTTCAAAAGTTCAGACCGTCGACATTTAACGGGGTAAAGGACCCTGTATTAGCTGAGGATTGGTTGAGTGAGACGAAAAAGCTATACGGGTTCTTTGAGTGTACCCCTAGTGAAATGGTAGCGTTAGCTGCATTTACGCTTATGGGATCGACGAAACACTGGTGGAAATCCACCAGACTGATTCTGAGAGCTCGACATATAGAGATTAGCTGGGAGGTATTTCTGGAGGCCTTTGGAGGCTGTACGTACTGGATACAGCATAGCGGAAGCTGAAGACTGAGTTTTTGAGTTTGACCTAGGGGAGTAGATCGATAAATGAGTATGAGACGAGGTTCATCTCCCTAGGCAGATATGATCCAGACACTATGACTAGTGAGATTAAGAAGGTTCGAAGAGTTATTAATGGATTGAAGCCAGTGATCAGATCTAGATTGGTCCCATTGGATATCCCGACGTATGATGAGGCAGTGCATAGGGCATAGTTGATTGAGCAGGATTTTGAGAGGAATGCCTCAAAGTTTGGGAAGGCTGGCAGAGTTAGAGATAGGGAGAGGAAGAAATCGATAAAGCACAAAGGTTTCGATTATAAAGGGGGTAGATGATTATCGAGGAAGAGGCCAAGGATAGAGGAGGTTTAAGAGAGGCCAGTTAGATCTTCCATGTATCCGACCATTACTTCTGCTGCACAGAAGGGTATTATGATAGGGGCCATGACCTACGATTGAGAGATGCAGTAGGCGTGGTAGATATCATGGTAATAGACCCTTTTTGGTACCACAGTGGTATGCTTCAAATGTGGGAAGCCCGAGCATATCATTAGGGATTGCCCAGAGATGCTAGAGAGTGCCCCTAAGAAGGGTAAGGGGTCAGAGAGGGCTTTCGGCGAAACTTCTACTCCAAGGAGGAGGGCGACAACGGCAGAGAAGGGGAAACAAGTGATTGGTACAGGGCGAGTTCATGCTCTAGACCAGGATACAGTAGATTAGTCATTAGATATGGTGAAAGGTACTATTCTGATATATGATTTAGAAGCATATGTGTTAATAGATCCTGGTTCTACGCATTCGTTTGTATCGCCTTTGTTTGCATGTAAATTGTTTACTTATGTAAAGCCTACCCCTCTGAGTAGTAAACTATCGATAATTACACCCATGAACACTAGTCAATTAGTGGAGTATGTATCGAGGAATTGTGAGCTGGAATTAGGTGGAGGAGAGATGTCAGCCGATCTAATCTTAATGCACATGAGAGATTTTGATGTAATCCTAAGAATGGATTGGTTGGCTGCTAATCGAGCTGTTTTAGATTGTTTTACTAAGACAGTCACATTTCATGCTCCAGAAAAATGTATTTGTACAATTTCATTGAAGTTAAAGAGAGTAAGAATTTTGTAAGTGTATGAACGAATGATGTACTAATTGGATGAATTATGTTTGAAGGTTATATTGCGTATGTGGTAGATACGGCTTAGGTACGCCCGAAACTGAAAGACATTCCAGTGGTCAAAGAGTTCCCAAATGTCTTTTCGGATGAGTTATCAGGGTTACCGCCAGCGAGAGAGACAAAGTTTAGTATTGATCTAGCACCTGGTACAGAGCCGATATCAAGACCACCGTACAGGATGGCTCCAGTTGAGTTGGAGGAGCTAAAGAAGCAGTTGCAGGAGTTATTAGAGAAGGGGTTTATCAGACTGAGTGTGTCACCATGGGGAGCATCGGTTCTGTTTGTGAAGAAGAAGGATGGGAGCCTCCGATTATGTATTGATTATAGATTGTTGAATAAGGCTACCATCAAGAATAAGTATCCCCTTCAGTGGATTGATGATATACTGGATCAGCTACGGGGAGCACAGGTATTTTCTAAGATTGATCTGAGATCTGGGTGCCATGAGTTGAAAGTACGGGATGGAGACGTACCGAAGATATCTTTTCGCACCCATTATGGTCATTTTGAGTTTATAGTTATGCTATTCGGGTGACGAATGCTCCTGCAACTTTTATGTCATTAATGAATGAGGTGTTTTGGTTGTATTTAGATCGATTTGTGATAGTGTTCATCGATGACATCCTGGTTTATTCGAGGTCCAGAGAGGAGCATGAGCAGCACTTGAGGATTGTATTCAGACCTTCCGTGAGAAGAAGTTGTATGCTAAGCTTAGTAAGTGTAATTTTTAGCTTAAGCAGATCTCCTTGTTGGGACATATTGTGTCGAGGGATGGTGTGTCAGTGGAACCATCTAAGATTGAGGTAGTAGTTTAGTGGTAGAGGCCTCAGACAGTTACAGATATCAGGAGTATTCTAGGTTTAGCTGGATATTATTGAAGGTTTGTAGAGGGGTTTTCGAGGTTGGCTGCTCCGTTAACACGTCTCACTCGAAAAAGTGTGCATTTGAGTGGGATGATAGATGTGACGAGAGTTTTCAGGAGCTGAAGCGTCAATTGACCACTGCTCCGATTCTCACCATTCCTACCAGCTCAGGAAGTTTTTCTGTTTACACGGATGCTTCTTACCAAGGACTAGGCTGTGTATTGATGCAGGACGGGAAGGTAGTCGCTTATGGATCCAGGTAGCTGAAGGATCATGAGAGGAACTACCGACTTAGAGTTAGCAGTCATAGTGTTTGCATTGAAGATATAGCGCCACTATCTGTATGGTGAGAAATTCCAGGTATTTACCGATCATAAAAGCCTCAAGTATCTGTTCTCACAGAAGGAATTAAACATGAGACAGTGAAGGTGGCTTGAGCTTTTGAAAGATTACGATTGTGAGATCCTATACAACCAAGGTAAGGCGAATGTAGTGGCTGATGCGCTGAGCAGGAAGCATCTTGGGTTGGTCTCTTATATGATGGTACGAGAACATGAGTTGTTAGAGCAATTTACGGGCCTCAGTTTGGATGTGACCTCGCCTGATGCTGATAGTGGTTATATGATTGCTAGCTTGCCATTAGAGCTGGATTTGATGGATCAGATCCGACAGACTTAGCGTGATGATCTGCAGTGTATTGAGATAGTAAGACAGATGCAGATGGGTATGGGACTCAGTTTGAGTTGAGTTCGAATGGATTACTGAGGTTCCGAGACAGGATATGTGTTCCCGATGATCCTGAGATCATGACGTTGATCTTGACAGAGGCTCATTCGTCGAGGTATATCTTGCATCCAAGTAGTACAAAGATGTATCAGAATCTCTAGAAGGTATACTGATGGTCAGGGATGAAGAGAGACATAGCGGAGTTTGTTACGAGATGTCTCGTCTGTCAACAGGTGAAGGTAGAGCATCAGAAGCCTGCAGGGTTATTGCAGCCTCTACCTATACCGACTTGGAAATAGGAGCATGTCACCATGGATTTTGTGTTAGGTTTGTCGAGGACCCGTAGATGACATGATGACATATGGGTGATAGGGGACAGGTTGACAAAGTTTACCCATTTCTTGGATATGAGAGCCACCGATACTCTGAGTAGAATGGTGGATCTGTATGTGCACTAGATTATGAGACTACATGGTGTTCCAGTGAGTGTTATGTCAGATAGGGATTCCCGTTTCACTTTCCATTTTTGGGAACATTTTCAGGAAGCTATGTGTCAGGACCCCTTCTCAATCCAGGACTTTAACCAAAAACCACTGCAAATTTTTCGCATTTTGACTTATCTTTCCTCTCTTCAATGGTTGGGCTGTGATTCGATGTCAGAGTCCTCACTTACCACATCATCCAATATCATATATACATGTCAACATACTATTACTGACTGTACTTGCTTTTATCATACATGTAAGATTATATAAAATCTAATACAAATACATTCCCCATAATATATATCGTATACATCACTGTGCTGTTTCCATGTTTAGATACACAACTGTACAAAATATGTATACCTGGTGATCGATAGGAACTAGCTGTGGACTCAGGAATACTATCCCTCGATAGCTCTCGCTCTACTGACGCTCTGTAGAGAGATGTAAAGAAAGAGGGGTGAGCATACAACGTGCTCAGTAAGGAAATCAGGCAAGTAAGTAGATATCTACACTATCTACTCAAAATAGTGCTATGCCTTGAAAACATTATTTCCTTAACTCACTTTAAAAAGCATGTCTTGAAATATAATATATATACTTGTACAGATTAAATCCCATGTACAGAAATCATGCTTTCTTTCTCAAATGTAGGCATGTAGTGCAAAACAATGCATCGTATATAAATATGCCTTTATGGAAACCATGCCATGTATATTTAAATCATAATAAATATGGCATTAAATAATTCACATCATAAAATCGAAGTCCGACCCATCCCTCAAGTCTATCCGCAATTTAAATCAGTCAATCAACGTGATATATCATGTGAGACTATGTGGTTAAATGTAAATAGTATCCTGGACTATGATCATATCCGAAATGTGATTCCAAGCAATACAGATCTCGGTGTGCGGGGCATCACTGCTGTAACGGGAGGATGGTCAGTCCACTACAGCCGTCAGCTAAACAACACACGGTACAGCGTACTCCTCGCGCCCCCAAGCACTGTACAAAGTACACCCGTGGACCCTACATCACGGCCAGGGTGCCTGCCATAGGACTTAGCCCTCGAAACCATGGAATATCAACATTACAGTCAGGGTGCCTGCCATAGGTCTTAGCCCTCGCACCTGTGGAATATCATACCACATCTCTAATACCCTCAAGTTGGCCATCCTCTCAAAATGTGACACTCAGTCACACGAGAATGCGGCATGAGTGGGTAACATGTAATTAATATCACATGCAGTGCACGCCCTTGAGTGCGACACACAGTCGACACTACGCTCGAACACTGTTTCACATCACAAACTCAACTCTAGTGCGAGTAAACCTCCAGCAACTAGGTCAATGCATAGTTCATGTATTAAATCAAGTACGAGCAATAGCTCCAGTACTATGTCATGTATAAACCATGAAGAATCGAGTACGAGCAACGCTCCAGTACTCTTTCATGTATCTTATGTAAAACTCGAGTACGAACTAATCGCTCCAGCACTCTGTCATGCATATATCATATAAAACTGAGTACGAGTAAAACTTCAGTACTCTATCATGCATGTCATGGAAATCTAGTGCGTATCAAAATCTAGCACTAATGTATGTGAAAAACATATGAAATCCAGTGCGAGCTGTGCTCTAGCACGGTTCATTCTCACATAATATGATAGATGGCTATTTAAAAAGGGATTATTTACAAAATATTAAAATCAGCACTATAAAGTGTGCTTAAGTCACATCAACCTTAAAATCATTAGCCCATCTATTTATTTTCATGCTAAACAGCAGTTAAACACTCACAATAGTAGTTTCCATGCTTTTTTGCAACTTTTCACAAAAGTTGACTTTTTGACTAACTAGGGGTAAAATCGTAATTTTCCATAATCGAGTCGAAATAATTATTATTCACTTTCTCTGACCCTCAGAGTTTTTAAGTTAATGTAAAAGTAGACGAAAATACGTGCAGGTATCTCTAACTACTCGCAAAAGTCCCTTACCTCGAATCACGTCAAGTGACCTCACTTCCTCGATGCTGCTAACTCTCGCAGTCCGATCAGCTCTCAATGTAAACTCCGAAGCTGTAAATAACCATTCCTCAGGTTAATTATAATTTTTCTATTGTATTACACATTAATACAGTCTATTTTCCCTTAATGGGCCTTAATAATCCTTAATGAGCCTAACTACACCTTAAGCCCATTTTCATTTTACTATTCATTTTCGTTGGGCCTATTGGGCTTGTGGGGCCCACCAACTCTTATTGTGCTTGTTCTAGGCCCATTACACCTTATTGGGCCTAAAATATTTGGGCTTGGCCCATTGGGCCTCTCGACCACATGCCATGGCCGAGAGCTACCCATGCCTCGGTTTTACCATGGCATGCCATCCATGCTATTATTTAGCCAATTTCACTTAGGCATTTTCACAAACACTTGGTAGGCAACATTACCAATCATCATATAGTTCATTTAGGCATTTTATCAAACACCTTGATTGCGAACAGATTACATGTATTAATTAATCAATTTGATTAATTCTAATTACACCATTAACATTAATACATGTACACTAATCCATTTATGTCTTAAAATCATATTGACATAAATCAAATCCCATTACTCACTCTCGGCCTAACCCACTTCATGGTTATTTAATATGTTTCAATGCTTAAAACATATATCAACATACTTAAAATCATTCATACATTAACATATATGAAATTCGAAATTAGAAAATATACCAATTGTTGTGTTCACCCTTTGGCCGAAACTTTGGAGGCTCTCGGTTTGCACTCTTTGGCTCCTTGATAGCCAATTCCAACATATGTCACTCTCCTTTCAATTTGGAACAACTTCCATGAAGGATGCAAGTTCCAATTATGCCTAATTCCTAGTGATTTCTAGTGAGAGAAAGCTTGGAAAATATGTTTCAATGGTTTTTTCTTCTAGCCGGATTTGGTGTGATGAAGATGACAATGGTGTGGCTGAATTTATAAGCCACATACTAAGCCATTAAGCTTTACTTTTCAGCCATTTAACTTGACTTTCCAAGCCTTAGCCATGAGTCACCTTATGAGTCACCTTATGAGTCATAGTTAACTTTAACTATGGTTAGATATTTATCTCATGGGCTTTTCCATTTGGGCTTCTCGGTTTGGGCTTTCTTAATGGGCTTTCGGGCTGAAATTTTTACTATGTCTCGGGCCTTTAATTGTCTCAAAATTTGGCCAATCAATTGGTCCAACAATTCGGTCTTAAGGACCTAAAAATTTCGATATACGTTTAGTATACCTTAATGGGCTTTAAAATTTTCACCTTAGGCCCATTACATTTTTAACCATTAAATTTATTCTGGAATCCTTCTGAATAAATTTTCCTTATTTCTGGGGATGATTATCTTGTATTCTGGCCAAGAATATTTTCCCCAAATTTTCCTCCACACTTAGGTTAATTTTTTAACCATGATTAGTCAACTATGGTAAAAGTCCACTTTCTTAACTATAGTTGACTTTTTCCTTAACCATTGACTAAGTTGACTTTTTCTTAAAACTCCGAAAGTGTCATATCTTATGTCTTACACTCTCGTCTTTATATTCCAACTGCTTTCGGTGGATAATTATACCCGAAACACCTTTTCTCGCTAAAAAGGTCCATTTTACCCTTTGTAGCTTTTACTCTCGTTTTCTATGTTCGGGACTAAATCAAGCTGACTTTCCTTCATGAGCTCTCTATGCTCTTTCATTTTAAGTTCTTATTTTCAGTCAGAATGATTTAGAATAACTCGGTTTAGCCTGTGATACTCATCGCTCACATTAGGCATTTTATGTAGCTTTTGCGTGTTAAATCATTTCACTAGCACTTTAAGTCTAGTAAATACTCTTCTTATGATTCAACTATAATTACATAGTGTTCATACACATAGGAATCATAAGGTACAAGCTACAAAAAACTGGGTCTGACAATCCTCCCCCACTCAGAAAATTTGGTCCTCCAAATTAGAACCAAGTCAGTCCTCAAATAGGTGAGGGTACTTCTCTCGCATCAGACTCTCTAGCTCCCAAGTAGCTTCCTCTAAAGTATGATGCTGCCAGAGAATCTTCACTAACCCAATGGTCTTCGATCTCAATACCTTCTCCTGCGTATCCAATATTCGAATGGGTCTCTCTACATATGACAATTCCTCTCGGAGCTCCAAAGGCTCGTAACTAATCACATGTGCCGGATCCGGGTGATACTTTCGAAGCATCGATATGTGGAAAACGTTATGGACACCTGATAAGTCCGATCGCAATGCCAACCTGTACGCCTTATCTCCCACTCGATCAAGTATCTCAAAGGGTCCAATATAGCGAGGATTTAGTTTCCCTCTCTTCCCTAATCTCGTTATGCCCTTGGAAGGAGAAACTCTCAAAAACACGGATTCACCAACTGCAAACTCTAGTGGCCTACGTCTCCTGTCAGCGTAACTCTTCTGTCTGCTCTGAGCTGTCCTCAGCCTCTCTACAATCAAGTGGACATCCTCAGATGCTTATGTAACCATGTCAGGAGCGAAAATCTTACGGTCACCCACTTCCTCCCATCCAATAGGGGAACGACATCTACGGCCATACAAAGCCTCATACGGTGCCATCCCGATACTCGAATGATAACTGTTGTTGTAGGCGAACTCGGCTAGTGGCAGCTGGTCATCCCAGGAGCCTCGATAATCTAGCACACATGCTCTCAACATATCCTCCAGAGTCTGTATAGTAATCTCTGACTGACCATCTGTCTGAGGATGGAAAGCGGTGCTCAAACTCAACTGGGTTCCCATGGCTTCCTGAAAATGTCCCCAAAAGTGGGATGTGAAGCGGGAATCCCTATCAGAGACTATGCTCATTGGTACACCGTGTAACCTCACTACCTTGCGTACATACAGTCCTCAGCCTCTCTACAATCAAGTGGACATCCTCAGATGCTTATGTAACCATGTCAGGAGCGAAAATCTTACGGTCACCCACTTCCTCCCATCCAATAGGGGAACGACATCTACGGCCATACAAAGCCTCATACGGTGCCATCCCGATACTCGAATGATAACTGTTGTTGTAGGCGAACTCGGCTAGTGGCAGCTGGTCATCCCAGGAGCCTCGATAATCTAGCACACATGCTCTCAACATATCCTCCAGAGTCTTTATAGTAATCTCTGACTGACCATCTGTCTGAGGATGGAAAGCAGTGCTCAAACTCAACTGGGTTCCCATGGCTTCCTGAAAATGTCCCCAAAAGTGGGATGTGAAGCGGGAATCCCTATCAGAGACTATGCTCATTGGTACACCGTGTAACCTCACTACCTTGCGTACATACAGTTCAGCTAATGAACTCAAAGTATCGGTCGCTCTCATAGCTAAGAAGTGGGCTGACTTCGTCAGTCTGTCAACGATCACCCATATAGCATCGTGATTGCTGCGGGTTCTCGGTAAACCTATCATGAAATCCATGGTGATGTGCTCCCATTTCCATGTCGGTATAGGTAGAGGCTGCAATAACCCTGTAGGTTTCTGATGCTCTACCTTCACTTGCTGACATACGAGACACTTTGCCACGAAGTTTGCTACATCTCTCTTCATACCCGACCACCAATATAACTTCTGGAGGTTCTGATACATCTTGTTACTCCCCGGATGTAACGTATACCTCGACGAATGAGCTTCCGCTAATATCAATCTCCTGAGTCCTAGATCCTCAGGAACATACAATCTGTCTCTGAACCTCAGTAGTCCATCTAAACTCAACTCAAAATCAGTCATTGTGCCCTTCTGCATCTGACTACTCGTATCCATACAAAATGGATCAGTCTACTAAGCCACTCTGATCCTGTCCAACAGGTCCGGCTCCAAGTGTAGACTAGCTATCACATAGCCTATATCCGTGTCAGAAGGCACGACTCCCAAACTGAGGCTAGCAAACTGCTCTAGCAAATCATGTTCCCTAACCATCATGTACGATACCATCTCCAGGCTCTTCCTACTCAAGGCATCGGCTACAACGTTAGCCTTACCCGGATGATAAAGTATCTCACAATCGTAGTCCTTCAGAAGCTTTAGCCATCTTCTCTATCTCATGTTCAGCTCATTCTGTGAGAACATATACTTGAGCCTCTTGTGGTTGGTAAATATCTGGAACTTCTCGCCATACAAGTAGTGGCGCCATACCTTCAATGCAAACACTACTGCTGCTCGCTCCAAATCGTGGGTCGGATAGTTCTTCTCATGATCCTTTAGCTGTCTGGATCCATAAGCAACTACCTTCCCATCCTGCATCAATACACAGCCCAGTCCCTGATGTGAAGCATCGGTATACACTGCAAATCCTCCTGAGCTAGTAGGGATAGTGAGAATCGGAGCGGTGGTCAATCGACACTTCAACTCCTCAAAACTCTTCTCACCATCCTCGTTCCATATGAACGGTGCACTCTTTCGAGTAAGACGTGTTAACGGAGTAGCCAACTTCGAAAATCCCTCAACGAATCTTCGATAGTATCCAGCTAAACCCAGAAAACTCTCGATCTTGGTGACTGTCCTTGGCTGTTCCCATTGAACTACAACCTCTATCTTAGATGGATCAACTGATACACCATCTCTCGATACAACATGTCCCAAAAACGAGATCTGTGATAACCAAAAGTCACACTTACTGAGCTTAGCATATAACTCATGCTCCCGTAGTGTCTGCAACACGATCCTGAGGTGCTCCTCATGTTCCTCCTTGGATCTCGAATACACCAATATGTCATCGATGAAGACGATAACAAACTGGTCCAAATATGGCTTGAACACATCGTTCATCAAAGCCATGAAAGCAGCTGGAGCATTCTTCAATCCGAATGGCATGACCAAGAACTCATAGTGGCCATATTGGGTACGAAATGCTGTCTTGGGTACATCTCCACTCTGAACCTTCAGCTGATGATACCCAGACCTTAGGTCAATCTTGGAAAAGACCTGTGCTCCCTGAAACTGATCTAACAAGTCGTCAATGCGTGGGAGGGGGTATCTATTCTTGATGGTGGCCTTATTCAACAATCGGTAGTCTATACACAATCGGAGGCTCCCATCCTTCTTCCTCACAAACAGAACCGGTGCTCCCCAAGGTGAAACACTCAGTCGAACAAAACCCCTATCCAACAGCTCTTGTAACTGTCTCTTGAGCTCCTCCAGCTCAACTAAGGCCATGCGATATGGTGGTCTCAAAATAGGCTCAATACCAGGTACCAAATCTATGCAGAACTCCATCTCTCTGTCTGGTGGTAACCCTGGCAATTCATCCAGGAAAACATTTGGGTACTCATTAACCATAGTAATATCTGACAACTCCGGATGTGCCTTATCCATATCTACCACGTACGCAATGAAACCTTGATATGTTGAAGGTTTTCCAAATCAGTAATCATGTAATAACCATAACTACTCCTTTCATTTATTCTTTTTAAACTTTACAACATATCTAGTAGGGTTAGGAAACATAACTGTCTTATCATAACAATCTAAAACAACATGGTTTACAGATAGCCAATCCATTCCTAATGTTATATCAAAGTCACTCATACTTAGTAATATTAGATTGGCTGTCATCTCCTTATCCCCTACTCTCAACTTACAGTCATTATATACATATTCTACAACTTGACTACTATTCATAGGCGTACTAACCAACATCATCATACATAAATGTGTACGCTCTACATGTCTTGCTAATTTACATGCAAATGAAGGTGATACAAAAGAATGCGTGGCACCAGGATCAATTAAAACATATGCTTCAATATCATAAATCAGGATGTTACCTCGAATCACATCCGATGAAGCATCAGCTGTCCCCTGGTCCAAAGCATGCACTCTACCTTGACCCATCACTTGTTTCCCCTTCTCCTCTGCCGTCGCTCTACCTCTCTGAGCCGACGTACCAGCTGGAGTTCTATCAGGCTCCCTGCCCCTCAGTGGTGCAGTAACAAATATCTCCTGGCACTCTTTAGCCATATGCCCATGTTCCCACATCGGAAACATACCATAGCACTCCGTGGACACGGTCTATCTCCATGTGATCTACTGCATCTTCTGCACTGATCTGCAGTAGGTCTCTGTCCTCCCATGACAATGCCCTTCGCTGGGGCTGCAGTCGGATAAGTAGGAGGTTTAGCATATCTCTCTCGTGCCTTCTCTACCCGTGATCTCTTACCGAAGAGTCTCCTCCCTCCTCGAGAACTGAAATCTCTAGTCGGCCTCTTCTTCTGTATATCTCGGCTACGGCTAAACTTCCCAAACTTGGAAGCATTCCTGTCGTAATCCTACTTACACAGTTGCGCCCTACGCACTGCTTCCTCATAGGTCACTATGTCTAATGGGACCAACCTGGATCGTAGCACTGGTCTCAACCCGTTGATAAACCTGTGGACCTTCTTGGTCTCACTATACATGGTATCGGGGTCATATCTTCCTAGGGATAGGAATCGAGTCTCATACTCATCCACGGATAAACTCCCCTGGTTTAGTCCCAAAAACTCTGCCTGTAGTTTCCGCTGTGCGGTGTCGGGAACAAAATGCCTCCTGAAGGCCTCCCGAAATATATCCCAACTGTTATCTGTGTGTCGGGATCTCAATATAGGTCGGGTGAACTTCCACCAATCCTCTGCAGCTCCCTTCAGTAGGAACGCAACAAACGCGACCATCTCCGAGGTCGTACACTCGAAGAATCCATAAAGCTTCTCTAGCTCTGCTAACCACTCCTCAGCAGCTACAGGGTCCTTGACCCCACTAAAGGATGGAGGTCTAAACTTCTGGAATTTTCGCAACCGATGCAGATCACTTCCATACCCTAATCCAATACCACCCGAAATCGATGGGGGTGTAGGAGTATCTACAGTCCTCTGTGCATCAGCTGTCTGCGTAGGGGTATCAGGGACAACTACCTCTCTTGTAGCAGCTCCTGCCTTCTGTCCCTACCTACCTGGCATTGTCTGTGCCAGTATCTCTACAATCGTCTCGAGACTACGCTCTAATCTCGTGAAGTGCATCTCAACACACTCGGGTGCCTCAATAGCACCTGGAGTCTCATGCGTAGGTAATGGTCCGGCAGCGGCTCGTCCTTCGGGTCTATCTCCCTAGCCTCGAGCCCTACCTCTCGCAACTCTACCACTACGCGTATTTGCCACATAGGCAAAGTTCCTGCATTCATAATAATGAATTAGTCCGTCTCCTATCTGATATGCACAGTTATATCTAAACACAGCACAGTACTATGGGGATGTACACTTTCCTATTTTCTAACACCGACTCACATCAGACCAACCTCTGATCTGATATCATTCTGTCAGGACCCCTTCTCAATCTATGACTTTAACCAAAAACCACTGCAAATTTTTCGCATTTTGACTTATCTTTCCTCTCTTCAATGGTTAGGCTGTGATTCGATGTCAGAGTCTTTACTTACCACATCATCCAATATCATACATACATGTCAACATACTATTACTGACTGTACTTGCTTTTATCATACATGTAAGATTATATAAAATCTAATACAAATACATTCCCCATAATATATATAGTATACATCACTGTACTGTTTCTATGTTTAGATACACAACTGTACAAAATATGTATACCTGGCGATCGATAAGAACTAGCTGTGGACTCAGGAATACTATCCCTCGATAGCTCTCGCTCTACTGACGCTCTGTAGAGAGATGTAAAGAAAGGGGTTGAGCATACAACGCGCTCAGTAAGGAAATCAGGCAAGCAAGTAGATATCTACACTATCTACTCAAAATAATGCTATGCCTTGAAAACATTATTTCCTTAACTCACTTTAAAAAGCATGTCTTGAAATATAATATATATACTTGTACAGATTAAATCTCATGTACAGAAATCATGCTTTCTTTCTCAAATGTAGGCATGTAGTGCAAAACAATACATCGTATATAAATCATGCCTTTATGGAAATCATGCCATGTATATTTAAATCATAATAAATATGGCATTAAATAATTCACATCATAAAATCGGAGTCTGACCCATCCCTCAGGTCTGTCCGTAATTTAAATCAGTCAATCAATGTGATATATCATGTGAGACTCTATGGTTAAATGTAAATAGTATCCTGGACTATTATCATATCCGAAATGTGATCCCAAGCAACACAGATCTCGATGTGCGGGGCATCACTGCTGCAACAGGAGGATGGTCAGTCCACTACAGCCGTCAGCTAAACAACACACAATACAGCGTACTCCTCGCGCCCCCAGGCACAGCCCGTGGACCCTACATCACGGCAAGGGTGCCTGCCATAGGACTTAGCCCTCGGAACCATGGAATATCAACATCACAGTCAGGGCGCCTGCCATAGGTCTTAGCCCTCGTACCTGTGGAATATCATACCACATCTCTAATACCCTCATGCTGGCCATCCACTCAAAATGTGACACTCAGTCACACGAGAATGCGGCATGAGTGGGTAACATGTAATTAGCATCACATACAGTGCGCGCCCTTGAGTGCGACACACAGCGACACTATGCTCGAACACTGTTTCACATCACAAACTCAACTCTAGTGCGAGTAAACCTCCAGCAACTTGGTCAATGCATAGTTCATGTATTAAATCAAGTACGAGCAATAGCTCCAGTACCATGCTATGCACAATATCAAATCAAGTACGAGCAATAGCTCCAGTACTATGTCATGTATAAACCATGAAGAATAGAGTACGAACAACGCTCCAGTACCCTTTCATGTATCTCATGTAAAACTCGAGTACGAACTAATCGCTCCAGCACTCTGTCGTGCATATATCATATAAAACTGCGTACGAGTAAAACTCCAGCACTCTATCATGCATGTCATGGAAATCTAGTGCGTATCAAAATCCAGCACTAATGTATGTGGAAAACATATGAAATCCAGTGCGAGCTGTGCTCTAGCACGGTTCATTCTCACATAATATGATAGATGGCTATTTAAAAAGGGATTGTTTACAAAATATTAAAATCAGCACTATAAAGTGTGCTTAAGTCACATCAACCTTAAAATCATTAGCCCTTCTATTTATTTTCATGCTAAACAGCAGTTAAACACTCACAATAGTAGTTTTCATGCTTTTTGCAACTTTTCACAAAAGTTGACTTTTTGACTAACTAGGGGCAAAATCATAATTTGCCACTATCGGGTCGAAATAATTATTATTCACTTTCTCTGACCCTCAGAGTTTTTAAGTGAATGTAAAAGCAGACGAAAATACGTGCAAGTATCTCTAACTACTCGCAAAAGTCCCTTACCTCGGATCACGTCAAGTGACCTCACTTCCTCGGTGCTGCTAACTCTCGCAGTCCGATCAGCTTTCAATGTAAACTTCGAAGCTGTAAATAACCATTCCTCAGGTTAATTATAATTTTCCTACTGTATTACACATTAATACAGTCTATTTTCCCTTAATGGGCCTAACTATACCTTAAGCCCATTTTCATTTTACTATTCATTTATGTTGGGCCTATTGGGCTTGTGGGGCCCACCAACTCTTATTGGGCTTGTTCTAGGCCCATTACACCTTATTGGGCCTAAAATATTTGGGCTTGGCCCATTGGGCCTCTCGACCACATGCCATGGCCGAGAGCTACCCATGCCTCGGTTTTACCATGGCATGCCATCCATGACTATTATTTAGCCAATTTCACCTAGGCATTTTCACAAACACTTGGTAGGCAACATTACCAATCATCATAAAGTTCATTTAGGCATTTTATCAAACACCTTGATTGCCAACAAATTACATGTATTAATTAATCAATTTGATTAATTCTAATTACACCATTAACATTAATACATGTACACTAATCCATTTATATCTTAAAATCATATTGACATAAATCAATATCCCATTACTCACTCTCGGCCTAACCCACTTCATGGTGATTTAATATGTTTCAATGCTTAAAACATATATCAACATACTTAAAATCATTCATACATTAACATATATGAAATTGGAAATTAGAAAATATACCAATTGTTGGGTTCACCCTTTGGCCGAAACTTTGGAGGCTCTCAGTTTGCACTCTATGGCTCTTTGATAGCCAATTCCAACATATGTCACTCTCCTTTCAATTTGGAACAACTTCCATGAAGGATGCAAGTTCCAATTATGCCTAATTCCTAGTGATTTCTAGTGAGAGAAAGCTTAGAAAATATGTTTCAATGGTTTCTTCTTCTAGCCAGATTTGGTGTGATGAAGATGACAATGGTGTGGCTGAATTTTTAAGCCACATACTTAGTCGTTAAGCTTTACTTTTCAGCCATTTAACTTGACTTTCCAAGCCTTAGCCATGAGTCACCTTATGAGTCACCTTATGAGTCATAGTTAACTTTAACTATGGTCAGATATTTATCTCATGGGCTTTTCCATTTGGGCTTTCTTAATGGGCTTTTAGGCTGAAATTTTTCCTATGTCTCGGGCCTTTAATTGTCTCAAAATTTGGCTAATTAATTGGTCCAACAATTCGGTCTTAAGGACCTAAAAATTTCGATATATGTTTAGTATACCTTAATGGGCATTAAAATTTTCACCTAGGCCCATTACATTTTTAACCATTAAATTTATTCCGAAATCCTTCCGAATAAATTTTCCTTACTTCCGGGGATGATTATCTTGTATTCTGGCCAAGAATATTTTTTCCAAATTTTCCTCCACACTTAGGTTAATTTTTTAACCATGATTAGTCAACTATGGTAAAAGTCCACTTTCTTAACTATAGTGGACTTTTTCCTTTACCATTGACTAAGTTGACTTTTTCTTAAAATTTTGAAAGTGTGATATCTTATGTCTTACACTCTCATCTTTATATTCCAACAGCTTCCGGTGGATAATTATACCCGAAACACCTTTTCTCGCTAAAAAGGTCTATTTTACCCTTTGTAGCTTTCACTCTCGTTTTCTATGTTCGGGACTAAATCAAGCTGACTTTCCTTCATGAGCTCTCTATGATCTTTCATTTTAAGTTCTTATTTTCAGTCAGAATGATTTAGAATAACTCAGTTTAGCCTGTGATACTCATCGATCACATTAGGCATTTTATGTAGCTTTTGTGTGTTAAATCATTTCACTAACACTTTTAGTCTAGTAAATAATCTTCTTATGATTCAACTATAATTACATAGTGGTCATACACATAGGAATCATAAGGTACAAGCTACAAAAAATTTGGGTCTGACACTATGGGAACCCAGTTGAGATTTAGCACAGATTTCCATCATCAGACAGATGGGCAGTCAGAGAGGACTATACAGACCCTCGAGGATATGTTGAGAGCTTGTGTGCTTGATTTTAGAGGCTCCTGGGATGATCACCTGCCAGTCACAGAGTTCACCTATAATAATAGTTATCATTCGAGTATCGGGATGACACCCTATGAGGCTTTATATGGCCGTAGATGTCGATCTCATATTAGATGGGAGGAAGTTGGTGATAGACAGATGTTTGCTCATGATTTGGTACGTCAGGCCTCTGAGGATGTCCAGTTGATTCATGAGAGGTTGAGGACAGCTCAGAGTCGACAGAAGAGTTATGCCGATAGGAGATGTAGAACGTTGGAGTTTATAGTAGGGGAGTCAGTATTTTTTGAAGGTTTGTCCTTCCAAGGGTGTTACCAGATTTAGAAAGAGAGGGAAGCTGAGCCCTCGCTTCATAGGACCTTTTGAGATACTCGAGCGAGTAGGAGATCGAGCTTATAGGCTAGCGTTGCCACCAGAGCTAGCAAATGTCCATAACGTCTTCCACGTCTCCATGCTTCAGAAGTATCAACTGGATCCGTTGTATGTGATCAGATACGAGCCACTGGAGATCAGTGAGAGTATGTCTTATGTTGAGAGACCGACCTGGATTGTCGATAGGAAGGAGAAGGTATTGAGATAGAAGACAATTCCCCTGGTGAAAGTACTGTGGCAGCATCACACTCCGGAGGAAGAGACTTGGGAGATAGAGAGTTTGATACGGGAGAAGTACCCGGAGTTGCTTGCTGGTTGACTTGGTTCCAATTTGGAGGACCAAATTCTTTTAGTGCGGGAGATTATGTAAGACCCACTTTTTAACTACTTGTTGATGCATTTCCTTATGATTCATATGATGTACACTTCCAAATATTGATTGAATCATAAGAAGAGATTTGACTGAATTAAATTTCAAATAGAATGGAATGAAATATCGGTGAATATATGTAGTAGACAAGTAAGGGCCGAGATGGCCATAGGCCAAGCGAAAGGGATCGAAATCAAGTTGACTGAAAATAAGAATTTAAAATAATAAAAGATAGTGGGTTTATGAAGAAAAGTCGGTTCAATTTGGTCCCAAACACGCGCAAGGGTAAAACGATTAAAAGATCGAAATTCAGTATAAATTCGATAAGTAAATTTCATAAAAAAAATATGGAATTAAGAAATCTTTATCAATAAAAAGGAGAAATTATTGAATTTCGAGTCCAATTGATCAAGATATGAGTTTATTGGAATTAATCAGAATTTTCATTTCGAAAAATTATCCCGAAAATACTAAAAAAATATACCGAAAAGATAAAATAAGACTGATAAATTCATTTATTTATTAAATGAATAAAATAAGATTTTTTGGAGATATTTTGGGTTTTTTAATGTATTTTAATTGAATCAAATAATAATAAAATAAAATAATTTAAATAAAAAAAGAATCTGAAATTGAAATATGAAGAAATCGTGAAAGAGAAACAGAGAAGATGAACTCGAGGAAGACTCGAGAATCACCGATGACCACCGACAACCGACAAGGCCAGCCGAGGGTCGGA
Source organism: Firmiana major (assembly GCA_033439115.1). Taxonomy (NCBI): domain Eukaryota; kingdom Viridiplantae; phylum Streptophyta; class Magnoliopsida; order Malvales; family Malvaceae; genus Firmiana; species Firmiana major. The sequence goes on along the minus strand of CM065897.1, from coordinate 62,237,180 downwards.
GAAGAGAGAGGACAACCCGACGAAACTGCTGGTACCGACAACACGCCATATAAACACCAGAGACCAACAAATGAAGGAGGAAAAGCCGACGGGAAAAAGGGGCTCGATTCCGACGATCCACAACAGCTGGTTGTGATCGGAGGGTACCAGCGTTATCGGGAGGACGAGCCGATTCTGTTGGCACCAGTAGCGGTCGACGAAACGACTGGGAACGTCAATGATGGTGAGGAGAGCGAAACGACACCGTAGCTGGAAAGGAAAGAAAAAAAGAAAGAAAAAGAAAAAGGAAAAAGAAAAAGAAAAAGAAAAGAAAAAAAGGGAAAATGGGAGAAAAATCCCTGGGAATACCTCGAAAATTTGAGTAAGCCGATATGCGGTCAGATTTACCGAATTGATTTTTGGGAATTTAATTTAAAATTATATTTGATCGAAAATTAACCCAAAATTTTTAATATAAAATTGTGCAGTTCGACGATAAATCGCGTATGTGAGCCCTATAGAACTCTGATTTACGCACCATCACATAATTTCGGGTAAGTAAAGCTCATTTACGACAATAGTATGATTATTGTGCAATTAGAATTTATTTTGCGGATTTCGGATTAATTTCTGCATAAAATAAATTATAATTAGATTTTTGAATTAGTAGTCGTAAAAGATATACGAGCTATCCAAAGAGTTTAGAACGAAGCCCATTGGGTATTGATAAGCCAAATGAGCCCAATAGACCCGAACCAGGGATTTAATAAGTGGAAACAGGCTGAAAAGGGGTCGAGGCCAATTAAGGTGAAATCAGGCCCAATAAAGTAAAACGGGCCTAGTGCTTTAGATTCGATCAGTAAGTGTGAAATACTGATAAGTATATTAGAATTGACCCAATACGTGGTTATATGCAGCTCCGTAGACTTGGTTTGGAGTGAATTGGACTGAGAGACCTGGTACGGTCGAGACAGGATAAGCTCGCGCGTAATTCCAAGTAAGGGAATTTCACGGACTACTAGAAGTAATTTTACACAATTTCGACCTCATTTACATTCCCTAAAATTGGATGAAGGGTCTAGATTTAAAATAAGAATTTTAGTGCCTAGATGGGCAAATGACCAAAATACCCTTATGAAGGGTAAAATTTCCAAAATTAGAAAAAGTTGGGAGAAGCAAGAACAAGAGGTTCCTACTTGTTTTTAAGGTGTTTTTACACGTGCATAGGTAGGCTGGCTAGCTTTTAAATAAAAATGCACAGCATTACATATTTTCAACAATGCAATTTCTTTTGGAAATTGTTTTGAGATAACAGAGCCGCCTCCTGATTTTATGAAAATGTGACGTGCTAGAGCTCAGCTCGCACAAATTTTGATTTGTGTGATGCATGCATTAGTGCTGAAGTAAGGGCTCGCATTAGGGTTTTACATGTAGTGCTGCTGGAGTCTAAGTCGCACCTGATTTTCATATGATTTTCGTGGCAAGGTGTTGGAGTCTAACTCGCACCAGATTTTCACTTGATTTTTATGATAGAGTGTTGGAGCCTAGCTCGCACTAGTTTTACATGATTATGATGGAGTGCTGGAGATTAGCTCGCACTGGTCTTATGAGATTTTATGAAACGAGTGCTAGACCTTAACTCGCACGAGATTTTCCTTGATTTTATTAGAGTGCTGGAGCATCGCTCACTCTGATTTTATGAGACATGCGATGAGCCGTGCTGGGAGCGTCGGTTAGACTGTGTGTCACACCGATTAAATATGCTCGCACATGCGTTTTAAGACAGGCATGATTATTGATATGAGATGTGGGTCCACAGAGTACGTTGTACCGTGAAAGTAGCATGGATTATATTGTACCGTGCTGTGATTGATTATGTGGCATCTTCGAATGCGAGTGATCGAGTAGGACCGACGTGATGGACTGACCCACCTCTCGGGGCGATTCCCGATAGTGGTGAGACCCTGTACATAGGATCCGTGTAGCAGTGGGATCAGGAGGATATGACCATAGTCATGGTTATTTGCCTGAGATATATATATATTGCCTAGTCTCGCATGTTATTACTTGATGTTTTGAGAATCATGTTTTATGGATTTTTGTGTGAGTCTTGATAATCCGAGGGAGGGGTTGGATCCTAACTGAGATATGATTTTGATGGGAATGAAACTGGGTTTTAAACTGAAACTTGCATGAAGTTATTTTCCATGCTATTGAAACCCATGTGTGATGTAAACTGGTTTTACATAACATTCATTTATGTGACATATGGGTATGAGTGAATGTTTATTTTCAAATTATATGGAGAAAGGGTGGTTTATGCATGGCACCACGTTCATGTAGGTTGTGTGGTTACCTACTTGTTCGTAGGATTGCTTTACTGAGCTTGAGGTGCTCACCCCTTTCATTTTCCTACACAGATTTTTTTCAGTAGACTTTGAGGCGACTGAGTGCTGCATTCCTAATATCCGTTGCTGCCCATCATTTTGAGGTATATACACTTGTACATATTGTATCTGAATAAGAATAACACAGTAATATGTTTGTAAGTAACTTTCGGGGATGTATAGACACTGTAAACACTTGTAAATGAATGGGAAAGAATTAGTGAAAAACTCATGTGTTTACCTTTCCTTTAATAAGGAATTAAGTTATATGGTGAATGAATGATGGAGCTGGCATTGACGCTAAGCCCAATCGTTAGTGGAGTGTGGTCACGATCAGAGAATAGGTAAGTATGAAAGAAAAATGAAAACTTTACTCTGATTTTTGGGTTGTGACATTAATTATCATGTAAATTTCCATTTAACCTAATTTAACATTATTTCCTTTTAATTTCGATCACTACCTAAATTACTTGCATGAATTTAATTTATTTCTACATTCATGTATATTTAACTTAATGACTAATGGTAAATCACCTTAATCTAACCTAATTTGATCACAAGAATATGTTTCTATTAAATAAGTTGATTTCATGAACATATTCATGCTCATACTTTATGCATTTAAATTATGTTCACCCTATACAATTTATCATTGTTGTATTTTATTTATATTGGATTTTAAATTTTCAGATTTAACATTTATATTCACCTATTATGTCAATGTCTTACACATCCTTACCTTTCCTAAACTAAAATACACCAAAGTTATTTTATACTAAGTGGTGTGAACCCAAATAATCACTATCCTAACTCGATATATCCTATCTCTTAATTAAATTGGATCCTCTTATCCATAGATTAATTTCGACCTAACATAAAAATAAACGAAACATTGGTATAAGGAAATTGTGGTCTTATACAATACGACCAAAGGGACCTCTGATAAAGCCTAATAAATGTTAATGGGCCTGGTGAGCCCAATGGGCTTTGATAGAATGAATATTGAAGTGAGAATGGGCTTTGGTATAAGGCCCAATAAGAGTATTCAGACCCAGTAGTTTAGATATACCGTAATGAAAGTGGAATACGAGTTATAAAGATGGATTGACGTGATAGATAACTATTTGTAGCTCCAGGAGACACATCAGGAGCCGAATAGACTGATACACGAAAAGTGGAAAAGATATAAGTACATTTGACTGAAATCCAGGTAAGGGAATTATACGAGCTGTTAGAGATAGCTATACGTATTTTCATCATCATTTGCATTCACTTAAATACTATATAGAGTATAGATATACAATTACTGGACAGTACCCAAATATGGGAAAAATTATGAAAATGCCAATGGGAATGGCTAGATTTTAAAAATGCATAAAATGCATGATTTCAGTGTTTTGTATCGTAAAATACTGTTTTGTAATAGTGTAATGATAGACTGGCTTAAGATTTTACTGTCTGCATTAAATTACACGTTTTTCAATTTATAGGATTTGTCAAAGTGATGAAATGTGCATATTTGGTGTTTGTAAAAATGCATGAATGAATGGGGGACTACGGATAAAACATCTATGCCAAGTGCTTAATAAGTAACTAAATGAGTTGCTAGCTAAACTGAATAGGAATGGCATAATGATGTCTAAACGTGATAATGGCCCAAGCTTGGTGTAAGCAGCTTAATAAGGTCAATCGACTTAGAATTCGGTCCAATGAGAGATAATGAGCTTAAGGAGCCCAATGGGCCTAGGTGAAATGATAAGTGTAATTGAAATTGACTTAAGAAGAGAATTAGGCTCAATCAGATATAATGACTTGGGTCAAGTTAGAATATGAGTTATTTGTAATTAACTCATGTGATAAATGAATGCTTACAGCTCCCGAGGATATATCCGGAGCAAATTGAGCCCAAACACGAAAAGCTAGAAAGGAGGAAGGAATTACTTCACCGAGAATTGAGGTAAGGGAATTGTGTTGGTGATGGAGGTCCACTTACTCGTGATGCTCATTATGATCGTGATGCCAAGGATCCATGGGTCATCCAAGGAGGTCCCCCAGCCATCTATATTTGTTTGGAAGCCCAACGACATGAGTCTTGGTTTAGTAATAAGTTGGGTTAAGTGTTTAAGTAGCCCACATTTGAGTCTTATTGCGTTTTAGACCAATTATCCTATGTAACTAGGTTTAGGCATGAATTTAGGTTTTAGTCTTATTTTCTGTTTGGTGATAATTCCAGCCCACTTGTTTAAGGGCTTAAGTGCTAGATATTATTATAAATACATTGTAAACGCTCTTGATTAAAACAGAACAAATCATATTGAATTTTCAGAAATTTGAGTGTGCCTTTTTCCAGGGTTCCCTCTCAACTAGGCTTATCAAAGTCTTCTTCCTTGTGGCGCCATCCTTTTCACCAACCACCATTTTTATACCTTAGGTTCTCGAATTTTATATTCGTAGGGTCGAGATCCAATACCTTTGGTTCAAGTTTCTTTAGACTTCGGGTCTAGGTTGTTATTCTATTTTCCATTCAAATTCTACCATCTTTAATTCCGCCCAGCTTACGTTTTTTTTGGCTGCTTCAATTCCCAATCCACATGTTTCCTTGATCGTCCTAAATCATCCTCTAATTCGCACATATCAGTTTGGCAACAGAGCAAGGTTTCAATTTTTTGGTTGTATGTCTTCCCCTTCATCTCTAACAATAAGTCAATGTCCAAAAAAAAAGAGAAGAAGAAGAAGAGACAAAGAAAAAAAAAAGAAGAAAAAGAAAAAAAGAAGAAAAAAAGAAAGAAAAAAAAAGGAAAAGAAAACCGTGTACTGTTTAAACACAGTTCATAAAAAAAATTCGATTGAGTTACGAGATGCATGAGTGCCCGTTTTAAAGTAAACGACGAAATACAACGAACCTGTGAATCATATTCACAGGCCCCAACCTCTATTGGCCAAATTCCATCGTTTTCCAATAGTTTTAGGTATTTTTTTAATTTTTCTAATGATTATTTCTTTGAGATTCTTGTTGTGTTTGAGTTGGACTTCCAAATTTTTGTTTTAAGTCAGTCTCTCAGTTACACTAAAACTCTTCCTCACCACCCTAGCCACAAATCAGATTAGTCTTTGTTAAAAAAACAAAAAAAAAGTAAAAAAAATCCTACACTTACTTGTAGTGTTTGAGTTGGATTCTACACTTAGTCGTTGTGTTTGAGTTGGACTCTACACTTAGTTGTTGTGTTTGAGTTGGACTTCTGAATGTTTATTTCAAGTCAGTCTTTTAGCCACACTAAAACTCTTCCTCACCACCATAGCCGCAAATCAGATTAGTCTTTGTTAAAAAAAAAAAAGCAAAAAAAAAAGAGAAAAAAAAGAAAAAAAAAGAAGAAAAAAAATACTTGGTGAATTGGTTGATCCTTCATGGTTGAATCTTTGATTGAGTCTCTAGTACGATTGTGAGCCTATAGAGTTGAGGTAGAGTAAGGGAAAAAGGCATAAACGTGTGATAAACATTAGTAGAGAAAAACTGAATTACTTGAGTGAAACACGACTGTGAGTGCCCCATCTTGAGTGAATTGAGTGTAAACACGTGAGCTTATCACTTGTGAGGTTCTTTGTTTTCTGTTATCACTAACGTTTCTGGCAAGTTAAAGATGTCTTCTGAAGGTGATAAGTCAGACTTTAAAAAAATTGAGTTCATGCTCCAGCAATGCAACAACAGTTCTAATGGATGGACGTCAAATTCAATGAAATTCATGATAAGTTGGACCGACATGAAGCTCAATTTGTAAGGATCCAACAAGGTGATTCTTCTCGTCTGAAAAGTAAGACTGTCCCCAATGAAGAGTATGATGATAATGTTGGGTATGATTTGGAAGAAGAGTTTGAGGTAGATAGACATCATAGAAGGCATCATGAGTATAGAGTTAGAGATCGAGTTGATAGAGCCCGTGATAGAGGTAAAGAGAAGATGGATGGAAACCTTGGCAGCATAAAATTGAAGATTCCTCCTTTCCAAGGCAAGAATGATCCCGAGGCATATTTAGAGTGGGAAAGGAAGACTGACATGGTATTTGACTGCCATCACTACTCCGAGGTAAAGAAGGTTAAACTTACTGTAGTAGAGTTCACAGAATATGCTATGGTATGGTGGAATCAGTTGGTCTCCAGTAGAAGAAGATGTGGTGATCCTCCAATGTCTACATGGGATGAGATGAAGTGCATCATGAAGAAAATATTTTTGCCTAACCATTATCACAGAGAGTTGTACCAGAAGCTCCAAGGTCTCAACCAGGGTTCAAAAAGTGTTGACGATTATTACACGGAGATAGACATAATCATGATCTGAGCCAATATCCAAGAGGATGTAGAAGCTACTATGGCTCGTTGTCTCCAAGGCCTGAACCGTGAGATTGCCAATGTTGTAGAGTTGCAACATTACATGGATTTAGAGATGCTACATGTGGCCATCAAAGTGGAAAGGCAACTCAAAACGAAAGCTACATCCCATTTCACTCCTAGTTTAGTTCCTGTTTGGAAATCTAACACCTTTCATAGGAATGATAAGCCTGTGTTTAAGCTTAAGTTAGAAAGTTTTGTTAAGCCAAAGTCTGAGGACCCTGCAAATCCCAAGACTGAGCCTACCCAAGCATCCCAGAGCAGAACACCTGACATAAAGTGTTTTTAGTATTTGGGTCGTGGACATGTTACCTCTCAATGTCCTAACCATAGACTGATGCTCATCCTTGAGAATAGAGATGTTGAGAGTGAAGGTTCTGATGTTGGTATTGAGGATGAGATACGTGCGTCAGAAGATACTGAAGAAGAGGAAGTGCTGAGTTTGCTGCTTATGGTAAAGCACTTATTGCCAGACGTGCTCTTAATACTCATGTGAAGTTTGAATATGAGGTACAACGTGAAAACATCTTCCATACAAGATGCCATATTAGTGTCAAGGTATGCTCTGTGATCATTGGTGGTGGGAGCTGTACTAATGTTGCTAGCACATACTTTGTTGATAAGCTAAAGTTGCCCACTACCAAGCATCACTGCCCATATAAGTTACAGCGGATTAATGATTGTGGTGAAGTGAATGTGGTGAAGCAAGTCTTGGTTCCTTTTCAAATTAGAAGGTATCAAGATAAAGTGTTGTGTGACGTGGTACCCATGCAAGCTAGCCACCTGTTGCTGGGTAGACCGTGGCAGTATGATCGAAGAATCATCCATGACGGTTACACTAATCGTTACTCCTTTTTTATGGATAGCAAGAAGATCACTCTTGCTCCCCTTAACCCCAAGGAGATTTACGAGGATCAATTAAGGCTGAAGGAGCAACATGACGAGCAAAGGAAGTTAGATAAAGAAAATAAGGGAAACAAGGAAAGCAAAGCAGTGAGCTACCATGCCAACCTCCGAGATGTGAAGACTGCATTTATTGCTAACTCTCCTATCCTTTTGCTCTTATTTAAAGATTCTTGTCTTATTGATACTGAACTCTATGATACTTTACCTACTGATGTTGTCTCATTATTGCAGGAGTTCGAGGATGTATTCCCTGAGGAGATCCCAAATAGACTACCACCGATTCGTGAGATTGAGCATCAAATTAACCTTATCCCCGGAGCTGCCATACCTAACCGCCCAGCCTACAAAAGTAATCCAAAGGAGATGAAGGAGCTTCAAAGGCATGTTAAGGAGCTCATGAGAAAAGGTTACGTGAGAGGGAGTATGAGTCCATGCACCGTGCCCGTATTGCTTGTGCCTAAAAAGGATGTGACGTGGAGGATATGCGTTGACTGCTGAGCCATCAACAAAATCACTGTAAAATATCAATATCCTATTCCTAGGCTAGATGACATGCTCGATGAGTTGCATGGTACATGCATATTTTCTAAAATTGATTTAAAGAGTGGATATCACCAAATTCATATGAAAGAAGGTGATGAATGGAAAACTGCATTTAAGACTAAACATGGTCTTTATGAGTGGTTAGTTATGCCTTTTGGCTTAACTAACATACCTAGTACTTTCATGCGTTTAATGAAACCATGTTTTACGTGCTTTCATTGGTAAGTATGTGGTTATCTATTTCGACGACATTCTAATTTACAGTAAGAGTTTGCATAAGCATGTTGAGCATCTTGGGAATGTTCTTACTGTTTTGAGGAATGAAAGTTTGTATGCCAATTCTAAGAAATGTATATTATGCACTGATAAGGTTGTTTTCCTTGGGTATGTAGTTTCTTCACATGGCATTTCTGTTGATGATGAGAAGGTAAAGGCAATTAGAGATTGGCCTGTACCTAAGTCTATTTCTGAGCTGTATAGTTTCCATGGCTTGGTAAGTTTCTATCGTCAATTCGTTAGAGACTTTAGCACTATAACCGCACCTTTGACCAAAGTGATAAAAAAGATTGTCACATTTCATTGGGGTCCTATACAAGAGCATGCTTTTAATTTACTCAAGGATAAACTTTATTCTACTCCTTTATTAACTATGCCTGACTTCACTAAAACTTTTGAGATTGAGTTTGATGCATCAGGTGTAGGGATTGGAGCTGTGCTTATGCATGAAAAATGCCCAATTGCCTTCTTTAGTGAGAAGTTAAGTGGGACAACACTTAACTATCCCACATATGACAAGGAGATGTACGCATTAGTGAGGGCCTTGGAGACATGGCAACATTACTTGTGACCTAAAGAATTCATCATCCACACTGATCATGAGTCCTTGAAGCATCTGAAAGGATAGAGTAAGTTGAACAAATGTCATGCCAAGTGGTGGAGTTCATTGAGGCGTTCCCATACGTGATCAAGTACAAACAAGGTAGATGCGATTTTAGGATAAATCCTTTTGAGGAGCGGGGGAATGATGAAGGTCCACTTGCTTGTGATGCTCATGATGATCGTGATACCAAGGCTACATGGGTCATCCCTAGAGGTCCCCGAACCATCTATATTTGTTTGGAAGCCCAAATGACATAAGTCTTGGTTTAGTAATAAGTTAGGTTAAGTGTTTAAGTAGCCCACATTTGAGTCTTATTGCGTTTTAGACCAATTATCCTATGTAACTAGGCTTAGACGTGAATTTAAGTTTTAGTCTTATTTTCTGTTTGGTGTTAATTCCAGCCGACTTGTTTAAAGGCTTAAGTGCTAGATATTATTATAAATACATTGTAAACGCTCTTGAATAAAACAGAACAGATCATATTGAATTTTCAGAAATTTGAGTGTGCCTCTTTCTAGGGTTCCCTCTCAACTATGTTTATGAAGGTCTTCTTCCTTGTGGTGCCTCCCTCTTCACCAACCACCATTATTATACCTTAGGTTCTCGAATTTTATATTCGTAGGGCCGAGGTCCAATACCTTTGGTTCAAGTCTCTTTAGACTTTGGGTCTAGGTTGTTATTCTATTTTCCATTCAAAGTCTACCATCATTAATTCTGCCCAGCTTGCGTTTTTTTTACTGCTTCAATTCGCAATCCACTTGTTTCCTTGATCGTCCTAAATCATCCTCTTGTTCGCGCATATTAGTTGGCCCCTAGAGGTAATCTGTACGTGTTTTCGGGAGCATTATGGTTTTCTAGAATGTTTGTGGGTCATAGGAAAAGAAATAGATGTTTGAAAGGAGAAGAAATTGGCATTTTTGTAAAAGTTCATGAAAAAAAAGAACATGATGTTCTTAAGTCTTTTACTGCTTTTTAGCATGTGAATTGGTAAGCGGGCTAGTATTTAAATGGTTTGCAAGAAAATAGCATTGATTTGATTTGATAACCATTCTTTGCATACAAATGAGCCACCTACACGAGTTTTGTGGAAACAAAGTGTGCTAGAGCATTGTTCACACTAGATTTGATATGTTTATAAATGAATCAGTGCTGGAGTGATGCTCGCACTAGAGTTTTACATGCATGAGTGCTGGAACCTAGCTCGCACTGGTTTTCACATGGATTTTGACATTGTGTTAGATCGTTGCTCATACTAGATGTCCATTATATACTTGTTGCAGTGCTAGAGATTACTCGTATGTGATTTTATAACATGTTGGGAGTCGTGCTAAGCGCTTCAGGTGGACTGTGTGTCACGTCGATTAAATAGGCTCGCACGTGCGTATTGAGATGTGGCGTGATATGATGTGATGATATGAGTCCACGGAGTATGTTGTACCGTGCATATAGCATGGAGTATGTTATATCGTGTATGGATATGATATATATACTGTTTTTGGACGATGAATATTCTGCTATAGACCGACGGGTTGGACGTGACCCACCTCTCATGCGGAAGCAGATAGAGGTGATACCTCGCACACTAGGATCCGTGTAGCCTTGGATCACATAGGATATGGCCATAGTCCTAGTTATTACCTTATTATTATTATGTGCCTATCTCACATGTCACTTGGTTTGTGATAAATCCACGTTTTAAATTGTATTGGGGGTCAGGACAGTCCAAGGGAGGGACTGAGTCTTGACGAATTGTGATTTTGTGTTGAGTTACATCGAGTATGAATTGTTTTAAGTGCACCTCGCATGGTGATTTTCCATGCTTTAATTACTACTTATGTATGATGATTTTCCATTCTTTGTTTAAGAATTGTGCACTACTTTGAATAGCATGAATTGCTTTACATATCATGAACACGTACATGAACTGATGGATTTGGGTATGACGAGAAATTGTGTGGTTTTAAGCATGGCATCACGATCATGTAGATAGTATAGTTATCTACCTGCTCGCATGATTGCCTTATTGAGCACGTGGTTTGCTCACCCCCCATTTTTCCCCCCTCTACAAAGCACTTTCAGTAGATAGAGAGCGACTGAGGATTGGATTTTGGTGTTCGTTGCATCCCGTCACACAATATATACACAATTCTATAGTTTTTGTATTTAGACATACCATAGCACAATAATATTTTGAATGTAACTTTTGGGGATGTAAAGAATTGTAAACACATGTAAACAGTAACTCTAATTTAGAAATACAAGTGTTTATGTCTAAATAAACTGTAATTTGAAATGGTTTGGTTGGATGAGATTGACACTGATACAGAATCCAACTGTTGGTGGTGTAGCTGTTCACGATCAAGCAAGGTTAGAGTAAAGAACAAACAATAAATAATGGAATGAAAATGAAAAAATTGTAGTGGATTTTCGGTGGATGGAGAGTCGTGACAAAGATGGTATCAGAGTCGTGTTGGTCCAATGTGTGTCGATGAATAAAATTTAGGAAAATTACATCCTCATGTTACTATGCTTGTCTAGATACAACTGTGTCTATCGAGATTGGTTTGTCTAAGAAGTGGTTGTGAATGTAGGAATTTTGGCATTATGCCTAACACCAGTCACATTAGAGGGGCGAGAGCATGAGCTAGAGGCCGTAGGGGTAGGCTTGGGAACTGTGCTGAGTCATTGCCACGTGAGACTCAAGAGGAGGTAGAGGTGGAGGCTGATGTTGAGCATACCCGTTAGGGTCCAATAGAGAGATCGAAGAGTATTGAGGCACGCTTCGCGAGGATAGAAAGGAGCTTAGAGATGATTTTAGAGTTGATTGCCCAATTGTTGCCTGGAGCTAGGGGTAGGCAAGGTCCAGCTGCACAGGGTGATGCTGAACAGACAGCTGCTCTTGAGATTTCTGCACAGCCAGCCCAAAGACCTCAGACTATAGATACTCCCACACACCTACTAGTACAGGATACACTTTCTACTATTGCTCCACCACCGGGTAGTAGAGATTAGGGTTATGGGTGTGACTTGGATAGGTTACGGCAGTTCCAAAAATATAAACCGCCATCTTTCAGTGGGATTAAGGACCCAGTAGCTGCAGAGGATTGGGTGAATGAAATTGAGAAATTATATGTGTTCTTCGAGTGCACTACTACAGATATGGTTACTTTTGTCGCATTCATGCTGAAGGGATCAGTAGAGCATTAGTGGAAGTCCACCAAGCCCGTTTTGAGAGCTTGGCATATAAAGATCACATGAGATATATTTTTAGAGGCCTTTCGTAGGTAATATGTTCCGGATACAGCGCAGCGGAAGCTGCAGATGGAATTTTTGGGATTGACCCAGAGGATTAGATCGGTGGATGAGTATGAGACAAAATTTATCTCCTGGGCAGGTATCATCTTGATACGATGGACAGTGAGGTCAAGAAGGTCCAAAAGTTTGTGGATGGACTAAGACCAGCCATCAGGTCCCGATTGGTTCCTTTTGACATACCAACTTATGAGAAGGCAGTGCACATGGTACAGTTGTGTGAACAAGATATTGAATGAGTTACCTCAGAGTTTGGAAAGGTTGGTAGAGTGAGGGACATAGATAGAAAGAGACCGACAGTGGATAGAGGCTTCTGTTATAGAGGAAATAGGAGATTTGCTGGGAAGATGTCGAAGATTGAAGATATCCGGGAGAGGACAGTTAAGCCTCCTGTGTATTCGGCCATAGCTCCAGCAAAGGGTAAAATGATTGGAGGGTCATGGCCTACAACAGAATAGTGCAATAATTGTGGTAGGTACCATGGTACTCGACAGTGTTATGGACCTCCGCAGTATGTTTTCGATGTGGGAAACCATGGGATGAGATCCAAAATTGCCCAGAGATGACTAAGAGTACCCCACAGAAGGGCAACGAGCTAGACAGAGCTCCAACTAATGCTTCTACCCCAAGACAAAGGGAGACAGTTAAAGAAAATGGGAAGCAGGTAGTTAGCAGAGGGCGAGTACACGTACTGGACCAGGATATTACGGATCAGTCCTCAGATGTGGTGAAAGGTACCATCTTGATCTTTGATCTTAAAACTTATGTTTTGATATATCTTGGTGCCACACATTCATTTGTATCGCCTGTATTTGCATATAAATTGTTTAAGTATGTAAAGCTTACCCTGTTAAGTAGGAGGATGTTGATAAGCACTCCCATGAACAATAGTTAGCTAGTAGAATATGTGTTTAGGGATTGTAAGTTGAATGTATGGGAAAATGAAATGTCAGCCGACCTCATTTTGATGTATATGAAAGACTTTGATGTAATCCTAAGAATGGATTGGTTGGCTGCAAATCGTGCTATGATAGATTGTTTTTCTAAGTCGGTAACTTTTTCAGGGATAGATAGTATTACCGTAAGTTTCCCCGAATGTAATGTAAGGTTTCCTTGAAAGTAATGAAAGCAGTAATTGTTGTAAGTGAAATAGATGCATTTCTATGCTGACTAAATGGTTAATGTTTTGAAAGGTTATATTGCGTACGTGGTTGAGGCGGATAAGGCACGTCCAGAATTGTAAGACATCCTAGTGGTCAGGGAATTTTCATATGTCTTTTCGGATGATTTACCAAGGTTATCGTCGGATAGAGAGATGGAGTTTTTATAGATTTGGCACTTGGTACAAAGCCGATATCCAAGCCACCACACAGAATGGGTCCGATTGAGTTGGAGGAACTGAAGATATAGTTACAGGAGTTGTTGGATAAGGGATTCATCATATCGAGTGTATCGCCTTAGGGAGCAATGGTCCTATTTGTAAAGTAGAAAGATGAGAGCCTCCGACTATGTATTGACTACAGGTTGTTGAATAAAGCGACCATCAAGAATAAGTATCCCCTTCCACGCATTGATGACTTGTTAGATCAACTTCGGGGAGCGCATGTCTTTTCTAAAATAGATATGAGATCTGGGTACCATCAGTTGAGAATTTGGGATAGAGATGTACCCAAGACAGCTTTCTTCACCCGTTATGGTCATTATGAGTTTATGGTTATGCCATTCGGGTTGACGAATGCTCCCTAGCTTTTATGTCATTGATGAATGAGGTGTTTCACCAGTATTTGGATCGGTTCATTATCGTGTTCATCGATGACATTCTAGTGTATTTGAGATCTAGAGAGGAGCATGAGCAGCACCTAAGGATAGTGCTACAGACCCTCCGAAAGAAGAAATTATATGCTAAACTCAGTAAGTATGATTTTTGGCTAGAGCAGATCTCTTTTCTGGATCATATTGTATCAAAGGATGGTGTGTCAGTGGACCCATCCAAGATTGAGGCAGTGGTTAAGGGGCAGAGACCCAAACAGTTACGGAGATCAAAAGTTTCTTAGGTTTAGCTAGGTATTATCGACTGTTTGTAGAGGGATTCTCAAGATTAGTTGCTCCATTGACACGCCTCATGAGGAATAATGTAGAATTCGTCTGGCACGATAAATGTGAGAAGAGTTTTCAGGAGTTGAAGAGAAGATTAACCACAGTTCTGATTCTCACCATTCCTACCAGCTTAGGAGGTTTTTCTGTATATACAGATGCTTTGTACCAAGGACTAGGCTGTGTACTGATGCAGGATGGGAAGGTAGTCGCCTATGGATCTAGACAGTTGAAGGATCATGAGAGGAACTACCCGACCCACGATCTAGAGTCGGTGGTCGTGGTATTTACCTTGAAAATATGGCGCCATTATCTTTATGGTGAGAAATTTCAAGTATTTACTGGCCACAAGAGCCTTAAGTATCTATTTTCACAAAAGGAGTTGAACATGAGACAGAGGAGGTGGCTTGAGCTTCTAAAGGACTATGATTGCGAGATCTTGTATCACCTGGGTAAGGCGAATGTAGTAGCTGATTGTCACCACCCTCAATCCACCGAAAATCCACTACAAATTTTTCATTTTTTGTTTATTATTTAATCCATTTCTCATTGCTTGTTATATACCTTTACTTTACTTGATCGTGAACAACTACACCTCCAACAGTTGGGTTGTGTATCGGTGTGAATCTCATCTAATCAAATCATTTCAATTTATAATTCCTTTAAATGTAAACAGTTGTGTCAGGACCCGTTCTCAATCCATGACTTTATCAAAAAATCACTATAAATTTTTCGCATTCTTAACTTACCTTTCCGCTCTTCAATGGTTGGGCTGTGATTCGATGTCAGAGTCCTCACTTACCACATCATCCATTTCATACATACATGTCAATATATTATTTTATTATACATGTAAGATTATATAAAATCTAATACAAATACATTCACCATAATATATATCGTATACATCACTGTGCTGTTTCTATGTTTAGATACACAACTGTACATAAAGGTATACCTGGCAATCAATAGGAACTAGTAGTGGACTCTGGGACACTGTCCCTCGGTAGCTCTCGCTCTACTGACGCTCTGTAGAGAGATGTAAAGAAAGGGGGGTGAGCATACAACGCGCTCAGTAAGGAAATCAGGCAAGCAAGTAGATATCAACACTATCTACTCAAAATAATGCTATGCCTTGAAAACATTATTTCCTTTACTCGCTTTAAAAGCATGTCTTGAAATATAATATATATACTTGTACAGAATAAATCCCATGTACAGAAAATCATGCTTTCTTTCTCAAATGTAGGCATGTAGTGCAAAACAATGCATCATATATAAATCATGCCTTTATGTAAATCATGCCATGTATATTTAAATCACAATAAATATGGCATCAAATGATTCACAACACAAAATCGGAGTCCGACCCATCCCTCAGGTCTGTCCGCAGTTTAAATCATTCAATCAATGTGATATATCATGTAAGACTCTGTGGTTAAGTGAAAATACTATCCTGGACTATGATCATATCCGACATGTGATCCCAAGCAACACAGATCTCGATGTACGGGGCATCACTGCTGCAACGGGAGGGGGGTCAGTCTATCACAACCATCAGCTATATCCTCCTCAACTCCACAACAACACACGGTACAGTGTACACCTCGCGCCACTCAGGCACGGTACAAGGTACACCCGTGGACCCGTCCTCACGGCCAAAGTGCCTACCATAGGTCTTAGCTCTCGCACTCGTGGAATATCAACATCACAGTCAGGATGCCTACTATAGGTCTTAGCCCTCGCGCCTGTGGAAATATCATACCACATCTCAAATACCCTCGTGCTGGCCATCCTCTCAAAATGTGACACTCAGTCACACAAGAATGCGGCATGAATAGGTACCATGTATATAATATCACATACAGTGTGCGCCCTCGAGTGCGACACACAGTCGACACTACGCTCGAACACTGTTTCATATCACAAACTCAACTCTAATGCGAGCAATCTCCAGCAACTAGGTCAATGCATAGTTCATGTATTAAATCAAGTACGAGCAATAGCTCCAGTACTATGCTATGCACAATTATCAAATCAAGTACGAGCAATAGCTCCAGTACTATGTCATATATCTCATGTAAAACTCGAGTACGAGCTAATCGCTCCAGCACTCTGTCATGCATATATCATATAAAACTGAGTACGAGTAAAACTCCAATACTCTATCATGCATGTCATGGAAATCTAGTGCGTATAAAAATCCAGCACTACTGTATGTGGAAAACATATGAAATCCAGTGCGAGCTGTGCTCTAGCATGGTTTATTCTCACATAATATGATAGATGGCTCTTTAAAAGGGATTGTTTATAAAACATCAAAATCAGCACTATAAAGTGTGCTTAAGTCACATCAACCTTAAAATCATTAGCCCATCTATTTATTTTCATGCTAAACAGCAATTAAACACTCACAATAATTGTTTCTGTTCTTTTTACAACTTTTCTCAAAAGTTGACTTTTTGACTAACTAGGGGTAAAATCGTAATTTGCCACTATTGGGTCGTAATAATTATTATTCACTTTCTCTGACCCTCAGAGTTTTTAAGTGAATGTAAAAGCAGACGAAAATACGTGCAGGTATCTCTAACTACTCGCAAAAGTCCCTTACCTCGGATCACGTCACGTGACCTCACTTCCTTGGTGCTGCTAAATCCTGCAGTCCGATCAGCTCTCAATGTAAACTCCGGAGCTGTAAATAACCATTCCTCAGGTTAATTATAATTTTCCTACTGTATTACACATTAATACAGTCTATTTTCCCTTAATGGGCCTTAATAATCCTTAATGGGCCTAACTATACCTTATGCCTATTTTCATTTTACTATTCACTTTTGTTGGGCCTATTGGGCTTGTGGGGCCCACCAACTCTTATTGGGCTTGTCCTTGGCCCATTACACCCTATTGGGCCTAAAATAATTGGGCTTGGTCCATTGGGCCTCTCGGCCACATGCCATGGCCGAGAGCTACTCATGTCTCGGTTTTACCATGTCATGCCATCCATGCCTATTATTTAGCTATTTTCACTTAGGCATTTTCACAAACACTTGGTAGGCAACATTACCAATCATCACATAGTTCATTTAGGCATTTTATCAAACACCTTGATTGCCAACAAATTACATGTATTAATTAATCAAATTGATTAATTCTAATTACACCATTAACATTAATACATGTACACTAATCCATTTATGTCTTAAAATCATATTGACATAATTTAACATCCCATTACTCACTCTCGGCCTAACCCACTTCATGGTGATTAAATATGTTTCAATGCTTAAAACATATATCAACATACTTGAAATCATTCATACATTAACATATATGAAATTGTAAATTAGAAAATATACCAATTGTTGTGTTCACCCTTTGGCCGAAACTTTGGAGGCTCTTGGTTTACACTCTATGGCTCCTTGATAGCCAATTCCAACATATGTCAATCTCCTTTCAATTTGGAACAACTTCCATGAAGAATGCAAGTTCCAAATATGCCTAATTCCTAGTGATTTCTAGTGAGAGAAAGCTTGGAAAATATATTTCAATGGTTTCTTCTTCTAGCCGGATTTGGTGTGATGAAGATGACAATGGTGTGGCTGAATTTATAAGCCATATACTTAGCCATTAAGCTTTACTTGTCAGCCATTATGCTTGACTTTCCAAACCTTAGCCATGACTCACCTTATG
The DNA here is from genome assembly GCA_033439115.1 of Firmiana major. Classification (NCBI taxonomy): domain Eukaryota; kingdom Viridiplantae; phylum Streptophyta; class Magnoliopsida; order Malvales; family Malvaceae; genus Firmiana; species Firmiana major. Next base: position 62,219,006 of record CM065897.1, on the reverse strand, counting down.
AGTCACCTTATGAGTCATAGTTAACTTTAACTATGGTTAGATATTTATCTCATGGGCTTTTCCATTTGGGCTTCTCGGTTTGGGCTTTCCTAATGGGCTTTCGAGTTGAAATTTTTACTATGTCTCGGGCCTTTAATTGTCTCAAAATTTGGCTAATCAATTGGTCCAACAATTCGGTCTAAAGGACTTAAGAATTTCGATATACGTTTAGTATACCTTAATGGGCTTTAAAATTTTTACCTTAGGCCCATCTCGTTTTTAACCATTAAATTTATTCTGGAATCCTTCCGAATAAATTTTCCTTACTTCCGGGGATGATTATCTTTTATTCTGGCCAAGAATATTTTTCCCCAAATTTTTCTCCATACTTGGGTTAATTTTTAATCATGATTAGTCAACTATGGTAAAAGTCCACTTTCTTAACTATAGTTGACTTTTTCCTTAACCATTGACCATGTTGACTTTTTCTTAAAATTTCGAGAGTGTCATATCTTATGTCTTACACTCTCGTCTTTATATTCCAATCGCTCCCGGTGGATAATTTCACCCGAAACTCCTTTTTCTCGTAAAAAATGTCCATTTTACCCTTTTTAGCTTTTACTCTCGTTTTGTGTTTTCAGGTCTAAATCAAGCTGACTTCTCTTCATGAGCTCTCTACGTTCTCTTATTTTAAGTTCTTATTTTCAGTCAGAATGATTTAGAATAACTCGGTTTAGCCTGTGACACCCATCGCTCACATTAGGCATTTTATGTAGCTTTTGCGTGTTAAATCATTTCACTAACACTTTAAGTCTAGTAAATACTCTTCTTATGATTCAACTATAATTACAGAGTGTTCATACACATATGAATCATAAGGAAATAAGCTACAAAAATCTGGGTCTGACAATCCTCCCCCACTCAGAAAATTTGATCCTCCAAATTAGAACCAAGTCACTCATCAAATTGGTGAGGGTATTTCTCTCGCATCAGACTCTCTAGCTCCCAAGTAGCTTCCTCTGAAGTATGATGCTGCCAGAGAATCTTCACTAACCCGATGGTCTCGATCTCAATACCTTCTCCTTCCTATCCAATATCCGAATCGGTCTCTCAACATATGACATGTCCTCTCGGAGCTCCAAAGGCTCGTAACTAATCACATGTGCTGGATCTGGGTGATACTTTCGAAGCATCGATATGTGGAAGACGTTGTGGACACCTGATAAGTCCGGTGGCAATGCCAACCTATACGTCTTATCTCCCACTCGATCAAGTATCTTAAAGGGTCCAATGTAGCGAGGATTTAGTTTCCCTCTCTTCCCAAATCTCGCTATGCCCTTGGAAGGAGAAACTCTCAAAAACACGGATTCCCCAACTGCAAACTCTAGTGGCCTACGTCTCCTGTCAGCGTAACTCTTCTGTCTGCTCTGAGCTGTCCTCAGTCTCTCTACAATAAAGTGGACGTCCTCAGATGCTTGCGTAACCATGTCAAGAGCAAAAATCTTACGGTCACCCACTTCTTCCCATCCAATAGGGGAACAACATCTACGGCCATATAAAGCCTCATACGATGCCATCCCGATACTCGAATGATAACTGTTGTTGTAGGCGAACTCGGCTAGTGGCAGGTGGTCATCCTAGGAGCCTCGAAAATCTAGAACACATGCTCTCAACATGTCCTCCAGAGTCTATATGGTCCTCTCTGACTGACCATCTGTCTGAGGATGGAAAGCGGTGCTCAAACTCAACTGGGTTCCCATGGCTTCCTAAAAATGTCCCCAAAAGTGGGATGTGAAGCGGGAATCCCTATCAGAGACTATGCTCACTGGTACACCGTGTAACCTCACTACCTCGCGTACATACAGTTCCGCTAATGAACTCAGAGTATCGGTCGCTCTCATAGCTAGGAAGTGGGCTGACTTCGTCAGTCTATCAACGATCACTCATATAGCATCGTGATTCCTACGGGTTCTCGATAAACCCATCACGAACTCCATGGTGATATGCTCCCATTTCCATGTTGGTATAGGTAGAGGCTGCAACAATCCTGCAGGTTTCTGATGCTCTACCTTCACCTGCTGACATATAAGACACTTTGCCACGAAGTCTGCTACATCTCTCTTCATACCCGACCACCAGTATACCTTTCGGAGGTTCTGATACATCTTGTTACTCCCCGGATGTAATGTATACTTCGACGAATGAGCTTCCACCAATATCAATCTCCTGAGTCCTGGATCCTCTGGAACACACAATCTGCCTCTGAACCTCAGTAGTCCATCAGAACTCAACTCAAAGTCAGTCACGGTGCCCTTCTGCATCTGACTACTAACATCCATACAAAATGGATCAGTCTGCTGAGCCACCCTGATCCTGTCCAACAGATCCGGCTCCAAGCGTAGACTAGCTATCACATAGTCTGTATCCATGTCAGAAGGCATGACTTCCAAACTGAGGCTAGCAAACTGCTCTAGCAAATCATGTTCCCTAACCATCATGTACGATACCATCCCTAGGCTCTTCCTGCTCAAGGCATCGGCTACAACGTTAGCCTTACCCGGATGATAAAGTATCTCGCAATCGTAGTCCTTCAGAAGCTCTAGCCATCTTCTCTGTCTCATGTTCAGCTCTTTCTGTGAGAACAGATACTTGAGGCTCTTGTGGTCGATAAATATCTGGAACTTCTCGCCGTATAAGTAGTGGCGCCATACCTTCAACGCAAACACTACTGCAGCTAGCTCCAAATCATTGGTCAGATAGTTCTTCTCATGATCCTTCAGTTTTTTGGATCCATAAGCAACTACCTTCCCATCCTGCATCAATACGCAGCCCAGTCCCTGATGCGAAGCATCGGTATACACTGTAAATCCTCTTGAGCTGGTAGGGATAGTGAGAATCGGAGCGGTGGTCAATCAACGCTTCAACTCCTCAAAATTCTTCTCACAATCCTCGTCCCATATGAACGGTGCACTCTTTCGAGTAAGACGTGTCAACGGAGCAGCCAACTTCAAAAATCCCTCAACGAATCTCCGATAGTATCTAGCTAAACCCAAAAAACTCCTGATCTTGGTGACTGTCCTTGGCTGTTCTTACTGAACTACAGCCTCTATCTTAGATGGATCAACTGATACACCATCTCTCGATACAACATGTCCCAAAAATGAGATCTGTGACAACCAAAAGTCACACTTACTGAGCTTAGCATATAGCTCATGCTCCCGTAGCATCTGCAACACGATCCTGAGGTGCTCCTCATGTTCCTCCTTGGATCTCGAATACACCAATATGTCATCGATGAAGACGATAACAAATTGCTCCAAATATGGCTTGAACACATCGTTCATCAAAGCCATGAAAGCAGTCGGAGCATTCGTCAATCCGAATGGCATGACCAAGAACTCATAATGGCCATATCGGGTACAAAATGTTATCTTGGGTACATCTCCACCCCGAACCTTCAGCTGATGGTACCCAGACCTCAGGTCAATCTTGGAAAAGACCTGTGCTCCCTGTAGCTGATCTAACAAGTCGTCAATGCGTGGAAGGGGGTATCTATTCTTGATGGTGGCCTTATTCAACAATCGGTAGTCTATACACAATCGGAGGCTCCCATCCTTCTTCCTCACAAACAGAACCGGTGCTCCCCAAGGTGAAACACTCGGTCGAACAAAACCCTTATCCAACAGTTCCTGTAACTATCTCTTGAGCTCCTCCAGCTCAACTACGGCCATGCGATATGGTGGTCTCGAAATAGGCTCCGTACCAGGTACCAGATCTATGCAGAACTCCATCTTTCTGTCTGGTGGTAACCCTAGCAATTCATCCGGGAAAACATCTGGGTACTCACTGACCACAGTAATATCTGACAACTCCGAATGTGCCTTATCCATATCTATCACGTACGCAATGAAACCTTGATATGTTGAAGGTTTTCTAAATCAGTAATCATGTAATAATCATAACTACTCCTTTCATTTATTCTTATTAAACTTTACAACATATCTAGTAGGGTTAGGAAACATAACTGTCTTAACATAACAATCTAAAACAGCATGGTTTGCAGATAGCCAATCCATTCCTAATATTATATTAAAGTCACTCATACTTAGTAATATTAGATTGGTTGTCATCTCATTATCCCCTACTCTCAACTTGCAGTCATTAAATACATATTCTACCACTTGACTACTATTTATAGCATACTAATCAACATCAACACATAAATGTGTACGCTCTACATGTCTCGCTAATTTACATGCAAATAATGGCAATACAAAAGAATACGTGGCACCAGGATCAATTAAAACATATGCTTCAATATCATAAATCAGGATGTTACCTCGAATCACATCCAATGAAGCATCAGCTGTTCCCTGGTCCAAAGCATGTACTCGCCCTTGACCCATCACTTGTTTCCCCTTCTCCTCTGCCGTCGCTCTACCTCTCTGAGCAGACGTACCAGCTGGGGTTCTATCAAACTCCCTGCCCCTCTGTGGTGCAGTCACAAATGTCGCTGGGCACTCTCTAGCCATGTACCCCTATTTCCCACATCGAAAACATACCATAGCACCCTGTGAACACGGTCTATCTCCATGTGATCTACCACATCTTCTACACTGATCAACAGCAGGTCTCTGTCCTCCTATGACAATGCCCTTTGCTGGGGCTGTAGTCTGATAAGCAGGAGGTCTAGCATATCTTTTCTCGTGCCTCCTCTACCCGTGATTTCTTATCGAAGAGTCTCCTCCCTCCTAGAACTGAAATCTCTAGCTGGCCTCTTCTTCTGTATATCTCAGCTACGGCTAAACTTCCCGAACTCAGAAGCATTTCTCTCGTAATCTTGCTCACATAATTGCGCCCTGCGCACTGCTTCCTCATAGGTCACTATGTCTAATGGGACCAACTTGGACCGCAAAATCGGTCTCAACCCATCGATAAACTTGTGGACCTTCCTGGTCTCACTATACATGGTATCTGGGTCATATCTTCCTAGGGATAGGAATCGAGTCTCATACTCGTCCACAGATAAACTCCCCTGGTGTAGTCCCAAAAACTCTGCTTGTAGTTTTCGCTGTGCGGTGTCGGGAACAAACTGCTTCCTAAAGGCCTCCCGAAATATATCCCAACTGATATCTGTGTGTCGAGATCTTAATATAGGTCGGGTGGACTTCCAACAATGCTCTGCGGCTCCCTTCAGTAGGAATGCAGCAAACACGACCATCTCCGAGGTCGTACACTCAAAGAATCCATAAAGCTTCTCCAGCTCTGCTAACCACTCCTCAGCAGCCACTGGGTCTTTGACCCCACTAAAGGATGGAGGTCTAAACTTCTGGAATTCTCGCAACCGATGCAGATCATATCCATATCCTAATCCACTACCACCTGAAACCGGTGGGGGTTTAGGAGTATCTATAGTCCTCTGTGCATCAGCTGTCTGCGTAGGTGTATCAGGGGCAACTGCCTCTTCTGTAGCAGCTCCTGCTTCCTGTCCCTACCTACCTGGCATCGTCTGTGCCAGTATCTCAATAATAGTCTCGAGACCACGCTCTAATCTTGTGAAGCGCGTCTCTGCACAATTGGGTGCCTCAGTAGCACTTGGAGTCTCATGCATAGGTAATGGTCCAGCAGAAGCTCATCCCTCGGGTCTATCTCCCCGGCCTCAAGCCCTACCTCTCATACCTCTACCACTATGCATATTTGCCATTTAGGAAAAGTTCCTGCATTCATAATAATGAATTAGTCCATTTCCTATCTGGTATACACAGTTATATCTAAACACAGCACAGTACTATAGGGATGTACACTTTCCTATTTTCTAACATCGACTCACATTAGACCAACCTCTGCTCTGATACCATTCTGTCAGGACCCGTTCTCAATCTATGACTTTATCCAAAAATCACTATAAATTTTTCTCATTCTTAACTTACCTTTTCGCTCTTCAATGGTTGGGCTGTGATTCGATGTCAGAGTCCTCACTTACCACATCATCTATTTCATACATACATATCAATATATTATTACTGACTATAACTGCTTTTATTATAGATGTAAGATTATATAAAATCTAATACAAATACATTCCCCCTAATATATATCGTATACATCACTGTGCTGTTTCTATGTTTAGATACACAACTGTACATAAAGGTATACCTGGCGATCGATACGAACTAGTAGTGGACTTTGGGACACTATCCCTTGATAGCTCTCGCTCTACTGACGCTCTGTAGAGAGATGTAAAGAAAGGGGGTGAGCATACAACGTGCTCAGTAAGGAAATCAGGCAAGCAAGTAGATATCAACACTATCTACTCAAAATAATGCTATGCCTTGAAAACATTATTTCCTTTACTCGCTTTAAAAGCATGTCTTGAAATATAATATATATACTTGTACAGAATAAATCCCATGTACAGAAAATCATGCTTTCTTTCTCAAATGTAGGCATGTAGTGCAAAACAATGCATCGTATATAAATCATGCCTTTATGTAAATCATGCCATGTATATTTAAATCACAATAAATATGGCATCAAATGATTCACAACACAAAATCGGAGTCCGACCCATCCCTCAGGTCTGTCCGCAGTTTAAATCATTCAATCAATGTGATATATCATGTAAGACTCTGTGGTTAAGTGCAAATAGTATCCTGGACTATGATCATATCCGACATGTGATCCCAAGCAACACAGATCTCGGTGTGCAGGGCATCACTGCTGCAACGGGAGGGGGGTCAGTCCATCACAATCGTCAGCTATATCCTCCTTAACTCCACAATAACACATGGTACAGCGTACACCTCGCGCCACTCAGGCACGGTACAAGGTACACCCGTGGAACCGTCCTCACGGCCAGAGTGCCTACCATAGGTCTTAGCTCTCGCACCCGTGGAATATCAACATCATAGTCAGGGTGCCTACTATAGGTCTTAGCCCTCGCGCCTGTGGAAATATCATACCACATCTCAAATACCCTCATGTTGGCCATCCTTTCAAAATGTGACACTCAGTCACACAAGAATGCGGCATTAATAGGTACCATGTATATAATATCACATACAGTGTGCGCCCTCGAGTGCGGCACACAGTCGGCACTACGCTCGAACACTGTTTCATATCACAAACTCAACTCTAGTGCGAGCAATCTCCAGCAACTAGGTCAATGCATAGTTCATGTATTAAATCAAGTACGAGCAATAGCTCCAGTACTATGCTATGCACAATTATCAAATCAAGTACGAGCAATAGCTCCAGTACTATGTCATATATCTCATGTAAAACTCGAGTACGAGCTAATCGCTCCAACACTCCGTCATGCATATATCATATAAAACTGAGTACGAGTAAAACTCCAGTACTCTATCATGCATGTCATGGTAATCTAGTGCGTATAAAAATCCAGCACTACTGTATGTGGAAAACATATGAAATCCAGTGCGAGCTGTGCTCTAGCATGGTTTATTCTCACATAATATGATAGATGGCTCTTTAAAAGGGATTGTTTATAAAACATCAAAATCAGCACTATAAAGTGTGCTTAAGTCACATCAACCTTAAAATCATTAGCCCATCTATTTATTTTCATGCTAAACAGCAATTAAACACTCACAATAATTGTTTCCATGCTTTTTGCAACTTTTCACAAAAGTTGACTTTTTGACTAACTAGGGGTAAAATCGTAATTTGCCACTATCGGGTCGCAATAATTATTATTCACTTTCTCTGACCCTCAGAGTTTTTAAGTGAATGTAAAAGCAGACGAAAATATGTGCAGGTATCTCTAACTACTCGCAAAAGTCCCTTACCTCGGATCACGTCACGTGACCTCACTTCCTCGGTGCTGCTAAATCCTGCAGTCCGATCAGCTCTCAATGTAAACTCCGGAGCTGTAAATAACCATTCCTCAGATTAATTATAATTTTTCTACTGTATTACACATTAATACAGTCTATTTTCCCTTAATGGGCCTTAATAATCATTAATGGACCTAACTATACCTTAAGCCCATTTTCATTTTACTATTCACTTTTGTTGGGCCTATTGGGCTTGTGGGGCCCACCAACTCTTATTGGGCTTGTCCTTGGCCCATTACACCCTATTGAGCCTAAAATAATTGGGTTTGGTCCATTGGGCCTCTCGACCACATGCCATGGCGAGAGCTACTCATGTCTCGGTTTTACCATGGCATGCCATCCATGCCTATTATTTAGCCATTTTCACTTAGGCATTTTCACAAACACTTGGTAGGCAACATTACCAATCATCACATAGTTCATTTAGGCATTTTATCGAACACCTTGATTGCCAACAAATCACATGTATTAATTAATCAAATTGATTAATTCTAATTACACCATTAACATTAATACATGTACACTAATCCATTTATGTCTTAAAATCATATTGACATAATTTAACATCCCATTACTCACTCTCGGCCTAACCCACTTCATGGTGATTAAATATGTTTCAATGCTTAAAACATATATCAACATACTTGAAATCATTCATACATTAACATATATGAAATTGGAAATCAGAAAATATACCAATTGTTGTGTTCACCCTTTGGCCGAAACTTTGGAGGCTCTCGGTTTGCACTCTATGGCTCCTTGATAGCCAATTCCAACATATGTCAATCTCCTTTCAATTTGGAACAACTTCCATGAAGAATGCAAGTTCCAAATATGCCTAATTCCTAGTGATTTCTAGTGAGAGAAAGCTTGGAAAATATATTTCAATGGTTTCTTCTTCTAGCCAGATTTGGTGTGATGAAGATGACAATGGTGTGGCTGAATTTATAAACCATATACTTAGCCATTAAGCTTTACTTTTCAGCCATTATGCTTGACTTTCCAAACCTTAGCCATGAGTCACCTTATGAGTCACCTTATGAGTCATAGTTAACTTTAACTATGGTTAGATATTTATCTCATGGGCTTTTCCATTTGGGCTTCTCGGTTTGGGCTTTCCTAATGGGCTTTCGGGCTAAAATTTTTACTATGTCTCGGGCCTTTAATTGTCTCAAAATTTGGCCAATCAATTGGTCCAACAACTCGGTCTAAAGGACTTAAGAATTTCGATATACGTTTAGTATACCTTAATGGGCTTTAAAATTTTTACCTTAGGCCCATCCCGTTTTTAACCATTAAATTTATTTCGGAATCCTTTCGAATAAATTTTCCTTACTTTCGGGGATGATTATCTTGTATTCTGGCCAAGAATATTTTTTCCCAAATTTTTCTCCATACTTGGGTTAATTTTTAATCATGATTAGTCAACTATGGTAAAAGTCCACTTTCTTAACTAGAGTTGACTTTTTCCTTAACCATTGACCATGTTGATTTTTTCTTAAAATTTCAAGAGTGTCATATCTTATGTCTTACACTCTCGTCTTTATATTCCAATCGCTCCCGGTGGATAATTTCACCCGTAACTCCTTTTTCTCGCCAAAAAGGTCCATTTTACCCTTTTTAGCTTTTACTCTCGTTTTGTGTTTTCAGGTCTAAATCAAGCTGACTTCTCTTCATGAGCTCTCTACGTTGTCTTATTTTAAGTTCTTATTTTCAGTCAGAATGATTTAGAATAACTTGGTTTAGCCTGTGACACCCATCGCTCACATTAGGCATTTTATGTAGTTTTTGCGTGTTAAATCATTTCACTATCACTTTAAGTCTAGTAAATACTCTTCTTATGATTCAACTATAATTACAGAGTGTTCATACACATATGAATCATAAGGAAATAAGCTACAAAAATCTGGGTCTGACAAGTTGTTTTTCTAAATCAGAGTTATTGTTTACATGTGTTTACATTCCTTTACATCCCTAAAAATTACATTTAAAGATATTATTGTGCTTTGACATGTCTAAATACAAAAACTATACAAATGTGTATACCTCGTGTGATGGGATGCAGCGGACACCAAAATCCAGTCCCCAGTCGTTTTCTCTATCTACTATAAGTGCTCTGTAGAGGGGGAAAATAATGGGAGTGAGCAAACCACGCGCTCAGTAAGGTAATAATGCTAGCAAGTAGGTAACTGCACTATCTACGTGATCGTGATGCCATGCTTAAACCACATAGTTATTTTTCATGTTCAAAACATATCAGTTCATGCTCGTGCTCATGATATGTAAAGCAGTTCATGCTATTTAAAGCAGTGCACAATTCTTAAACAAGGCATGAAAAATCATCATGCGCGAGTAGTAATTAAAGCATGGTAAATCATCATGCAAGGTGCACTTAAAAGCATTTCAAATCTCAACACAAAATGACACAAAACCACCATTCTTCAGGACTTAGCCCCTCTCATGGACTGTCCTAACCCACAAATAATTTCAAACATGGATTTATCATAAATCAAGAGACATGTGAGATAGGCAAATAATCATAAGGGAAATAACTAGGACTATGGCCATATCCTCTGTGATCCCAGGCTACACGGATCCTAGTGTGTGGGGTATCACCTTTATCTACTTTCCCACGGGAGGTGGGTCACATCCAACCCACTGGTCCATAGCAGATATCCATCGTCCGAAGATGACATATATATAATATCACACATGGTACAACGTACTCCATGCGACTTGCACGGTACAACATACTCTGTGGACCCATATCATCACAACACATCCTGCCACATCTCAATACGCACGTGCGAGCCTATTTAATCAGCGTGACACATAGCCTACGTGAAGCACCTTGCACGGCTCCCAACATGTCATAAAATCACGTGCGAGTAGTCTGAAGCACGATAACAAGTACAGTGGACATCTAGTGCGAGCAACGCTCCAGCACAATGTTAAAACCAGTATGAAAATCAGTACGAGCTAGGCTCCAGCACAATATCATAAAATCCATGTGAAAACTAGTGCGCGCTATGCTCCAGCACTCATGCATGTAAAACTGTAGTGCCAGCATCGCTCCAGTACTAATACATGTATAAACACATCAAATTTCATTCGAGCAACGCTATAGCACGTTTTGTTTCCACAAAACTCATGTAGGTGGCTCATTCTTTTACAAAGCATGGTTATAAGAACAAAATCGAGCTATTTTCATGCAAATCGCTTAAAATAATAGCCAACCTACCAATTTACATGCTAACAGTAGTAAAAAGATTCAAAAGCATCATGTTCATGCTTTTCATGCATATTTCTCAAAGTCTCCCAATTTCTTTTGCCCTTCAAGCATCCATTTCATTCTAAGACCCTTAGCTACGTTAAACAATCACCCAATGTACCCAAAAAGGCGTATAAATATCTTTAGGGCTAACACAATTCTCTTACCTCAATTCTCTGAGAAGCAATTCTTCCTTCCTTTCCCACTTTTCGTGATCGGCTTAATTAGCTCCGGATGTATCCTTAGGAGCTGCAAACATTCATCAATCGTATGAGTTAATACTGATAACTCATATTCTGACTTCAACTAGTCGGTATATCTTATCGAGCCTATTTCATTAAGTTTGACCCATTATCACATTTGGTCATCATTATGCCGTTCCTAGTCAATTTAGCTAGCAACTCTCTTAGTAACTTATCAACACTTGGCATAAATGTTTTATCCATAAATTCCCATCCAGTCATGCATTTCTACAACATCATATATGCACATTTCATCACTTTGACTAATCCCACAAATTTGATTCCACATAACCATATCAATGCCATGCATACAACATTATTAACACCTTGGTATAACCTATTTATCATCAACTCAACCATATCATATCTTTTCACACTAAACTCATTCTAGGTCATGCTTGATTCATCACATTTTAGGTAGTTTCTACCAACAATTCATACACCAATCTATTCACAACAATATCTAGATAAATATACTTAGAGTTGGTGTATTAGAAACTCACCTAGCTTGACTTTTCTCTTGTTCCAAATAAGAAGACTCCTTTGCTACTTAAATCTAATAAATGAAATATTGGCTCTAAGCTATGTTGTTCTACTCCTCACAATGAACAACTTTGTTCTAATAGTTTTTTCTCAATTCTTTTTGGAAAAGGGTGTATTCTAGAGAGAGAAAGCTTGGTATTTGGGTAAAAATAGAGGGAGATGGTTGATTTGTTGAAGAAAGAGGTTTTACTGTGGGGTTTTTATAGAGCAGGGGTGATAAGATTGATCTGCTATGGTGAAGAGATCAATCTTTCCTTGGTTTTAACCATCAAATTTTTAGGTTTGAAATGGGAGAGATCGATCTGCTCATTAAGGAGAGATCGATCTTTGTAGGCAGAGGCAACAGCAGATCGATCTGCTCATGGGGAGAGATCGATCTGCTCTTAATAGAATTAAATGGAGATCGATCTGCACTTAGGAAGGGATCGATCTCTAATAGGCAGAGGCAAATGCAGATCGATCTGCTTATTGGGGAGATCGATCTAACCTTGGTAGATTCACTTGAAATTGTTCTGCTTGCACAAGGGATCGATCTGGCCTTGATCTGAGGCAATCCTGCTTTATTTTCCCAGATTTTTCAAAGGTAAACTCCTATTTCATTACTCCAATACACATTTTGCATTTTAATCCCACTTAGATCATGGAAAGGCTCATTTCTTATGATTCACATACAATATGACTTGTGTGTATTGCTTGAATTCATAAAGGATACTTAGGATTCACAGTCCATGCCTTATCACATTGTGTTTAAATCCTTATTTTCAATTCGAATGTTTAAAGTTCTGTTCATTTAGTTTGTGGCCACTTCAGCCCTCATTTATCCTTCACTTATACCATGACATTCATTTATTCTCATTTGAAATCCATTCGCATTTATATGATCCATAAATCATCTATCTTCGAATTCCATTAACACATAATAAGGTCATACATACAAGGGGTCTCACAATCTTCCCCACTTAAGAAAATTTGGTCCTCCAAATTAGAACCAACTTAGTTCGTGAACAACTCGGGGTACTTTCCCCGCATCAAACACTCTAATTCCCATGTAGCTTCTTTTGTAGTGTAGTGCTGCCAAAGGACTTTCACTAAGGGGATCATCTTTGATCTTAACACCTTCTCCTTCCTATCTAATATCCGAACTGACTTCTCAACATACGACATGTTCTCGTTAATCTCCAATAGCTCATATCTAATTACATGTGCCGGATCCGGGTGGTACTTCTGTAACATAGAGATGTGGAAGACATTATGAACGCCTAGGTGGCAATGCTAGCCTATAGACCTTATCTCCCACTCTGTCCAATATCTCGAGGGATCCAATGTAACAAGGACTTAGCTTTCCTTTCTTTCTGAACCTCGTTATACCATTGGAAGGAGAAACTCACAAAAATATCAACTCACCCATCGTGAATTCCAATGGTCTCCATCTTCTGTCAGCATAACTCTTTTGTCTGCTCTGAGCTATCTGTAACCTCTCACAAATTAACTGAACATCCTTAGAGGCTTGTCTCACTAAGTCAGGAGCAAATATCAGTCAGTCACCAACCTCTTCCCATCTAATAGGGGAATAACATCTACCGTCATACAAAGCCTCACATGGTGCCATCCCGATACTCGAATGATAGCTGTTATTGTAGGCAAACTCTGTGAGTGGAAAATGGCCATCCTAAGAGCCTCCAAAATCCAATGTACACACTCTCAACATATCCTCCAAGATCTGTATAGTCTTTTTTGACTGACTATCTGTCTGAGGATGAAACGTTATGCTAAAACTCAGTTAGGTCCCCATCGCTTCCTGAAAATGTTACCAAAAGTGGGAAGTGAAGCGGGCATCCCGATCAGAAACAATGCTCACTGGAATACCATGTAACCTCACTATTTCGCGCACATATAGTTTCGCCAATGTACTCAAAGTATCGATGGCTCTCATAGCTAGGAAGAGTGTCGACTTCGTCAATCTATCCACTATCTTCCAAATCGCATTGTGATTTATACGGGTCCTAGGTAAACCCATCACGAAGTCCATAGTGACATGTTCCCATTTCCAAGTTGGTATAGATAGAGGTTGTAATAGCCATGCAGGCTTCTAATGCTCTACCTTCACCTGCTGATAGATGAGACACTTTGCTACATACTCTGGTATATCTCTCTTCATCCCTAACTAGTAATACACTCTCCAAAGGTTCTAATACATCTTGTTACTTCCCGGATGTAGTGTATATTTCGTTGAATGAGCTTCTATCAAGATCAATCTCCTGATCCCTAGATCATTGGGAACACATATCCTGCCCCTGGGCAATCCATCTGAACTCAACTCAAAATCAGTCTCTATACCCCTTTATATTTGCCCGATAATATCACTACTTTGCTGATCAATCTGCTGAGTTTGTCGGATACGATCTACCAGATCTAATTCTAACCGTAGGCTAGCTATCATAAAGCTACTACCAGTATCAGGCGGGGTCACATCCAAACTGAGGCTCGCGAACTATTCCAACAGCTCGTGTTCCCTTATCATCATATATGATACCAACCCCAGATGCTTCCTACTTAGTGCATCAGCTACTACATTGGCCTTACCCGGGTGGTGCAAGATCTCGCAATCATAATCCTTCAGAAGCTCAAGCCACCTTCTCTACCTCATGTTCAATTCATTCTGTGAGAATAGATACTTAACGCTCTTTGTGGATAGTAAATACTTGAAATTTCTCACCATATAAATAATGGCGCCATATTTTCAAAGCAAATTCCATGGCAACCAATTCTAGATCGTCCGTCAGGTAGTTCCTCTCATGATCCTTCAACTGTCTCGATCCATAAGCTACTACCTTCCTATCTTGCATCAGTACGCAGCCCAGTCTTTGGTACGAAGCATCTGTATATACAGAAAAACCTCCTGAGCTGGTAGGAATAGTGAGAATCAGAGCTGTAGTTAATCCTTTCTTCAACTCCTGAAAACTCTTTTCACATTTATCGTCCCACATAAATTCAACATTCTTCCTTGTGAGACGTGTCAATAGAGTAGCCAATCTTGAGAATCCCTCTATAAACCATCGATAATATAGAGCTAAACCTAGGAAACTTCTTATCTTTGTGACTATTCGGGGTCTCTACCACTAAACCAGTTCTTCAATCTTGGATGGGTTCACTGACACTCCATCCCTTGATACAATATGACCCAGATAAGAGATTTGTTCTAGCAAAAAATCACACTTATTGAGTTTAGCATATAACTTCTTCTCTCGGAGGGTCTGTAGCACTATCCTTAGGTACTACTCATGCTCCTCTTTAGACATCAAACACACCAGGATGTCATTGATAAATACGATAACAAATCTATCCAAGTACTGGAGAAACACCTCATTCATGAACGACATAAAAGCTGCGGGAGCATTCGTCAACTCGAATGGCATAACCATAAACTCAAAATGACCATATTGGGTGCACAAAGCTGTCTTGGGTACATCTCCTTCTCGAATTCTCAACTGATGGCATCCAGATCTCAAATCTATTTTAGAAAAGAGTTGCGCTCCCCGAAGCTGATCTAACAAGTCATCGATGCGTATGTGTCAGACCCATATTTTTATGTATCTTGTTCCTTATGATTTATACATTTACAGACATGTATTGAGTTATTTAAATCATAAGAAGAGTATTTACTAGATTTAAGTGTTAGTGAAATGCTTTAACACTTAAAAGCTACATAAAGGCCTAATGTGAGCTATGAGGGCTACATGTTAAACCGAATGGATCTAAATTATTTTGACTGAAGAGAAGAACTTATGATGTGAAAATATAGAAAGTTCATGAAGAAAAGTCAGTTTAATATGGTACCGAACACATAATGGTAGAGTAAATGCCAAAAAAGAGGCAAAACAGACCTTTTAAGCCGTTCGAGGTGTTTTAGGTATATTCACTTCCTGAAAACGCCCAAAACGTAAAGGCAAGAGTGTAAAACATAAGATATGACACTTTTAAAATTTAAGAAAAAGTCAACTTGGTCAATGATTAAGGAAAAAGTCAACTATAGTTAAGAAAAGTGGACTTTTACAATAGTTGACTAACCATGGTTAAAAGTTAATCTAAGTATGGAGAAAAATTTGGAGAAAATAATTTTAGCTAGAATACAAGATCTTCATCCTCCAAAGTAAGGAAAATTTATTTGGATGAATTTTGGATTTAATTTAATGGTTAAAAACGCAATGGGCCAAAGTTGGAAATTTTAAAGCCCATTAAGGTATCATAAGTGTGGACCGAATTTGGGAAGCCAAATGGGCCAAATTGTTGGGCCAATTTATAGGCCCAATATTGAGACAATTGAAGGCCAAATAGGTAGTAAATATTTCAGCTGAAAGCCCATTAAGAAAGCCCAAATCGAGAAGCCCAATTAAAAAGGCCATTAGTATAAGTTAAAAGCCATTAATGAAAGATAACAAAGTCTAAAATGATAACCATTGCCTAAACTTTTTGGAAGTCAATTAAGGTGGCTGGATTTTAGCTTAATGACTAAGTAATGAACTTATAAATACCAGACAACACATAATCTTTTTCATCCTTTCATTTTTGGTAAAGTGAAGAAACCATAATCGAAAAGTTTTCTAAGCTTTCTCTCATTAGAAATCACTAGGAAAAAGGCATATTTGGAACTTGCAATCTTCATGAAAGTTGTTCCAAATTGAGAGGAGAGTGACATATGTTGGAATTGGCTATCAAGGAGCCATAGTGTGCAAACCGTGAGGCTTCAAAGTTTCGACCAAGTGTAAACACAAATACTAGGTATAATTTCAAGCTTTCCACTTCATATATGAAGCATCTATGAGTAATATGGAGTTGATTGGTATATGTTTTATGGAGTGAAACACATGAAAACACTATGAACATGTGATGGCTGAAAGTTGGTATATGAGTTTTGATAAATACCGAAGTGATTTTAAGACATGTATAGGTTGATATGCATGTATACATGATTATGACATGGTTAGTTGTAATCAATTTGTTCATATGGATGGTTGTATGATATGGAACATAAGGTATTTGATAAAATGCCAACATGAACTATAGGAAAGGCTTAAGACATGCCAGCCAAGTGTTTGTGAAAATGCCTAAGTGAATTTGGCTAAACAAATGGACATGGATGGCATGCCATGGTGTGACCGACGACATGGGATGCTCTCAACCATGGCATGTGGTCGAGAGGTCCAATGGGCCAATCCAAATTATTTTAGGCCCAATGTGATGTAATGGGTCTCGGATAAGCCCAATAAGAGTGGTGGGCCCCACAAGCCCAATAAGCCCAATGAAAATGAATAGTAAAATGGAAATAAGCTTAAGACATAGTTAGGCCCATTAAGGTTTTTTAAAGCCCATTAAGGGAAATAGACTATATTTAATATGAAATACAATAGGAAAAATATAAGTAACTTGATAAATGGTTTTATGCAGCTCCAGATATTATTGGAGGAGCGAATCGGACTGCTGGATCGAGAAGCGTTGAGAAAGTAAAATTTCTCGAGTGATTGCAAGTAAGGGACTTTTGTGAGTAGTTAGAGATACCTGCACGTATTTTCATCTACTTTTACATTCACTTAAAAACTCTGAGGGTCAAAGAAAGTGAATAATAATTATAGCGACCCGATAGTGGCAAATTATGATTTTACCCCTAGTTAGTCAAAAAGTCAACTTTTGTGAAAAGTTGTAAAAAGCATGAAAACCACCATTTTGAGTGTTTTACTACTGTTTAGCAGAAGAATAAATAGATGGCCTAATGTTTTTAAGGTTGATGTGAATTAAGCACACTTTATAGTGTTGATTTTGATGTTTTGAAATCATCCCTTTCTAAAGAGCCATCCATCGAATTATGTGAGAATAAATCATGCTAGAGCACAGCTCGCACTTGATTTCATATATTTTCCACATATATTAGTGCTGGATTATGATTCGCACTAGATTTCCATGACATGCATGATAAAGTGCTGGAGTTATTACTCGTACTCAGTTTTATATGATATGCATGATAGAGTGCTGGAGTTGTTACTCGTACTCAGTTTTATATGATATATGCATGAGAGGGTGTTGAAGCGATTAGCTCGTACTCAAATTTTACATGAGATGCATGACAAAGTGCTAGAGCGTTGCTCGTACTCAATTCTTCATGATTTATACATGACATAGTACTGGAGCTATTGCTCGTACTTGATTTGATAAGTTTTGTGCATAGCATGGTACTGGAGCTATTGCTCGTACTTGATTTGAAACATGAACTATGCATTAACCTAGTGCTGGAGGTTTACTCGCACTAGAGTTTGAGTTTGATTTCCTCGTGTAGACTGAGTGTCAAACTATGAGAGGTTCGCATGTGGATTTAGATACGTGGTATGATATTCCATGGTTTGAGGGCTAAGACATATGGCAGGCACCCCGACTGTGATGTAAGGTCCATGGAGTATGTTGTACCATGCGAGTAGCATAGAGTACACTGTACCGTGTGGCGTTATGGAGTTGAGGAGTTATAGCTTGTAGTTGTGATGGAGTGATCCCCCTCCTGTTGCAGTAGTGATTGCCCCGCACACCGAGTACTGTGTTGCCTAGGATCACCATTATAGGATATGGCCATAGTCCAGGATATTATTGCATTTCACCACAGGGTCTCACATGATATATCACTTGACTGATTTATTTATGATACGGATAGACCTGAGGGATGGGTTGGAATCTGATTTTATGTTGTGAATGATTTAAATGACATATTTACTGTGATTTAAATATACATGGCATGATTTATCTAAAGGCATTGTGATATTATAAAGATGCATTATTTTGCACTACATGCCTACATTTGAGAAAGAAAGCATGATTTTTGTACATGGGATTTAATCTATACAAGTATATATATATTTAAAGACATGCTTTTAAAATAAGTTAAGGAAATGATGTTTTCGAGGCATACATTATTTTCAGTAGATAGTGTAGATGTCTACTTGCTTGCCTGATTTCCTTACTGAGTGCGTTGTATGCTCACCCCCTTTCTTTACATCTCTCTACAGAGTATCAGCAGTAGAGTGAGTGTGCTTGAGGGATAATATTCATGTTGTCTCTGCTATTTCTTATTGATCAATAGGTATACATATTTTGTAAGGTTATGTATCTAAACATAGAAACAATATAGTGATGTATACGGTATATAGGAATGTATTTGTATAAGATTTTATATGAGCTCACATGTATTATAAAAGAAATTACAGTCAATATATAATGTATTGACTTGTATGAATGAAAGTGGATGATGGATATGGTAAGCGAGGATTCTAACATCGAATCACAGCCCAACCATTTATGATGAGAAAGGTAAGTTAAAATACGAAACATTTGTAGTGGTTTTGGTTAAATCAGGAAGGGTCTTAACAGAACAGTATCAGAGCAGAGGTTAGTCTGATGTGAGTCGATGTTAGAAAATAGGAAAGTGTATATCCCCGTAGTACTGTGCTGTGTTTAGATACAATTATGTATACCAGATAGGAGACAGACTAATTCATGATTATGAATACAAGAACTTTGCCTATATGGCAAATACTCGTAGTGGTAAAGGGACGAGAGGTAGGGCTCGAGGCATGGAAATAGGCCTGAGAGACGAGCTACTGCCGAACCATTACCTACCCATGAGACTCCAGGTGCTACTGAGGTACCAGAGTGTGCTAAGACATGTTTTACGAGATTAGAGCGTACTCTAGAGACGATAGTAGAGATATTAGCACAGACGATGACAGGTAGGCAGGGACAGTAGGCAAGAGCTGCGACAAGAGAGACAGTTGCCCCTGATACACCTACACAGCTAGCTCATGCACTGAGGACTGTAGATACTCCTACACCCCCACCAGTTTCGGGTAGTAGTGGATTAGGGTACGGATGTGATCTAGATTGGTTGCGATAGTTCCAAAAGTTTATACCTCCATCTTTTAGTGGGGTCAAGGACCCTATAGCTGCTGAGGAGTGGGTTGCTGAGATAGAGAAGCTTTATGGATTCTTCAAGTGTACGATATCAAAGATGGTTGCATTTGCTGCGTTCCTACTGAAGGGAGCTGCAGAGCATTGGTGGAAGTCCACCAGACCCATATTGAGAGCCCGACATACAAATATTAGTTGGGAGATATTTCGGGATGCCTTTAGGAGGCAATTTGTTCCTGATACCGCACAACTAAAACTATAGGCTAAGTTTTTGGGACTGAACCAGGGTAGTTTATCTGTGGACGAGTATGAGACTAAATTCCTATCCCTAGGGAGATATGACCTAGATACCATGTATAGTGAGGTGTAGAAGGTCTACAAGTTCATCGATGGATTGAGACCGATTCTGCGATCCAGGTTGGTCCCATTATGAGGAAGCAGTGCGCAGGGCACAACTGTGTGAGCAAGATTATGAGAGGAACGCTTTCGAGTTTGGGAAGTTTAGCCGGAGCCGAGATATACAAAGGAAGAGGCCAACAAGTGATAGAGGTTTCAGTTATCAAGGAGGGAGGAGACTCTTCGATAAGAGACCACGGATTGAGGAGGCACGAGAGAGACCAGCTAGACCTCCTACTTATCCGGCTGTAGCTCCAACGAAAGGTATTTTCATTGGAGGATAGAGACCTTCTACCTATCAGTGCAGTAGATGCGGTAGACAGCACGGAGGTAGACCTTGTCCTCTGACTCCTATAGTGTGTTTTTGATGTGGGAAACCAGGGCATATTACTAGAGCTTGCTTAGAGATGGTTGAGACTGCTTTTCTGAAGGGTAGGGAGCCAAAGAGAGCTCCAGTTGATCCTTTTGCTTCGAGGTGGAGAGCGACAGTAGAAGAGAAAGGGAAGCAAGTTGAGAGTAGGGAATAAGGATATGACAGCCAATCTAATATTGCTAAGTATAAGCGACGTTGATGTAATCTTAGGAATGGATTGGTTATCTTTAAACCATGCTGTTTTAGATTGTTATGCTAAGACAGTTATGTTTCATAACCTTACTAGATATGTTGTAAAGTTTAATGAAAATAAATGAAAGGAGTAGTTATGATTATGATATGATTTACTGACTTAGAAAACCTTTAACATATCAAGGTTTCATTGCGTACGTGGTAGATACGGATAAGGCACATCCAGAGTTGTTAGATATTCCTATGGTCAGTGAGTACCCATATCATCCAGAGTTGTTAGATATTCCTATGGTCAGTGAGTACCCATATGTTTTTTTTAGATGAGTTGTCAAGATTACCACTAGACAGAGAGATGGAGTTCTGTATAGACTTGGTGCCTGGTACATAACCTATTTCGAGACCACCTTATCGCATGGCCTTGGTTGAGCTGGAAGAGCATGAAGAGCACCTCGAGATTTTATTGCAGACTCTACGAGAGTAGAAGTTATATGCTAAGCTCAGTAAGTGTGACTTTTGGTTGTCACAAATCTCATTTTTAGGACATGTTGTATCGAAAGATGGTGTATCGGTTGATCCATCTAAGATAGAGGCTGTAGTTCAGTAGGAACAGCTGAGGAAAGTCACCAGGATCAGGAGTTTTCTGGGTTTAGCTAGATACTATCAGAAATTCGTTGAGGGATTTTCAAAGTTTATTGCTTCGTTGACACGTCTCACTGGGAAGAGTGTACCGTTTGTATGGAACGAAGATTGTGAGAAGAGTTTTCAGGAGTTGAAGCGTCGATTGACCACCAATTTGATTCTCACTATCCCTACCAGCTCAAGAGGAATTACAGTATATACCGATGCTTTGCATCAGGGTCTGGGCTGTGTATTGATGCAGGATGGGAGGGTAGTTGCTTATGGATCCAGACATTTGAAGGATCGTGAGAAGAACTATCAAACCCATGATTTGGAGTTAGTAGCAGTAGTGTTTGCATTGAAGGTATGGTGCCATTACTTGTATGGTGAGAAGTTCCAGATATTTACCAACTACAAGAGCCTTAAGTATCTGTTCTCACAGAAAGAATTAAACATGAGACAGAAAAGATGGCTAGAGCTTTTGAAGGACTACAATTGCGAGATACTTTATCATTCGGGTAAGGTTAACATTGTAGCGGATGCTTTGAGTAGGAAGAGCCTTAGGATGGTATCGTATATGATGGTTAGGGAATATGAGTTGCTAAAGCAGTTTCTAACCTCAGTTTGGGAGTTATGCCTTCTGACATGGATACAAGCTATGTGATAGCTAGTCTACGCTTGGAGCCAGATCTGTTGGACAGGATCAGAGTGGCTAGCAGACTGATCCATTTTGTATGGATATGAGTGGTCAGATACAGAGGGGTACAGTGACTGATTTTGAGTTGAGTTCAGATGGACTACTAAGGTTCAGAGGCAGATTGTGTGTTCTCAAGGATCTAGGACTCAAGAGACTGATATTAGTGGAAACTCATTCGTCGAGGTACACGTTACATCCAAGGAGTAACAAGATGTATCATAACCTCCGAAAGGTGTACTGGTGGTCGGGTATGAAGAGAGATGTAGCAGATTTTGTGGCAAAATGTCTCATATGTCAGCAAGTCAAGGTAGAATATCAGAAACCTGCAAGGTTATTGCAGCCTCTACCTATACTGACATGGAAATGAGAGCATATCACTATAGATTTTGTGCTGGGTTTACCGAGGACCCGTAAGAATCACAATGCTATATGGGTGATCATCGACAGACTGACGAAATCAGCCCACTTGTCAGCTATGAGAGCTACCGATACTCTGAGTTCATTGGCAGAGCTATATGTATGCGAGGTAGTGAGGTTACATGGTGTACCAGTGAGCATAGTATCTGATAAGGATTCTCGCTTCACTTCCCACTTTGGGAATATTTTCAAGAAGTCATGGGAACCCAGTTGAGTTTGAGCACCGCTTTCCATCGTCAAATAGATGGTCAGTCAGAGTGGACTATACAGACTCTGAAGGATATGTTGAGAGCATGTGTTCTAGATTTTAGAGGCTCCTGGGATGACCACATGCCACTAGTTGAGTTCGCCTACAACAACAGTTATCATTCGAGTATCGGGATGGCACCTTATGAGGCTTTATATAGTCGTAGATGTCGTTCCCCTATTGGATGGGAAGAAGTGGGTGATCGTAAGATTTTGCTCCTTGCATGGTTACACAAGCATCTGAGGATGTCCACTTGATTATAGAGAGACTGAGGACAGCTCAAAGTAGACAGAAGAGTTACGCTGCCAAGAGACGAAGGCCACTAGAGGTTGCAGTTGGTGAATCCGTGTTCCTGAATGTTTCTCTTTCCAAGGACATAGCGAGATTTTGGAAGACAGGAAAGTTGAGTTGTCACGACCCAAATTACCTAAAAATCCCTACAAATTTTTTGCTTTTTCATTTCCTCACCCTTCGTGAACAGTTACACTACTAAACAGTTGGGCTATGATTCGGTGTTAGTAACCTCTCACCTATTTACCATTCCATTTTCATATTCACATTCACATATCAATTTATTTAAACAAAATACATCCCCAATATTAAATCCATATACAGTACTGTGCATCTATAAGTTCAGATACAAAAATTATATAAATGTGTATACCTGATCTTAATAAGAAGCAGCGGAAATGACTACTGTCGTTCTCTTCTACTGAATATACCCTGTAGGGTGGAAAATGAAAGGGTGAGCGAAACGTGCTCAGTAAGGCAATAATGTAAGCAGGTAGATAACTATACTATCTACGTGCTGATAATGTCATGATGTAAAAATAGTTTACTTTCGGAGCATGAGGTAAGATTAAAACAATGCCACATGTATATATATATCATATACAAGAAATCATGAAATCGACATATCAAGCACACATGGAAAATCATCATGTATGACATCTCATGCTCGTCACATTAAAACTCATTTATTTCATCATAAACTCTTCACTTTAAAACTCATTTGTTTAATCACAAAACTCATCACTTTGAAACTTATTTGTTTAAGCACAAAGCTCTTCACTTTGAAACTTATTTGTTTAATCATAAATTCATCACATTTAAAACTCATTTGTTTCATTATAAAACAACTTCATCAAGGTCAAACCCATCTCTCGGGAATACCTTGATTCATCAAATCACATCTCTTTTAAAAACACAAATCGGGACTACCCCTCCATCGGGTTTGTCCTGGTTTATCCAGACCGTATGATATCATGTGAGGCATGTAGGTTACTGTATGAAAAATCGAGGACTATGGCCATACTATGTCCCTGTGATCCTAGGCTACACGGATCCCGGTGTGCGGGGCATCACAACTGCAACGGGAGGTGGGGTCAAGTCCTACCCGCCAGAATATCAAGTAACATCATAGAGCCATCATGACTGCACGGTACAGCGTACTCCGTGTGACATACACGGTACATCGTACTCCGTGGACCCATATCATAGTCTGGGGGTGCCTGCCGTACGTCTTATACACCCCAATACTATGTCGATAACCAACCCATGTCTCAAAGTATGCGTGCGAGCATCTCAACTCTCTGTGACACAGTCTACAGGAGGCTTCCGCACGACTATATGCATGTCAACTCACGTCTAGTGCGAGCGAAGCTCCAGCACCACGCTATGCATATCATGATATCTAAAATCTCGTGCGAGCGAAGCTCTAGCACGATTTTGTGCACACACAAATTTCTCGTACGAGCAATGCTCCAGTACGGCTTTTCATGAGAATAAATCAGTAAACTTGAGTGCGAGTAAGACTCTAGCACTCTTTTTACTCGTGTAAATATGATAGGTGGCTCACTTTTAATAAAACATCTTTTAAAATCATAACCGGTACAAACCAGTATCCTTTCGTAAAATTCACGAATCCAATAGCCAACCTATGTGCATATTTGCTTAAATCAAAGCAATATAATCATATAAAGCATTAAAAACATGAAATCATGCAATTTATCTGCCTTACTACCCTCTTTGTAAATTTTACTCTCAGGGGCAAAATCATCATTTTTCCTTATTTACCTATGCCCCGATTTTTACAAAATTATTATTTCGTTTCTAGATAGTTTAAGAAATTCTAGACCCTGTAAATCCCCTCAAAAATACGTATAGGTATCTCTATATACCTACAAAATTTCCTTACCTCGATTCGCGCGCAGACTTAACCTGCCTCGATGATACCGAATCTCTCAGCCCAAATGCGTGCTAACCAAAAGTACGTAACTGTAGATAACCATACAGTTGAGGTCAATTCAATTATCTTGATCAGTATATCGCATTTTCTGACCAACTTTAAGGTATTGGGCCCTATTTACCTTATTTGGTCTCGGCCCGTTTCAGCCCTTTTTATATTTATTAATTCTCTTCTTTGGGTATACCGGGCTTATGCAGCTTTCGAATAATTATCGGGCTTCTATCCAAATTCATTGGATAGCCCGTATACCATTTACGGCAATTTATTACAACTTCGAACTAATATTCCTTTCTATGTGAAATTAATCCATAATTCCGGAAAATAATTAAAAACTCGGTATTTAAAGAGCTCATATTGCCGAAATTAAATTGTACTTACCCGATACGATGCGGGTAGAAAATCAGAGCTCAATCGGCTCTCGTTCGGTCTCTGTCGTAAAGCTGCACAATTAGGTAAATCCGGATTATTTTCTATTAAAATAATATTAAATTAAATTTCCAGAATTTACCCGTAGGTCAATTTCGACCCTCGGTCAACTCACCCGAACCTCGAGTCGTCCCCGGTAAATTTCTTTCCTTTTTTTCCCCCTTTTTCCTTTCTTTTCCTTTCTTTTCTTTCCTCTTTCCTTCCTTTTTCCCTCCTTTTCCTTCCCTTTCCTTTCGGCCAAACGGTGCCGTTTTACTGCCACTTGACGTCACCGGCGTTTTCGGCAGTCTCACCGGCCAAGACCGGTCTCAAAAGAACCGGCTTCTTCCCCTGAGTGCGTCGGTAGCCTCCATTCCGGCCCAGTAGCGGTGGTTCGTCGAAAATCAGCCCGTTTCTCCCTCGATTTTCCTTTGCTCCGATCGGCTTGCTCCGGCCACCTGACGGCGTGATTCCGGTGCCCACGTGCTCGCCGGTCTCCCCTCTTCCTCCTGGTAGCTTCGTCGGAGGCTGTCGGTTGCCGGTGCTCCCTCGGTGGTTTTCGGTCTTCCTCACGATTTTTCGGTTCTCGATTTCGGGTTTATCCCGATTCTCTCTTTTCTTTTCTTTTTTTTTCATATTCTTTTTTTTGTTTTATTATTGTTATTATTATTTAACATTTGTTTTATTATTAAAATATTCATTAAAATAGTCTAAAAAATCTGAAAATATCTACAATATTATTATTTATTCCAAATAAATAAATTTAGTTTAATTTAATTTGTTTATTATATTTTTAATCATTTTTCCAGTATAATTTCTCCGTATTTTCGGGATATTGTCCCGGGTGACTTTTCGGTATTTTTAAAAATTTCGGATCTTGATCAATTGGACTCGAAATTGTATAATTCCTCATTATTGATCAAGATATCCTAAATCCTTATTTTTAATTAAATTTTTCTTATCGAATTTATCCCAAATTTTGATCTTTTGACTGTCTTACCCCTACACTTGTTCGGGAATAATTCTGTCAAACTTTCCTTCACTAACACTCATTCATTTTATGATTTGAATCCTTATTTTCAGTCCGAATCCCATTCCTTTAAATTTGTGAACATTTTTTTACCTAATAAAATTTACGATTTAATTTCGGGTTTTACAAATCTCCCCCACTTAAGAAATTTGGTCCTCCAAATTAGAACCAAGTCATATGAGTCCATATACAACTCCGGGTACATCGATCGTATCATACTCTTAAATTCTGATGTGACCTTCTCCGGAGTGTATTACTACCAAAGGACTTTAATTAGGGAGATCATATTAACCTCATTACTTTCTCTTTCCTGTTTAATGCCCGAATCAACCTTTCAATATACTTATATTTGCATTAAGCTGAACTGTTGGATCTTAGATCCTATCACCTATGCTGGATTTGGATAGTATTTTCGAAACATCAAAAGATGGGACACATTGTGGGTGCCTGCTTATTCAAATGATAACGCCAACCTACAGGTCTTATCTCCCACTTGTCCAATCTCTCAAAAGATTCAATCCAGCGAAACTCAATTTACCTTCTTCCAAAAGTTCGCTATGTCCTTATTCTCTTAGGACAAGTAACTTTCAACCATACTAATTCACCCTCGGTGAACTCCAATTCTTTCTGTCTGCTCTGAGGTGTTCTTAATCTCTCTCTTCTCAACTAAACATCCTCAGAGACTTATTATCCAAAGTTGAAAATAATTTCTACCTGTCACCCACTTTTTCTTATCCAATTTGGGGAAACAACCCCTACAGCCATACACTACCTCATATCTTGTTATCCCCAACTGTCACTATTGACGAATTAGATTTGTAATAATTGATCATCCCATGAGCATAAAAATCAAGGGCACACGCTTTCATTGGATCCTCCAGAACCTGTACAGTCCTCTCTGACTGACCACCTGTCCGAGGATGGAAAGCTGTGCTAATACTTAGTCGGGTTCCCATAGCTTCCTGAAAAATATTCCCTGAAGTAAGAAGTGAAGCGGGAATCCCTATATGATACCATGCTCATTGGAACGCTACTTAATGTTCCACAATCTTCCTTATACCTGAATCCTCATACACACTCTGAGTATTTGGGGATTTCATAACCAGAAGGTAGGTAGACTTAGTCAACTTAGCGACTATCATCCAAATAGCCTCGTAATTCACCTGGGTTCTCTGTAACCCATCATGACATTCATGGAGACTTGCTCCCATTTTCGTGCCGTGTCGATATAGGTAGAGGCTGCAATAACCCTGCAGACTTTTAATACTCTACCTTATTCTGCTGACATACTAGGCACCTTTCCACAATCTCTATCATGTCTCTTTTCACATCTGACCACCAATACCCTTTTTGAGATTTCAATATATTCTTTACTTTCGTATGTACTGTATATCCCGAAGAGTGAGCTTCTGACAATATTATTATCTCATCAACTGTGGTCCTGGGGAGCACTTATACTGTCTCTGAACCTCTATAAATCATTATCATACTCTGTGAACTCTATCACTGTACCCTTCTGAATCTGACCCAAACTATCGATATCGTGCCGATCATCACGCTAAGCCTGTCAAATCCGGGCACTCTCATCCGGTTTTAATCTCAGGCTAGCTGTCACACAATCATTGTCATCATCAGAAGGGATCACATCAATACTGAGGCTCACAACTGCTCAGCAGCTCACGCTCCCTGACCATCATATGTAATAGCATCCTGAGGCTCTTTCTGCTCAAGGCATCAGCCATCACATTAGCCTTTCCTGGGTGGTACAATTTTTTTTCTACAATCAAAATCTCTCAGAAGCTCTAACCCACTATGTACTCTCATATTCGCCTCTTTCTGTGAAAAACAGATACTCGGAGCTTTATGATCAGTGCATACCCAAAATTTCTCATCGTGTACCTAGTAGTACCATATCCTCAGTACAAGTACTATCGCTGCCAACTTAAAATCATGAGTCAGATAGTTTATTTCATGATCAAGGAGTTATCTGACTCCATAATTGACTATCTTCCCATTATACATCAATACACAGCTCCTTCATTATTTTGAGGTATCCATACTCACTGAGAACCTCTTGAGCTGTTGGGTATGGTGAAATTAATCACGGGGGTCAGTTCATAATTCACTACACCGAAATTCATGTCACATCTATCATCTTATTTATCATCTCATTCAAAGACCACGTTTTCTTAGTTAAACGTGTCAACCAAGTAGACCATATTGAGAACTCGCAACAACCCATTTGTAAAAGTAATTTTTCAATTATTGCTTACAATTTTGCCCTAGACTTTAACTACACCCAACATATCATCAATAAGGATGATGACAAATCGGTCCAGGTAAAGTTTAAATACTTCATCGTAGTCGAGCTCCACTACTTATTTCAATCGTCCATATCCTTGACTTATTTACGCATAAGCGTATAAGATCCTTCAAAATCGTTTACGTTTTCAGGTACTAACCTACGTCATTTCTTTTTCTTATCTTAACGGCTTTTATTATATTTTACTATGTTAACCTTTATGATTTGTCGAATTTTAATATTCTTATCATCTTAGTAAAGGTATCCTAATGCTAAAGGTATTTATTACGATGATCGATTTCACGTTATAGGTTATATATATATACTTTTAGACGCTGTCAAGTCTTCAGGCGGGGAGGTATTTTGAAATACCTTTATTAACCTTCAGACTTAACCACGATTACTTTACGTATCAGTCCCTGTGGTCACACTTTATATTCGCTACTAATTGCTTTAATCCCAATGACTTCATATCGTAAAGATGCTCTCACCTTGCATACGCCTCTTACTCCAATACATCTTGTATTCAGGACTATCTTATCTTAAAGATTATCTCCTTTCGTATATCCCTCATGACAAAACTCTTTCATTATTCATTCCGTGAGTACAATCCTTACTCCTTTAATTTCAACTGTTTCACCCCTTTTTATCACTTATCAACACTTACAGTATACTTTTCAGTGATGTTTTCACCCCTGTTTTCAACTTAAAATCTCTATATCCATATTCCGTTAATTAATCCTCCTCTGTTGGGGTACTCATTTATCAGTATTGTGCCCAGTGATGTAGGCATTCATGCCTTTTATTCACTTATATGCGAATAAAGGCGGTATGAATAAATGTGTGGCACCAGGATCAATGAACATATGTACTTTATTATTCATAACAAGTGTGGTATCTTACACCACATCCATGAAATATCAATAGTGTCCTGGTCCGAGACATCCTCTCGCCTTCGTCCAACGGCCTACTTTCCTTTTTCTTTTCGGTTATGGCCTCCTTTTTCGTTACAGCTATACCAACGAAGTTTTTCTCTGTCTCTTTACTTTTCTGTGGGGTGATCTCGCCCAACTCTGTGTAATCAAAATCAATGGTTCGTCTTACCACACTTAACGGCCATTTTCATCAATACAGTGTAGGTATAGACCCTCCTTCCGTGGTATCTACCACACATTTTACAGCGATCACACTGCTACTCTGCTTTGTAGCAGGTCAGGGTCCTCCAATCACAATGCCCCTCAAGAGTGCCAAAATTAGATGCACTGGGGCCTTACCAATCATCTTAACCCATAACTCATCAAATCTAATCTTTTACCAATTAGTCTCCTTCCCGCTCTGACATCTCTGTCATTCTCTATTCTCTTCTGTCTCTATTTTAGGCCTCACTACCTTTCCCAATCTCAGGGGCGTGCAATTCATGTTCTTATTTACACCACTGTAGTTTACGCACTGCCTCGGCATAGGTAATATCTCACGGGCCAATCGGACTCAAATTGAAAAGTTGAGCCATTTCATGAACTTTTAGACATCTCGACTGTCACCTGTTCGTAGTGTCAAGGTAATATCTGCCCAGGAATATAACCAAGTTTCATACTCATAAATCATACTCATCAAGAAATCAAATCCTCTGGGTCAGAGTACGGACTTTTATCCATAATTTCCTTTAAATCATGTCCAGGATATCCTATCACCGGAATACATCCAAAATATTTCTCATCTTAGCTTTGGATGTTTAACACTTAAGATGGGTCGAGCGGGTTTCAATCAATGCTCCACTGCGCCCTCTAATCTTATGTCTACTCTGAGCAATTTCCTCCTCAAAATAATCTCCACACTCCGCTCCAACCTCACGAAGCGTGTCTCAATACTATCCGATCACTCTGTCGAACTCTGAGAGGTATGCTCAACATTAACCTCTATTTCAATCTCATCCCAATTCTCATGGGTCAACTCAGCACGACTTAGCAGACTCAGGTCTACCTCTACGACCTCTGCCTCGTGCACTATATCATCTTGAGTCTCATATCATGACTCATTTGATTCTCAGACCGATCTCTACGGTCTCGAGCATGTGTACTCGCCACTCTACCATAGCG
Source organism: Firmiana major (assembly GCA_033439115.1). Taxonomy (NCBI): domain Eukaryota; kingdom Viridiplantae; phylum Streptophyta; class Magnoliopsida; order Malvales; family Malvaceae; genus Firmiana; species Firmiana major. Next base: position 62,188,150 of record CM065897.1, on the reverse strand, counting down.
GCTATCAGTTATAAAAACTATATTCTTGCATTCGAAATAAAATTCTTAGCTGCAATTCCATCTTGATATACATAATTGTATCTAAACAATGCATAGTACATGAGGATGTAAATTTACTTAACCACTAACACCGACTCATATCAGGCCAACTCTACTCTGATACCATTAAATTTGTCACGACCCAAATTACCTAAAAATCCCTACAAATTTTTCTCTTTTTCATTTCCTCACCCTTCGTGAACAGTTACACTACTAAACAGTTGGGCTATGATTCGGTGTTAGTAACCTCTCACCTATTTACCATTCCATTTTCATATTCACATTCACATATCAATTTATTTAAACAAAATACATCCCCAATATTAAATCCATATACAGTACTGTGCATCTATATCTTCAGATACAAAAATTATATAAATGTGTATACCTGATCTTAATAAGAAGCAGCGAAAATGACTACTGTCGTTCTCTTCTACTGAATATACCCTGTGGGGTGGAAAATGAAAGGGTGAGCGAAACGTGCTCAATAAGGTAATAATGTAAGCAGGTAGATAACTATACTATCTACGTGCTGATAATGTCATGATGTAAAAATAGTTTACTTTTGGAGCATGAGGTAAGATTAAAACAATGCCACATGTATGTATATATCATATATACGAAATCATGAAATCGACATATCAAGCACACATGGAAAATCATCATGTATGACATCTCATGCTCGTCACATTAAAACTCATTTATTTCATCATAAACTCTTCACTTTAAAACTCATTTGTTTAATCACAAAATTCATCACTTTGAAACTTATTTGTTTAAGCACAAAGCTCTTCACTTTGAAACTTATTTGTTTAATCATAAATTCATCACATTTAAAACTCATTTGTTTCATTATAAAACAACTTCATCAAGGTCAAACCCATCTCTCGGGAATACCTTGATTCATCAAATCACATCTCTTTTAAAAACACAAATCGGGACTACCCCTCCATCGGGTTTGTCCTGGTCTATCCAGACCGTATGATATCATGTGAGGCATGTAGGTTACTGTATGAAAAATTGAGGACTATGGCTATACTATGTCCCTGTGATCCCAGGCTACACGGATCCCAGTGTGCGGGGCATCACAACTGCAACGGGAGGTGGGGTCAAGTCCTACCCGTCAGAATATCAAGTAACATCATAGAGTCATCATGACTGCACGGTACAGCGTACTCCGTGTAACATACACGGTACATCGTACTCCGTGGACCCATATCATAGTCTGGGGGTGCCTGCCGTAGGTCTTATCCACCCCAATACTATGTCAATAACCAACCCATGTCTCAAAGTATGCGTGCGAGCATCTCAACTCTCTGTGACACACAGTCTACAGGAGGCTTCCGCACGACTATATGCATGTCAACTCACGTCTAGTACGAGCGAAGCTCCAGCACCACGCTATGCATATCATGATATCTAAAATCTAGTGCGAGCGAAGCTCTAGCACGATTTTGTGCACACATAAATTTCTCGTACGAGCAATGCTCCAATACGGCTTTTTATGAGAATAAATCAGTAAACTTGAGTGCGAGTAAGACTCTAGCACTCTTTTTACTCGTGTAAATATGATAGGTGGCTCATTTTTAATAAAACATCTTTTAAAATCATAACCGGTACAAACCAGTATCCTTTCGTAAAATTCACGAATTCAATAGCCAACCTATGTGCATATTTGCTTAAATCAAAGCAATATAATCATATAAAGCATTAAAAACATGAAATCATGCAATTTATCTGCCTTACTACCCTCTTTGTAAATTTTACTCTCAGGGGCAAAATCATCATTTTTCCTTATTTACCTATGCCCCGATTTTTACAAAATTATTATTTTGTTTCTAGATAGTTTAAGAAATTCTAGACCTTGTAAATCCCCTCAAAAATACGTATAGGTATCTCTATATACCAAAAAAATTCTCTTACCTCGATTCGCGCGCAGACTTAACCTGCCTCGATGATACCGAATCTCTCAGCCCAAATGCGCGCCAACCAAAGGTACGTAACTGCATATAACCATACAGTTGAGGTCAATTCAATTATCTTGATCAGTATATCGCATTTTCTGACCAACTTTAAGGTATTGGGCCCTATTTACCTTATTTGGTCTCGGCCCGTTTCAGCCCTTTTTATATTTATTAATTCTCTTCTTTGGGTATACCAGGCTTATGCAGCTTTCTAATAATTATCGGGCTTCTATCCAAATTCATTGGATAGCCCGTATACCATTTACGGCAATTTATTACAACTTCGAATTAATATTCCTTTCTATGCGAAATTAATCCATAATTCCGTAAAATAATTAAAAACTCGGTATTTAAAGAGCTCATATTGCCGAAATTAAACTGTACTTACCCGATACGATGCGGGTAAAAAATCAGAGCTCAATCGGCTCTCGTTCGGTCTCTGTCGTAAAGCTGCACAATTAGGTAAATCCGGATTATTTTCCATTAAAATAATATTAAATTAAATTTCTGAAATTTACCCGTAGGTTAATTTCGACCCTCGGTCAGCTTACCCGAACCTCGAGTCGTCCCCGGTAAATTTCTTTCCTTTTTTCCCCTTTTTCCTTTCTTTTCCTTTCTTTTCTTTCCTCTTTCCTTCCTTTTCCCTTCTTTTCCTTCCCTTTCCTTTCGGCCAAACGGTGCCGTTTTACTACCACTTGCCGTCGCCGGCGTTTCCGACAGTCTCACCGGCCAAGACCGATCTCAAAAGAACCGGCTTCTTCCCCTGAGTGCGTCGGTAGCCTCTATTTCGGCCCAGTCGCGGTGGTTCACCGAAAATCAGCCCGTTTCTCTCTCGGTTTTCCTTTGCTCCAATCGGCTTGCTCCGGCCACCTGACGGCGTGATTCCGGTGCCCACGTGCTCGCCGGTCTCCCCTCTTCCTCCTGTAGCTTCGTCGGAGGCTGTCGGTCGCCGGTGCTCCCTCGGTGGTTTTCGGTCTTCATCACGATTTTTTGGTTCTCGGTTTCGGGTTTATCCCGATTCTCTCTTTTCTTTTCTTTTTTTTTTAGATTCTTTTTTTTTGTTTTATTATTGTTATTATTATTTAACATTTGTTTTATTATTAAAATATTCATTAAAATAGTCTAAAAAATCTAAAAATATCTACAATATTATTATTTATTCCAAATAAATAAATTTAGTTTAATTTAATTTCTTTATTATATTTTTAATCATTTTTCCAGTATAATTTCTCCGTATTTTCGGGATATTGTCCCGAGTGACTTTTCGGTATTTCTAAAAATTTTGGATCTTGATCAATTGGATTCGAAATTGTATAATTCCTCATTATTGATCAAGATATCCTAAATCCTTATTTTTAATTAAATTTTTCTTATCGAATTTGTCTCGAATTTCGATCTTTTGACCGTTTTACCCCTACACTTGTTCGGGATTAATTCAGTCAAACTTTCCTTCACGAACACTCATTCATTTTATGATTTGAATCCTTATTTTCAGTCCGAATCCCATTCCTTTAAATTTGTGAACATTTTTCTACCTCATAAAATTTACGATTTAATTTCGGGTCTTACATGAGTCCTCGTTATATTGGACCCTTAGAGATACTTGATCGAGTGGGAGATAAGGCCTATAGGTTGGCAATGCCACCAGATTTGTCAGGCGTGCATAACGTTATTTCGATGCTTCGGAAGTATCATCCGGATCTGGCACATGTGATAGTTATGAGCCTTTGGAGCTCCACGAGGACATGTCATATGTTGAAAGATTGATTTGGATACTGGATATGAAGGAGAAGGTCTTGAGATCGAAGACTATCAGATTAGTGAAGGTTCTCTGATAGCAAGCACCCCCATCTGTTTGATGACTGACTTGGTTCTAATTTGGAGGACCAAATTTTCTTAGTTGGGGAGGATTGTCAGACTCATATTTTTATGTAGCTTATTCCTTATGATTTATACATGTACAGACATGTATTGAGTTATTTAAATCATAAGAAGAGTATTTACTAGATTTAAGTGTTAGTGAAATGCTTTAACACTTAAAAGCTACAAAAAGGCCTAATGTGAGCTATGAGGGCTACATTTTAAACCGAATGGATCTAAATCATTCTGACTGAAGAGAACAACTTATGATGTGAAAATATAGAAAGTTAGAATAAATGCCAAAAAAGGGGCAAAAAAGGGGCAAAACAGACCTTTTAAGCCATTCGAGGTGTTTTAGGTATATTCACTTCCCGAAAATGGCCGAAACATAAAGATGAGAGTGTAAAACATAAGATATGACACTTTCAAAATTTTGATAAAAAGTCAACTTGATCAATGATTAAGGAAAAAGTCAACAATAGTTAAGAAAAGTGGACTTTTACCATAGTTGACTAACAATGGTCAAAAATCAACCTAAGTATGGAGAAAATTTTGAGAAAAACTAATTTTAGCTAGAATACAAGATATTCATCCTCCAAAGTAAGGAAAATTTATTTGGATGAATTTTGGATTTAATTTCATGGTTAAAAACGCAATGGGCCAAAGTTGGAAATTTTAAAGCCCATTAGGTATCATAAGTGTGGGCCGAATTTGGGAAGCCTAATGGGCCAAATTTTTGGGCCAATTTGTGGGCCCAATATTGAGACAATTGAAGGCCCAATAGGTAGTAAAAATTTTAACCCGAAAGCCCATTAAGAAGCCTAATTAAAAAGCCCATTAGTATAAGTTAAAAGCCATTAATGAAAGGTAACAAAGTCTAAAATGATAACCATTACCTAAACTTTTTGGAATTCAATTAAGGTGGCTGGATTTTAGCTTAATGACTAAGTAATGGACTTATAAATACCAGCCAACACATAATCATCTTCATCCTTTCATTTTCGGCAAAGTGAAGAAACCATAACCAAAAAGTTTTCTAAGCTTTCTCTCACTAGAAATCACTAGGAAAAATGCATATTTGGAACTTGTAATTTTCATGGAAGTTGTTCCAAATTGAGAGGAGAGTGACATATGTTGGAATTGGCTATCAAGGAGCCATAGTGTGCAAACCGTGAGGCTTCAAAGTTTCGGCTAAGTGTGAACACAAATACTAGGTATAATTTCAAGCTTTCCACTTCATATATGTTAATCTATGAGTAATATAGAGTTGATTGGTATATGTTTTATGGAGTGAAACACATGAAAACACTATGAACATGTGATGGCCGAAGTTGGTATATGAGTTTTGATAAATACCCATGTGATTTTAAGACATGTATAGGTTGATATGCATGTATTCATGATTATGACATGGTTAGTTATAATCAATTTGTTCATATGGATGGTTGTATGATATGGCACATAAGGTATTTGATAAAATGCCAACATGAACTATAGGAAAGGCTTAAGACATGCCAACCAAGTGTTTGTGAAAATGCCTAAGTGATTTGGCTAAACAAATGGACATGGACGGTATGCCATCGTGTGACCGACGACATGGGATGTTCTCGGCCATGACATGTGGTCGAGAGGTCCAATGGGCCAAGCCAAATTATTTTAGGTCCAATGTAATTTAATGGGTCTCAGATAAGCCTAATAAGAGTTGGTGGGCCCCACAAGCCTAATAAGCCCAACGAAAATGAATAGTAAAATGGAAATAGGCTTAAGGCATATTTAGGCCCATTAAGGTTTATTAAAGCCCATTAAGGGAAATAGACTATATTTAATGTGAAATACAATAGGAAAAATATAATTAACCTAATAAATGGTTATATGCAGGTCCAGAGATTATTGGAGGAGCAAATCGGATTGCTGGATGGAGCAGCGTTGAGAAAGTAAAATTTCTCGAGTGATTGCAAGTAAGGGACTTTTGTGAGTAGTTAGAGATACCTGCACATATTTTCATCTGCTTTTGCATTCACTTAAAAACTCTGAGGGTCAGAGAAAGTGAATAATAATAATAGCGACCTGATAGTGGCATATTACAATTTTACCCCTAGTTAGTCAAAAAGTCAACTTTTGTGAAAAGTTGTAAAAAACATGGAAACCACCATTTTGAGTGTTTTACTGCTGTTTAGTAGAAGAATAAATAGATGGGCTAATGTTTTTAAGGTTGATGTGAATTAAGCACACTTTATAGTGCTGATTTTGATGTTTTGAAAATCATCCCTTTTTAAAGAGCCATCTATCGAATTATGCGAGAATAAATCGTGCTAGAGCACAGATCGCACTTGATTTCATATATTTTCCACATATATTAGTGTTGGATTGTGATTCGCACTAGATTTCCATGACTTGCATGATAGAGTGCTGGAGTTATTATTCGTACTCAGTTTTATATGATATGCATGATAGAGTGCTGGAGTTATTACTTGCACTCAGTTTTATATGATATATGCATGAGAGAGTGCTGGAGCGATTAGGCCATACTTGAATTTTACATGAGATGCATGACAGAGTGCTAAAGCGTTGCTCGTACTCGATTCTTCATGATTTATACATGACATAGTACTGGAGCTATTGCTCGTACTTGATTTGATGAGTTTTGTGCATAGCATGGTACTGGAGCTATTGCTCGTACCTGATTTGAAACATGAACTATGCATTGACCCAGTGCTGGAGGTTTACTCACACTAGAGTTTGAGTTTGTGATGTGAAACAGTGTTTGAGCAAAGTGTCGACTATGAGTTACGCTCAAAGGAGCGCACTGTATTTTATGTGATATATAAGACATGTTGAAAAACCGTGCTTGATTTCCTCGTGTAGACTGAGTGTCACACTATGAGAGGTTCGCATGTGGATTTCAAGACGTGGTATGATATTCCATGGTTTGAGGGCTAAGACCTATGGCAGGCACCCCGACTGTGATGTAGGGTCCACGGAGTATGTTGTACTGTGCGAGTGGCATGGAGTACATTGTACTGTGTGGTGTTGTGGAGTTGAGGAGTTGATAGCTGGTGGTTGTGATGGACTGACCCCCCTCCCGTTGCAGCAGTGATTGCCCCGCACACCGAGTATCGTGTTGCCTGGGATCACCATTATAGGATATGGCCATAGTCCAGGATATTATTGTATTTCACCACAGAGTCGCACATGATATATCTCTTAAGTGATTTATTTATAATATGGATAGACCTGAGGGATGGGTTGGAATCTGATTTAGTGTTGTGAATGATGTAAATGTCATATTTACTATGATTTAAATATACATGGCATGATTTATCTAAAGGCATTTTGATATTATAAAGATGTATTATTTTGCACTACATGCCTACATTTGAGAAAGAAAGCATGATTTCTGTACATGGGATTTAATCTGTACAAGTATATATATATATATATATATTTAAAGACATGCTTTTAAAATAAGTTAAGGAAATGATGTTTTCGAGGCATAGCATTATTTTGAGTAGATAGTGTAGATGTCTACTTGCTTACCTGATGTCCTTACTGAGCACGTTGTTTGCTGACCCCCTTTCTTTACATCTCTCCATAGAGCATCAGCAGTAGAGTGAGTGTGCTTGAGGGATAATATTCCTGTTGTCCGTGCTATTTCTTATCGATCGACAGGTATACATATTTTGTACGGTTATGTATCTAAACATAGAAAAAGCATAGTGATGTATACGATATATATTATGGGGAATGTATTTGTATCAAATTTTATATGAGCTCACATGTATTACAAAAGAAATTACAATCAATAGATAATGTATTGACTTGTATGTATGAAAGTGGATGATGGATATGGTAAGCGAGGATTCCAACATCGAATCACAGCCCGACCATTTATGATGAGAAAGGTTCTAACATCGAATCACAGCCCGACCATTTATGATGAGAAAGGTAAGTTAAAATGCGAAAAATTTGTAGTGGCTTTATTAAGTCTGGAGGGGTCTTGACAGTGTGATACGATCTGAAGGTATTGCCCATAAGTGCACGAGTCGTACAAGTAATAATGGGATTTGAGTCTCGGATTATCGTCCCACAGAGAAGTTATTAGCCTAATTAACTACCGGTTAATCTTACCCTAAGTATATTCTAGCAAATTATGAATTTTAAGGGAGTGATCTACATGGCTAACAACACAGAAAATAATAAAAACTATAAAATAAAGAAAATAAAATCGAGCTAAAATTACTTACGAAGCTCAGAGTAATTAAAAACAACAACCTACAAAAGAAAATTAAAACAGTTAAAACTAATTAACGCAATTAAAATAGAATGCAAATATGAAAATAAGAAATAAAGTTAAACGAAAATTTAAACAAACTTAAAATAAAAATGCATGTAATTAAACTAATAAAAATTGCAAATTAAACTGACCTAAAATCTAATAAAAATGAAGACTAAATTAAAAATGCATGAAACACATTTCTAAAATATTAACTCTAAACTAATCCTAACTATATCTAATTACTAACTTAACAATAGAATCTAACTAATGCATGTAACAAATTTAATCTAAATTAATTCTAAATATAACTCATAAAAGACTAAACTAAAATTAAGTCCTAAAACATATAATATAAAATTAACTACAAACTAAATTAAAACTGACAATTAAATTAACAAACAAACACTATAACGAACCTATTTAACAATCAACCTACTTAACAACTAATGTAAGGAATGTACATACTAATAAAAATGCATTAAAATATAAAATGGCTAAATTGAATTATAGCCAAACATGGCCTTAAGCTTAATTGGAAACCATGCTGGTCTCGAATTGCACTGCTACTGTGCACGTCTTCTTTACATTTACTTTCGGTCTGTCCAGGCAAGTCCATCTCCTGCTCTGCAACATCTACCAACTCTGCCTTGGTTCCGTGTGCAGCATCCTTCTGCAACAACCCAGCACAACACGCCACCTGCTGCTTCAAGCTTCATTTTCTGGCCAGGCCTACTCTCGGTTCATGCTCAGCTCTCATCCTCGATTCTGTCATGCACACAATACAGCCCCTGCACGTCTCCAACTGCTTCAAGTTTTCATTCATCAACAAGACAAGCAACTGCGGTTTGATCCAGATTTCTGCCCATGCCGCTAGCAGTAACTTGCTCCAGCTTCCTCAGTTCGACAGCAGCCCACACACGTCCTACTCCTGCATTACTGGCACCAGTGCCATGGACCTGCCACCATTCTCCTTCTGCCTTCAGTACTGTTGGAGCGAAACCTGGTATCACCACCTCCTGCAACTGGACTGCTGTTACCTCATTTCTTACCTGGCTAACACTTGTGTCAGCAACAACTGCTTACTGGTCATTGCAACAGCTCATACTCTAGTCCACAACGCAGCCTTGGTCATTGCATCTTGCCGAACAACACATCAATTCTTTTCCTGCTAGGCTCAGCCAAGCAGACCAGAAAACATTGTTAGAATACAAGTTACAGTAGTAAATGAAGAACAAAAGAAAACTTAAAATAATTGAAACTATAAACTAAACTAAATAAAGAAGATGAACAGTAAATAAATCACAAAAACAGAGGCAAACAGAGATTGAATGTGGCTCTCGGTTATGGCTACTTGGTTGCTGTCCAGCTACCTGTTGAACACACTCTCTCGGTTCTGAATGCAAACATCTCCAAGCAAGTAGAAACTAAGAAGAAAATGTTGAACACTAACACTGAACACTAAATCATAAATCAAGAAAGATTATAAAACGTGAAAACAGTCGGCTCCAGGGGTCACGATTTAGTTGCTAAAGAAAGAACAACTTTTTCCCACATCATCCACTAGTCATGTTCCTACTATCTACCAACAACTGCACCGCCTGTAGATGGCAAGAATGAAGTAGCTTGAATTGATCAAATGAAATAAAGCAGTAGAACCACACTAAGCCGAGAGCTCTAAAAAAATTAAAGGTTTGTCAAATAAAAACATAAGCAATTTTTTTTATGGAAATCGAGAGCTACACTAGGAGATATAAGCTATGTAATGGACTGAAAAACAGGAGTAATCACTTATGAAAACCCCGAGAAGATAAAATGATGTTGATTGCCATGAAATAGAATTCTAAGACTAGAAAATGAAGAACATAACAATGGAATGAACAGTAAAAAAATAAGGAAGATGGCTAACAAAAATAATTTAACAATAGAGCAACGGGAAAGCTTGAAAAAAATAAAATGCCAACTTAAAATTACCCTACAACTATTCTACCCTAACTTACATAGTTTTTCAATTGCCATCCTTTCCTATTTATACACACACTTAGGGGTACAATTGTAATTTTTCCATCTTAGATTAGTTGGCATTGTTTGGCTACTTATCTTCACACCATTAGCTCCTTGAAAAAAATATTTCCATGTCATTTGTCTTCTTGTCCAATTAGATGTGCTAGGTGGCATGGCTCGTGTTGTCCCCGTGGTTCAATCTCGATTTTAGCCCAATTTCAGTTTTAAAATTCATCCGAATTTGATTTATTTGCAAACATGAAAATTTTAATTAAATAAAGGGGATAATTAACAAAATAAATTGGGGATTTAAATAATTAATTAGAAAATTAAGCATAAATATTTCTATTTTCATAGAATTATCAGCATGGAAGCGGGTAGTTATTCTTAATGGTCGCCTTACTGAACAACTTGTAGTCAATACACAGTCAAAGGCTCCCATCCTTCTTTACAAACAGAATTGATGCTCCCTAAGGCGATACACTTGGTCTGAAGAACCCCTTATCCAACAACTCCTGTAACTGCTTCTTCAGTTACTCCAATTCAATCGGAGCCATTCTGTACAGTCGTTTGGATATCGGCTCTGCACTTGGTGTCAAATCTATACAAAACTTCATTTCCTTATTTGAGGGTAACCCTAGTAAATCATCCGAAAAGACATCTGGAAATTCCCTAACCACTGGGATATCTCACAATTCCAGGCATGCCTTATCCGCCTCAACCACGTACGCAATATAACCTTTCAAAATATCAATTATCAAATCAGTACAGAAATTCACATATTTCACTTACAACCACAGCTGCTTTCATTATTTTTCAAGGGGATTTTACATTACATTTCTTGGGGAAACTTACGGTGACACTATCTACCCCCGAAAATGTTATCGTCTTAGAAAAACAATCTACTACAACATGGTTTGCAACCAACCAATCCATTCTAAGGATTACATCAAAGTCTCTCATATACATTAAAATAAGGTAGGCTGACATTTCCCATTCCCCTACTTTCAACTTACAATCTCTAAATACATACTCTACTAGCTGACTATTGTTCATGGGAGTGCTTATGATGGAGGTCCACTTACTCGTGATGCCAACGATCCATGGGTCATCTAAGGAGGATTCATGGGTCATCCAAGGTCCCCCAGTCATATATATTTGTTTGGAAGCCCAAACGACATGATTCTTGGTTTAGTAATAAGTTGGGTTAAGTGTTTAAATAGCCCACATTTGAGTCTTATTGCGTTTTAGACCAATTATACTATGTAAGTAGGCTTAGGCGTGAATTTAGGCTTTAGTTTTATTTTCTATTTGGTGTTAATTACAGCCCACTGGTTTAAGGGCTTAAGTGCTAGATATTATTATAAATACCTTGTAAACACTCTTGAATAAAAGAGAACAGATCAAATTGAATTTTTAGAAATTTGAGTGTGCCTCTTTCTAGGGTTCCCTCTCAACTAGGCTTATCAAGGTCTCTTTCCTTGTGGCGACTCCCTCTTCACCAACCACCATTGTTATACCTTAGGTTCTCGAATTTTATATTCGTAGGGTCGAGATCCAATACCTTTGGTTCAAGTCTCTTTAGACTTCGGGTCTAGGTTGTTATTCTATTTTCCATTCAAAGTCTACTATCATTATTTTCGCCCACCTTGCATTTTTAGCTGCTTCAATTCCCAATCCACGCATTCCCTTGATCATCCTAAATCATCCTCTTGTACACGCATATCAGCTTATCAGTATCCTCTTACTTAACAGGGTAAGCTTCACATACTTAAACAATTTACATGCAAATGCAGGTGATACAAATGAATGTGTGGCACCAAGATCTATCAAAACATAAGCTTCAAGATCAAAGATTAAGATGGTACCTTTCACCACATTTGACGACTGATCTACAGCATCCTGGTCGAAGGCGTGTATTCGTCCTCTACTAACTACCTGCTTCCCCTTCTCTTCCGCTGTCGTTCTCCGTTTGGGAGTAGGAGTATTAGCTGGAGCTCTCTTCGGTACCTTACCCTTCTGTGGGGCACCCTTAGTCATCTTTGGGCAATTTCAGATTACATGCCCTGGCTTCCCACATCGAAAACATACTACAGGGGATCCATAACATGGCCATGTTCCATGGTACCTACTTGTCATGACCTCCCATCCCGTGACCTACCAAAATCACCACATCTGATTTTTCACATTTTACTTACCTCTCATTCTGTCATAAGTCAACACCAACAGTTGAGCCATAATTCGATATTAGTCACCTCAACCACATTCATTCCATAATATACATACATATCATTACAATTATCTATTATAAGTACTCTTTTCTTAAATTTAATTCATATACATTATACAAAATTTGTACATATACATCCTCGACCGTACATTCATTTACATAACTGTGCTGTTACATTGTTCAGTACAAAACGTTTCAAATGTGTATACCTCTTGTAAAATGGATATGCAGTGGATTAAGGAATACCAGTCCTCAGCCATGCTCGACTATTGTGAATGCTCTGGAGAGAGGAGAAATAAAAAAGGGGTGAACTCATAGCTCAGTAAGGAAATCAGGCAAGCAATTAGATAACCACACCATCTACAAAGTATAATGCTCATGCCTGAAAGTCATTTCCTTATCAATTCATATCAAAAGCATGTATCTTGCTTGAAACTTTTATGCAATATATACATATAGATATAAATCATCAGTTACAAACTGAAATCATGCTGGTTTAATAAACATCAGGACTGATGCAAAATATTGTATTTCTCATGTAATTTTATACAAATCACATTTATCATGTCATTCAATTAAATCAAATAATATGGTATATCATCATGTTCTAAAATATGGAAATCTTGGACTCACCCATCCCTTGGGTTACCTTTTATCACACACAAATTCACATGCTCAGATTTTAAAATCATGCGATAAGTCATTCAAAATAACTCAATTTGCACGAAAGGAGATAGACGAGTACATGTTCCGACATTATGATCATAACTCATTTTTCATGGTCCCAAGCTCCACAGTACTCTGTGTGCGGGGTCTCACGATTGCTGTAACAAGAAGTTGGTCAAATCCTCTACCGTCAACTCACAACTCACTCACATCGTGTACTCACGATACAACGTACTTCATGTGACATACACGGTGCAAAGTACTCCATGGACCCAATCTCAAGGTCGGGATGCTTGCCATAAGTCTTAGTCCTCATACCTTGGATATACCTCATAGTCAGGTGCTTGCCATAAGTCTTAGTGATGGAGGTCCATTTGCTCGTGATGCCAAGGATCCATGGGTCATCAAAGGAGGTCCCCTAGCCATCTATATTTGTTTGGAAGCCCAAACAACATGAGTCTTGGTTTAGTAATAAGTTGGGTTAAGTGTTTAAATAGCCCACATTTGAGTCTTATTGCGTTTTAGACCAATTATCCTATGTAACTAGGCTTAGGCGTGAATTTAGGCTGTAGTCTTATTTTCTGTTTGTTGTTAATTCCAGCTTACTTGTTTAAGGGCTTAAGTGCTAGATATTATTATAAATACCTTGCAAACCCTCTTGAATAAAATAGAACTGATTAGATTGAATTTTAAAAAATTTGAGTATGCCTCTTTCTAGGGTTACCTCTCAACTAGGCTTATCAAGGTCTTCTTCCTTGTGGAACCTCCCTCTTTCACCAACCACCATTGTTATACCTTAAGTTCTCAAATTTTATATTCGTAGGGTCGAGGTCCAATACCTTTGGTTCAAGTCTCTTTAGACTTCAGGTTTACGTTGTTATTCTGTTTTCTAGTCAAAGTCTACTATCATTATTTTCGCCTAACTTACATTTTTAGCTGCTTCAATTCCCAATCCACATGTTTCCTTAATCGTCCTAAATCATCCTTTTGTACGTGCATACTAGTTTGGCATCAGAGCAAGGTTTCAATTTTCTGGTTGTACATCTTCCTCTTCATCTCTAACACTAAGTCAGTGTAAAAAAAAAAATTCTACACTTTGTTGTAGTGTTTGAGAAGGACTTTACACTTAGTTGTTATGTTTGAGTTGGACTCTACAATTAGTTGTTGTGTTTGAGTTGGACTTCTAAATTTTTGTTTCAAGTCAGTCTCTTAACTACACTAAAACTCTTCCTCACTACCCTAGCCACAAATCAGATTAGTCTTTGTTAAAAAAAAAAGAAAAAGAAAGAAAGAAAAAGAAAGAAGAAAAAAAAAAGAAAAGAAGAAAAAAAAGAAAAAAAGAAAAAAAGAAAAAAAAAGAAAAAGAAAGAAAAAAAATTGTGTACTGTTCAAACACTGATCATAGAAAAATTCTATTAAGTTACGGGACACACAAGTACCCATTTTAAAGAAAACGACGAAATAAAACGAACCCATGCATTTATTCCATGGGCTCCACCCTCTCTTGGCCAAATTCCATCATTTTCCTATAGTTTTAGGCTTTTTTTTGTTTTTCTGGTGATTATTTCTTTGAGATTCTTGTTGTGTCACTTTAGCCGTACCTTTCTAAAGTAAAAAAACAAAAAAAAAAGGAAGAGAAAATACTTAGTGAATTGGTTGATCTTTCAAGGTTGAATCTTTGACTGAGTCTCTAGTACGATTGTGAACCTATAAAGTTGAGGTAGACTAAGGGAAAAAGGCATGAGCGTGTAAAAAACTTTAGTAGAGAAAAGTCGAATTACTTGAGTGAAACACGAGTGTGAGTGCCCTATCTTGAGTGAATTGAGTGTAAACACGTGAGGTTATCACTTGTGAGGTTCTTTATTTTATGTTATCACTAACGTTTCTTGCAAGTTAAAGATGGCTTCTGAAGGTGATAAATGAGACTTTAAAAAAATTGAGTTCATGCTCCAGGCAATGCAACAGTAGTTCCAATGGATGGACATGAAATTCATTGACATTCATGATAAGTTGGACCGATATGAAGCTCAATTTGTAAGGATCCAACAAGATGATTCTTCCTGTCTGAAAAGTAAGATTGTTACCAATAAAGAGTATGATGATAATGTTTTAGGTATGATTTGGTAGGAGAGACTAAGGCAAATAGACATCATAGAAGGCATCATGAGTATAGAGATAGAGATCAAGTTGATAGAGCCCCTAACAGAGGCAAAGAGAAGATGGACGGAAACCTTAGCATCATAAAATTGAAGATTCCTCCTTTTCAAGGCAAGAATGATCTCGAGGCATATCTAGAGTGGGAAAGGAAGATTGACATGGTATTTGATTGCTACCACTACTCTGAGGTAAAGAAGCTTAAACTTGCTGCAGTAGAGTTCACAGAATATGTTGGTATGGCGGGATCTGCTAGTCTCCAGTAGAAGAAGATGTGGTGATCCTCTAGTGTCTACATAGGATGAGATGAAGCGCATCATGAGGAAAAGATTTTTACCTAACCATTATTGCAGAGAGCTGTACCAGAAGCTCTAAGGTCTCACCTAGGGTTTAAAAATTGTTGACGATTACTACAAGGAGATGGAGATAATCATGATCCGAGCCAATATCCAGAAGGATGCAGAAGCTACTATGGCTCATTTTCTCCAAGGTTTGAATCGTGAGATTGCCAATGTTGTAGAGTTGTAACACTACATGGATTTAGAGGAGATACTGCATGTAGCCATCAAAGTGGAAAGGCAACTCAATACGAAAGGTGCATCCTATTTCGAAATCTAACACCTTTCATAGGGATGATAAGCCTGTGTTTAAGCCTAAGTAAGAAAGTTTTGTTAAGCCCAAGTTTGAGGACCCTCTAAAGCCCAAGAGTGAGCCTGCCCAAGCATCCCAGAGTAAAAAACGTGATAATAAGTGTTTTAAGTGCTTAGGTCATGGACATGTTGCCTCTCAGTGTCCTAACCGTAGAGTGATGCTCATGCTTGAGAATGGAGATATTGAGAGTGAAGGTTCTGATGTTGGTATTGAGGATAAGATACATCCGTTAGAAGATGCTGAAGAAGAAGAAGATATTGAGTTTGCTGCTTGTGGTAAAGCACTTGTTGCCAAACGTGCTCTTAATACTCATATGAAGATTGAGGATGAGGTACAGTATGAGAACATCTTCCATACGAGATGCCATATTAGTGACAAGGTATGCTCTGTGATCATTGATGGTGGGAGCTGTACTAATGTTGCTAGCACATACCTTGTTCATAAGCTAAAGTTGCCCACTACCAAGCATCACCGCCCATATAAGTTACAGGGGATTAATGACTGTGGTGAAGTGAACGTGGTAAAGTAAGTCTTGGTTCCTTTTCGTATTGGGAGGTATCAAGATAAAGTGATGTGTGACGTGGTACCCATGTAAGCTAGCCACCTGTTGCTGGGTAGACCGTGGCAGTATGATCGAAGAATCATCCATGACGGTTACACTAACCGCTACTCCTTTGTAATGGATGGCAAGAAGATCACTCTTACTCCCCTTAGCCCTAGGGAGATTTATGAGGATCAATTAGGACTGAATGAGCAACATGACGAACAAAGGAAGCTAGCTAAAGAAAAGAAGGGAAGCAAGGAAAGCAAAATAGTGAGCTACCATGCTAACCCCCGAGATGTGAAGACTGCATTTATTGCTAAGTCTCATATCCTTTTGCTCTTATTAAAGACTCTTGTTTTATTGATACTGAACTCTATGATACTTTGCCTACTGATATTGTCTAATTATTGCAGGACTTCAAGGATTTATTCCCTGAGGAGATCCCAAATGGACTACCACCAATTTGTGGGATCAAGCACTAAATTGACCTTGTCCCCGGAGCTACCATACCTAATCGCCCAGCCTATAAAAGTAATCCAGAGGAGGCGGAGGAGCTTCAAAGGCAAGTTGAGGAGCTCATGAGGAAAGGTTACATGAGAGAGAGCATGAGTCCATGCACTGTGCCCGTATTGCATGTTCCTAAAAAGGATGGGACATGGAGGATGTGCGTTAACTGTCGAGCCATCAACAAAATCACTGTAAAGTATCATTATCCTATTCCTAGGCTAGATGACATGCTCGATGAGCTACATGGTGCATGCATATTTTCTAAAATTAATTTAAAGAGTGGATATCACTAAATTCGTATATGCTAAGTATTGTCCTGAGAAGATGGAGACTACCCCATAGAAGTGCAAGGAACTTAAGTGAGCTCTAGTTGAGATGGCTACCCTAAGGAGAAGGGCCACAATTGAAGAGAAGGGGAAATAAGCAGTGGGTGTAGTAAGGGAAGAGTGCACGCGTTGGACCAGGACACTGCAGACGCATCGACGGATGTGATTAAAGGGTTCATTGCCTATGTGGTCGATATAGATGAGGCACACCCGAAATTGAGGGACATACCTATAATTGTGGATTACCCTAATGTCTTTCCGGATGAATTACCAAGACTACCATTTGAAAGGAAAATGGAATTTTGCATAGAGTTAGTGCCTGGTACCGAGCTGATATCGAAACCACCATGTAGAATGGCTTCGATTGAGTTAGAAGAGCTGAAGAAATAGCTACAAGAGTTGCTGGAGAAGGGGTTTATTAGACCAAGTGTCTCACCTTAGGGAACACCGGTTCTATTTGTAAGGAAGAAGGATGAAAGCCTCCAACTGTGTATAGACTACCGGTTGTTGAATAAGGCCACCATTAAGAACAAGTACCCCCTTCCACGTATAGATGATTTGCTGGATCAGCTCTAAGGAGCCCAAGTATTTTCTAAGATAGATCTGTGATTAGGGTACCATCAGTTGAGGATCAGGAGTGCAAAAGTACCCAAGACAACATTTCATACCCATTTTGGCCACTACGAGTTTATGGTGATGCCATTTGGATTGACTAATGCCCCCACAACATTTACTGTACTGATGAATGATATATTCAAGCCATACCTAGATAAGTTTGTGATTGTGTTCATTGATGACATATTGGTATATTCCAAGTCTAGGGAAAATCACGAGGAGCACTTAAAGATAGTTCTGTAGAACCTCCGAGAGGAAGAGTTATATGCCAAACTCAGCAAGTGTAACTTTTGGTTAGAGCAGATCTTATTTCTGGGCCATGTTATGTCGAAGGATGGGGTATCGGTGGATCCATCCAAGATAGAGGCAGTTGTACAGTGGGAACAGCCCAAGACAGTTACTCAGATCAGAAGTTTTATGGGATTGGAAAGATATTTTCAAGATTTAAAGAGGGTTTCTCCAGACTAGCTGCTCCATTGACACGCCTCACGCGTAAGGATGTTAAGTTTGTATGGGATGAGACATGTGAGAGGAGTTTTGAGGAGCTTAAGCGTTGATTGACCACTGCTCCAGTTCTCACCATTCCTACCAACTCAGTAGAATTCTTGGTGTATACGGATGCATCACACTAGGGATTGGATTGTGTACTTATGCAGGATGGGAAGGTAATTGCCAAAGGATCTAGATAATTGAAAGATCACGAGAGGAACTACTCGACCGATGATTTGGAGTTGGCGGTCGTGGTATTTGCTTTGAAAAAATGGCGCCACTATCTCTATGGTGAGAAATTTCAGGTGTTCACTGATCATAAGAGCCTTAAGTATCTATTCTCACAGATAGAGCTGAATATGAGACAGATGAGATGGGTCAAACTTTTAAAGGACTATGATTGTGAAATCATGTACCACCCGAGTAAGGCAAATGTAGTTACCGATGCTTTGAGAAGGAAGAACCTTGGGTTGGTGTCTTATATGATGGTACAGGAACATGAATTATTAGAACAATTTGTAGACCTCAGTTTGGATGTAACCCCACCTAGATCTGAGAGACTTGAGATCATTGCTAGTTTGAGACTGGAGCCAGAATTGAATGGCCGTATTCGGTAAGCCTAGCAAAGTGATCGACGATGCATCGATTGGTTTAGGCAGATACAGATTGGTGTGGGTACTGATATTGAGCTGAGTGATGATGGGACATTGAGGTTCAGAGGCAGAGTATGTGTTCCTGAGGATCCTGAGATTAGGAGGTTAATTTTATCAAAGGCTCATTTATCGACGTATACGATACATCTGGGAAGTACCAAGATGTATTAAAACCTTCAGAAGGTTTATTGGTGGTCTGGAATGAAAAGAGACATTGTTGAATATGTTGCTAAGTGTCTCATTTGTCAACAAGTGAAGGTAGAGCATCAGAAGCCTATAGGATTATTGCAGCCTCTACTGATACCGACTTGGAAGTGGGAACATGTCACCATGGATTTTGTGATGGGGTTACCGAGGACCCACAGAGGTCATGATGCCATATGGGTTATTATGGACCTGTTGACTAAGTCCGCCCATTTCTTGGCTATGAGAGCTACCGATACACTGACTCAGTTGGTGAACCTGTATATTCGAGAGAAAGTACGGCTATATGGTGTTCCAGTGAGCATTGTTTCTGATAGGGATGCCCGCTTCACTTCCCATTTCTGGGAACATTTTCAGGAAGCGTTGGGGACCCGACTGAGTTTTAGCATCGCTTTTCATCCTCAGACAGATGGGCAGTCAAAGAGGACTATACAGATCCTCGAGGATATGTTGAGAGCGTATGTGTTGGAGTTTGCAGGCTCCTCGGATGACCACCTATAGTTAGCCTAGTTCGGCTATAATAATAGCTATCATATGAGTATCGGGATGGCACCCTATGAGGCACTGTATAGATGCAGATGTCGATCCTCCATTAGATGGGAAGAGGTTGGTGATAAATAGATTTTTGCTCTGGACTTAGTGCAGCTGGCATCTGAGGACGTCCAATTGATATGTGAGAGATTATGATAGCTCAGAGCTGGCAAAAGAGTTATGCTGACAAGAGACAGAGACCACTAGAGTTTGATGTGGGCGAGTCGGTATTTCTGAGGGTTTCACCTTCGAAGGGTATTATAAGATTTAGTAAGAACGGCAAGCTAAGCCCTAGATATATTGGGCCCTTTGAGATTTTAGAGAGAGTGGGAGATAAGCCGTATAGGTTGGCATTGCCACCGGACTTGGCAAATGTTTACAATGTCTTCCACGTCTCTATGCTTCGGAAGTATCACCCGGACCCGGTACTGGTGATAAGATATGAGCCACTGGAGCTTAATGAGAGTATGACATATGTCGGGAAGCCGATTCAGATATTGGATAGAAAAGAGAAAGTGCTATGGAATAAGACAATTCCCTTGGTGAAAGTTCTTTAGCAACATCACACGACGGAAGAGGCCACATGGGAATTGGAGAACTTGATATGGGAGAAGTACCCCCAACTTTTTGAAGAGTGACTTGGTTCTAATTTGGAGGACCAAATTCCTTGAAGGAGAGGAGAATGTGAGACCCTGTATATGTATAGTTGTAACGTGTGTAATTAGATTAATGAATGCTAATGGACTTGAAATGTAAAGTGTAATTAATTTAAGTCCATGGATCCAATGTACATATGTGTAATATGATTTGTAAGGTACATACAAGTTTCACTGTGCATGAATATGAAGAAATGAGTTCTTATAAGTGATGAATGTGATTGGGACTCAAAATAAGTAGTGTGGTAAATGGAAGGAGGTTGCATGAATATAAATGCTTCCATTTGGTTTTATATAGTATACCTTTGGATATACAAGGAATGCACACAAGTTTCAATGTGTATAAGGTATAAATGGATGCCATTTTCAAGTCAAAAAGGTGGATAGATGAGAAAATAACTATAGCAGCAGATTAAGGATGTTTTGGTGTAAGTTGCAGTCAGAAAACTATAGAAAATTTAGAAAATATGAAGGCTAGATCGATCTAATAGGATGAGAGATCGATCTGGAAGAGTCAGAATGCTCTTATTTGGGCAATGGAATAGAGCAGATCGATCTCCAATGGGGCCAGATCGATCTCCTAAACATTCTGTAATGAAAAGATCGATCCTTAAGCATACAGATCGATCTCCTTAGCTCTCTGTTTGGGAGTAGATCGATCTCAAGCTTCGACAGATCGATCTCATGCTTAAAATGGAGTAAAAAGAGGGATTTAAGGGGACCAGATCGATCTCCTCCTAGTGCAGATCGATCTCCTCAAGCTATTTCTGTAAAAGGAGCGCTGAAATCTGAAAATTTTGGGAAAACAACATCACCATTCCATTTTTCACCTAAAACCTAAGTTTATCTCTCTAAAATCAGCCATTTCCAATAAGAATTGAGGGAAGGCCATTAGACCCTAAGTTGTTCATCTTGAGGAAGAGAACAACATAGTTGGAACCCAAAATCCCGTTGTTGCTATTGAAGGAGCTAAGGGCATTGTCGTTTGGAGCAAGAAGAGAAATCAGATTTGGTAAGCTTCTAATACTCTAGCCTAAGTACATTGTGTATTTAATTGATTTTGGAGTTGATTGGCATGTATATGGATGATAGAAATCATCTAGAAAGCAATGGAACACATATAACCTAGAAAATGGAATGAGTCTAGAGTGAGAAAGTGTGATTGAGTATGTTGATGATTTATGGATTATGATAAGCTGTTATAGAAGTAATATGAATGATGTGGAGTGGTTAAATGAAGCCACATTGTGAATTTGGATGAGTTGGTGATTTGAGGGAATTGCTAAGTTGTCAATTGAGTAATATGGATGATTTGTAATGGGTAAATGAAACTACATTGTGTGTTGAGTGGAATTAGGAAAATGAGCACATGTAGTGTTGATGGAAAAGCCATAGTGAGGAAATAGATAGTCCTAAAGGAACACTATGAGCTTAATATCGGCTTAATACAGATTCATTATGAATAAATAGGCCTAAAGGAATCCATAGACTCGAGATATGAATAGAGAAATGAAATGGGGCCTTATATGATATGATAGAAGCTATAGAGTGAATTGACAATAGCAAAACCCAAAGGTTGCGTGTAATAGATTGAAATAATGCGAAATATGAATTTGTGCAGTTTCAGAGAGTCGTTGGAGATGCAACCGAACTACGCACATGTAAGCAGCTTTAAGAAAGTGGAATCACACGTCGGGATTCTAGGTAAGGGAATTTTGTGAGTATATAAAGGTAGCTGCTCCTATTTTGTGGGTATATAGGGTTTTGTAAATTTGTATAATGGTTTGGAAAAGTGGTTGAGGATGTATGTGAACAATTATGAGTACGTATATGATTTGGTTTATATGGATGTATAAAAAGGGATAGTAAGGCTAATAATTGCATAAATCACGTGTTTTGAATGTTATCACAAAACACAATGCTTTGATTTGAGCAAATAAAAGGATAGGCTGGCTAGTACTTGAATGATGTTGTGAAATAGTCCATGTGAGGCGCTAAACATGTTTTGAGATGTTTTGAATGTATGTGAGCTGTCTATCGTGTGTATGTGATTTAATTCACGTTGGAGCCTCACTCGCGCTAGATTTCGATGTTTTCATTTGTATGAAACGTTCTGGAGCTTAGCTCACACATTGATTTGGAAACTATGATGATGTTTATAAACTGTACTGGAGCTTCTACTCGTACGTGGATTTCGAGTGGTTTTTCTTATGCGTGTAATTGTACTAGAGCTATGCTCGTATGTGGTTTCTTTATGATAGAATGCATGAGTCATGCTAGAGCTTTGCTCGCACAAGTTTGCAAATCATAATACATATGAGGTCGTGAAAGTTGGTAAGATCCTCAAGCCCTACATCCTTAAGCCAATATCCTTAAGCCCGAGGAGGCGGGAAGGCTCTGTTAGGCGGGGAGGCTCTGTTCAGTGGGGAGGCTCTCTTATGGTAAGATCCTTAAGCACTACATCTTGAAGCTAACATCCTTAAGCCCGAGGAGGCAGGGAGGCTCAGTTAGGCGGGGAGGCTCTCTTACGGAAGGATCCTTAAGCCAACATCCTTAAGCCCTAGAGGGGCGGGGAGGCTCTGATCGGCAGGGAGGCTCTCCTACATGGGTACAGAAGGATTGATAAGTTGCATATTATACATATTAATTGTCATATTTTCCCATGAATTAAATTATTTTATATGCTTAATTTTTTTATTTGACTTATATTTTCTATTTTGTTTTGTAAATGAAGGAAAATGGACAAAATGGATTAAAAGCTGCAAATTCTGCTCAAGTCACAAAATCAGAAGAAATCTTGGAATTCAAGTCAAGATCTATCACTTGTAGCTAAAGTTGACTGAATCAATCTAAAGATGGCAAGTGGAAGATTTTAATTATTAAGGAAGATATATACAAAATCTGTCTTTGGCAAAAGGTGGAAAAAAGGAAAGAAGTTTAATTGTAATCAAACTCAATCAGAGAACTTTCCTTTGGAGACAGATTCTGGAGTTAGGATATTTAGTATTTATAGACTAAGAGTGGAAGAGGTTGGGGATCATTCTGAATCTTGAATCTTCATGCAATTTTATATTTTTCTTTAGTGTTTTTCTCTGAACTTATGGCTTGCTAATTTTTTAGTCTAGCCAAAGGATAATTAAAGTTTGGGTTCTTTAAGAATTGTGAGATCTAATTAGTTTTATATTGTTCTTTTATATTTTTATTATTTATGTCTTCTGTTCTTATTTAAATTATTGTTTTGATTGATTGTGCAAAAAGGGCCCTTTGTTCAATTGTCAGGATAATATATCGCCAATTAGAAACCTGAATCCGTAATTGTTTAGGCATTCTAATATAAGTGGTAAATAACATAATTGATTTCAGATAGGATTTCAATTCTCTGTTAAGAAGATATATAATCTAGCTTAAATGAACCTACATGTGTGTTTGCTGGTTAGAATTGGTAGTCTCTCTAGTTTTCAATGCTGTTGGTAAATTAAATCTTAAGATCGTATCTAAGGTTGTTTAACTGACAAGAGAAATAATTAGAGATCGTATCCTAATTATCGAAGAAGTAAGGAGGGATAGGTTGTTAGGTCGTACCAATAACCATAACCAATTTGGTAAAGATTAAAAGAATTTATTTTTGCATCAATGATCAATTCCCTGAACCCATTCTAAGATTAATCCTTTGGTTAGATGTTCTCATTATATTGATTTTCTATAAATTTTTATATAGCGATTTTACTTGCCTAGATTTTAATTTAATTTTTATTTTCATTTTCCCAAAATCCCCATTTTACTTTTTAATTATTTCGCAGAAAGATAAATCTAGCCAATCTCTTGGGAAACGACCTTACTCATTTATACTACAGTTTAAATTTATTTTGAGTAGGAATTATTATTGTTGGTCTCGACAACCACCAATTTTTGGCGCCGTTGCCGGGGATTGGTTTTTAATTAGATTTATTTTGATGCCCCGTTCTTTTCGTGCAGGTGAATTAATCCGGTACGACCCTGAGATTAAAAAGACAGCTAAGAGGAATAGGAAGGAAACTAAAATTCAAAAGGCACAAGAAGGTACATCTTCATCCCCTGAACTGAATTTGTCACTTGATTTGACCAATTCATCTAGTGATTCTGAGATTGAAGAAATAATGGCTGAAGAAGAGCAAACTTTAAGACAGTTGGCTGCACAACCTGTAAATCAACAACCCCTCTGCATTCATTATCCAACTCTGCAAGCAGATTTTGAATTAAGATTGGGTTTAATCCATTTGCTTCCTAAATTCCATAGTCTTGAGAATGAAGATCCTCATAAGCACTTGAAGGAATTTCATGTGGTATGTTCAAGCCTGAAACCACAAGGAGTTACCGAAGAGCAAATTAAAATGCGAGCTTTTCCGTTCTCACTAGCTGATAGAGCAAAAGATTGGTTGTTCTATTTACCTCCTGGTTCTATAACCACGTGGACTGAAATAGTGAGATTGTTCCTTGACAAATTTTTCCCTGCTTCAAGAGTCGCTAGCATTAGAAGAGAGATATGTGGAATCAAGCAGAAAGATATTGAGACTCTTCACGAATACTGGGAGAGATTTAAGCAACTTTGTGCAAGTTGTCCTCAACATGGGATTTCCGAACAACTCTTAATTCAATATTTTTATGAAGGATTGTTACCCATGGAAAGAAGGATGATGGACACAGCCAGTGGAGGTGGATAGTGAACAAAACTCCTAGAGAGGCTAGAGATTTGATTTCCACCATGGTTACTAATTCCCAACAGTTTGGATTCAGACAAGATATACCTCACAGAAGAGTAAATAAGGTAAATACACATTCTCTTGAAAATCAAATAGCTAATTTAACATCTGTTGTTCAATAATTGACTATAGGAATGGGAAACGTACAACAAGTTAAAGCCTGTGGAATTTGTGTTGCTACTGGACACCCAACCGACATGTGCCCCACACTCCAAGATGAACCTTATGAGCACGCAAATGCAGTTGGAGGATTTCCAGGTCCACCACAAAGGAATCACGATCCATATTCGAACACTTATAACCCAGGGTGGAGAAATCATCCCAACTTTAGCTATGGAGCAAGGCCTCATTTTCAGAATTCTCAATATAGTCAGCCTGCTCCACAACAACAACATCATCGGCCATCCTCAAGTTCAGGTACGTCCCTTGAAGAAATTGTTAAATCACTTGCAATTAATACACAACAATTTCAACAGGAAACAAGGACAAGTATCAAGAAGCTGGAAGATCAAATGAGTCAGCTAGCCACTTCTCTCAAGGAAAATTGCCCTCACAAACAGTCATCAATCCCAAACAGAATGTTAGTGCAATGACCTTAAGGAGTGGAATCGAGGTAGGGGAGTCTAGCAAGACAACCCAAAAGCACATCCCAAAAGAAGCTGAACAGGAAGTTATTGCATCCCAACCACAGTTGGATCGCCCTAAGGAACCTAACAGCACGCAACAAAAAGTTTTGACACCAATTCCTCCTTTTCCTTTCAGATCATCCAAATCTAAGAAGGAGGAGAAGGAAAAAGAAATTTTTGACATCTTTCGCAAGATTGAGGTAAATATTCCTTTACTTGATGTAATTAAACAGGTACCTCGATATGCCAAATTTCTCAAGGAGTTGTGCATCAACAAAGGAAACTAAAAGGTAATGAATTTGTTAGCATGGGTGAGAATGTTTCAGCTGTCCTTCAGAAAAAGTTACCTCCTAAATGCAAGGATTCAGGTATGTTTACTATCCCTTGTAAGGTAGGTAATCTTAAAATTGAAAGAGCAATGTTAGATCTAGGAGCTTCAATTAATGTCATGCCTCTGTCTATTTATAAATCTTTGAATGTTGGACCATTAAAAGAGACTGGTGTGATTATTCAGCTTGTTGATAGATCTAACGTTTACCCTGAAGGTGTTCTAGAGGATGTTTTGATGCAAGTAAATGGATTGATCTTTCCTGCTGATTTTTATGTGCTTGATATGGAGGATGATGATTTATCTAGATCTTTAATTTTGCTAGGAATGCCCTTCTTAAAAACATCTAGGACTAAAATTGATGTGCATGATGGTACACTCACAATGGAATTTGATGATGAAATCATTAAGTTTAATATTAATCATGCATATGAAAGCTCTGTCATTTACAAGGAAGAGATAAAGGCTTTCCATGATCATATGGTTTCTAAGAAAAAATTTTATGTTGGTCAGAAAGTTATACTATCTCATTCTAAATTAAAAATATTTCCTAGTAAATTTCGTTCTAGATGGTTAGGCCCTTATGTTGTTACTAACGTGTTTCCTCATGGTAAAATTGAAATTCAAAGTTTGGATACAGGTCAAATCTCTAAAGTTAAGGGTCATCGTTTAAAGCCTTTTTATGAAGGTTTACAAGTGCATGAAGTTGAACAAATTGGGTTGGAATGTCCAACATATAAATGAGCATGATCATGTCTAGCGAAAGACTTTAAAGAAAGGCGCTTTTTGGGAGGCAACCCAAAATTTCTCTTTATTTTTTGATTCACAATTTTTTTTTCTTAATTTTTATTGTTTTATTAGTATTGATAAGATTTATATTTGTTTTGTTAAAAAAAAAAAACCAGAAGTGGTGTCTGTATAAGGCGTGCCCATGCCTTATGACTAAACCTCTTCTACCAAAAAATAATAATAATAAACAACAAAAATGCAGAAGAGCATTGTGGATAGGGCGTGCCCACGCCCTATCAACAAAATACTTCTGTCATCAGACTTTTATTGTTCAAAAAAAAAAAAGAGAAAAAAAAACACATATGTATTTATATTTATATTTTTTTCTTTTCTTTATTTAATTATTATTATTATTTTTTTCTCTCTTCTTTCCCCTCCCGACAGCATCTTCACCAGCACTGACCGACGGTAGTAGATCCGGTAGCAGCTCTTCACGCCCCAACAGTAGCAACCGATTCCACTCCCACCCAACTCCCAGATTCCACTCCCAGCAACGTTCTACAGGCAGCAACCAGCCGCAGCAATACCGGAACCGAGCAACGAACTGAGTCCACCTACCGGTGGCAGTTCCTGAACAGCTCCCAGCTAACCCGAAACCTTGGTTCCGTCGAGCTTTAAGTCTGATCGGGCTCAACTACAGACCTCTCCCTTTCTTCTCCCGACAACAGCAGTATCATCTCCGTCAGCATTCCAGTTTCCAACAGATCCTGAAAGCTTCCACCATCGACAGCATCGAAAATATCAATCTGAGACCCCCATCCCAGCACTCCATCGTCGGTCATCATGCCTATCTTCACCGATAGCCTCACCCTTCAGCAGCAACAGACCGCTAGTCCCTTCCCGAGTCGCGCGAGACCCCTCCACTGACAATTGCCATATCTGATTTTTTTATTTTATTTTATTTTTTTATATTTTTCAGATAATAATATTAATAATAATAATAAAAAAACTGTGAAAAAAAAACACAAAAAAAAATTGTTGAAGTGTTTGCTTTACTTAATTGACTAGTTTCAACTTTACCATTTTTATCATTAATGTTATCTGATTTGGTGTAGTTATTTTTACTCAGAGATTAACAATAGCACGGGGTGAAGAAATTTTCAATGACTAGTAGTAGAAATCAAAAAGCTTCTTCCGCTCGTGAGCGTGCTCGGATTGGCAAAGTCGTGAAAATCAATGCAATACTTTACGATGCTCAATCTTTTTCAGGGAAGTTTCTTAATTCCCTTAATTTTTTTAAAGTTAGTGAGCAATTATTTTGATACATTGGGGACAATGTATAGTCTAGGTGTGGGGGAGAGTATTTAATTATGACTCTGAAAATTTAATTGTGACTCTGATGTTTGTTTTTTTTCCTTTCATTCTTGATTAATTTTCATGAAAATTTTTGCAAATCCATAAAAATTTTGTTCCAAAAGGTACACTAGTTATTGTTTGTAATTTCTTTGAATTCTAGATTTTTTCGATGCTTATCCCACGAAAGAAAAAAAAATTGATTTACAAAGTTTTGAATTCTTATTAATACACTATGATTAGTTGCTTTTAATTCATTAGATGAACAAGTATATAGGATCTAGCACATATAACCCTTTTCGGTGAGATTTGAGCCTACGAGCATTCATTACATCATGCTCTATTTTCTTTGTTTGTGTGATTGTCATGCATAGTTGATTATTCTAGAACTTGCTCGGTCATACATGTCTCAATCAACCCCTTTGATGAATAAAATGCAATGAATCAAATAAGGGCATTAAGGCTAAACCATTTTTCTTGACATTAGACCATATCTTTTCTAGCCTACCCTTATTATTATTAACCCCTAGAAAAATCACTTTGAGCCTGACCTTTTCTTTGGATTAAACCACATTACAAGCCATGATAAACCCTTTTGTTGATTTTCCCTCTTTTTGAACCTTGAATTGAAAAATCATATAGACTTATGCACATGAAACTTTAAAATATTTTTGGGAAGATTGCCACATGTTGAAAATTTAGTATTCCAAGTTATTACTTTCATTGAGTTCCTCTCTTTCAAAAAAAAGAAAGAAATATATAGAAGAAAGAAAAATGAAAAGAAAAATGAAAAAAAAGATGAATATATTAAAAAAAAAAGGAAAGAGAAGTGTATATTTATTGCTTGGAAGTTAGTTCTGAAAATTATGTGATTAAAGCAATCTTTTGAAATAATTGAGTTGAGTTTTATGTGAAAAAGTTTTATATGATTTTTTTCAATTTCTTTAACCTAAAAATCCTTTTATCATACCTTACCTAAGCCCCATTACAACCCTTTTTAGACCCTTAGATTTTTGCATCTTAATTCATTCATTGGTGGAAGAGATATGATGAATTTGCAAGCCTATGGTAAGAAATCTTCTATGCAGTGACTTGAGAGTTCATTGAAATATACCCTAAACACTTAGAGTGTGATGAGTGAAATCCAATTGCGAGGGTGTTGGATCCTATGTACTTTATGAATTTAATTGAGTCATTAAGGTGCTATTCATGTGTGTTATGAGAATTCACTTTAAAAACTTGTGTTTTAATTATTAAAATGAATGTGTTTTGGATAAGCATAAGAAGAATATGAAGGAATGATGAGAGGAGATTATGAATTTAGACTATTGTATGCTTGAGGACAAGCAATGTTTAGGTGTGGGGGAATTTGATAAGTTGCATATTATTCATATTAATTGTCATATTTTCCCATGAATTAAATTATTTTATATGCTTAATTTTTGGATTTGACTTATATTTTCTATTTTGTTTTGTAAATGAAGGAAAATGGACAAAATGGATTAAAAGCTGCAAATTCTGCTCAAGTCACAAAATCAGAAGAAATCTTGGAATTCAAGTCGAGATCTATCACTTGTAGCTGAAGTTGACTGAATCAATCTAAAGATGGCAATTGGAAGATTTTAATTATTAAGGAAGATATATACAAAATCTATCTTTGGCAAAAGGTGGAAAAAAGGAAAGAAGTTTAATTGTAATCAAACTCAATCAGAGAACTTTCCTTTGGAGACAGATTCTGGAGTTAGGATATTTAGTATTTATAGACTAAGAGTGGAAGAGGCTGGGGATCATTCTGAATCTTGAATCTTCATACAATTTTATATTTTTCTTTAGTGTTTTTCTCTGAACTTATGGCTTGCTAATTTTTTAGTCTAGCCAAAGGATAATTAAAGTTTGGGTTCTTTAAGAATTGTGAGATCTAATTAGTTTTATATTGTTCTTTTATATTTTTATAATTTATATGTCTTCTGTTCTTATTTAAATTATTGTTTTGATTGATTGTGCAAAAAGGGCCCTTTGTTCAATTGTTAGGATAATATATCGCCAATTAAAAACCTGAATCTGTAATTGTTTAGGCATTCTAATATAAGTGGTAAATAACATAATTGATTTCAGAAAGGATTTCAATTCTCTGTTAAGAAGATATATAATCTAGCTTAAATGAACCTACATGTGTGTTTGTTGGTTAGAATTGGTAGTCTCTCTAGTTTTCAATGCTGTTGGTAAATTAAATCTTAAGATCGTATCTAAGGTTGTTTAACTGACAAGAGAAATAATTAGAGATCGTATCCTGATTATCGAAGAAGTAAGGAGGGATAGGTTGTTAGGTCGTACCAATAACCATAACCAATTTGGTAAAGATTAAAAGAATTTATTTTTGCATCAATGATCAATTCCCTGAACCCATTCTAAGATTATTCCTTTGGTTAGATGTTCTCATTATATTGATTTTCTATAAATATTTTATATAGCGATTTTACTTGCCTAGATTTTAATTTAATTTTTATTTTCATTTTCCCAAAATCCCCATTTTACTTTTTAATTATTTCGCAGAAAGATAAATCTAGCCAATCTCTTGGGAAACGACCTTACTCATTTATACTACAGTTTAAATTTATTTTGAGTAGGAATTATTATTGTTGGTCTCGACAACCACCAAGGATCCTTAAGCCAACATCCTTAAGCCCTGAAGGGGCGGGGAGGCTCTGTTCGGTACGGAGGCTCTCCTACATGGATATGGAAAATTCTTTGTATGGGGTAGATAAGACCTAGGAATGGCCCCCCAATCACGATATGAGTCTGTGGAGTACGCTGTACCATGTATATCACATGGAGTACGATGTACCGCGTGATGGTTATGTGATGAGAAAGTCTGGCGAGGGATAATCCACCTTCGTGCCAGCACAATACCCCGCACACCTGGATGCGTGTGGTCTGGGTTGATTTATGATGTAGTGGGTCCACATAGTCACTTGGGATATAGTGACCTAGTCTTTTTATTACATATGTGTGATTGTGATTGTCCAAGGTAGACCCAAGGGAGGGGTCGAGCCTTATGGGATTTGATTTGTGAAATGGTAATGATGTTTGTGATTGAGAAAATGGTTTGTGATGGGATTGTATGTGTTTGAGAAAGAGCTTTGTGATGTGATTTAAAAAGGAGGTTTCTTAAATGAATTGCCTTTTTTATGAGTTTAATGAGAATGAGCTTGAAATGTTTTCAAATGTTGATATTCCATGTTTTATATGCCAATTTTACATGATTTTGGATACATGATATATATGTATACTCATATGGCATAGTTTCATTCCTCATGCTCCTATTATAAATGATTTATGCATAACACTATCAGCATGTAGATAGAGTAGTTATCTACCATGCTTGCATTATTGCCTTACTGAGCGTGTGGATGCTCATCCCTCTCTATTTTCCCTCTCTACAGAGCGTACATAGTGACCCATAGGGGAAATAAAAAGGGGGTGAGCTCACAGCTCAGTAAGGAAATTAGGTAAGCAAGTAGATAACCACACTATCTACAAAGTCTAATGCTCATGCATGGAAATCATTTCCTTATCAATTCATATCTAAAGCATGCATCTTGCTTGAAACTTTTATGCAATATATAGATATAAATCATCAGTTATAAACTGAAATGATGCTGGTTTAATAAACCTCAGCAGTTTATGCAAAATATTGCATTTTTCATGTAATTCATACAAATCACATTTATCATGCCATTCAATTAAATCAAATATTATGACATATCATCATGTTTTAAAACATGGAAATTAGGGACTCATCCATCCCTCGGGTTACTCTTTATCACACACAAATTCACATGTTCAGATTTTAAAACCATGTGATAAGTCATTCAAAAAATCTCAATTTGCACGAAAGGAGATTGACGACTGCATGTTCCTAGATTATGATCATAACTCATTTTTCGTGGTCCCAGACTAAACAATACTCAGTGTGCGGGGTCTCACAATTGTTGTAATGGGAGGTGGCTCAAATCCTCTACCGTCAACTCACAACTCATTCACATCGTGTAGTCATGGTACAACGTACTCCATGTGATATACACGGTACAAAGTACTCCATGGATCCAATCTCAAGGTCGGGATGCTTGCCATAAGTCTTAGTCCTCATACCTTGGATATACCTCATAGTCGGGTGCTTGCCATAAGTCTTAGCCCTTATACTATGGGTTTTATTTTTGATAGCCCTCGGCCATATCTCAAATATGCATGTGCGAGCATACACAAGTGCGACACGCAGTCAGCACAGGCTCCCAACATGGTTATTTCGTGTTCTCTTTTAAAATTGGTACGTGCAAGTAAACTCCCAGCATGACCATACACAAGTGACATAAATCTAGTGCAAACAATGCTCCCAACACTATGTCATGTAAAAATTTAAGTATAAGCAATGCTCTCAATACTCTATAATGCATCAATCAATGAAAATTGAGTACGAGCTATGCTCCCAGTACTCTATCATGTAAAACTGAGTATGAGCAATGCTCCCAATACTCTATAATGCATCAATCAATAAAACTGAGTACGAGCTATGCTCCCAGCACTCTATCATGCATAAATCGCATTTAAAATTTAGTATGAGAATATACTCAAGTACTATGTGATGCATATCTCATAAAATATAGTGCGAGTATTCTCTAGTACTAATGGTTTACACACAAACTCGATAGATGACTTATTTAAATTGATTTTCACTCAATCAAATCAAATCGGCACTCAAATGTGCTGTTTTCGCATATACATGTAAGACTGCAATTTTCTTATACCGAATGTTTCGTTTGCTTATGTTATGTCAGAATTTAATTTACAAATCGGAGATTCGAATTTAATTAGGACATAAAACATATTAAGTTAGGATAGTTATTTGGGTTCATGCCACTTAGTATGATAACTTTAATGTATTTTAGTTTAGGAAATGTAGGGAAATGTGAGACATTGGCATAATAGGTAAGCATAAATGATAAATCTGAAAATTAAAAATCCAATATAAATAAAATACAATAATGATAAATTGTATAGGGTGAACATAATTTAAATGGATAATGTATGTGCATGAATATGTTCATGAAATTCAACTTATTTAGTAGAAATATATTCATGTGACCATATTAGGATAGATTAAGGTAATCCACCATTAGTCATTAAGTCAAATATACATGAATGTAGAAATAAATTGAATTTATGCAAGTAATCTAGGTAGTGTACCGAAATTAATAGGAAATTAAGCTAAATTCAGTTAAAAAATTAATAAAATTTACTTGGATAATTAATTTGTGATAAGTTTAAATAATCTAACTAAGTTGAATTATGAAGCAAATAAATTTAATAATGTAATATGATAAATCTTAAATATTAAAGCTAGTAACATTATGATAAGAACCATGTTTATGTATATTTGCAAAATTGGAGAAAATGTAGATATAAAACCATCAAAACACACAAATTATGTTCTGCATGTTGAAACTGAGAGCTCCATGAGAAGGAAGAGTGTTTAGATGGTTCGGCTAGATGAAGAACACACCAAATTTAGGTTGAAACGTGTAGGAGCTTAGGAATTCACAAGGAATTTCAAGAATTTCAGAAAGCAAAATTGGGGATTTCTAGCTAGGGGTTCGACAATGAGCAATTGAGGTACGAATTATGTACTTTCTGGTAATTGATGATTGATTACTGTTATATTAGTGTAGAAATAGTGTTAATTTTAATCAATTTCAGAATTTGGTAAATGCATGAGGATTAGGGATCTTCGCTAAGTGAATTGGGGATTTCTGAAATTTAGAAAATTAAGAACTTATGGGTAATTAAAATGTAACCTGCATGTGTGAATGTAGTGAAGAAATTGATGAATTATAACTATTGGAAGAAAATTTTAACATGGCCATTAGGATAGGTATTCGGCCATGAAGAGAAATGCAGAAGAAAATTGCTACATGTGAAGGTTAAATTAAATTACACAATATGAAATTATGGTAAAACAAATGTAGATTTCCATGAATTAAAATTTAACAAGAAATTGAATGTATGGGGGCATAGGCTCGGCTGTAGCAAGAAAATAATAAAAACAGATTTTTTACATGCATGTAAACTTATATACAATCTAAAATTCTGAAATTTCAAAGTGTAAATGTCTAATTTAAAATGTAGAAATTAGGTGTTGGATAGTTTAGGAATCATGTAAATTGAGGAAAATCAGAATTGAGGGCTAGACTTGAATAATTAGGTAGATTTGTAAACCTAAGGAGAAATTAACAATATCAATGGTTAATTAAAATGAATGGTTGGAAATTTAGGATGAATTAGGTAGATTTGAAATGCTTGGGAGAATAATGCACTATTTTTATAAGTAATATTAAGCAAGTGCTGAAATTGATGAAGAATGGTAAAAAAAAAAAAAAAAGTGCTCGGCTAAGGTAGGAAATCTAAGGAATTTCATGGATGTATTCGGTTAGAGGGAGTTAGATTACAAATTATCATGAAATCAGTATATACATCTAATACATGTAGTGAATGAGAATAAAAATTCAAAAATTAAATCCCCCTTGGCTGAAATTATAAGAAATTACTAGTTGATAAATAACAATGTTGAACAAATGTTGAAATAATTAGATAAGTATAGAAGGTTAAGTTCGGTTTTTTTAGAAGTTTAGGAATGAATTTACTTACTGGAATTTAAAGGCTAAGTTAGCCAATTGGTGTATAAACAACATAGTTCCATAATGTTAAAACCAGAATTTAGCTAAGGAATAAGGATGACATATGAGAGTTTCGGTTACTAAGAATGTGGGAATATTGGTTGTTAGAAATTTTAGAATTTAAAAAAAAAAATTAGGTGAGGAAAATATATAATTATAGCATTGTATAAATTTAATGTGAAGTTAGGATGATGCTTAAGGCATTCAGCCACTTTGATAGGATCAGAAATAGCTAACTAGTGGATTATAATAATTAGGCCACTTTCACGCCCCAGAAAGGCGGAAAATAGGGCTAATTTAAAACTTTTTATTCATTAATTCACAATTAAGAGTGCATTCCTGTGCAGTGTCATACATCATCACCTATATTATACCTCAGGATCTCGTCATTGAATAGTATATATTATATCATATACATTACTTGATCTCAAGTTAATTAATCCTAATACATCCCATACAATGTTATACATCAAGTGTCTGCAATTATGATAATTGTCTGGGTACATGAAAAGATAAAAGATACCTCAAAATACAATATATATGGCCTGGAGCTCAAGTCCTCCACTAGCCACTACTCCGTACGTCGCAGGAAAACCCTTTTCACTTGAAGAAATCTGGGGGGAAAGAAAACAGGGTGAGCTTCTAAATCGCTCAGTAAAGGGGGTAAGGGACTCATTTCATAAACCAAAATGCACATCGCAAAATATTTATTTGTATGTGAAACTCATTAATCTCATTTGAAAACCATAGCATGAAAGTACTCAAAACGACATTCTCATGACTCAAATCATGTGAAAACATGAAGTAAAAAGGCTCAGTCTAGAGCAATAACAAAGCATGTGAAAATAATGCGATAAACGCTTTCTCAATTAACGTGATAAAATCACTGTAATAATAATGCACGTGGCACAGCCACTAAACACACGTGGCATAGCCACTGATTTAAATTCACACGTGGCATAGCCACTAAACACACGTGGCATAGCCACTAAGTTAAATTTACACGTGGCACAGCCAGAGGATAGGGTTTCACGTGGCAACGGCCACCAATTAGGGTTCTCACGTGGCAACGGCCACCAAATAGGGTTTCTCACGTGGCAACGGCCGCCAAATAGGGTTTCTCACGTGGCAACGGCCACCAAATGGGGTTTCTCACGTGGCAACGGCCACCAAGTATACGTGGCATAGCCACAGAATGGGTTATTCTCATGTTACCAGAACGGAGAAAAATCGGGCTTACATGCTACCAGAGTAATGCACGGTGTGTACTCAAAACTACACACCTAAGTCTTAATCACATAACACTAGTTTGCCTTCACGTAGAACTCATAGTGGTTTTTCTCTCATAAAACTCATTTGAAAACCATTTTGTACTCAACATAAAACATATTGAAACCGAGTCCCAACCGGCAAAACACACACATTTCTCAAATCTCAATATTGCCTTAACGTAGAGCCCAGTTATAAACTCATGAAAACATTGGGCTCCAACCGGCTATAAAAAACGTGTGCAATTGTATCACAACACAACACTCAACATGCTTGTTTTATAAATCACAATTCATGCTATAATAGTTCGTAAATCACATACACAAATGGTTTAGTTTCCCTTACCTCTTTGCACCTCGTATAGTGCAATCGTTTCCCCCGTATCACGGACTAGCTTCGCATTCCACTCTGGAACTCCCGAGCTGTCCAAACGATGTTAAAACATCAATATTCAACTATCACATCAACCTCAATTCTCAAAATCGAGCATAATTGCTCATAACTCCTCAAATTTCTCAATTCTCATAACTCCACCACAAACCACAATCTCGCTCACAACACCTCAACATTCTATATTTCCTATGCCACAATATCTATGCTAATACACCACATTGTCTAAATCTCCATTTATAGCTCCAAATTCCTAAATTACTAAATATCATCATCACTCCAACCACATTGTAATTTCATCAATCCCTAATCATTTCTCAACTATTTCAACATAATGACAACAACCATTATTATCAAAATCATCTCAAATATCAAGATCGAGGTTTAGAAGTTACCCAAAACTTGTGGAGAGCTTATCTCTTGCCTCGATTCGATCCGTCTTTCGATTTCCAAGTATGTTGTTCTCCCTTTGATGAGGAACAACTTTCCTTCTTGCCACAACTTCTGATTTGGACAGAAATGGGTGCTTTGGATGAGTGAGAAAGCTAGGTTTCGGTGAAAATGTGGGTTGGAAGAGAGAGAAAGTGAGATTGCAGGAGAAAAACAGGAGTTCCTTATATAGGCTGAGGGTAGGAGATCGATCTGGCTCTTGATGAGATCGATCTGCATTTGAATTTTTGGGACGATTTGGGGCAATCCTAGGAGATCGATCTGTCGAGGTGTGAGATCGATCTCTTTATGGCTTTATGAGATCGATCTGCTCCTTGAGGAGATCGATCTTCTCCCAAACAGAATCATTTGGAGATCGATCTCTTCCTCAGGAGATCGATATTCTCTAAAAAAGAATCATAAGGAGATCGATCCTCTTCCATTGGAGATCGATCTGCTCCTCAAATTCCTCATTCCTTGTCATTTTTAACTCACCAGATCGATCTCTCCTTCTCCCAGATCAATCTGTCCTCATAACTTCACACTTATTTTAAACACTTAACATATAAATCTCCAATTATCATTCCCCAATTCACTTAGCTCAATAAATTACACTTCAAGTTCATATTACATAATTCAAATATATCTAAAATTCTCAGATCTCACATCCTCCCCACCTTAAAAGAATTTGGTCCTCCAAATTCAACTCAACTAGTCAAATAGATGGGGGTATTTCTCCTTCATGAGATTCTCTAGTTCCCACGTTGCCTCTTCCATTGAGTGATGTTTCCACAAAACTTTCACTAATGGGATGCTCTTAGTTCTTAGTACCTTCTCTCTTCTATCGAGAATCTGGACGGGTTCCTCAGTGTAGCTCATATCCTTTTGAATGTCTATCTCGTCATACTCTATGACATGAGAAGGGTCCGGGTGGTACTTCCTCAACATAGACACATGAAAAACATTATGTATTCCAAACATCTGTGGGGATAATGCTAATCTGTAAGCTACCTCTCCCACTTTCTCAAGAATCTTGAATGGTCCTACGTATCGAGGACTCAATTTCCCTTTCTTCCCAAATCGCATGATACCCTTACTTGGTGATATTTTCAGAAATACTGCATCACCAACCTCAAACTCGAGTGGCCGTCTACGCACATCCGTATAGCTTTTCTGTCTACTTTGTGCAGCCCGTAACCTCTCACATATGAGTTTCACACTCTGTACGGCTTGCTCAACAAGCTTGGGAGCATTTATCTTTCTGTCACCGACTTCTTCCCAAGCTACAGGGGATCTACACCTCCTACCATATAGAGCCTCAAAAGGTGCCATTCCAATACTCGCATGATAGCTGTTATTTTATGCAAACTCTGCTAGGGGCAGGTGATCATCCCATGATCCCTTAAAATCCATCGTACACGCCCTCAACATATCCTCCAGGGTTTGAATAGTCCTCTCTGACAGACCATCTGTCTGAGGATGATAGGCGGTACTGAAACTCAATCGAGATCCTATGGACTCCTGAAACTGGGTCTAAAATCTGGAAGTAAACCGGGAATCTCTATCAGAAGTAATACTCACTGGAGCCCCATGTAATCTAGCTATCTCGCTGACATACAGCTCAGCTAAGGCATCCACAGTATCTGTGCTCTTGATGGCAAGGAAGTGGGCACTCTTGGTCAATCTATCCACAATGACCCATATCGCGTCACGACCTCTTCGGGTACTCGGTAAACCCATAATAAAGTCCATAGTGACATGCTCCCATTTCCATGTAGGTACGAGTAAGGGCTGTAGTAGTCTTCTGGGCTTCCGATGCTCAGCTTTCACTTGCTGGCATACTAAACACTTGGCCACATACTCTGCCACGTCTCGCTTCATACCACTCCACCAATACACCTTTCTTAAGTCTCGGTACATCTTAGTACTCCCTGGGTGCATGGTGTATCGTGAGCAGTGCGATTCTCTCAGTATTTGTCTCTTCAGGGTATCATCGTCCGGTACACAAATCCGTCCTCAGAATCTCAACAATCCATCCTCACTGACTGTGAGATCCGACTGCGAACTCTGTTCAGCTTGGCTAATCATATCTATCAATCTCTGATCACTGCGCTGCCCAGTTCTAATCTGATCCATGATCCTGGGCTCTATTCGCAAGCTAGCCACAAATCCAGTCTCTATCTCTTTAACTCTGATCCGAAGTTCGGCAAACTGCTCCAGTAAATCCCATTCCCTGACCATCATAGCAGATATCAAACTCTTCCTGCTCAGGGCATCAGCAACCACATTCGCCTTGCCCGGATGATATAGAATCTCGCAGTCATAATCCTTAAGGAGTTCCATCCATCTCCTCTGTCTCATGTTTAACTCTTTCTGATCAAAGAGGTATCTCAAACTCTTGTGATCAGTGAAGACCTGGAATCTTTCCCCATATAAGTAGTGTCGCCAGATCTTCAAAGCAAACACCACAGCGGCTAACTCCAAATCATGCGTGGGGTAATTCCGCTCATGGTCTTTCAGCTGTCGTGATCCATATGCGACCACTCTTTCGTGCTGCATAAGCACACACCCCAATCCTTGATGAGATGCATCACTATACACTGAAAATCCTCCTGATCCCTCAGGAATAGTTAACACAGGTGCCGCTGTCAACCTCCTCTTTAATTCCTGAAAACTGAGCTCACATTGATCAGTCCATATAAATGGAGTCTCTTTACGCGTGAGCTTAGTCAAAGGGGTGGTAATCCGGGAAAATCCTTCCACAAATCTTCTGTAATACCCTGCCAAACCAAGGAAGCTTCGCACCTCAGTAACTATCCTCGGTCTCTCCCAATTAAGCACAGCCTCCACCTTGCTTGGGTCCACTGTACTCCTTCCTCTGAGACTATATGACCAAGGAAAGCTATCCGATCCAACCAAAACTCACACTTACTAAGCTTTCCATATAATTGCTTATCTCGGAGTATCTGTAGTACTAACCACAAATGCTGTGCATGCTCCTCATACGACTGAGAGTATACCAGGATATCATCAATAAAGACTATCACAAATTTATCCAAATAGTCTCTGAACACCTCGTTCATCAATCTCATAAATGCTGCAGGGGCGTTCGTCAATCCAAAGGACATCACCAAAAATTCATAATGGCCATACCTCGTCCTGAAGGCCGTCTTTGGAATATCTTCTTCCTTGATCCTCAATTGGTGATAGCCCGATCTCAAATCAATCTTAGAAAAGACTGATGCCCCTCTCAGCTGATCAAGTAGATCATCAATCCTGGGCAATGGGTATTTATTCTTCACCGTGGCTTTATTCAACAACCGATAGTCTACGCATAATCTGAGACTACCATCCTTCTTCTTGACAAATAAACCGATGCTCCCCACTGTGAAACGCTGGGCCTAATGAACCCTTGATCCAATAACTCCTGTAGTTGTTTCTTCAATTCCTCAAGTTCCACTAATGCCATCCTGTAGGGAGGTTTAGAGATCGGCTGAGTATCTGGTACCAAATCAATGGTAAACTCCAGCTCTCTCTCTGGTGGTAAACCTGGTAACTTATCTGGGAAAACATCTAAAAATTCGCAAACCACAGGTATATCCTCAATCCTCGGATGTTCCCGCTCATCGTCTGAGATGAGTGTCTCATAACCTTCACATGAACAATCATATTTAATATTCTCCAAAATAATATTAAAATTCTCAAATTACTTACTAGAATTCCACATATTCATTTCCTCAATATCTCAATCGTACACTGTAAGGTTCAAGTAGGGAGAAAGTTACAATCTTAGTGTAGCAATCTAAGCTCACTCGATTGGCTGCCAACCAATCCATTCCCAAAATTACATCAAATCCATGTATATTCAACATGATTAGATCTGCTAACATCACTCTATCTCCCACCTTTATCTCACATCCTTTATAGATTAACTCAGTTCTCTGGGATTCACGCATAGGGGTATTTACATGTAGTATATATTCTAGAGGTTCAAACTTCAAGTTTAATCTACATGCAAAATGCTCAGAAATAAACGAATGCGTAGATCCTGAATCAATCAACACATGAGCCTTATGATTACAGATAGAGAGTGTACCTCTTATAGTTTCTGCAGAAGTGTCAGTAGTCTCCTTATCTAGGGCAAACACACGTCCCTAGGTAACAGGTCTCTTTCTTTTCTTTGCAGCAGTGGCCCGTCTCGGGGGATTCACTCTTTGAGGCTGTTGTTTAGTGGGCTCCAATGCATGTGGTTTTTGAGGTTGAAGGCAATCCTTCACCATGTGACCCATGTCTCCACATCTAAAACATCCATGGATCGACCCAGTACAACCTCCCTCATGCATTCGGCCATAATTTCTGTAAAACCTTGTCTCTGGCCTGACATCTTGAGGGGTCTCTCTAATGTTAGGGTACCCTCTGGGTCTCTCTAATCTGCCCTTCTGTACCTCAATCCTTCCTCTTCTGAAGGAACCTCTCCGAGCCTCTGTTTGGAAAATTGCTAGCCTCTTGCCCTTATCTCTATTCACCGCTCTGAGCTCATTCTGGGATAGTACCATTTCAATTCCTCTTTCAATCTCTTGTGCTCGTCTAAGAGCATCTCCAAACTCAGTAATACATAGCCCTATCAATCTATCTCTGATGATGGGCTTCAATCCATATACAAATTTCTCTGTGCGGAGCTCTTCATTCTTAAAGGTCTCTGGGTCATATCTCAATAGCGCTGTGAATTGGCTCTCATAGTCATCCACAGACATGTCACCTTGTACCAAACTCAAAAACTCGGCTTGTTTCTTTCTCTGGGCGGCTCGTGGTACATATTGGGTCCTAAAGGCTGTCTGAAACTCTTCCCAACCAATCACATCCTGGCGGGACATCAGAATACCCTGGGTAGTACCCCACCAATCTCGAGCTCCCCCCTTCAACATATAGATACTCATACTGACCCTCTCAGCATCGGTGCACCCCAGATAATCAAATATAATTCTCAACTCCGTCAGCCACTCCTCAGCCTCTGTAGGATCCTTCTTTCCCTTAAATACGGGCGAATTCATCTTCAGAAAATCCTTCAGTCCGACCATACTTCTATCATCAGGCTGAGTGACGGGAGGTATTGGGGGTATGGGAGGTCCTTGTGGTGGTGTAGGAGTAGTACCCGAGGCATTAACTCTAAAGTGTTGCGCGAATAACGCTGCCATCTGCTCAAAACCTTGCCTCACATCGGTCTCAATCCGATTAAATTAAGAGTTAGGACTCTCTGGTTGTGGGACAGGTGGCGGAGGGGACTTTGCCTGCCTCCTCGAACGACCTCGTCGTCCACTCATTCTCTATCTTAACTCGTCTCCTATGCGTACATATCAGAATTGATTGAAATCTCAATCCTCAATTTCAGTTCATGACCAGACTATTACAGACACTTGGGATGTATTCTATTTCACTTAACCGACACTGACAGTACTAGACACCCTAAGCTCTGATACCAAGAAAACTCTGTCACGCCCCGGAAACGCGAAAAATAGGGCTAATTTAAAATTTTTTATTCATTAATTCACAATTAAGAGTGCATTCCTGTGCAGTGTCATACATCATCACCTATATTATACCTCAGGATCTCGTCATTGAATAGTATATATTATATCATATACATTACTTGATCTCAAGTTAATTAATCCTAATACATCCCATACAATGTTATACATCAAGTGTCTGCAAATATGATAATTGTCTGGGTACATAAAAAGATAAAAGATACCTCAAAATACAATATATATGGCCTGGAGCTCAAGTCCTCCACTAGCCACTACTCCGTACGTCGCAAGAAAACCCTTTTCACTTGAAGAAATCTGGGGGGAAAAAAAACAGGGTGAGCTTCTAAATCGCTCAGTAAAGGGGGTAAGGGACTCATTTCATAAACCAAAATGCACATCACAAAATATTTATTTGTATGTGAAACTCATTAATCTCATTTGAAAACCATAGCATGAAAGTACTCAAAACGACATTCTCATGTCTCAAATCATGTGAAAACATGAAGTAAAAAGGCTCAGTCTAGAGCAATAACAAAGCATGTGAAAATAATGCGATAAACACACGTGGCATAGCCACTGAGTTAAATTTACACGTGGCATAGCCACAGGATAGGGTTTCACGTGGCAACGGCCACCAATTAGGGTTCTCACGTGGCAACGACCACCAAATAGGGTTTCTCACGTGGCAACGGCCACCAAATAGGGTTTCTCACGTGGCAACGGCCACCAAATAGGGTTTATCACGTGGCAACGACCACCAAATGGGGTTTCTCACGTGGCAACGGCCACCAAGTATACGTGGCATAGCCATAGAATGGGTTATTCTCACGTTACCAGAACGGAGAAAAATCGGGCTTACATGCTACCAGAGCAATGCCCGGTGCGTACTCAAAACTACACACCTAAGTCTTAATCACATAAGACTAGTTTGCCTTCACGTAGAACTCATAGTGGTTTTTCTCTCATAAAACTCATTTGAAAACCGTTTTGTACTCAACACAGAACATATTGAAACCGAGTCCCAATCGGTAAAACACGCACACATTTCTCAAATCTCAATATTGCCTTAACGTAGAGCCCAGTTATAAACTCATAAAAACATTGGGCTCCAACCGGCTATAAAAATCGTGTGCAATTGTATCACAACACAACACTCAACATGCTTGTTTTATAAATCACAATTCATGCTATAATAGTTCGTAAATCACATACACAAATGGTTTAGTTTCCCTTACCTCTTTGCACCTTGTATAGTGCAATCGTTTCCCCCGTATCACGGACTAGCCTCGCATTCCACTTTGGAACTCCCGAGCTGTCCAAACGATATTAAAACATCAATATTCAACTATCACATCAACCTCAATTCTCAAAATCGAGCATAATTGCTCATAACTCCTCAAATTTCTCAATTCTCATAACTCCACCACAAACCACAATCTCGCTCACAACACCTCAACATTCTATATTTCCTATGCCACAATATCTATGCTAATACACCACATTGTCTAAATCTCCATTTATAGCTCAAAATTCCTAAATTGCTAAATATCATTATCACTCCAACCACATTGTAATTTCATCAATCCCTAATCATTTCTCAGCTATTTCAACACAATGACAACAACCATTATTATCAAAATCATCTCAGATATCAAGATCGAGGTTTAAAAGTTGCCCAAAACTTGTGGAGAGCTTATCTCTTGCCTTCGATCCGTCTTTCGATTTCCAAGTATGTTGTTCTCCCTTTGATGAGGAACAACTTTCCTTCTTGCCACAACTTCTGATTTGGACAGAAATGGGTGCTTTGGATGAGTGAGAAAGCTAGGTTTCGGTGAAAATGGGGGTTGGAAGAGAGAGAAAGTGAGATTGCAGGTGAAAAATAGGAGTTCCTTATATAGGCTGAGGGTAGGAGATCGATCTGGCTCTTGATGAGATCGATCTGCATTTGAATTTTTGGGACGATTTGGGGCAATTTATGCCTAGGAGATTGATCTGTCGAGGGGTGA
Source organism: Firmiana major (assembly GCA_033439115.1). Classification (NCBI taxonomy): domain Eukaryota; kingdom Viridiplantae; phylum Streptophyta; class Magnoliopsida; order Malvales; family Malvaceae; genus Firmiana; species Firmiana major. The sequence continues at coordinate 62,143,659 of CM065897.1, read as the reverse complement.
GATCGATCTCTTATGGCTTTATGAGATCGATCTGCTCCTTGAGGAGATCGATCTTCTCCCAAACAGAATCATTTGGAGATCGATCTCTTCCTCATGAGATCAATCTTCTCTCAAAAAGAATCATAAGGAGATCGATCCTCTTCCATTGGAGATCGATCTGCTCCTCAAATACCTCCTTCCTTGTCATTTTTAACTCACCAGATCGATCTCTCCTTCTCCCAGATCGATCTGTCCTCATAACTTCACACTTATTTTAAACACTTAACATATAAATCTCCAATTATCATTCCCCAATTCACTTAGCTCAATAAATTACACTTCAAGTTCATATTACATAATTCAAATATATCTAAAATTCTCAGATCTCACAGCCATGAAGCACTATGTAAATGATATAAATCTATGGTTGGAAGAACCAAGGTTTGTGCTAAGAAGTATAAATAATTAAGGTAAGTTTCGGCTATGACTAAATAAAAGGGAATTTTCCAAGTATGAATAAATTTAAGGCTTAAAATAGATGAACTATGTTAGTGTTAGTTAGTCTCGAATTGTCCTTGTTAGTGTGTATATGGTGAAATTTTTATTCGTTATTGTACAGATGTTAAATGACACGATGCCCTTAAATATTATATTGTAGCAACTACTTCAGAAGGTGCCAAGGAAGCTTAGACGCATATATGCATATCTAAGGCGAAAAGCAAAAAATGGGTAAAGTCAGGCGTGTAGCTATTGTGTGGTAAAGGGTTTATGTGGCTGTTGTTAGTGAAATGCTTAGGATAGGTTAGATTCATTCTTTTAAAGATAGGCTATAGGTTAGCCGAGTTGCTAGGATAGCTTAAAATAAAATTCCATTACCTTATATTACTGATTTGAAATATGTTCGTTTTGAAATCGCCATGGTTTAAAATTCTGTCACAGCATGGAGTTTATCTATAATGCCTGTAGTTTTATGCATATTTCTTATGAGGCTATGATGTATATGCACATTGTTACAAATGTATAAATAAGAAAGGATGTAGGGATTATGAAAATTTAATGTACAATCCATGATTCCAAGCTGTGTGAACAAGTTTTATTGCCTATGAATCATATGGAATGGATATTATTATAGTTGGTTGTCTATGGAATGTAAAATGAGGTATTAGGCAAATAAGGATGAGTTACACATCGGAAATCTGTAGAAAATTGCAGTAATGAGGATGTAGAGTAGATCAATCTCCCATGAAGGAGAGATCGATCCTTTCTCACGAAAAGTGAAGTATCAGCTCAGTTGGAACAGGGCAAATCGATCTCATAACAAGGCAGATCGATCTCCTTAAGCCTCTGTCTGGAAGAAATCGATCTCTCACAAGGAACAAATCGATCTCCCCTTTACTTACAGATCGATCTTGCAGCAGATAATCTGAGTGGTTGGAGTAGTTGAACCATGAGCAGATCGATCCCCACCAAGCACCAGATCGATCTCCTAGGCTTTGTCTATATAAGAAACACAGCTTTTGGAACTGGAACACGTTTCCCTCTTTCCTAAACACTCCAACACTCACCATTTTCACACAAAAGCTAAGCTTTCTCACTCTAGAGAACACAATATTCCTAGCAGATTTGGAGGAAGCTTAAAGAGGCAAAATTGTTCCTTGAAGTGAGAAGAATAATATATCCAAAAATCTAAAGTTGGATTACTCGAGGAAAAGAGTTAAGCATCCCACAAGTTTGGTCTAGAGAAAGGAGCAAGCTTGGTAAGTCTTTAAAACCCTTAACTCCAAGCATTGATGTTTTAGGTGATTTTAGGAGCTGATGAATGCATATTGTGTTAGTAGAAAGTGGCTAAGATGTGTAGAACTCACTTAATCTAAAATGTATCTAGAAAAAAGATAGATTGAGTTCGCTATTCTGATGATCATAGAGTACTATGATATTGGTGGTGTTGAGTGAATGATTTTAGATGAATTTACAAAGAAATATTAAGGTGAAATATGATAAAAGGCTTGAGAAGCATGAGTAAGTAAGTAAATGACAATATGAATGTTTAGAAGAAGAAAAAATAAAAATGACTTAACAATTTATATGGTAGATTAGAATACGTTGAAGTACGATTAACCCAAATTGTAAACGGAGCAAACGAGATGAAGGAGATACGAGCGCGATTCGAGGTAAGGGATTGTATGTTAACGATAGAGATATTCGTACGTATTTTGCAGCAATTTTAGTAGTTATGACGCTATTGATATTATGTTTAGCTATTGAGATATGAAGTGATATAAAAAAAAATGACATGTATTATGGTTTAAATTGTGAAAATGGGATGTGGGAAGGAAAATAGCATGACATGCATGTTTTTTTTAATGTTTTTACAACTATATGTTGTCATTGTGACTAAGAGATGATGAATGATAGGTTGGCTAGTTTTACATGTTTTGTATGGATCAGCATGCTATGTCAATAAATAGGATTGAGTTTTCTTTTTGAGAAAATAGCCATCTATCCGATTGGAAATATAATAAGGTGTTGGAGCCTTAGCTCACACCTGCTTTTTATGATTTTGACAATGCTAGAGATTTTACTCGCATGCATTTTCACGTTTTGATAAATTGTGCTGGAGCGTAGCTCGCACATGGTTTTATGATGATGATAATGTGCTAGAGCCTAGCTCATACAATGATTTTTGAGATAATACAATGCTAGAAGCAGTTGCTCGCACTGAGAGATACCACGCTGGAGCCTGGTGGAGACTGTGTGTCACGCTGATTTTGCTCGCTTATTATATGAGACATAGGTTAAGATGATGAGTCCGTCATGTCACGACCTATTTTATCCTTTTTAACCGAAAATCATTATAACTTTTTCGCATTTTCCTTTCCTTACTAAGTAGTGAACAAACTCACCACTACACAGTTGGGCTGTGAGTCAATAATAATCATCACTCATCATTCATTCTCAAATTAATCAAAAGAAGTGTCATTTATTTGAAAGGTAAGTTATACACTTGTACATGACACATTTCTAACTTTTACTTCCGCCACATTTCAATACAAATGACTATTATGCCTTTACATGTTTAGATACAAAAAGAATCCCTGTGTGAATACCTTTTGGCGATGAAAGCAGCGGATATCCAAAATGCAACGCCTCAGTCCTCACTAGGCTGCTATGTACGCTCTGTGGAGAGGGGAAAGTAGAGAGGGATGAACAACCACATGCTCAGTAAGGCAATAATGCATGCATGGTAGATAACTACTCTATCTACATGCTGATAGTGTTATGCATAAATCATTTATAGTCGGAGCATGAGGAAATAAAACTATACCACATGTATATACATATATCATGTATTGAAAATCATGTAAATAGGCATAAAACATGGAATTATCAACATGTAAAAACATCTCATGCTCAGTCTCATCAAAACTTATCACAAAAGGGAAATTCATTTAAGAAACATCCATTTTAAATCACTTCACATCTTATCACAAATCTTTTTTCGAATTCCATCACATCTCATCATAAATTAAATCATCATTTCATTAAATTAAAAAATCCCACAAGGCTCGACCCCTCCCTCGGGTCTACCCTAGACAATAACAATCACACTCATGTATCAAAACCATGTAGTATTATGTAATATTAAGTGAGACAGGTCACTATATCTCAATGGACTATGTTGGCCAGCTATGTCATAAATCATCTTAGACCACACGGATCCCGGTGTGCGGGGTATCATGCTGGAATGAAGGTGGGTTAGTTTTTTGCCAAACTTTCATATCATCATCACAACCACACGGTACAATGTATTCCGTGTGATATACACGGTGCAACGTACTCTGCGGACCCATATAATGGTTGGGGGTGCCAGCCATAGGTCTTATCTACCCCAATGCCATGTGTAACCGATATAGTCTCAAGTCTCATGGCCTTGCTCGCCCCTTTTGGGTTCCCTGAACACCAATCCGTATTACCCTTACCGCGGCATCATACATACCATAGTGTGAAAACCTGTACGAGCTAAGCTCTAGCATGATTCATGCATCATCAATAATTATCGTCGTACGAGCAACACTCTAGTACAACATTTATGCATAAAAACAAGAAGAAACCACGTATGAGCATAGCTCCAGTACGGTTAAATGCATAAGAAAACCACTCAAAATTCATGTACGAGCAAAAGCTCTAGTACGATTTATAAAACATCATAACAAATCAAATCAAGGTGTGAGCAAAGCTTCTGTACATTTCATACATGTAAAAATACCAAAATCTCATGCGAGTGAGGCTCCAACACGATTTAATTCACACAAACACAATAGGCGGCCCATAATCAACTAAAACAATCTCAAAATCATGATGAGCACCTCTCATGTGCTATTTCACAAAGTCATTTAAACATTAGCTAGCCCATGCATTAATTTGCTCAAAACAAAGCATTGTGTTATGTGAAACCATTGAAAACATGTGATTTATGCAATTATTAGCCTTACTATCCTCTTTTTGTAAAACTCATTTTTAAAACCAAATCATATATACATACTCGTAGTTATTCACGTATATCATCAATCACTTTTCTCAAACAATCATGCATTTCATAAACGCCCTATATTCACCCACGAATTCAAAGTACGAGCAGCTATCTCTATATACTCACAGAATTCCCTTACCTAGAATCGCGTCGCGTGATTCCACTTCCTTAGAGCTGCTTACTTGTGTGGTTTGATTCATCTCCAACGAGCTATTCGAAACTGCACAAACTTGTACATCGCATCATTTTAGTCAAATACAACACAACTTTTGTGTTTGCTATAGTCGATTCAACCTATAACTTCCATTAACACTTATAAGGCTTTATTTTTTTGTTCTACTCATATCTCGAGTCTATTGATTCATACTAAATCAATAGAAATTCGATATTGAGCTCATAGTGTTCATATTTCATCAATTTCCTCACTATGGCATTCCATCAAACACTACATGTGCTCCTTTTTATAAATTCTCTAAACCCATAATGTAACTTCATTTAACCATCTCAAATCATTCATATTATCTCATAAACACCTTACCATACCCATAAATCATCAATTCATTCAAATCACATTTCTCACTCTAGATTCATTCTATTTTCTAGGTCACACTAGTTCTATCACATCCTAGGTAGTTTTAACCATCAATACAAATACAAATCAACTCTAAAATCAATAAGTAGATAAATGTACTTGGGCTGAAGTGTTAGGAACTTACCAATCTAGTTTCTCCTCTTGCTCCAAATGAAAATATCCCTTACTCCTTCAATCCAACAAATGAGGTTTTGATTCCAAAGTATGTTGTTCTACTCTTGGATAAGAACAACTTTGTATCTAATGGTTTTTCCTCAAATCTTACTGGAAATGGGTGGATTTAGGAGTGAGAAAGTTAGGTTTTGGGTTGAAATGGAAGAAATGGAGTGGTTCTCGAAATTTACAGATTTCACTGCTCCAATTTATAGAAATTGCTTGATGAGAACAATCTGTCAAGGCTTGAGATTGATCTTGTCCTCTTAAATCCCTCATTTTCACGTCAATTTCAATGCATGAGATCGATCTGCCGAAAACTTGAGATCAATCTTTCTCAGGCAGAGAGTTAAGGAGATCGATATGCTCTAAGGATGAGATCGATCTTCTCCAACCCGAGAGATAAGGAAATCGATCTGCCTGCACCAAGGATCAATCTCTTCTTTACAGAATGTTTAACAGATTGATTTGGCTCCATTGGAGATCGATATGTCTTGTTCCACCTCTCAAATAAGAGCATTTTTTGCTCTTCCAGATCGATCTCTCATCCTATAAGATCGATCTGGCTTTCATATTTTCCACATTTTGCTGCAGTTTTCTGCAGTAACTTCACACAAAACATCCTCAATTTGCTGCCATAGTCATTTTCTCATCCAACCACCTTTAAAACTTGAGAATGACATCCTTTCATACTTAATACACATTAAAACTTGTGTGCACTCATTGTATGACCAAAGGTATACCATCCAAAACTAAATGGAAGTACAAAGATTTATGAACTCATGCAACTTCATTCCATTGCTGCACTACTCATTTTGAGTTCCAATCACATTCAACACATACAAAAGTCCATTTCTTCATATTCATACATAATGAAACTTGTACGTACATCACAAACTCTTATTACAAGTGTGTACATTGAATTTATGGACTTTACAACACTTTTGCTTCACATAACAAGTACATCACCAAACTTATGAATTCATAAGGTTTACATTTGAAAATACGGGTCTTACATTCCTCCCATCCTTAAAAGAATTTGGTCCTCCAAATTAGAACCAAGTTACTCTTCAAAAATTTGGGGGTACTTCTCCCATGTGATGTTGCCAAACAACTTTCACCAAAGGAATTGTCTTTGTCCTTAACACCTTCTCTTTTCTATACAATATTCTAACCGACTTCTCAACATACATCATACTATCATTGAGCTCCAACGACTCATATCTTATCATATGTGCCGGGTCCGGGTGATACTTCCGAAGCATAGAGACGTGGAAGACGTTATAAACAACTGCCAGGTCCGGTGGCAATGCCAACCTATACACTTTATCTTCCACTCTCTCTAAAATCTTGAAGGGTCCAATATATCTAGGGCTCAGCTTGCCCTTCTTACCAAATCTCATAATACCCTTCAAAGGTGAAACTCTCAGAAATATCGACTCACCCACATCAAACTCTAGTGATCTGCGTCTCTTGTTAGCATAACTCTTTTGTCGGCTCTAAGCTGTTCGTAATCTCTCACATATTAATTGGACGACCTCAGATTCCTGATGCACTAAGTTCGGAGCAAAAATCTATCTATCACCAACCTCTTCCCACCCAATGGGGGATCGACGTCAACATTCATACAGTGCCTCATAGGGTTCCATTTCGATACTCGCATGATAGCTGTTATTATAAGCAAACTCGGCTAACTGCAGGTGATCATCCCAAGAGCCTCCAAAATCCAGCACATAGGCTATCAATATATCCTCCAGGGTCTGTACAGTCCTCTTTGACTGCCCATCTGTCTGAGGATGAAAAGCGGTGCTAAAACTCAAGTGGGTCCTCATCGCTTCCTGAAAAAGTTCCCAGAATGGGAAGTGAAACGGGCATCCCTATCAGAAACAACACTCACTGGTACACCATGTAGTCGTACTATCTCTCGAACATATAGGTTCACCAACTGACTCAGAGTATAGGTAGCTCTCATAGCTAAGAAATGGGTCGACTTAGTCGACCGATCCACAATAACCCATATAGCATCATGACCTCTGCGGGTCCTTGGTAATCCCATCACAAAATCTATAGTGACATGCTCCCACTTCCATGTTGGTATTGGTAGAGACTGCAATAATCCTGCAGGCTTCTAACTGTGAGAACTGTGAATTTTATATACCCCCAGTCATGAGAATTGTAATTTGGTGTATGTAATTATGATAAGTTTGTGTACACGCAAGTTTTAAATATGATGAAGTATAAGAGGATGAGGTTTTTAAGTCTTGAATGTGTATGGATCGAAATATGGACTATGGGGTAGATTTTGGGAAATTTAGTTTTCTGTAAAATTATGCAGCAGCAGTACAATCTGTGAAGGCCAGATCGATCTCCAAGGATGAGAGATCGATATCATGGCTCCAGAATACGGGAAATATACAAGAACAGACAGCTATATCGATCTAATAAGCAAGCAGATCGATCTTTAAATGTTTCTGTAAAGACTAGATCGGTCTTCTACAAGAGCAGATCGATCTAAAAATGTTTCTATAAAATGTAGATCGATCTCCTCACAAGGAGCAGATCGATCTCCTCAAGATTATGAGATCGATCTTACCCCTCTGCAAATCGATCTGGTAGGCATAAAAAGTGCCCAAAACGTTCCTAAATTCAAAGGCAGATCGATCTCCTATAGGAGTAAATCGATCTCATGCCCTCTGTCTATATAAGGACCCTTGTGTTTTTCTGGAATTAATCCTTTCTCTCTCCGTAAAATCGAAATCCCTAGCTTTCTCTCTCCTCCAAAGCGGCCATTTTCGTTCGAATAAGAGGTTGTGGCAAGAGGGAAAGTTGTTCCACATCAAAAGGAGAATAACATATATGGAAATCGAAGAACGATTTGAGCTGAGGCGTGAGTTAAGCACTCCACAAGTTTTGGGTAAATTTCTAAGCTTTGATCTTTGATTTTGAAGTAGATTTTTGTGATTGTGGCTGTAGATGTGGTGATAAATTAGCTGAAAATGAGTGGTAGAAATATTGAGAAATAATGAGAATTTAGTTTGGTGAGGATTTTGAGGTGTTAAATGAGAATGTGAGCAATTATGCTCGATGTTGAGATTTGAGACAATGTGATAATGTATTGACGATCTTTTTACATCATTGGGATAACTCAGGAGTTCCAGAGAGGAATGCGAGGCTAGTCCGTCGTTAGGGGGAAACGATTACACTATACGAGGTGCAACGAGATGAGGGAAAACTTAAACTCACTTGTGTATGTGATTTGTGATGATAATGGTAGCATGAAACGTTTTGAGAAAACAAACATGTTTTATGAGTTGTGGTTGATTTATTGCACATGATTTTATAGCCGGTTAGGGCCCAATTTTTTATGAGTTATAAACAAAGTGTGAAATTGTTTTACAAACCGTTTGAGTTTAAAATGTGAAACGGGATTTAGGCTCTACGTTAAGGCGTGCTGAGATTTGAGAAATGTGTGCATGGTTTTGCCGGTTTGAGCTTGGTTTTGACAAGTTTTGTAAATGAGTACAAAACAATTTTTTAGATGAGTTTTATGAGAGAAACCATTATGAGCTTTACGTGAAGGTAAAACGGTTTTATATGATAATGGCTGTTATTGAGACTTAGGCATGTCATGTGAATACACATTGGGCCTTGCTTTGGTAGCATGTAAGTCTGGGCCTTGCTCAGGTACCATGTAAGTTTAGTATTCCTCTGTTTTGGTAACAAGAGATGCCTCCAATCTAGCAACGAGAGAAGACCCCCGCTCTTGTAGCGCTAGGTGGCCTTGCTTTGGAAGCATGTAAGTCTGGGCCTTGCTTTGGTAGCATGTAAGACCGATAATGTACATGAGGGGAGGCCTTGCTTTGGTATCATGTAAGTTTGGGCCTTGTTCTGGTAACACGTAAGACCAATACACCATGCATATGACCATATTGTCGACGTTCCCTCTTTGAGGATGCCTGGGATGAGCACCCAGAGGAGACTATATTGATGTGCCATGACGAATGTTTTATCTGAGTTTATTTACCTAGTCTCCTTTATACACATGAGATTGTGTTTTGGTGGCTGCGCCATGTGCATTACTACTGAGGTGATTTTTATCACGTTTTACGAGAAAAGCCATTATCACATCCTTATTTTCATATGCTTGTAACTATGGTTTTTATACCAAACCATTACTCTCATGTTTCTGTATGATCTTAGAGAAGTGAAATGATGATGATGTTTTAATAATTTCATGGTACGTTTTATACTGAGTTTATTGAGTTTCACATACAAAACAAAATGATTATGTTGTGTGATTAATCATTTTTGTTAACGAGTCCCTTATCCCCTTACTGAGCGATTTAGAAGCTCACCCTGTTTTTATATCCTCCTAGATTTCTTCAGGTGAAGAGAATTTTCTGGCGACGTACGGAGTAGTGGCTAGTAGAGGACTAGCTCCAGGCCATATATATATTGCACCTTGGAAAGTTTATTGGTAGTCTAAAATGAAGAGAGACATTGCAGAATATGTCGTTAAGTGTCTCGTTTGTCAGCAGGTGAAGGTAGAGCGTCAGTGTAACGATCGTGTGGCACTTTGTTCCTGTAGGATTTAAGATGTTGCCCCCACAGTCTTACGCATACGTACTGTCCGCTTTAGCATCCCCACAGGGGCCTCAAGGTTTTATCGAGGTAAATACTCCAATTCACGTCCCTAGAGCCTAGAACTTAAGACCTTAAAGTCTTAGTTCTTGTACGCCTGGTACCACTAGGCCAATTGGCTCAATGGTACTAGGAGTGCAAGAACTAAGATTTTAAGGTCTTAGGTTCGAGCCTCTGAGGATGCAAATTGGGGTAATTACCTCGATAAAATCGTGAGGCCCTTGTGGGGTTGCCAAAGTGGATAATACGTATGAGTAAGAATGTGGGGGGCATCTCTTGAATCCTACAGGAACAAAGTGCCACATAGTTGTTACAAAATAAAAAGTGCATTTTTTTAACGGCCCAACCTAGTCGGACTAGTCCAACCGGCCATGGCCACCCCTCTTAGGCCCACAACATCGACTACTCTAACATCGACTATTGTTGACATCGTTACTCATCCGAACGGTCCACTTTGGGCTACCCCACTGGCCCTCTCACGGTTTTTGTCATGGCCTCTGCCAGAATTCGCGTCCCCAAAGGCTCGAGCTCAGGTCATAGTCCTAGTCGATGCTCTGCTGGTACCATTGAGCCAAAGGTTTTGATACAACTTGGTACTCCCCAGATGTATCGTGTACTTCGATGAGTGAGCTTAAAATAAAATCAGTTTTCTGATCTCAGGATCCTCGGGAATACATACTCTGCCTTTGAACCTCAATAAACAGTCTGTACTCAGCTCAAAATCAATACCCACACCTACCTATATCTGACTCAACTAATCGGTACACTGTCAATCGCTCTGCTAAGCCTACCGAATACGGCTAATCAACTCTGGCTCTAATCTCATACTAGCCATAATCTCAATTCTCTCTAAAATAGGTGGGGTCACATCCAAACTAAGGTTCGCAGAGTGTTCCAACAACTCAAGTTCTCGTACCATCATATAAGACACCAACCCTAGGTTCTTCCTGCTCCAAGCATCGGCAACTACATTTGCCTTACTCGGGTGGTACATGATTTCACAATCATAATCCTTAAGGAGTTCAAGCCATCTCCTCTGTCTCATATTCAACTCTTTCTGCGATACCAGGTACTTAATGCTCTTATGATCTATAAAAACTTAAAATTTCTCTCCATAGAGGTAGTGGCACCATATTTTCAAAGCAAATACCACGGTCGCCAACTCTAAATCATGTGTCGGGTAGTTCCTCTCATGATCTTTCAACTATCTAGATCCATAGGCAAATACATTCCTATCCTGCATAAGTACACAACTCAGTCCCTGGTGTGATGCATCCGTATACACCGAGAAACCTCTTGAGCTGGTAGGAATGGTGAGAACCTGAACAGTGGTCAATCGACGCTTAAGCTCTTCAAAACTCCTCACATGCCTTATCCCACGTAAACTTAACATCTTTTCGCGTGAGGCTTGTCAATGGAGCAGCGAGTCTGGAGAAACCCTCTACAAATCTCCGATAATAACCTGCCAATCCTAGAAAACTTTTGATCTCAGTAACTGTCCTGGGCTGTTACCACTATACAACTGCCTCTATCTTGGATGGATCCATTGATACCCCATCCTTTGACATAACATGGCCCAGAAATGAGATCTACTCTAATCAAAAGTTACACTTGCTGAGTTTGGCATATAACTCTTTCTCTCAGAGGGTCTACAAAACTACTCTTAAGTGCTCCTCATAATCTTCCCTAGACTTAGAATAGACCAATTATCATCAATAAACACAATCACAAACTTCTCAAGGTATGGCTTGAATACATCATTCATCAACGCCATAAATGCTGCGAGGGCATTCATCAATCCGAATGCCATAACCAAAAACTCGTAGTGGCTATAGTAGGTACAAAATGCTGTCTTGGGTACATCTCCACTCCATATCCTCGACTGATGGTACCCTAACCACATATCTATCTTTGAAAATACTTAGGCTCCTCGAAGCTGATACAGCAAATCATCGATGTGTGGAATGGGTTACTTGTTCTTTATGGTGGCCTTATTCAACAACCGGTAATCTATACACAGTCGAAGGCTTCCATCTTTCTTCCTTATAAATAGAACCAGTGCTCCCCAAGGTGAGACACTCAGTCTAATAAACCCCTTCTCTAGCAACTCTTGTAGCTATTTCTTTAGCTCTTCCAACTCAATCTGAGTCATTCTATACGGTGGTTTAGATATCGGCTTGGTACCAGGCACTAACTCTATACAAAATTCCATTTCCCTTTCAGGTGGTAGCCCTAGTAAATCATCCGAAAAGACTTTAGGAAATTCTGCAATCACTAGTATGTCTCTCAATTCCAGGTGTGCCTTATCTATGTCAACCACGTATGCAATGAACCATTCACATCATTCTTTCCACCGTTAGTGTCACAAGTCATCACATCAATGTTTAACATAAACAGTTAAATTCATCTCTCAAGTGGATTAAATAAAATCATACTATTTTCATTTATCATGATTGTGTTCTTTCATTTCATTTCACAAATCTTACCACATGATTTTCTATCTCGGGAAACATCAATGTTCTAGCATAACAATCCATAACAACATGATTGGCAGCCAACCAATCCATTCCCAATATTACATCAAAATCATTCATATTCAATAAAATTAAATCGACTGTCATTTCCTTTCCCTCTATCCTCAATTTAGAATCCCTACATACATGCTCAATCAATTGACTATCATTCATGGGTGTGGAAATCATCAACATTTTATCCAATAATGTAGGTTTCACATGCTTCAACAATTTATGTGCGAAGGAAGGCGATATGAAGGAATGCGTGGCACCAGGATCAAACAATACCAATGCTTATAAATCAAAGATTAGGATGTTACCTTTAATCAAATCCATTGAAGCATCTGCAGTGTCCTGATCCAGTGTATGTACTCTTACTCTGCTCACACCCACCGCCTGTTTCCCTTTTTCTTCAGTTGTGGCCCTCTTCCTCGGGGCAGCTGTCTCAACTGGAGCTCCCTCTGGCTCCTTGCCCTTTTGTGGGGCAGCCTCAACCATCTTAGAACAGTACCTCAAAATATGCTTGGGCTTCCCACACCTTAACATGAAACAGGGGGCATCTGACAGAATCTAGTCCCATAGTATCTGTCACATCTCCTACACTGATCAGTAGTAGGTTGTGGTCCTCCAATAATCATACCCCTCGCTGCAGTCAAAGTCGGGTATACAGGAGGTCTAGTAGCTCTCTCCTGCACCTCTTCAATCTTAGGTCTCTTCTAAAAAAATCTCTGGCCTCCTCTCCTGGCCACTCTATCCATCCTGGATCTCTTCCGATCTCTATCTCTCTTGACATTAATCTTCCCTAGCTCAGAGGCATTTCGCTGAAAGTCCTGCTCACATAACTAAGCCTTGTGTACAACTTCCTCATAAGTATGAATGTCAGAGGGAGCTAGCTTAGTCTGGATAGCTAATCTCAATCCATCTACGAACTTCTAGACATTTTGAGTCTCATTACTCATCATGTCCAGGTCATATCTCTCTAAGGACATAAATCTCGACTCATATTCATCCATAGTACGGTTCCCCTGAACCAAATTCATAAATTCCATTCGTAATTTTCTCTGTACGGTAGCTAGGATGAGTAGCCTTCTAAAGGCCTTCAAAAATATCTCCAGGTGATCTCGGAGTGTTGAGCCCTTTAAATAGACTCTGTGGATCTCCACCAGTGTTCTGCCTCGCCTTTTAACATAAAAATGACAAAGACCACTTTCTCAACTATTATACATCTGAAAAATCTGTATAGTTTCTCCATCTCATAGACCCAATCCTCAGTAATCACTGGGTCCTTTACTCCTCTAAACACTGGAGGTTTCAACTCCTAAAACTGTCTCAATCTGCTCAAGTCGCAATCATACCCAAGTCATTCTCGCTCGACTATGGAGCGATAGGTGAAGCAGTATCCTGAACTGGTGGCGTAATAGTCCCCGTAGTTTGAGGCCTCTCTGCCTCTGCAGCTGCTTGTCTAGTAGTAGAATGTGTTGCGGGACCTCATCTATCACTAGCACCCATGCCTATGTGACTATCTCCACGAGGCTCTTGATACTCTGCTCTATCTTAGGAAAGCGTGCCTCGATATCCCCTGATCTCTCAGCAAGGTTCTAAGGAGCCTGGTCAGTCTGTGGCTCGGTATGACTCTCAAGCCCACCTCTACGACCTCTAGCATATGCTCCTCCCTCTCTACCTCTATGCGTAACAGGCATGCTGCCTAACTTCCAGTATCATGCTGCCTAACTTCCCGTATCGATGATCATTTATTAAACTCTATCCATCACGGTATACACAGTTATATCTAAACAAAAGCACAGTAATATGAGGATGTAACTTTTCCAATGTTTTATTACTGACTCACATTAGGCCAACTTAGCTCTGATACCAATCTCTGTCACGACACATTTTATCCTTTTTAACTGAAAATCACTATAAATTTTTCATATTTTCCTTTCCTTACTAAATTGTAAACAAACTTAGCACTACACAGTTTGGTTGTGAGTCAATAATAATCATCACTCATCATTCAGTCTCAAATTAATCAACAGAAGTGTCATTAATTTGAAAGGTAAGTTATACACTTGTACATGACGCATTTCTAACTTTTACATCCCCCACATTACAATACAAATGACTACTGTGCCTTTACATGTTTAGATACAAAAAGAATCCATGCGTGTATACCTTTTGGTGATGGAAACAGGGGATATCCAAAATACAACGCCTTAGTCCTCACTGGGCTGCTATGTACGCTCTGTGGAGAGGGGAGAGTAGAGAGGGATGAGCAACCACACACTCCGTAAAGCAATAAGGCAAGCATGGTAGATAACTACTCTATCTACATGCTGATAGTGTTATGCATAAATCATTGTCGGAGCATGAGGAAATAAAACTATACCACATGTATATACATATATCATGTATTGAAAATCATGTAAATAGGCATAAAACATGGAATTATCAACATGTAAAAACATCTCATGCTCAGTCTCATCAAAACTTATCACAAAAGGGAAATTCATTTAAGAAACATCCTTTTTAAATCACTTCACATCTCATCACAAATCTCTTATAAAATTCCATCACATCTCATCATAAATTAAATCATCATTTCTTTAAATCACAAAATCCCACAAGGCTTGACCCCTCCTTCGGGTCTGCCCTAGACAATCACAATCACACTCATGTATCAAAATCATGTGGTATTATGTAATATTAAGTGAGACAGGTCACTATATCTCAATGGACTATGTTGGCCAACTATGTCATAAAACATCCCAGACCACACGGATCTCGGTGTACGGGGTATCATGCTGGAACGAATGTGGGTTAGTTCTCCACTAGACTTTCATATCATCATCACAACCACACGGTACAATGTACTCCATGTGATATACAAGGTACAACGTACTCCACGTACCCATATGATGATTGGGGTTGCCAGCCATAGGTCTTATCTACCCCAATGCCATGTGTAACCAATATAGTCTCAAGTGCACGTGGGAGTATTTTCAATATCAAGTCCTAGCCCCTCATGGTCGTGCTCGCTCCTTTTAGGTTCCCTGAATGGTTTAATGTCAGGTCTTAGCCCATCATGGCCTTGCTCGCACCTTTTGGATTCCCTGAACACCAATCTGTATTACCCTCACCACAACATCATACATACCACGATGTGAAAACCTGTGCATGCTAAGCTCTAGCACGATTCATACATCATCAATAATTATCCTCGTACGAGGAACGCTCTAGTACAACATTTATGCATAAAAAACATAAAGAAACCACATACGAGCATAGCTCCAGTACGGTTAAATGCATAAGAAAACCACTAAAAATTCACGTACGAGCAGAAGCTCTAGTACGATTTACAAAACATCATCACAAATCAAATCAAGGTGCGAGCGAAGCTCCAACACATTTCATACATGTAAAAATACCAAAATCCCATGCGAGTGAGGCTCCAGCATGATTTAATTCACACAAACACAATAGGCGGCTCATAATCAACCAAAACAATCTCAAAATCATGATGAGCACCTCTCATGTGCTATTCACAAAATCATTTTGTGAGATCCCGTATATGCATAGTTCTAATATGTGCAATTGGATCAAATAAATGTGAATGGACTTGAAATGTAAAGTATGATTCATGTAAGTCCATGGATTCAATGTACATATCTGTAATATGATTTGTAATGTACATACAAGTTTCATTGTGTATGAATATGAAGAAATGAGTTCTTATAAGTGATGAATGTGAGGAAATCAATGAAATATGAACACTATGAGCTTAATATCGATTTAATATCGATTTGGAATGAGTTAATAGGCCTAAAAGGAATCCATAGACTCGAGAAATGAAACGAGGCCTCATAAGCGTTAATAGAGACTATAGACTGAATCAACTATAGTAAATGCAAGAGTTGGATTATAATGGGCTAAAATATTATGGAATACGTTTATGTGCAGCTTCGAAGAGTTTGTTGGAGACGAATAGAACGATACGAGTAAGAAGCTCTAAGGAAGTGGAATCACGCGTCGCGATTCTAGGTAAGGGAATTTTGTGAGTATATAGAGGTAGCTGCTCGTATTTTATGGGTATATAAGGTGTTGTAAATTTGCATGATGGTTTGGAAAAGTGGTTGATGATGTATGTGAACAATTATGAGTACGTATATGATTTGGTTTATATGGATGTATAAAAAGGGATAATAAGGCTAATAATTGCATAGATCACGTGTTTTAAATGTTTTCACAAAACACAATGCTTTGATTTGAGCAAATAAAAGGATAGGCTGGCTAGTACTTGAATGGTGTTCTGAAATAGCCCATGTGAGGCGCTAAACAAGTTTTGAGGTGTTTTGAATGTATGTGAGCCGCCTATCATGTTTATGTGATTTAATTCACGCTGGAGACTTGCTCGCGCTAGATTTCAATGTTTTCATTTGTATGAAACGTGTTGGAGCTTAGCTCGCACTTTGATTTGGAAAATATGATGATGTTTATAAACCGTATTGGAGCTTTTGCTTGTACGTGGCTTTCGAGTGGTTTTTCTTATACATATAATCGTACTAGAGCTATGCTCGTACGTGGTTTCTTTATGATAGGATGCATGAGTCGTGCTAGAGCTTTATTTGCACAAGTTTGCACATCGTAATACGTACGAGATCGTGAAAGTTGGTAAGATCATTAAGCCAACATCCTTAAGCCCGAGGAGGCAGGGAGGCTCTATTCGTGGGGAGGCTCTCCTACGGTAAGATCCTTAAGCCCTACATCCTTAAGCTAACATCCTTAAGCCCGAGGAGGCGGGGAGGCTCTGTTCGGTGGGGAGGCTCTCTTATGGAAGGATCCTTAAGCCAACATCCTTAAGCCCTGGAGGGGCAGGGAGTCTCTGTTCGGCAGGGAGGCTCTCCTACATGGGTACAGAAGGATTCTTAAGCCAACATCCTTAAGCCTTGGAAGGGTGGGGAGGAGGCTCTCCTACATGGATATGGAAAATTCTTGGTATGGGGTAGGTAAGACATAGGAATGGCACCCCCAATCACGATATGAGTCTACGGAGTATGCTGTACCGTGTATATCACATGGAGTACGATGTACCGCATGATGGTTATGTGATGAGAAAGTCTGGCGAGGGATAATCCACCTTCATGCTAGCACGATACCCTGCACACCTATATGCATGTGGTCTGGGATGATTTATGATGTAGTTGGTCCACATAGGCACTTTTGATATAGTGACCTAGTTTTTATTACATATGTGTGATTGTGATTGTCCATGGTAAACCCGAGGGAGGGGTCGAGCCTTGTGGGATTTGGTTTGTGAAATGGTAATGATGTTTGTGATTGAGAAAATGGTTTGTGATGGGATTGCATGTGTTTGAGAAAGAGCTTTATGATGTGATTTAAAAAAAAAAGATGTTTCAAGTGAATTTCCCTTTTTATTATGTGATTTGACAAGTGAGCATAAGATGGTTTGTACAAGATGATTTACCATGTTTTATTATGCCAATTTACATGATTTAAATACATGATATATGTATACGCATATGGCATAGTTTTGTTTTTCTCATGCTCCGAACTATAAACAATTTATGCATTCACTATCAGCATGTAAATAGAGTAGTTATCTACCATGCTTGCATTATTGCCTTACTGAGCGTGTGGTTTGCTCATCCCTCTCTATTTTCCCCCACTACAGAGCGTACATAGTGGCCCAGTGAGGACTGAGGCATTTTGGTTAAGACATTCGCTGCATCTCCATCACTCAGAGGTATATACATAGTGATTCCTTTTCATATCTAAAAAATGTAAAAGCACAGTAGCCAATTGAAATGTAATTATAGGGGATGTAGATGTCAGTAATCATATTTTGTATAAATGAATAATTGACGTTCAAATGTATAACATCACTTTTATTAACTAAGAATGGATATTGCGAGTGGATTATTGTTGACTCACAGTCGAACTTTGTGTGGTGAGTTTGTTCATGACTGGGTAAGGTAACAATAAAATGCGAAAATTTATAGTGACTTTCGATAATAAGAGGATAAAATGGGATGTGACACATTTAAACACTAGCCAGCCCATACATTAATTTTCTCAAAACAAAGCATTGTGTTATGTGAAACCATTGAAAACATGTGATTTTTGCAATTATTAGCCTTCCTATCATCTTTTTATGAAACTCACTTCGAAAACCAAATCAGATATACATACTCGTAGTTATTCACGTATATCATCAATCACTTTTCTCAAACAATCATGCATTTCATAAATGCCCTATATTCACCCACGAATTCAAAGTACGAGCAAATATCTCTATATACTCACAGAATTCCTTTACTGGGAATCGCATCGCGTGATTCCACTTCCTTAGAGCTGCTTACTTGTGCGGTTCGATTCGTCTCCAACGAACTCTCCGAAACTATACAAAATCGTATATCGCACCATTTTAGTCTAATACAACACAACTCTTGTGTTTGCTATAGTCTATTCAACCTATATCTTCCATTAACACTTATAAGGCTTTGTTTTATTGTTCTACTCATATGTCGAGTCTGTTGATTCATTCTAAATCAATACAAATTTGATATTAAGCTCATAGTGTTCATATTTCATCAATTTCTTGACTATGGCATTCCATCAAACACTACATGTGCTCCTTTTCATAAATTTTCTAAACCCACAATGTAACTTCATTTAACCTAATACAGTGAGACCCTGAGCCCGTCTACAGTACCCTAGTCCAGAACCTACTTTGTTAGGATAGGGCGATAGTAACTATGGCCATAGGTGTATTGATATTTGCATTGATATTGGTGAGATTATTGAATATTGGATCCATGACTGGTTTGGGTTATTGCCACTTTCTCATGTTACTGTATCGAATCCTTTAAGTATGCTCATGCATGTATTTGAATAAATTGCATCTTTGACTCTGGTCTCGATTTTGTGGACTTACAATTATTCTTTGGAAATCTGTTTTGACTAAGATGCATTGATTTTTAATTATGAAAACTTGTTTAAACTGAAGCATGTACAACATTTGTTTTATCGAATTATGCATGATGTTTTTCGTGATTTTCTCGGTTTACCATTGCATGGCGTGTTGCATGGTGTTTTGCTAGCTTTGGTTATGTAGGCTTCTTACTGAGCGTGTGGTTGCTCACCCCTTTCTTTCCAACATTTTTCAAATTAGTATTCAAGGGAGCCCTCCACATTTTGCTGACTCTTACAGTGTGATTAGTAGTTTTTTTTAGTTTTTCAAGGTATATGCGAGGGACGGTATATGTATATATATATATATGCATGTTTATTTTCAGATATGTATGCACGGTTGTAATTGTGAGATGTATATTTAGCTGGAAAATGTTTAAGCATGACTATTAGGTGTTGTATCTTTAGGTTTCCTTCCTCGGTCTTGGTTTGAACCATGGATTTAGTTACTATGTTGTAAGCTGCTAAACCAATTAGATATGATTGTGGCTATGTGCTGTTATGGTAGTTCAGTTATCCTGATTCACCTTAGGTTTCTTCTTTTCAGTTTAAAATGGATGGATAGTATGGCATGTTATATAAATATTGGAAATGGTGTTGATTTTATGAATATATGATGATTATGCCGAATTAGGATAATAAACCGAAATCTTTGATTAAATAAGCTAAGGTTAGAAATTAATCACGCACAAAAATACTATAAAGGGTAGAATGGAATCTACATCGAACACAAACGACAAGTAAAACGATCCGCGTAATAATATTGATATTATATGAAAATACGATTCCGCTGAATATTGCGCGACTAGTTCGAGGTTAGGTCACGGGGCGTGACACTTTTAAATCTACCGAATTTATTCAATACTTCCAGCCATCAAATTCTGATTTTATTTTCCTTGAATTACATGAACTTAAACTAACTAACATCAATTTTCTGCATTTTAATTTAATGCAACATAATAAAATTTCCAGGATTTTTTCTTACTTCTCATTTTCATACATGTTAAAATTCTGTTTTTGCCCTTTCTTATTGTAACTGATCCTATATCTCTATAGCTTGCAAATTTTTCTTACTTCTCATTTTCATACATGTTAAAATTCTGTTTTTGCCCTTTCTTATTGTAACCGATCCTATATCTCTATAGCTTGCAATTTCTTATCAAATTTCAAATCTTAAACACCTACATTTGTATTACAACAATTCAGATTATTCAATTTAATTAATTCCTTTACATGTAAAAAATTTTTTCCTACATTTCCCCATATAGCCGAATGCCTTTGTTCTAATATTCCAATTCCTTGTTGAATTTGAAGCCATAGAAATTTACATTTGTATACTACTATTTCAGATTATATGATTTAATTCAACCTTGAAAAATTTAACAATTTTCCCTACATTCCTCTACATGGCCGATTCACACTAAATTTCCCTGCTATCATGGCTTAAAATTTTCAATCATACAACTATAGAACAACTTATTCACATTATAAATTGTTGTAGTACTAAACAACAATGATTGAATGATACTGATGTGGTCTTCTCTGTTGTCTTCTCCACGTGTCTTGAAGATTCTACAAGAACAAGAAAGGTTAGAGAGGCGCAGGGATCTGTCCTTGCACACGCACTCCGATACTTAAGTCAGAAAGCTATTTAAGCATAATCTTAATTAGCAAAATAGACCTTAGGGTTTTTTGATCATACCTGGGGTATTTATAGATATTTTTGAAGTTAGGTCGGGCTTTATATTTTTTCAGGGCTCATAAATATTTTGGGCCCAAAATCGTATGGTGTTGGGCGGTACGGATCTAAGGCCTAGGCGCGCGTCTGGGCAGCGACAGAGTTACTAGATACTCTGTCACGAATTTCAGAATCTGCCCGCTGTTCGGATGAGTACATAGGTGCGACAGAGGTTCGAAGACCTCTGACGTAGACTTGGGCGCAGTGTTCTACTGCGACTCACTCTGCCGCTATAGCTCTACCGCTATACTGAGGATGTTATCGTAGGTATACTCTATAGTTGAGGTCTACCGCCTCTCTGTCGCTAGACTTAGGGCACTGAGGTTTATCGCGGGGCAAAGTCTACCGCAAGACCTCTGCCACTAGACTCAAGGGCGCAGAGGTCTGTCATGATGCACAATTTGTCACCGATAGACTCTGTCGCTGTTGATTCTGTCGCCACATTTCAGTGTTCGCCACGTGGCATATGTTTCGTGGTGCTTATAGTCTGACATGGCTGTCCTCTGTTGGCTAATGTTTTTGTATGTGGATTTTAATGTGTATGACCTCTATCAATTGCTCTCCAGTCTTTCATAAAGAACTTCCTTAGGAAAGAGTATAATAATCGGTTTGTTTTTCTAGTATAATTCATTAAAGGCACAACACATGTTTGAATCACTGTGCACGCGAGAAGATTTAGTCATCTCAATCACGATTTATATATATAGCTCAAGGCTGCTATACATACGTGAGACTTGAGTTGCGGTATGTATATATAAGGGTCAGAGATTGCCGCATAGCCGAGAAATTCTCTCGCTTTACTCTGTAGCAACTCTCCTGTCACTCTGTCGCAAACTCTATTGTTACTCTATCACATACTCTACTGTCACTCTATCGCACATATCTCACAACTCTCTCGCAAACACTGTCGCCTTGTTCTAGCATGCTCTGCCGCCTTGGAACTGTTACTCTATCGCTAACTTTGTCGCGAGTCTGCAATCATCCCTATTGTTTTTTGGTGTAACATTGTCTCAACATTAGGTAAAAACTCTGTCACATCTTCTGCATACTCTGTCACATCCCTGTTGTTTTTTACAGTCTTTTTTATTCTAGAATAGCCAGTCACGGTGTGGGGAAGCAAATAGAGTTAGTAGTTAGATCAACTCTAAAAGAGGCTGACCTTCAGGATTTTAGGTATAGGTTTCCATTGCTCGAAGGGTATACTTATAGGCTTCTAGATCCTCAAGAGAGTAATATACATGGTGTGTCCAACGGGTTAGTCATTTTTAGAGCATCCTTAGAGTTAGGATTTTGTTTTCCCATTTCTAATTTCGAGGCTTCTTTTCTCAGAAAGTATAGGATTGCGTCAGGGCAGTTACATCCTCACGCTTGGATGCAGTTAATTGGTTTTACCGTGTATTGCCAATTAAAGGTGTTTCTCCTTCTTTTCATTTATTTTGTTCTTTTTTCAGGCTCTAGGGTAGCCCTAGTTTAGTTCCTTATTCCCTTCAATGGGTGTATAAGCCAGGGTTTGAAAATATGTTATTTGAAAAACCCGCGAATAAACTCCACGGATTCGAGTCAGAGTGGCTTATTGTGGAAACACCTGAGGGCCTTGATTTCCCCACTCGTTGGGGAACCTGGCATGAAGTCCGTAAGGGTCCCCAAATCGCTTCACTTAGGAGACAATTGTCTTCAAATATCAATAAACTATTAGTTGTCAACCTGATTAAACTCGATATTCTTCTAACAAATGAAAATTTGGTGTCCAACGGTTGGGGTGTGGGTTTTGTTCCTGTTGTCGGCCCCTCTGTTGCTCCATCATCTCTTCTTTTCTCAAATCTTCCATCATCTGTTCCTTTTGAGTTGAACCTTGAACGTTTAAGGTCGTAAGGGGATATAGGGAGCAGAAATAGAGAATCCAGCTCTGATAGTAAACCCCTAGCTGATGTGAGTGATTGGGAAGGGTTTAGTTCAACTTTTATGGTCCTTCTAGATAACGACATGTTAAACATAGAGTCCCTTCAAGAGCATCTTGATTCTCCCAATGGTAACTTTTCATGCTTTTCAATTTATCATTGTCAATTCTGACTACGTTTTTGACAATTTCTTTGGTTTTTTCTTTTTTGTAGAAATGAGCCACTTTAGACGTTCTTTGGCACATCAGGGGGTGGAGGAAGGTTCGTCTAGTGATCCTGCTAGAAAGAGACCTCACCTGACAGATGCTGTTCCCAGTCAGGCACCAGTCCCACCTCCATTGCCCTAAGCTCGGACCCTGCCTCCTTCCAGACAAGAGACGCCTCCTCCTACTGAATATAGGGATCCTTCTCGGTATAGAGGGAAGGCTCCTTCCTCTTCAAGGAGAGCTTTTGGTTCCTCAGGACAGTCTCAGTCAAAAGACCGTGCTGAGTGTAATATAATATCATCTCAGCGAAAGAATCGGAGGCATTTGTACATTGAACTGGCAATCGGGAAGAGGCCAATTCTTCCTAAGATTGGTCCCGTCGACGAGAGGTCCTATCCTGTAGACGACGACTTCATAATGAGGGGGTTGGAGTTTCGGGTGTACCTGAGAGTAGGTGACAATGATACCTTAGATACTCTCGGGGTGGCTTCTCGGTTGAGTTGGGCCACCATTCTTCCAAGGAAGAAACACCGATTATTCAAAAAATTTCTAGGAGGGAAAGACTTGACTGACGTGGAAGCGCTGAGGGTAATTTTCATATTCTTTTTCATTTTATTTCTCTTCGCTTTACTTTGAGTTTAACTTTTTGTGTTTCTTTTCAGCTTGCTCAGAGGACTGTAACCAATAATGACCAACACCGAGCCTATCGGGAGCAAACTGATAAAGAGCTTCAGGAGTTAAGGGACAGAGTTATGGAGTTGTCGAACACTGTCAACCAATTATCTGGGCTACTCGGTGTGGTATGAAATTTAGAGGATCAGCTCTCAAAAGCTCTTCAGGATTTGAATCATGTTAAAGGGGATCTCACTATCGAGATGGCTAGGTTTAGCAAACTTAATGAAGACCTTCAACAAGCACAAGCCGAGCTGGATAGTATGCAGTCTAAGTATGAATCCTTAATAGATCGCAATCAAGAGCTGGAACAATACATCACTGACCTAGAGAGTCGGGCCACTCCTTCTCTTAATCAAGTTGACATTGATAGTATTAGGGCGGAAGCTGTGAAGGAGTACTGTTATTCTAAAGATTGCTTGAGGCGAAAAGAGGATTTTCGGTGCCATATGTGAAATATGGTTTTTACCTCGCTAGATCCTGATTGGAGAAGCATATGGAAGGTGAAGAGTTCCCTGAGCTTCAATATACACATGAAGCAATGTTATTTGAAGCTCCTGATTAGACTAAATATGAACCAGAGGTTGAGCCCCCTGATGAGCTTTTTAAAAAAACTGCGTGAGATGATCTTGAGAACCTGACCGGTCCTTGGTAGCTGTGAGTCTAGATAACGTCCCTGATTCCATCGGTGCCCTTCATGACCTAGATGGAGAGGACTCATCGTTGCCCAATCCCCCACCTCAAGAACATATGAATGTGGCTTGATTTCTTTTTTCTTTCTTTAAATATTCCATCGTTGTAAAGACTTTTGAATTTATGAATAAAGTTTGTCTTTTCCTATTCCATATTTTTTATGAATGTTATTTATTTCACTTTTGCTATTATCACTTATTTATCTGTGTATGCTTTCCAAATTCCTGGTAGCAAGACTTATACCTTTTAGAAAGAATTACATATGTAAACATACCTTTTTCTAATGCCTGACCACCATGACGCCAGTGCGCCTTTGGTTCTTACGGCTAATACATTTCCATCGCCTGGCCATAGTGACGTAATTATGCCTCAGGTTCTTACGGCTTCTTCGTGCCTGGCTATAGTGACGCTATTGCACCTCAGGCCCTTACGGCTTCTTCATCTATAACGTCTAGCCACAGTGACGCTATTACGCCTTAGGCTCTTACGGCTCGTCTGTCTTTTTACACCTGGCCACAGTGACGCTATTACACCTCAGGCTCTTACGGCTCGTCTGTCTTTTTACACCTGGCCACAGTGACGCTATTGCGCCTCAGGCTCTTACGGCTTACCTGTTTTATGTCACAAGATTTATATTCATAAAAATCGAAGATAAAATAGAAAAATAGAGAAATAATTTGCATAATGATTAGATAATCGTATCTTGTGATAGTACAAACAAATAATAATGCGAGAATATAAAAATCAATAATGAAGACATAACGGTTAATTCTAATATTTTAAATGATTTGAGTTCCATGTCTTTCCTATTTTCTTCCCTTGCAGGGTTTATAGGATGCAGGTGTTGGGCCCAATCCTTCGTCTGATTCGATATGGACCTTCCTAATTGGCTCTGAACTTTCTGTCTTCCCTCAAGGCATTAGTGATGTGTGACTTCCTAAGCACCAAATCTCCCTCGGACATCGATCTATCTTCTACCAGACTATTGTAGTAGGATGCCAGTCAGATAGCTACAGCCTCTCTATGCTCGACAAGCAGATCCAGGTTTTCCCTTAGCCCTTGTGAATTCTTTTCTTCTACTAAAGGTACTACCCTGGATGACAGTGCTCCAATTTCCATGGGATCAATGCTTCAGTGCCGTATAAAAGGCTAAACGGTGTTTCTACAGCCTCTTTCCTTTTTTTCTTCCCTTGCAGAGTTCTAGGATGCAGGTGTTAGGCCCAATCCTTCGTCTGATTCGATATGGACCTTCCTAATTAGCTCTGAACTTTCTGTCTTCCCTCAAGGCATTGGTGATGTGTGACTTCATAAGCACCAAATCTCCCTCAAATATCGGTCTATCTTTTACCCTACTGTTGTAGTAGTTGGCCACCATTTGATGGTAGGATGCCAGTCGGATAGCTACAGGCTCTCTATGCTCATCAAGTAGATCTAGGTTTTACCTTAGCCCTTGTGAATTCTTTTCTTCCACTAAAGGTACTACCCTGGCTGACAGTGCTCCAATTTCCACGGGGATCAATACTTCAGTGCCGTATAAAAAGGCTAAACGATGTTTCTCCAGTTGATACACGACTAATAGTACAATATGCCAATAAGACACTAGGCAACTCGTCTACCCATGCTCCCTTAGCTTTGTCCAGTCTGGTCTTCCGCCCATGAAGGATTGTTCGATTGCTGACTTCGGACTGCCCGTTAGCTTGAGGATATGATACAGAAGAAATCCTTAGCTGAATGTCAAAGGGCTTACAAAACTCACGAAAGGCATCATAATCGAACTGCTTTCCGTGGTTAGCATTTAAGATATGTGGGATCTTGACCCGGTAGATAATATCTTTCCACACCATTGCTTCCACTTTCTTCTCTGTGATTGTAGCTAAAGGTTCTGCCTCAATCCATTTTGTAGAGTGATCGGTAGCTACCAATAGAAACTTTCTTTGACCCATAGCTAATGGGAAGGGCCCTAGAATGTCTAAACCCCATTTTGTAAAAGGAATTGGTTGTACCGTACTCTGGAATAGAGCCATTAGGGCCATTGTTATCAGTGCAAACCTTTGGCACTTGTCACACCTGCGGGATTTATCCATCGCATCTTTTTTCAACATCGGCCAATAGAATCCCGATCGCAATATCTTAGAGGCAAGGGCTCTAACTCCCATGTGCTCACCACGAATACCTTAATGTACCTCAACTAGGACATAGTTTGCTTATTCTTGCCTCAGGCACTTTAACAAAGGTGATGAATACCCCTTTTTGTACAGTTCTCCATTTATCAGTGTGAACTTTGGCCCTTGTATCATTAAACGATGAGCCTCTTCCTTATCTTGCAGGAGCGTACCTTTAGTGATATATTGTTTGAATGGGGTTCTCCAATCGTCCCCCACTTCAATGCCATACACTTCGACTTCTTCAATGCTAGGCCGCTCAAGTCTCTCCACCTTCGCCATTCTTCCTTCGGTCTCATTAGAGGAAGCTAATTTAGATAATGAATTTGCATGTGTGTTTTCAGACCGATTAATTTGTATCATCTGAAAGTTTTCGAAAGTTTGAGCCAGAGATTGGACTTTCTTTAGATAAGGGACCAGCATTGGCTCTCAGATCTCATATTATCCATTAAACTGGTTTACCACCAATTAAGAATCATTATGCGCTAGTAGGTGGTGAACTTGCAACTTCTCTGCCAGCTTCATTCTAGCAACTAGAGCCTCATACTCTACTATATTGTTTGAACTAGGGAACCCAAACCATAAAGAATATTCTAAGGATCTCCCTTCAGGTGATATCAAGACTATACCGGCCCCACTAACATTTGCACTTGATGCTCCGTCAACATACAGTAACCACGGTTGAGTTTCTTTTTCAATGTTGCCCATTAGGCTAGTACATTCTACTATAAAATCTGCTAAAGCTTGGCCTTCGATAGCCTGCCTGGGCTGAAACGTGATATCATACTCTCCAAGTTCCACTGCCCATTTCACCAATCTCCCTGAATGTTCAGGCTTCTGAAGGATTTGCCTTAATGGTTGATTCTTCAGGACGAAAATGGAGTTTGCTTGAAAATAAGGACGCAATTTGCGAGAGGCCATCACAAGGGCCAATGCTAGCTTTTCAGCTAGCAGATAACGGGTCTCCGAGTCTAGCAGTACCTTACTCACATAGTATATGGGATGGTCTACTATTTCATCTTTTTTCAGCAGTACCGCACTGATGGCGAATTCACTGACTCCCAAGTACATAAATAATTGTTCTCCTTTTAAAGGCCTTGTTAACGAAGGTAATTGCTTCAAATATTCTTTCAAGTCTTCAAAAGCTCTTTGACAATCATCTGTCCACTCGAAATTCCTTCTCTGACTGTCGTCGGGAGACACTAACTTCTTCCTTTATAGAATCCTCTCAACAACTTTCTCAACAATTTTTGACCCTCGAGTCGAGTGTGCTCCCCTCTCTTCGGCACTAGAAGAGTCTGAGTAGTAAGCACCCTTTCTTCATCTGTTCCAAAGATTTTGCACACGGTCCCCTCCCCGGCTAAAGATCTCATTCTCGTTCACAATTTCCCTTCCTCTAGGGGCTTGCACTGTATCCTTTCTTTCTGTACCTCCAATTTCGAAATTCGACCTTGTACCTTCGAAATAGTCTTAGGGGTCATGACTATTCTATCTCTACCACTCCCCAGATCTGTGATCTTCGAAGTCATGCTCCAATTCTGTGGCAAAAGTCCTGATCTCCGCGATACAGGTCTGTCGCTTGTACTCTGTGGTAGAGTTCTGCCTCCTAAACTCCCCGCTAGGGTATTTCTCCTAAATATGTGCGGCAGGGTTGGACTCTGTTAGACCTGCAATAATTTTCATTCATCTCAGACCTGCGACAGGGTTCACCTCTCGCAGCCCCACGGTAGGGTACCTTTTTAGAGCCGCGACAGGGGTGTCCTCCAAACCTGCGACAGGGTTCACTCTCAGAGCTGCGACAATGTTCACCCTCAGACCTACGACAGGGCTATCCTCCAGATCTGCGGCAGAGTTCATCCTTAGAGCTGCGATAGGGTTCACCCTTAGACCTGCGGTAGGGTTATCCTCCAGACTTGCGGCAGGGTTGTGCATCAGGCCATCGGTAGTATTCTGTCCCCAATCTCCTTGTCCGACATTCACCATTGTAAAGGGTTGACCTCTCTTATAAGTTTACCTCGGGATGTTCTCTCCTACCATCTGCTGCACTTCTGGAGGTAAGCTAAATTATGGCAGAGCATTTTTTAAGAAATTCACCATAGCCCTGAACGCTGTAGTGGTCTGCTCATTTTGACGCTTCAAAGCCTCAAATTCGTCAAGCGAAACAATGACAACTATGTCGCATTCTTCATTTTGCTCTTGTCCTCTCTCCAATCTGGCAAGAAGACTCACAGAATTCTCTTCTCTCAAATTTGTTGCTGTTGTCGAACGTGTTCTCACTATTTTGATAAAGAATCAGACTTTTTTTTCTGATTCCCACAGACAGCGCCAATTGTTATAGTACTAAGCAACAATGATTGAATAATGCTGATGTGGTCTTCTCTGTTGTCTTCTCCATGTATCTTGAAGATTCTGCAAGAATAGGAAACGTCAGTGAGGAGCAGGGATCTGTCCATGTACGCACACTCCAATGCTTAAGTCAGAAAGCTGTTTAAGTAGAATCTTAATTAGCAAAATAGAGCTTAGGGCTTTTTTTATCATACCTAGGGTATTTATAGATATTTTTGGATTTAGGTCAGGCTTTATATTTTTTCAAGGCTCATGAATATTTTGGGCCCAAAAACGTATGGTTTTGGACGGTACAGATCTGAGGCTCAAACGCGCATCTGGACAGCGACAGAGTTACTAGATACTCTGTCACGGATCTCAGAGTCTGCCGCTATTCGGATGAGTACATAGGTGCGACAGAGGTTCGTAGACCTCTACCGCGGAGGTCTACCGCCTCTCTGCCGCTAGACTTAGGGCACTAAGGTCTATCGTGGGGCATAGTTTGCCGCAAGACCTCTACCACTAGACGCAAGGGGACAGAAGTCTGTCGCGATGCACACTTTGTCGTGAAAGACTCTGTCGCTGTTGACTCTGTCACCACATTTCACTGTTCGCCACGTGGCATATGTTTCGTGGTGCTTATAGTCTGACACCTGGCTGTCCTTTGTTGGCTAATGTTTGTCTATGTGGACTTTGATGTGTATGACCTCTATCATAAATTACTGCATTAATCTTTAATTTCCAACAAATTCAATCCTCTTAATTTAGCTATATATGGCCGAATATCATCCTAATGTACACACTGAATTTTCTTCAACTGTTAAAATTTGTCAATTGCTTTACTAAATTCACACATGAAGTTACCCTTTTAATTATCAAACAAATTCTTACACTTGCACATTTCAGAATTTCCCAATTTCAATTAGTTAAGAACCTAATTCTCATGCATGTATAATTTTTTGAATTTAATCAAAATTAGTACACATACTACATCAATATAATAGTAAACACTAATGAATTTCTAGAAATTTTACCTTTCTCACCTCAATTGCACAAACTGAAACTCCTAGCCCAAAATCCCCAATTCTGCTCTAACCAATTTCTCAAATTTTAGTGTAATCCTATTGTCCTACATGTTTACAGCTCAATGAGAGGTGTTCCTCAACTAGTTGAACAGCCTAGGCACTCATATCTCCCATGAAGCTCTCGGTTCTAACTAGCAGTGCAGGTTTCATGGTTGTTTCAAAAAATTTCTAGTGCGTAGGAGGTGTAAAACGTGTTTGGTAAGGTTGGAAGGTAACAATCTAGTCTAAAACTTACTCCTAAACAACCTACACTAACATGCAAACTGAGATTGCAGATTTTTGTTGGCAGAACAACAAACAATTTCTTAGAAATGGGGCTATGTGCATGGAAGGCTAAAGAAATGGAAATGGATGTTGCATGCAAGTTTAGGAGGGTGATTTGGGGTGGCTGGTGGCGTGATTTGTGGTGGCTGGTGCTGGATTTCAGCTGGCTGAAGTGGTGGTTGGCGTGAGGAAGAATGAAATGAAGGGTTGTTCTGTTTTTGTTTCCTTAGAAGAAAAACGTGAAAGAGAGGGAAAGAAAATAAGGAAATCTGAAAAAATTTGAAACTCCTATTTATATTTTTTGGTTATTTTCAGATTTATACATGGTTTTAATAATTTGATAACTAAGTGCAGATTTTGCAATTTAATCTGCATAAATTCTGGTTTTCATACTTCTAATGTATATATTTCAGCTTTCTATATTGTTTAACATAATTAATTAAATTGCAGATTTTATAATTAAATCTACTTATGTTCTGGTTTATATTCCTAAGATATATGGGTAATTACATTTTCAGATTTATTATTATGCCAATTACATGAAATCTGACTTTATAACTATCACAATTATATATGCATGATCCAAACTGATTCTACACAAATATTTATATTTATACGTTTCTGATTTTACAATTAAACATAGGTACATTTTCTATCTTAAGTTACTAGTTTAATATTTCAGATTTTTGTTACATTACATCATTAAATTAATTTGCTTCATAATTAACTAAATTAGCTTACTTAAATTTAAGATTGTCACTGCTTAAATATCATAAAGTTTCCATTTAACCAAATTTATATTATTTTTTGTTAAATTTCGGTCACTACATAAAATTACTTACATGAATTAAATTTATTTCTACATTCATGTACATTTAGCCTAATGTCTAATGGTAAATTACCTTAATCTATCCTAATTTAGCTACATGAATATATTTCAACTAAATGAGTTGTGTTCATGACATATTCATAAACTTACATTATACAATTAAATTATATTCACTCTCTACAATTTGTCATTGTTGTATTTTATTTATATTGGACTATAAATTTTGGATTCCACATTTATGCTTACCTATTTTATCAATGTCTTACCTATTCCTACATTACTTAAACTAAAATACACCAAAACTATTATTCTAAGTAGTGTGAACCAAAATAATCCCTATTCTAACTCGAAATATTCTATCGCTTAATTAAATTATATCCTGTAAGACCCGATTTTTATCGAAATTCTTTATGATTCATATGATGTAAACATGGTTGGATGTAAATTGAATCATAAGAAGAGTTGTATGTGAATGAAAAATGGAAATGGAATAAATAAAAAAATTCCCTAATGCATTTAGAGATCAAATAAAGGATTGAACTGGCCACATATTAAACGAATGAGATTCAGACCATTCAAATTGGAGATAAGAATTTAAAACACGAAATGAGAAAGGGTTCGTGAAGGGAAGTTGTGTTGATTTGGTCCTAAACACGATGAAGGGTAAAACGGTCAAAAGACCTAAAATTCGGAGTCAATTCAGTAAGAAAGTGACACTGTAAACATGGATTCAGGGAATCTTGATCAATAATGGAGCAATAATTAAATTTTAGGTTAAATTGATCAAGATATGAATCTATTGGAATTAACTAGAATTTTCACCTTAGGAAATTATCCCGAAAATATTGAAAAAATACACCGAAAAGATAAAATCAGACAAATATATACATTAATTGATTAAATGAATAAAATATAAAATTTTTAGGATATTTTGGCAAAAATATTATATTTTATTCAATTAAAATAATAATATTAAAAAAAAGGATCAGAAATCGCGAAAATCGCCAGAAAGAAACGAAAGCCTGAAGACAAACAAGGCAAAGAGATGAACCCCGCTCCGACGAGCCACTGGCGAGAGAGACAAACTAGCGACGGTCGACGAGAGGAGCCCAGCACCGTGGGAGCCACCGGCAGACCCCACGTGCACCGATGACGCCTGACAGAGGAGATCAAAAGAGGAGAGTGCTGGGGGAGAGAAGGGGAGATTCGCCAGCGATGGCACCAATTCTACCCACCCTGAGGCCAGTCGAAGGTCCCCCTCGCGATGGAGTGCCGATTGGTACCGAAAACTGTCGGAGAATCGGCCAGACGATGCTGGAATGGCGAAGTTGAGTCTGAACTGGTACGGACTGGTTTGGTGCAGTGAGGGTATGCTAAATTGGATCGGACCGGTTGTCACGACCCTTTTTCTTTCCTCTTTAACCAAAAATAATTATAAATTTTTCGTGTTTTTCTTTCATTACCCGGTCGTGAACAACTCATCACCACACAGTGGGCTGTGAGTCACTAATAATCCACTCTTAACATTCATTCCCAGTTAATAAAAGCGATGTCATACATTTGAAGTTAAATCATTCACTTATACAGAATATGTTTTCTGACATCTACATCCCCCATAATTACAATTCAAATGACTACTATGCTTTTACAATTGTTTAGATACAAAAACAATCCTTGTGTATATACCTCTGAGTGATGGAGATGCAGTGGATGTCTCAACAAAATGCCTCAGTCCTCACTGGGCCACTATGTACGCTCTGTAGAAGGAAAATTAAAAGGGATAAGCAACCACACACTCAGTAAGGCAATATGCAAGCATGGTAGATAACTACTCATCTACATGCTAATAATGTTATGTATAAATCTTTTATAACAAGAGTATGAGGAATTAAAACTATGCCATATGAGTATATATATATATATATCATGTATATAAATCATGGAAATTGGCATATAAAACATGGTAAAATGATAATGTACAAACCATCTCATGCTCATCAATCGTCAAATCCCATATAAAATGGCAATTCATTTAAGAAACATCATTTTTGAAATCACATCTCTTTCTTAATACATATCATGCCATCACAAATCATTTTCTTAATAAAAAACATCATCACCATTTCACAAATCAAATCCCCTAAGGCTCGACCCCTCCCTCGGGTCTACCTTGGGTAATCACAATCACACATATGTATAAAAATCATGTGGTATTATGCATTATCAAGTGAGACAGGTCACTCTATATCAGAGACTATGTGGGCTTATTACATCATAAATCATCCCAGACCACACGCATCCAGGTGTGCGGGGTATCATGCTAGCATGAAGGTGGATTATCTCTAGCCAGACTTTCTCATCACAAAATCACCACGCGGTGCATCGTACTCCATGTGATATACACGGTACATTGTACTCCGCAGACTCATATCATGGTTGGGGGTGCCAATCGTAGGCCTTATCTACCCCATATCAAGAACTTACCGTACTCATGTAGGAGAGCCTCATTGTCAAACAAAGCCTGCCCACCCCTCAAGAGCTTAAGGATGTTGGCTTAAGGATCCTTCCATAAGAGAACCTCCCCACCAAACAGAGCTTCCCACCTCCTCAAACTTAAGGATGTAGGGCTTGAGGATCTTACCGTAAGAGAGCCTCCCCTCTGAACAGAGCCTCCCCACCCCTCTAGGGCTTAAGGATGTTGGATGAAGGATGTAGGGCATGAGGATCTTAACAACCTCCACGGCATCATACGTACCACAATATGTAAACTTGTACGAGCAAAGCTCTAGCACGACTCATGCATCATATCATACAAAAAATCGCGTACGAGCAGAAGCTCCAATACGGTTTATAAAACATCACCACAATTCGAATCAAAGTACGAGCTATGCTCCAGCACATTTCAAACATGCGAAAACATCAATATCCACTGCGAGCTAGGCTCCAATACGGTTTAATTCTCATAAACATGATAGGTGGCTCATAAACAACCAAAACATTCACAACCCATGCTTAGCACCTCACATGGGCTTTTTCGCAAAACGTTCAAACATTTTCCAACCTATCAGTCAATTTGCTTAAAACAAAGCAAGACGTTTTGTGAAAACATTCAAAACACGTGATTTATGGAATTATTAGCCATACTCTCCCATTTCTTTATAATACCATTTAAAACAACCAAATCTCATACGAATACTCGAAACAATTTCCATACATTATCAAACATATCTTATAAACTCATGCATATTTCCAAAGCCCTATATACCCACGAGTTCAAAATATGAGCAACTACCTCTATATACCTACAAAATTTCCTTACCTAGAATTGCGACGCGTGATTCCACTTCCTTAAAGCTGCTTACTCGTGCGGTTTGATTCGTCTCCAACGAGCTCTTCAGAAATGCGCATAAACGTATTTCACAAACATTTTAGCCCATTATAATCCGACTCTTGCGTTTACTATAGTCGATTCAACCTATAGTCTTTATTAACGCTTATGAGGCCTCGTTTTTATTACTCTACTCATAACTTGAGTCTATGGATCCTTCTAGGCCCATTAACTCATTCCAGATCGATATTAGATCGATACTAAGCTCACAGTGTTCCTATTTCATCAATTTTCCTCACTATGGCATTTATTAAACATATTACATACTCATCTCTATAAATTCACTCAATCCACAATGTAGCTTCATTTACCCACTTCAAATCATCCACATTACTCAAATAACAACTTAGCATACCCATCATTTCATCATTCATTCAATTTACACTTTCTCACACTAAACTCATTCCATTTTCTAGGTCTAACTTATTCAAATACATCTTACGTAGTTTTCAATCATCACTACCCATACAAATCAACTCCAAAGTTAATAAATAAGTAATGTACTTGGGCTGGAGTATTAGAAACTTACCAATCTAGTTTCTCTTCTTGCTCCAAAGTGAAATGTTCCTTATTCCTTTAATACAAACAATGGGACATTGGTTCCAAACTATGTTGTTCTTCTCTTTGAAATGAACAACTTTGTGTCTAATGGCTCCCTCTTAAATCTTAATGGAAATGGGTGGATTTAGGAGTGAGAAAGTTAGGTTTTGGGTTGGAAATGGAAAAGGTGATGTTGTTTCCCGAAAGTTACAGATTTCAGCACTTTTTTTATATAAATAACTTGATGAGATCGATCTTCACTAGGAGGAGATCGATCTGGCCCCCTTAAATCCCTCTTTTTCATGGAATTTTCAAGCATGAGATCGATCTGTCGAAACTTGAGATCGATCTGCTCCAACCAAAGAGCTAAGGAGATTGATCTATATGCTTAAGGATCGATCTTTTCATTACAGAATGTTTAGGAGATCGATCTAGTTCCATTGGAGATCGATCTGCTCTATTCCATTGCTCAATAAGAGCATTTTGGCTCTTCCAGATCGATCTCTCATCCTACGAGATCGATTTGCCCTTCATATTTTTTAGATTTTGCTGCAGTAACTTCACACAAAACATCCTTAATTTGCTACCATAGTCATTTTCTCATCCAACCACCTTTAAGACTTGAAAATGGCATCCATCCATATCTTATACACATTAAAACTTATGTGCATTCCCTGTATAACCAAAGGTATACGATGCAACATAAAATGGAAGTACAAAAACTTATGCAATTCATGTAACTTCCTTCCATTTTACCACACTACTCATTTTGAGTTCCAAGCACATGCATCACTTATAAAAGTTCATTTCTTCATATTCATACACAATGAAACTTGTATGTACATTACAAACTCATATTACACGTATGTACATTACATTTATGGACTTTACATCAATTGTACTTCACATTACATGTACATTACCATACTTATGAATCCATAAAGTTACACATGAAATACGGGTCTTACAATCCTCCTCTTCTTCAAGGAATTTGGTCATCCAAATTAGAACCAAGTTACTCTTCAAAAAGTTTGGGTACTTCTCCCGTATCAAATTCTCCAATTCCCATGTGGCCTCTTTTACCGTGTGATGTTGCCAAAGAACTTTCACTAAGGGAATTGTCTTATTCCGTAACACTTTCTCTTTTCTGTCCAATATCCGAACCTGCTTCTCAACATACGTCATATTCTCATTGAGCTCCAGCGGTTCATATCTCATCACATGTGCCGGGTCCGGGTGATACTTCCAAAGCATAAAGACGTGGAAGACTATGTGAACATTTGCTAAGTTTGGTGGCAACGCCAACCTATACGCCTTATCTCCCACGCTCTCCAAAATCTCAAAGGGTCCAATATATCTAGGGCTCAAAATACCCTTCTTACAAAATCTCATAATACCCTTCGAAGGTGAAACTCTCAAAAATACCGACTCACCCACATCAAACTCTAGTGGTCTCCGTCTCTTGTCAGCATAACTCTTTTGTCGGCTCTGAGTTGTCCGTAATCTCTCACATATTAATTGGACGTCCTCAGATGCCTGCTGCACTAAATCAAGAGCAAAAATCTGCCTGTCACCAACCTCTTCCCATACAATGGGGGATCGACATCTGCGCCATTACAGTGCCTCATGGGTGCCATTTCGATACTCACATGAAAACTGTTATTATAGGCAAACTCGGCTAACTAAGGTGATCATCCCAAGATCCTCCAAAATCCAACACACACGCGCTCAACATATCCTTTAGGGTCTGTATAGTCCTCTCTGACTGCCCATCTGTCTGAGGATGAAAAGCGGTGCTAAAACTCAAGTAGGTCCCTATCGCTTCTTGAAAATGTTCCCAGAAATGGGAAGTGAAGCGGGCATCCCTATCAGAAACAACGCTCACTGGTACACCATGTAACCGTACTATCTCTCGAATATACAGGTTCGCCAACTGACTCAGAGTATCGGTAGCTCTCATAGCTAAGAAATGGGATGATTTCGTCAACTGATCCACAATAACCCATATGGCATCATGACCTCTAAGGGTCCTCAGCAATCCAATCACAAAATCCATGGTGACGTGCTCCCACTTCCATACCAGTATTGATAGAGGCTGCAATAACCCTACAGGCTTCTGATGCTCTACCTTCACTTGCTGACAAATGAGACACTTAGTGACATGTTTAGCAATGTCTCTTTTCATTCCAGACCACCAATAAACCTTTCGAAGGTTTTGAGTAATCCCTGGATGTATTGTGTACCTCGATGAGTGAGCCTCTAATAAAATTAGCCTGTCACACCCTATTTCACGCATAATTCTTATCATTTATTCATACAATAATGAAGTAGACAACACTCGGATGGTTGGGCACACGAGCCGATACTTATCTTACACACACGATACACAATATTCATTGCAATTGATATCGCTACACTATAATTCAACTAATTTCTTTATTCCTATATATTATACATATGTACGTTTACGTCCCAGTACCCCTTTAAATACATAACTGTGCCTCAAAAGTTTAGATACAAAACAAAATAGGTGTATACCTTTGTGCACTACGATGTGTGGGCTATCAACCGCTCAGGAAAAATATGCAGCACTCACTGCTGAGGGAACTCTGTGGAGATGAGGGAAAATGGGGGGTGAGCTACAACACGCTTAGTAAGAAATCATGCAAACAGGTAGATAACCATACTATCTACATGCTTACACTCCATGTCATGCAGAAATACTTAATTCCTTAAACAAATCACGTTTTCAGAAAACGAAAAATATGCATTTCTCTTTAAAATCGCATAAAATCAATCGACTTCCAAATTCACATGTATATAAGTGTTTCAAAACATAAAACAGGAAGTCAGATGCAAAATCAAATATAGAAAAAAATCAAGATCTCAGAAATATATCAAATTTCATATGTAGAGACAAGCAGAGCATACAATAACATAACAGATAGACATATGATCATAGTCAATGGATTCCACGCAATCACTAGCTAGGTGTGCATGAATATCCCTAGATGGTTGGTAGAGGGGGTACTCCACTCATCAGACACAGATCGGAGTCTGAAGACCAGCATCACGATACAATGTACTCCATATCTCTCCACACGGTACTACGTACTCTGTTTTACCCCAATTCCAGATCGAAAGACTGGGAGTGCCCGAAAGATCCAGGGCTTATAGTCCCATCTCCAGCTATGCTTGCGCTATGTCTCAAAATCACATGCGAGCAAGTTAATGTAACACACAATCAATACAAGGCTCTAGCACGGCTTATCAAACCACGTGCGAGGATCAGTGTAGCTCACATAGCCTACA
Organism: Firmiana major; assembly: GCA_033439115.1. Lineage (NCBI taxonomy): Eukaryota > Viridiplantae > Streptophyta > Magnoliopsida > Malvales > Malvaceae > Firmiana > Firmiana major. The sequence goes on along the minus strand of CM065897.1, from coordinate 62,105,151 downwards.
CGATGTCTCCAAACATGGTTTGTGTATATCACACAATAAAATCTAGTGCGAGCAAAACAAGGCTCCAACACTATGTCATGTGAAAACCATATCAAATCAAGTGTGAGCAAGGTCCATCACTATTTGTTTTCACATAAAGCAGATAGATGACTCAATTATGGTGAAAACTGTATTCAAAACTGAGTTCAGCACGAAAAATGATGTAAAACGGAGTAAGAGAGGTAACTTTCCGTATGGTCACCCATCATGGAATTTCTCCCACTCAAGCACGCTTAACTTTGGAAAACATGCAATTTAATGTAGACAGTAAAATCTTGAGCCAATCTATCATTATACATTTACAAAACAACTTTTCACGATAAAGACACTGAAACATGCATTTCAAGCATTTATGCTTTTTTTAGTAAATTTACTGTATATTTTCATCTGTAAATTGGTCATTTGGGGAATTTCCGATAGTTTGGTTTTCATGTAGATATATCAATATCTACATACTCTATAGTATTTATTTGTATACAGAAGGTAAGAAATATACGTATAGCTATCTCTCATAGCTTGTATAAATCCCTTATTACTCTTTATTGGGCCTATTATAAATCTAAGCCCTTTTCTACTTCATCATTCATCCCATCAAGACCCATTAGGCTTATTAGGCCCATTAACAATTATTGGGCCATCCGTGGGACCCATTAGCCTTATTTGGTTGATTGCACATGGGCTTAACCCATGGCACCTCTCGGCTATAGCATGGAAGTCAAGCACCATCATGCCACCCATGGCCAAATGGCCACCATCACCACGCTCACTTGTTTGGTGTTCTCTTAGGCATTTTGTCAAATACCTATCATGCATGTCTTATGTCCTTAACTTGGTTCTTCATGGCATTTCAACAAACACCTTTGATGCATGCATGTACAACTCATCCAATCCAACAATTTGATTTCATAAAACCTTTCCATAATCATGTATACTTGCTAATTATCACATATATACCTACCAAAAACTAACACATCCTTATCAAGAAAAATACCCAATTTTGGCCATGCTTGATTCATGGTGTTTTAGGTTGTTTTGATCCATGATTCTTACACCAATCAACTACATATTTATCCTAGAGCAACATATTGAAAACTTACATAGTATGAAAACCTCAATTTGGCCGAAACTTGTGGGAGGGATTGACTTCTCCAAATCAGCTTCTTGGTTGCTAGTTTTGGACTATATTATTCTCCTCATCATGGGTAACAACTTTGCTAAAGACAACTTGTTCCAATTCTGTTTACAAATGGGTGAAAGCTAGAGAGAGAAAGCTTTAAAGCTTTATGGTTATGGTTTCTTCACTTAGCCGAATGCTTAAGGAAGAAGGTGAGGTGGTGTTGGCTGATTTTATAAGCCAAAGACTTAGCCATTAAGTCATGGATTCAGCCACTATAATTGACTTTTAAAAGATGTTAGTGATGGTTATCAATTTGGACTTTGATACCCTTTATTAATGAATTTTAACATATACTAATGGCTTTAACTTTGGGCTTTCTTATTCAATCTATTGGGCTGGATTTTCATTGTTGTTTAGGCCTTAAATTACCCATAATTTCAGCCCATAAATTGGACCCAAAGTTTCGGCCCAATTGGCTTAGACATTTGGCCCATTAGTTTTTCGTGCTTAATGGGCTTTAAAAATTTCAATCCTTGGCCCACTATTGTTTCTTCAATTTCAGCCCACTCAATTTATTCCGAATTTGATTTAATTTATTTTCCATATATAATAGGCTGAAAATCGAGTGTTCTAGCCAAAATAACTTTTCTCACACTTTTAACTATGCTTGGGTTAACTTTTAACCATGGTTAGTTCTTTATAGTGAAAGTCAACATTTTCAAGCTAATTTTGACTTTTCTTGACCATCGACCACGTTTGACTTTTATCCAAAAATCCACAAGTGTGGTTTCTCATGGTTAACATTCCCGTCTATACGTTTTAGTCATTTCTGGGAGGTGAAAAACGCTAAAAACTGCCCAAACAATTGATTTTGAGCTCGTTTAGACCCTTTTTGGCCTTTTCATGATTTCCACATCATCGGGACCAAACCAAACCAACTTTCCGTCATGTACCCTTTATATTTCCATGTTCTAAGTTCTTATCTTCAGTCAAAATGGTCAAAATGCTCTCGGTTTAGTCTGAGCTCACCATCGCTCACAGGTCACGTTTTGGTGCTTTATAAGCACTTCTCATTTCATTAGTATTTACAAAAGCTAAAATCGACTCTCTTATGATTCCTACAACATATATCAAACGTTTACAACATGAAATCATAAGGAGTACAATGTAAAAATACGGGTCTTACACAGCCTCCTGATCTCAGGATCCTCAAGAACACATATTCTGCCCCTGAACCTCAATAACCTATCAGCACTCAACTCAAAATCAATACCCACACCTGTCTGTATCTGCCTCAGCCAATTGATGCACTGTCGATCGCTCTGCTTGGCTTGTGAATATGACTAATCAGTTCTGGCTCTAATCTCATACTAGCCATGATATCCAATCTCTCTGATCCAGGTAGGGTTACATCCAAACTAAGGTTCGCAAAGTGTTCCAACAATTCATGCTCCCGTACCATCAGATAAGACACCAACCCAAGGTTCTTTCTACTCAAAGCATCGACAACTACATTTGCCTTACCCGGGTGGTACATGATTTCATAATCATAGTCTTTCAAGAGTTAAAGCCATCTCCTCTATCTCATATTCAGCTCTTTCTGTGAGAACAGGTACTTAAGGCTCTTATGATATGTGAACACCCGAAATTTCTCACCATAGAGATAGTGGCGCCATACTTTCAAAGCAAACACCATGGCCACCAACTCTAATCTTGTGTCGGGTAGTTCCTCTCATGATCTTTCAACTGTCTAGATCCATAGGCAACTACCTTCCCATTTTGCATCAATACACAGCCTAGTCCCTGGTGTGATGCATCCGTATAAACTGAGAAACCTCCTAAGCTGATAGGAATGTTGAGAACTGGAGCACTGGTCAATCGACGATTAAGCTCCTCAAAACTACTCACATGCCTCATCCTATACAAACTTAACATCTTTCCGTGTGAGGCATGTCAATGGAGCAACTAGTCTGGAGAAACCCTCTACAGATCTCTTATAGTAACCTGCCAATCCTAAAAAACTTCTGATCTCAGTAACTGCCTTGGGCTATTCCCACTATACAACTGCCTCTATCTTGGATGGATCCACTGATACCCCATCTTTTGACACAAAATAGCCAAAAAATGAGATCTGTTCTAACCAAAAGTTACACTTGCTGAGTTTGGCATACAACTCTTTCTCTTAGAGGGTCTGCAGAACTACTCTCAAGTGCTCCTCATGATTTTCACTGGACATGGAATAAACCAATATATCATCAATGAACACAATCACAAACTTATCCAGGTATGGCTTAAACATATCATTCATCAGTGCCATAAATGTTGCGGGGGCATTCATCAATTCAAATGGCATCACCAAGAATTTGTAGTGGCCATAACGAGTACGAAATGCTGTCTTGGGTACATCTCCACTCCTGATCCTCAACTGATGGTACCCTGACTGCAGATCTATCTTTCAAAATACTTGGGCTCCTTGGAGTTGATCCAACAAATCATCTATCCGTGGAAGGGAGTACTTGTTCTTAATGGTGGCCTTATTCAATAACCGGTAGTCTATACACAGTCGGAGGCTTCATCCTTCTTCCTTACTAATAGAACCGGAGCTCCCCACAGTGAGACACTCGACCTAATAAACCCCTTCTCTAATAATTCTTGCAGCTATTTCTTTAACTCTTCTAACTCAATAGGAGCCATCCTATACAATGGTTTCGATATCAGCTTGGTACCAGGCACTAACTCTATGCAAAATTCCATTTCCCTTTTAGGTGGTAGTCTTGGTAATTCATCCGGAAAGACATCAGGGTAATCTATAATTATGAATATGTCCCTCAATTTCGGGTGTGCCTCATCTATATCGACCACGTAGGCAATGGACCTCACATCATTCTTTCCACTGTTAGTATCACAAGTCATCACATCCATATTCGAAATAAACAGTATATTCATCTCTCAAGCATTAAAAATTAAATCATACTCATTTCATTCATCATAATCATGTGATTTCATTTTATTTCATAAATCTTACAACATGGTTTCCTATCTCAAAAAACATCAAGGTTTTAGCATGATAATCCATAACAACCTGATTGACCGCCAACCAATCCATTCCCAAAATTACATCAAAATCATTCATATTTAATAAAATTAAATTGGTTGTGATTTCCTTTCCCTCTATCATCAGTTTACAATCCGCACATACTTGCTCAGTCAATTGACTATCATTCATGGGTGTGGAAATCATCATCATTTTATCCAACAATGTACGTTTCACATGCTTCAATAATTTACGTGCAAAGGAAGGTGATATGAAGGAATACGTGGCACCAGGATCAAATAATACCAGTGCTTCTAAACCAAAGATTAGGATGGTACCTTTAATCACATCCGTCGAAGCATCTGCAGTGTCCCGATCCAATGCATGTACTCTTCCTCTTCTCACACCTGCTGTCTGCTTCCCTTTTTCCTTAGCTGTGGCCCTGCTCCTTGGGGCAGCCGTCTCAACTGGAGCTCTCTCCGTCTCCTTGCCCTTTTGTGAGGCAGTCTCCATCTTCTCGGGATAATACTTAGCTATATGTCTTGGTTTCTAGCATCTCCGGGTCTCACTACCAACGGTTCCCTTTAACCAGATTCATGAATTCCATTCATAATTTGCTCTGTACAGTGGTCGGAATATATTGCCTCCTGAAGGCCTCCAAAAATATCTCTCATGTAATCTCGGAGTGTCTAGCCCTCAAAATAGCATTGGTGGACCTCCACTAATGCTCTGCCTCGCCTTTTAAAATAAACACGACAAAGGCTACCTTCTCAGCTGATGTGCATCTGAAGAACCGATACAGTTTCTAGATCTCATACACCTAATCTTTCGTAACCACTTGGTCCTTCACCCCTCTAAATACTAGAGGTTTTAACCCTTGGAACTCTCGTAATTTGCTCAACTCGCAGTCATAACCCAACTCACTACCACTATGGTGTGGAGTAATAGGAGAAGCTGTATCTTAGACTGGAGGTGGTATAACTATAGCTATCTCTGTAGTCTGAGGTCTCTCCACCTTTGCAGTTGTCTGTCCAGTCGTAGGCTATGCTGCGGGACCTCATATATCACCGGCACCTAATGCCTGCGTGACTATCTCCATCAGGTTCTCAATACTCCGCTCTATCCTAGTGAAGCGTGCCTCTGTATCTCATGCTCTCTCAACAGGGTCTTGTGGAGCCTGAACAATCTATGGCTTCGCACGGCTCTCAGGCCTACCTTTACGGCCACTAGCACGTGGTCCCGCCCCTCTACCTCAGCGCGTAACAGGCATATCGCCTCACTTACTGTATTAATAATCATTTATTATGCTCAATCCATCACGGTATACACAGTTATATCTAAACAAAAGCACAGTAATATGGGGATATACTTTTCCTACATTTTATTACTGACTCAATCAGGCCAACTCATCTCTGATACAAATCTCTGTCACGACCCTTTTTAATTCCTCTTTAACTGAAAATCACTATAAATTTTTTATTCTTTTTCTTTCCTTACCCGATCGTGAATAACTCATCACCACACAGTTGGATTGCGAGTCAATAATAATCAACTCTTAACATTCATTCCAGTTAATAAAAGGGATGTCATACATTTGAAGTTAAATCATTCACTTGTACAAAACATATTTGCTGACATCTACATCCCCTATAATTACAATTCAAATGACTACTGTGCTTTTACAATTGTTTAGATACAAAAATAATCTCTGTGTATATACCTCTGACTGATGGAGATGCAGCAGATGTCTCAACAAAATGCCTCAGTCCTCACTAGGCCACTATGTACGCTCTATAGAGGGGAAAATAGAGAGGGATGAGCAACCACACGCTCGGTAAGGCAATAATGCAAGCATGGTAGATAACCACTCTATCTATATGCTGATAATGATATGCATAAATCTTTTATAACAGGAGCATGAAGAATTAAAACTATGCCATATGAGTATATATATATCATGTATATAAATCATGGAAATTGGCATATAAAACATGGTAAAATGATAATGTACAAACCATCTCATGCTCATCAATCGTCAAATCCCATATAAAAGTGCAATTCATTTAAGAAACATCCTTTTTGAAATCACATCTCTTTCTCAATACATATCATCCCATCACAAATCATTTTCTCAATCACAAACATCATAACTATTTCACAAATCAAATCCCCTAAGGTTGGACCCCTCCCTCGGGTCTACCTTGGGTAATCACAATCACATATATGTATAAAACTCATGTGGTATTATGCATTATCAAGTGAGACAGGTCACTCTATATCGCAGACTATGTGGGCTAATTACATCATAAATCATCCCATACCACACCCATCCAAGAGTACGGGGTATCATGCTGGCATGAAGGTGGATTATCCCTCGCCAGACTTTCTCATCACAAAATCACCACGCGGTACATCGTACTCCATGTGATATACACGGTACATCGTACTTCACAGACACATATCACGATTGGGGGTGCTAATTGTAGGCCTTATCTACCCCATACTAAGAACTTGTTGTACTCATGTAGGAGAGCCTTCCTGCCGAACAGAGCCTCCCCACCCCTCAAGGGCTTAAGGATGTTGGCTTAAGGATCCTTTCGTAAGAGAACCTCCCCACCGAATAGAGCCTCCCTGTCTCCTCGGGTTAAGGATGTAGGGCTTGAGGCTCTTACCGTAAGAGTGCCTCCCCAGCGAACAGAGCCTCCCTGCCGAACAGAGTCTCCCCACCCCTCTAGGGCTTATGGATGTTGGCTTAAGGATGTAGAGCTTAAGGATCTTACCAACCTCTATGGCATCATACGTACCACAATGTGCAAAGTTGTGCGAGCAAAGCTCTAGCATGACTCATGCATCATATCATAAAAAAAATCACGTACGAGTAGAAGCTCCAGTACGGTTTATAAAACATCGCCACAATTCGAATCAAAGTGCGAGCTATGCTCCAGCACATTTCAAGCATGCGAAAACATCAATATCGAGTGCGAGCTAGGCTCTAGCACAGTTTAATTCTCATAAACATGATAAGGAGTTCATAAACATCCAAAACATTCACAACCCATGCTTAGTGATAATTCTATATTTTTAGAATTATTTGTGCTTAATTTTCTAATTAATTATTTAAATCCCCAATTTATTTTGTTAATTATCCCCTTTATTTAATTAAAATTCTCTTGCTTATAGATAAATTAAATCCGGATGAATTTTGAATATTTCGATAGAAAATGGATCAAAATTGGGCTAAAAACGAGATTGGACCACGCGGACAACACGAGCCTAGCACATCCAATTGGACAAAAAGACAAATGACATGGAAATATTATTTTTTAAGGAGCCAATGGTGTGAAGACAAGTGGCCAAACAATGTCAACTCATCTAGGATGGAAAATTACAATTGTACCCCTAAGTGTGTGTATAAATAGAAAAAAGATGTCAATTAAAAAGGGAGTAGCCTAGGTTCGAATAGAAGTAATTTAGGAGTAGATGTAATTTTAGGGTAGAATAGCTTTTAGGTTAATTTCCAAGCTTTCTTTGCTTTAATTTCTGAATAGTTTCTTCGAAATTAGAAATTTTCTTCTCTTGTTTTGTTAAAACTTTACATTGGTTTAATAAATAGTGATTTTTCCATGTTCTTCTCGGTTTTGCAATCTCTTTGCTTTATTATTGATTCAATGCACTCAAATTGAATGAAAGTTCTTCATTTTCCAGTCTTAATAGTTTTATTTTATGGCAATCAAATTTCTTTATGCTTCTCAGTTTTGTTTAAGTCATTTTTCTTTTTATTTCATCTCTAATGCGTAGCTTCCATTTCCTAGCCTTTAGCTCTCGATTTTTTTTTTATGCATTCGGGTTTAAAATTTCTTCATCCATTCTTCTCCCTTTTGATTCTATTGTCTTGATGTGGGTTGATGCTAAGCATTATTCCACATCAAGAACAATGTGGAATCCCGATTGGAGAAGAGAATGAAGCTACCCGAGGATGTTGAGTTCCCTGTTCATGATTGATGATGCTCACGGGTGATGATTTCAGTTATGGTTTTAGCATTTTTTTCTGTCTTCATATTTTGCTATGCTTTATTATTCTTTCCTTTCCTTATTTCAGTTTTATTAGTATACCTTTCCTGAATCAGGTTGTTTTGTTTAATGCATTTCACCTTAGCTTGCATTGTTTTTACGGTATGTTGTTGAGTTCTGTTGTTGAAAGCAATTGCTGCAGTTAATGTTCGAAAGTTTTCATTAATCCTACTAGATTTGTCAGCTAATGTATGTTTGATAAAAGTTGATTTTAACAGGTGCATTGAGAGGCATTTTTGGTGTTGCTCTATTCGACTGTGTTTATGGTAGTAGTGTACTGTTTAGTTGGTTATTTTGCTAGAATGGTGAGATAGTATTAGCAGCAGCAACCTTGCATATTCCTAATCGTGTTCTACTAAAGTTTTCTTCATTTTACTTCCTTAACTGTGATACAAGTGGATGCTGATACTTGTGAATAATCATCTTAGCTTGTATTTAATGCTTAGCATCTGCAGCACTTGTGGGATTCTGAGATGAGCAAGGCAGATGCAAGAGGAATAGCCGGATTAATCTTAGCAGCTGCAAACTTGGAGGAACACTCTGCTCGGGCATGGGTTGCTGGATAACTGGAGGCAGTTGTTGCTGTTGAAGCAATTCCCAAGTGTCCTGCTATTGTGCACGAGTAGGCCAGATAATTACAAGATTGACAGTAACAGTATAGGTGCACTGAGGCTTGCAGCAAGTGATGTATTGCTGAGCAATTCCAACAAGAGCATGAACCGAGAGCAAGCGCTGGGCAGAGCAAGGATGAGCAGCAACGGCAGAAGCAAACCTCTCCTGGAGCAGTACCTGGTCTGAACCAAGAGCCAGTACAGCAGCAGTTTACATGCCTGGACAAACCAAAAAGAAGCAGGAGACAGAATTGCAGAAGTTGAGCAGAAACACTTGAGCAGCACCTGCAGCAGATGGTACTACCTGGAGCGGACAGCAGACGAGAGCAGCAGCAACTTTTGGAGCCTGGAGCACGATAGGAGCAGAGGCACAAAATGGAGCAGTGCATGACAATGCCAGTAGTTGGAACCGTGAGCACCTGGAGGCAGAACAAAAATTGGAAAGACAATGAACAGTGCAGTATCGGGACCACTTGTTGGATTGTTTCGGTTAAGGGCACGTTTGGCCAATGCATTTTAATTGTACAATTTATTTACATGCATTTTTTAGATTAGTTAATTCCAATTTAATTTGTTAGCATAAGATGTTATGATTTTAATTTTATTTGCATGATTAGTTATCGTTCAATTGATTTATTAGTCTAGAATTTAGATTTAATTATGCCATTAGTTTATTTTTATTTTTATTTTAGTAATAGGTTTTCCAATTAGAATTATTTTAGATTAAACTCATTTTATGCATTTTTAATTTACTCTTCATTTTTATTAAATTTTAGGTTAGTTTAATTTGCAATTTTCATTAGTTTAATTACATGCATATGTTATTTTAGGTTTGTTTAATTTTAGTTTAATTAATCTTGTTTCTTTATTTTCATTTTTGCTTTTTATTTAATTGTGTCTTATAAATTTTTAATTGTTTTAATTTTCTTTTGTAGGTACTTGCCTTTAATTACTCTGAGCTTTGTAAGTAATTTTAACTTGATTTTATTTTATTTAGTTTTTAGCTTTTATTATTTTCAGTACTTTAATTAGCCTTAGTAGATCACCAGCTTAAATTTTCTAATTTGCTAGAATATACTTAGGGTAAGATTAACTGGTAGTTAATTAGGCTAATCAACTTCTCTGTGGGACGATAACTCGGGACTCAAATCCCATTATTACTTGTACGACCCGTGCACTTGCAGACAATACCCTTTGGGCGTGTCAATTAGAACCTCACATGGGCTATTTCGCAAAACGTTCAAACATTTGCTAACTTATCAAGATGTTTTGTGAAAACATTCAAAACACGTGATTTATGCAATTATTAGCCTTACTATCCCATTTCTTTGCAATACCATTTTAAACAACCAAATCTCATACGAATAATCGAAACAATTTCCATACATTATCAAACATATCCTATAAACTCATGCACATTTCCAAAGCCTTATATACCCACGAGTTCAAAATACGAGCAGCTACCTCTATATACCCACCAAATTCCCTTACCTGGAATCGCAATGCGTGATTTCACTTCCTTAAAGCTGCTTACTCGTGCGGTTCGATTCGTCTCCAACGAGCTCTCCGAAACTGTGCATAAACGTATTTCACAAATATTTTAGCCCATTATACTCTGACTCTTGCGTTTACTATAGTCGATTCGACCTATAGTCTTTATTAACGGTTATGAGGCCACGTTTTTATTACTCTACTCATAGCTCGAGTCTATGGATCCTTTTAGGCCCTTTAACTCATTCCAAATCGATATTAGATCGATACTAAGCTCATAGTGTTCCTATTTCATTAATTTTCCTCACTATGGCATTTTATCAAACATATTACATACTCATCTCTATAAATTCACTCAATCCACAATGTAGCTTCATTTACCCACTTCAAATCATCCACATTACTCAAATAACAAATTAGCATACCCATCATTTCATCAATTCATTCAATTTACACTTTCTCACACTAAACTCATTCCATTTTCTAGGTCTAACTTATTCAAATACATGTTAGGTAGTTTTCAATCATCACTGCCCATAAAAATCAACTCCAAAGTTAATAAATAAACAATGTACTTGGGCTAGAGTATTAGAAACTTACCAATCTAGTTTCTCTTCTTGCTCCAAAGTGAAATGTTCTTTGTTCCTTCAATACAAACAATGGGACACTGGTTCCAAACTATGTTGTTTTTCTCTTTGAAATGAACAACTTTGTGTCTAATACCTCCCTCTCAAATCTTAATGGAAATAGGTAGATCTGGGAGTGAGAAAGTTAGGTTTTAGCTATAAATGGAAAGGGTGATGTTGTTTCCTGAAAGTGGCAGATTTTAGCGCCCCTTTTATAGAAATAACTTGATGAGATTGATCATCACTAGGAGGAGATCGATCTGGTCCCCTTAAATCCTTTTTTTTCACGATATTTTCAAGCATGAGATCGATCTGTTGAAGCTCGAGATCGATCTGCTCCAACCAGAGAGCTAAGGAGATCGATCTGTATGCTTGAGGATCGATCTTTTCATTACAAAATGTTTAGGAGATCGATTTGGCCCCATTGGAGATCGATCTGCTCTATTCCATTGCTCAAATAAGAGCATTCTGGCTCTTCCAGATCGATCTCTCATCCTATGAGATAGATTTGGCTTCCATATTTTCCATCTTTTGCTTAAGTCATTTTTCTTATTATTTCATCTCTAATGCGTAGCTTCCATTTCCTAGCCTTTAGCTCTCAGTTTGTTTTTTTTTTTTTTATGCATTCGGGTTCAAAAGTTCTTCATCCATTCTTCTCCCTTTTGATTCTGTTGTCTTGATGTTGGTTGATGCTAAGCATTATTCCACATCAAGAACAATGTGGAATCCCGATTGGAGAAGAGAATGAAGCTACCCGAGGATGTTGAGTTCCCTGTTCATGATTGATGATGCTCATGGGTGATGATTTCAGTTATGGTTTTAGCATATTTTTCTGTCAGTTCTAAGTTCATATTTTGCTATGCTTTATTATTCTTTCCTTTCCTTATGGTATACCTTTCCTGAATCGGGTTGTTTTGTTTAATGCATTTCACCTTAGCTTGCATTGTTTTTACGGTATGTTGTTGAGTTCTGTTGTTGAAAGCAATTGCTGCAGTTAATGCTCGAAAGTTTTCATTGATCCCACTAGATTTGTCAGCTAATGTATGTTTGATAAAAGATGATTTTAATAGGTGCATTGAGAGGCATTTTTTATGTTGCTCTGTTCGACTTTGTTTATGGTAGTAGTGTACTATTTAGTTGGTTATTTTGCTGGAATGGTGAAATAGTATTAACAGCAGCAACCTTGCATATTCCTCATCGTGTTCTGCTGAAGTTTTCTTCATTTTACTTCCTTAACTGTGATACAAGTGGATGCTGATACTTGTGAATAATCATCTTAGCTTGTATTTAATGCTTAGCGTCTGCAGCACTTGTGGGATTCTGAGATGAGCAAGGCAGGTGCAAGAGGAATAGCTGGATTAATCTTAGCAGCTATAAACTTTGAGGAACACTCTGCTCGGGCATGGGTTGCTGGATTACTGGAGGCAGTTGCTGCTGTTGTAGCAGTTCCTGAGTGTCCTGTTGTTGTGCACGAGTAGGCCAGATAATTACAAGATTGACACTAGCAGTATAGGAGTATTGGAGGCTTGCAGCAAGTGATGTATTACTGAGCAATTCCAACAAGAGCATGAACCGAGAGTAAGCGCTGGGCAGAGCAAGGATGAACTGCAACGGCAGAAGCAAACCTCGCCTGGAGCAGTACCTGGTTTAAACGGAGCGCCAGTACAGTAGCAGTTTACATGCCTGGACAAACCAAAAAGATGCAGGAGACAGAATTGCAGAAGTTGAGCAGAAACACTTGAGCAGTACCAACAGTAGATGGTACAACCTGGAGCGGACAGCAGACGAGAGCAGCAACAACATCTGGAGCCTGGAGCACGACAGGAGCAGAGGCACAAAACGTAGCAGTGCAGGACAATGCCAGTAGCTGGAACTGTGAGCACCTGGAGGCAGAACAAAAATTGGAAAGATAATGAACAGTGCAGTATCGGGACCACTTGTTTGATTGTTTCGGTTAAGGCCACGTTTGGCCAATGCATTTTAATTGTACAATTTATTTACATGCATTTTTTAGATTAGTTAATTCCAATTTAATTTATTAGCATAAGAAGTTATGATTTTAATTTTATTTGCATGATTAGTTATAGTTCAATTGATTGATTAGTCTAGAATTTAGATTTAATTATGCCATTAGTTAATTGTTATTTTTATTTTAGTAATAGGTTTTCCAATTAGAATTAATTTAGATTAAATTCATTTTATTCATTTTTAATTTAGTCTTCAATTTTATTAAATTTTAGGTTAGTTTAATTTGCAATTTTCATTAGCTTAATTACATGCATATGTTATTTTAGGTTTGTTTAATTTTAGTTTAATTAATCTTGTTTCTTTATTTTCATTTTTACTTTTATTTTAATTGCCTTAATGAATTTTTAACTGTTTTAATTTTCTTTTGTAGGTACTTGCCTTTAATTACTCAGAGCTTTGTAAGTAATTTTAACTCGGTTTTATTTTTTTTAGTTTTTAACTTTTATTATTTTCAGTACTTTAATGAGCCTTTGTAGATCACCAACTTAAATTTTATAATTTGCTAGAATATACTTAGGGTAAGATTAACCGGCAGTTAATTAGGCTCATCAACTTCTCTGTGGGACGATAACTCGAGATTCAAATCTCATTATTACTTGTACGACCCGTGCACTTGCGGACAATACCCTTTGGCCGTGTCCAGTTTTTGGCGCCGTTGCCGAGGAAGTTATAATTAGTCGTTAATTAATATCGGTGAAATTATGCTTAGGTGTAATTCTAGATTGTAAATATTTATGGTGTAAATATTTAGAAGTTTAATCTAGATTAGTTAATTTAAAAGAAAATTTAAAAAAAAAAACAAAAACAAAAAAATTTAAAAATTTAAAAAATTTTAAAAAAATTTCTAAGGACTTTCTGATGATTGCATGCGCAGAGCCAGGAGTTTCGATTGCTTTCCTTTAGATCTTGAAATTGAATGAACTCTTAGAAAAGTTCGAAAGGATTCTAGGAAATTATTAGCTCCGCTGCAACGCACTATGGCAGAAAATAGGGAAATCAGGACCGTTGGAGATTATGCGATGCCGACTATTGGAGGTTATTATACCGGCATTAGGCCACCAGCTATCCTTACAATTTTGAAATTAAGCCCGCAATCCTGCAGATGATCTAGACTTCATTGCAGTTCAGTAGGCTTCCGCACGATGACCCATATACTCACCATGGGCAATTCCTGGACTTGTGCAACACATTCAAACACAATGGATTATCTGATGATACGCTTAGGCTTAGATTATTCCCCTTCTCACTTAGGGATAGGGCGCGACACTGGTTAACCTCCCTGCCTCCAGGATCCATTTCTACATGGGACGAGTTAGCTCATCAATTTCTATCTAAGTTTTTCCCTCTTTCTAAAATGGCCCAACTCCGTAGTAACACATCTTCCTTTGCCTAATTTGATTCGAAAACTCTTTACGAAGCATGGGAAAGATATAAGGAGCTTCTTAGGAAGTGCCCTCACCATGGCCTACCTTTATGGCTACAAGTCCAGACCTTCTACAACGGACTTACAAGCTAGAATATGACCATTGTTGACGCTGCTGGGGGTGGAGCGCTAATGTGTAAAACAGAGGAGGAAGCTTACGAGTTGTTAGAAAAGATGGCTGCTAACAACTATCTATGGTCCTCAGAGAGGTAATTACCTAAGAAGTCGGCGGGTATTTATGAGCTCGACATGCTGTCTACCTTGACCTCTCAAATCGCTAACCATACTAGTCATAACCCTATATATTCTGTCCAAAGTCCTTTTCTCTCCAGCGAGCTATGTAGTGGTACCCACTCTGTAGATAGGTGTCCGCTCAACTTAGAATCGGTTCAGTATGTTGACCCCTTTCAAACGCAACAGAACAACCCTTTTTCAAACACCTATAATCCAGGGTGGAGGAACCATCCTAATTTCTCTTGGAGCCAAAACCAAAGGCAAACTTCTAGCTCTAGACTTGTAGGACTCCCTGGTTTTCAAGCTCCACCTGTTCAGGTACCACCACAGCCACAATTTCCTGATCATCCACCTTCTCATCACCCATACCCATTTCAACAATTTCAACATCATTCATCCCCACCATCACCACCACCTATCCAGCCACAGCATATACTTGCACCAGCACCCGCAGCTGAGAAGAAGCCTTCGCTTGAGGAAATGTTCACAACGATCCTATAAAATCAAGCTGCCTCGATTAAGAACTTAGAAGTTCAGGTTGGACAAATAGCTAGTGCTCTTGCCAGCATCCACAAGGGACCCTCCCCAGTAACACTGAAGTTAATCCTATTAAGCAAAGGGAGGGTAAGGAACATGTTAGATCCATCACCCTTAAGAGTGGCAGAGAGCTAAATGATCACAAGTTAAGTCCAATCCTGTTAAGCCCATAGTGGTACAGCCTTTAGGGTCTAAAGAGGCAGCTCAGAAAGAATAAGAACATCGGATCAGGCTGCAAAAGAATCCAAGCTAGGCGCTTCTTTATCTATATCTTTTTCTACTTCACAGCCTTCCTTGCTCTCTGATGCTACACATGTTACCACTACATCCCCTTCGGTTAGACCACCAGTACCTTTTCCTCAAAGGTTCCAAAATAAAAAAACTCGATCAACAATTCGCTAAATTTCTTGAGGTTTTTAAGAAACGTCACATCAGCATTCCTTTCGCAGATGCCTTAGAGAAAATGTCAAGTTATGTGAAGTTTTTGAAGGATATCCTCTCTAGGAAAAGGAGATTGGAAGATTATGAAATAGTGGCCTTAACTGGGAAATGTAGTACAATTATCCAGAGGAAATTACCTCCTAAGCTCAAGGATCTTGAGAGTTTTACCATACCCTACACTATTAGAAATCTATTCTTTGGTAGAGCCCTATGTGATTTAGGAGCCAGTAGCAATCTGATGCCTTTGTCTATCTACCAAAAGTTAGGAATAGGGGATATCAAGCCTACCACAGTGACCCTTCAGCTAATAGATCGATCCATTAAATATCCAAAGGGGGTCATTGAGGATGTGTTAGTAAAGGTGGACAAATTTGTTTTCCCTGCGGATTTTATTGTTTTAGATATGGAGGAAGATAGGGAAGTCCCCATTATATTAGGCAGACCTTTCCTAGCGACGGGTAGAACTTTAATTGATGTACAAAAGGAGGAGCTGACTATGAGAATCTTAGATCAGGAGGTGACATTTCATGTTTTCAAACCTTTTAAGCTCCCTGATGACTCTCAAGAGTGTTTTAAAATGGAGATTGATGAAGATATAAGGTTTAAGCACAAGAAATCTAAAAGAAGGAGGGAAATAGATAGAGCTAAGGAGGTGTCAGGACCCGTTCTCAATCCAAGACTTTATCCAAAAATCACTATAAATTTTTCGCATTCTTAACTTACCTTTCCGCTCTTCAATGGTTGGGCTGTGATTCGATGTCAGAGTCCTCACTTACCACATCATCCATTTCATACATACATGTCAATATATTATTACTGACTGTAACTGCTTTTATTATACATGTAAGATTATATAAAATCTAATACAAATACATTCCCCATAATATATATCGTATACATCACTGTGCTGTTTCTATGTTTAGATACACAACTGTACATAAGGGTATACCTGGCGATCGATAGGAACTAGTAGTGGACTCTGGGACACTATCCCTCGATAGTTCTCGCTCTACTGACGCTCTGTAGAGAGATGTAAAGAAAGGGGGGTGAGCATACAACACGCTCAGGTAGGAAATCAGGCAAGTAAGTAGATATCAACACTATCTACTAAAAATAATGCTATGCCTTGAAAACATTATTTCCTTTACTCGCTTTAAAAGCATGTCTTGAAATATAATATATATACTTGTACAGAATAAATCCCATGTACAGAAAATCATGCTTTCTTTCTCAAATGTAGGCATGTAGTGCAAAACAATGCATCGTATATAAATCATGTCTTTATGTAAATCATGCCATGTATATTTAAATCACAATAAATATGGCATCAAATGATTCACAACACAAAATTGGAGTCCGACCCATCCCTCGGGTCTGTCCGCAGTTTAAATCATTCAATCAATGTGATATATCATGTAAGACTCTGTGGTTAAGTGCAAATAGTATCCTGGACTATGATCATATCCGACATGTGATCCCAAGCAACACAGATCTCGGTGTGCGGGGCATCACTGCTGCAACTGGAGGGGGGTCAGTCCATCACAACCGTCAGCTATATCCTCCTCAACTCCACAACAACACACGGTACAGCGTACACCTCGCGCCACTCAGGTACTGTACAAGGTACACCCGTGGACCCGTCCTTACGGCCTGAGTGCCTACCATATGTCTTAGCTCTCGCACCCGTGGAATATCAACATCACAGTCAGGGTGCCTACTATAGGTCTTAGTCCTCGCGCCTGTGGAAATATCATACCACATCTCAAATACCCTCATGCTGGCCATCCTCTTAAAATGTGACACTCAGTCACACAAGAATGCGGCATGAATAGGTACCATGTATATAATATCACATACAGTGTGCACCCTCGAGTGCGACACACAGTCGACACTACGCTCGAACACTGTTTCACATCACAAACTCAACTCTAGTGCGAGCAATCTCCAACAACTAGGTCAATGCATAGTTCATGTATTAAATCAAGTATGAGCAATAGCTCCAGTACTATGCTAAGCATAATTATCAAATCAAGTACGAGCAATAGCTCCAGTACTATGTCATATATCTCATGTAAAACTTGAGTACGAGCTAATCGCTCTAGCACTCTGTCATGCATATATCATATAAAACTGAGTAAGAGTAAAACTCCAGTACTCTATCATGCATGTCATGGAAATCTAGTGCGTATAAAAATCCAGCACTACTGTATCTGGAAAACATATGAAATCCAGTGCGAGCTGTGTTCTAGCATGGTTTATTCTCACATAATATGATAGATGGCTCTTTAAAAGGGATTGTTTATAAAACATCAAAATCAGCACTATAAAGTGTGCTTAAGTCACATCAACCTTAAAATCATTAGCCCATCTATTTATTTTCATGCTAAACAGCAATTAAACACTCACAATAATTGTTTCCATGCTTTTTGCATCTTTTCACAAAAGTTGACTTTTTGACTAACTATGGGCAAAATCGTAATTTGCACTATCGGGTCGCAATAATTATTATTCACTTTCTCTGACCCTCAGAGTTTTTAAGTGAATGTAAAAGCAGACGAAAATACGTGCAGGTATCTCTAACTACTCGCAAAAGTCCCTTACCTCGGATCACGTCACGTGACCTCACTTCCTCGGTGCTGTTAAATCCTGCAGTCCGATCAGCTCTCAATGTAAACTTCGGAGCTGTAAATAACCATTCCTCAGGTTAATTATAATTTTCCTACTGTATTACACATTAATACAGTCTATTTTTCCTTAATGGGCCTTAATAATCCTTAATGAGCCTAACTATACCTTAAGCCCATTTTCATTTTACTATTCACTTTTGTTGGGCCTATTGGGCTTGTGGGGCCCATCAACTCTTATTGGGCTTGTCCTTGGCCCATTACACCCTATTGGGCCTAAAATAATTGGGCTTGGCCCATTGGGCCTCTCGGCCACATGCCATGGCCGAGAGCTACTCATGTCTCGGTTTTACCATGGCATGCCATTCATGCCTATTATTTAGCCATTTTCACTTAGGCATTTTCACAAACACTTGGTAGGCAACATTACCAATCATCACATAGTTCATTTAGGCATTTTATCAAACATCTTGATTGCCAACAAATTACATGTATTAATTAATCAAATTGATTAATTCTAATTACACCATTAACATTAATACATGTACACTAATCCATTTATGTCTTAAAATCATATTGACATAATTTAACATCCCATTACTCACTCTCGGCCTAACCCACTTCATGGTGATTAAATATGTTTCAATGCTTAAAACATATGTCAACATACTTGAAATCATTCATACATTAACATTTATGAAATTGGAAATTAGAAAATATAACAATTGTTGTGTTCACCCTTTGGCCGAAACTTTGGAGGCTCTCGGTTTGCGCTCTATGGCTCATTGATAGCCAATTCCAACATATGTCAATCTCCTTTCAATTTGGAACAACTTCCATGAAGAATGCAAGTTCCAAATATGCCTAATTCCTAGTGATTTCTAGTGAGAGAAAGCTTGGAAAATATATTTCAGTGGTTTCTTCTTCTAGACGGATTTGGTGTGATGAAGATGACAATGGTGTGGCTGAATTTATAAGCCATATACTTAGCCATTAAGCTTTACTTTTCAGCCATTATGCTTGACTTTCCAAACCTTAGCCATGAGTCACCTTATGAGTCACCTTATGAGTCATAGTTAACTTTAACTATGGTTAGATTTTATTTCATGGGCTTTTCCATTTGGGCTTCTCGGTTTGGGCTTTCCTAATGGGCTTTCGGGCTGAATTTTTTAATATGTCTCGGGCCTTTAATTTTTTCAAAATTTGGCCAATCAATTGGTCCAACAATTCGGTCTAAAGGACTTAAGAATTTCGATATACGTTTAGTATACCTTAATGGGCTTTAAAATTTTTACCTTAGGCCCATCCCGTTTTTAACCATTAAATTTATTCCGAAATCCTTCCGAATAAATTTTCCTTACTTCCGGGGATGATTATCTTGTATTCTGGCTAAGAATATTTTTCCCCAAATTTTTCTCCATACTTAGGTTAATTTTTAATCATGATTAGTCAACTATGGTAAAAGTCCACTTTCTTAACTATAGTTGACTTTTTCCTTAACCATTGACCATATTGACTTTTTCTTACAATTTTGAGAGTGTCATATCTTATGTCTTACACTCTCGTCTTTATATTCCAATCGCTCCTGGTGGATAATTTCACTCGAAACTCCTTTTCTCGCCAAAAAGGTCCATTTTACCCTTTTTAGCTTTTACTCTCGTTTTGTGTTTTCGGGTCTAAATCAAGCTGACTTCTCTTCATGAGCTCTCTACACTCTCTTATTTTAAGTTCTTATTTTTAGTCAGAATGATTTAGAATAACTCGGTTTAGCCTGTGATACCCGTTGCTCACATTAGGCATTTTATGTAGCTTTTGCGTGTTAATTCATTTCAATAACACTTTAAGTCTAATAAATACTCTTCTTATGATTCAACTATAATTACATAGTGTTCATACACATAGGAATCATAAGGTACAAGCTACAAAAATCTGGGTCTGACAATCCTCCCCCACTCAAAAAATTTGGTCCTCCAAATTAGAACCAAGTCAATCATCAAATAGGTGAGGGTACTTCTCTCGCATCAGACTCTCTAGCTCCCAAGTAGCTTCCTCTGAAGAATGATGCTGCCAGAGAATCTTTACTAATCCGATGGTCTTCGATCTCAATACCTTCTCCTTCCTATCCAATATCCAAATCGGTCTCTCAACATATGACATGTCCTCTCGGAGCTCCAAAGGCTCGTAACTAATCACATGTGCCGGATCCGGGTGATACTTCCGAAGCATCGATATATGGAAGACGTTATGGACACCTGATAAGTTCGGTGGCAATGCCAACCTCTACGCCTTATCTCCCACTCGATCAAGTATCTCAAAGGGTCCAATGTAGCGATGATTTAGTTTTCCTCTCTTCCCAAATCTCGCTATGCCCTTGGAAGGAGAAACTCTCAAAAACACGGATTCTCCAACTGCAAACTCTAGTGGCCTACGTCTCCTGTCAGCGTAACTCTTCTGTCTGATCTGAGCTATCCTCAGTCTCTCTACAATCAAGCGGACGTCCTCAGATGCTTGCGTAACCATGTCAGGAGCAAAAATCTTACAGTCACCCACTTCTTCCCATCCAATAGGGGAACGACATCTACGGCCATACAAAGCCTCATACAGTGCCATCCCGATACTCGAATGATAACTGTTGTTGTAGGCGAACTCGACTAGTGGCAGGTGGTCATCCCAGGAGCCTCGATAATCTAGCACACATGCTCTCAACATGTCATCCAGAGTCTGTATAGTTCTCTCTGACTGACCATTTGTCTGAGGATGGAAAGCGGTGCTCAAACTCAACTGGGTTCCCATGGCTTCCTGAAAATGTCCCCAAAAGTGGGAGGTGAAGCGAGAATCCCTATCGGAGACTATGCTCATTGGTACACCGTGTAACCTCACTACCTCGCGTACATACAGTTCCGCTAATGAACTCAGAGTATCGGTCGCTCTCATAGCTAGGAAGTGGGCTGACTTCGTCAGTCTATCAACGATCACCCATATAGCATCGTGATTCCTGCGGGTTCTCGGTAAACCCATCACGAAATCCATGGTGATATGCTCCCATTTCCATGTCGGTATAGGTAGAGGCTGCAACAATCCTGCAGGTTTCTGATGCTCTACCTTCACCTGCTGACATATGAGACACTTTGCCACGAAGTCTGCTACATCTCTCTTCATACCCGACCACCAGTATACCTTCCGGAGGTTCTGATACATCTTGTTACTCCCCGGATGTAATGTATACTTCGACGAATGAGCTTCCGCCAATATCAATCTCCTGAGTCCTGGATCAATCTGACTCTGAACCTCAGTAGTCCATCAGAACTCAACTCAAAGTCAGTCACGGTGCCCTTCTGCATCTGACTACCCACATCTATACAAAATGGATCAATCTGCTGAGCCACCCTGATCCTATCCAACAGATCCGGCTCCAAGCGTAGACTAGCTATCACATAGCCTGTATCCACGTCAGAAGGCACGACTCCCAAACTGAGGCTAGCAAACTGCTCTAGCAAATCATGTTCCCTAACCATCATGTACGATACCATCCCCAGGCTCTTCCTGCTCAAGGCATCGGCTACAATGTTAGCCTTACCCGGATGATAAAGTATCTCGCAATCGTAGTCCTTCAGAAGCTCTAGCCATCTTCTCTGTCTCATGTTCAGCTCTTTCTGTGAGAACAGATACTTGAGGCTCTTGTGGTCGGTAAATATATGGAACTTCTCGCCGTATAAGTAGTGGCGCCTTACCTTCAACGCAAACACTACTGCAGCTAGCTCCAAATCATGGGTTGGATAGTTATTCTCATGATCCTTCAGCTGTCTGGATCCATAAGCAACTACCTTCCCATCCTGCATCAATACGCAGCCCAGTCCCTGATGCGAAGCATCGATATGCACTACAAATCCTCCTGAGCTGGTAGGGATAGTGAGAATCGGAGCGGTGGTCAATCGACGCTTCAACTCCTCAAAACTCTTCTCACAATCCTCGTTCCATATGAACGGTGCACTCTTTCGAGTAAGACGTGTCAACGGAGCAGCCAACTTCGAAAATCCCTCAACGAATCTCCGATAATAACCAGCTAAACCCAGAAAACTCCTGATCTCAGTGACTGTCCTTAGCTGTTCCCACTGAACTATAGCCTCTATCTTAGATGGATCAACTGATACACCATCTCGCGATACAACATGTCCCAAAAACGAGATCTGTGACAACCAAAAGTCACACTTACTGAGCTTAGCATATAACTCATGCCCCCGTAGCATCTGCAACACGATCCTGAGGTGCTCCTCATGTTCCTCCTTGGATCTCGAATACACCAATATGTCATCGATGAAGACGATAACAAACTGGTCCAAATATGGCTTGAACACATCGTTCATCAAAGCCATGAAAGCAGCTGGAGCATTCGTCAATCCGAATGGCATGACCAAGAACTCATAATAGCCATATCGGGTACGAAATGCTGTCTTGGGTACATCTCCACCCCGAACCTTCAGCTGATGGTACCCAGACCTCAGGTCAATCTTGGAAAAGGTCTGTGCTCCCTGTAGCTGATCTAACAAGTCATCAATGCGTGGAATGTGGTATCTATTCTTGATGGTGGCCTTATTCAACAATCGGTAGTCTATACACAATCTGAGGCTCCCAGCCTTCTTCCTCACAAACAGAACCGGTGCTCCCTAAGGTGAAACACTCGGTCGAACAAAACCCCTATCCAACAGTTCCTGTAACTGTCTCTTGAGCTCCTCCAGCTCAACTAAGGCCATGCGATATGGTGGTCTCGAAATAGGCTCTGTACCAGGTACCAGATCTATGCAGAACTCCATCTCTCTGTCTGGTGGTAACCCTGGCAATTCATCCGGGAAAACATTTGGGTACTCACTGACCATAGTAATATCTAACAACTCCGGATGTGTCTTATCCATATCTACCACGTACGCAATGAAACCTTGATATGTTGAAGGTTTTCTAAATCAATAATCATGTAATAATCATAACTACTCCTTTCATTTATTCTTATTAAACTTTACAACATATCTAGTAGGGTTAGGAAACATAACTGTCTTATCATAACAATCTAAAATAGCATGGTTTGTAGATAGCCAATCCATTCCTAATATTATATCAAAGTCACTCATACTTAGTAATATTAGATTGGTTGTCATCTCCTTATCCCCTACTCTCAACTTGCAGTCATTAAATACATATTCTACCACTTGACTACTATTCATAGGCATACTAATCAACATCATCATACATAAATGTGTACGCTCTACATGTCTTTCTAATTTACATGCAAATAAAGGCGATACAAAAGAATGCGTGGCACCAGGATCAATTAAAACATATGCTTCAATATCATAAATCAGGATGTTACCTCGAATCACATCCGATGAAGCATCAGCTGTTCCCTGGTCCAAAGCATGTACTCGCCCTTGACCCATCACTTGTTTCCCCTTCTCCTCTGCCGTCGCTCTACCTCTCTGAGCAGACGTACCAGCTGGGGTTCTATCAAACTCCCTGCCCCTCTGTGGTGCAGTCACAAATGTCGCTGGGCACTCTCTAGCCATGTGCCTCTGTTTCCCACATCGAAAACATACCATAGCACCCTGTGAACACGGTCTATCTCCATGTGATCAACCGCATCTTCTGCACTGATCTGCAGTAGGCCTCTGTCCTCCCATGACAATGCTCTTTACTGGGGCTATAGTCGGATAAGCAGGAGGTCTAGCATATCTCTCTCGTCCCTCCTCTACTAGTGATTTCTTACCGAAGAGTCTCCTCCCTCCTCGATAACTGAAATCTCTAGTTGGCCTCTTCTTTTGTATATCTTGGCTACGGCTAAACTTCCCAAACTCAGAAGCATTTCTCTCGTAATCTTGCTCACATAATTGCGCCCTGCGCACTGCTTCCTCATAGGTCACTATGTCTAATGGGACCAACTTGGACCGCAAAATCGGTCTCAACCCGTCGATAAACCTGTGGACCTTCCTGGTCTCACTATACATGGTATTCGGGCCATATCTTCCTAGGGATAGGAATCGAGTCTCATACTCATCCACAGATAAACTCCCCTGGTGTAGTCCCAAAAACTCTGCCTGTAGTTTTTGCTGTGCGGTGTCGGGAACAAACTGCCTCCTGAAGGCCTCCCGAAATATATCCCAACTGATATCTGTGTGTCGGGATCTCAATATAGGTCGGGTGGACTTCCACCAATGCTCTGTAGCTTCCTTCAGTAGGAATGCAGTAAACGCGACCATCTCCGAGGTACTACACTCGAAGAATCTATAAAGCTTCTCCAGCTCTGCTAACTACTCCTCAGCAGCCACTAGGTCCTTGACCCCGCTAAATGATGGAGGTCTAAACTTCTGGAATTCTCGCAACCGATACAGATCACATCCATATCCTAATCCACTACCACCCAAAATCGGTGGGGGTGTAGGAGTATCTATAGTCCTCTGTGCATCAGCTGTCTGTGTAGGTGTATCAGGGGCAACTGCCTCTCCTGTAGCAGCTCTTGCCTCCTGTCTCTGCCTACCTGGCATCGTCTGTGCCAGTATCTCGATAATAGTCTCGAGACCACGCTCTAATCTCATGAAGCGCATCTCTGCACAATCGGGTGCCTCAGTAGCACCTAGAGTCTTATGCGTAGGTAATGGTCCGGCAGCAGCTCGTCCCTCGGGTCTATCTCCCTGGCCTCGAGCCCTACCTCTCATACCTCTACCACTACGCGTATTTGCCATTTAGGCAAAGTTCCTGCATTCATAATAATGAATTAGTCCATTTCCTATCTGGTATACACAGTTATATCTAAACACAACACAGTACTATTGGGATGTACACTTTCCTATTTTCTAACACCGACTCACATCAGACCAACCTCTGCTCTGATACCATTCTGTCAGGACCCGTTCTCAATCCATGACTTTATCCAAAATTCACTATAAATTTTTCGCATTCTTAACTTACCTTTCCGCTCTTCAATGGTTGGGCTGTGATTCGATGTCAGAGTCCTCACTTACCACATCATCCATTTCATACATACATGTCAATATATTATTACTGACTGTAACTGCTTTTATTATACATGTAAGATTATATAAAATCTAATACAAATACATTCCCCATAATATATATCGTATACATCACTGTGTTGTTTCTATGTTTAGATACACAACTGTACATAAAGGTATACCTGGCGATCGATAGGAACTAGTAGTGGACTCTGGGACACTATCCCTCGATAGCTCTCGCTCTACTGACGCTCGGTAGAGAGATGTAAAGAAAGGGGGGTGAGCATACAACTCGCTCAGTAAGGAAATCAGGCAAGCAAGTAGATATCAACACTATCTACTCAAAATAATGCTATGCCTTGAAAACATTATTTCCTTTACTCGCTTTAAAAGCATGTCTTGAAATATAATATATATACTTGTACAGAATAAATCCCATGTACAGAAAATCATGCTTTCTTTCTCAAATGTAGGCATGTAGAGCAAAACAATGCATCGTATATAAATCATGCCTTTATGTAAATCATGCCATGTATATTTAAATCACAATAAATATGGCATCAAATGATTCACAACATAAAATCGGAGTTCGACCCATCCCTAAGGTCTGTCCGCAGTTTAAATCATTCAATCAATGTGATATATCATGTAAGACTTTGTGGTTAAGTGCAAATAGTATCATAGACTATGATCATATCCGACATGTGATCCCAAGCAACACAGATCTCGGTGTGCGGGGCATCACTGCTGCAACGGGAGGGAATCAGTCTATAACAACCGTCAGCTATATCCTCCTTAACTTCACAACAACACACGGTACAGCGTACACCTCGCGCCACTCAGGCACGGTACAAGGTACACCCGTGGACCCGTCCTCACGGCAAGAGTGCCTACCACAGGTCTTAGCTCTCGCACCCGTGGAATATCAACATCACAGTCAGGGTGCCTACTATAGGTCTTAGCCCTCGCGCCTGTGGAAATATCATACCACATCTCAAATACCCTCATGCTGGCCATCCTCTCAAAATGTGACACTCAGTCACACAAGAATGCGACATGAATAGGTACCATGTATATAATATCACATACAGTGTGCGCCCTCGAGTGCGACACACAATCGACACTACGCTCGAACACTGTTTCACATCACAAACTCAACTCTAGTGCGAGCAATCTCCAGCAACTAGGTCAATGCATAGTTCATGTATTAAATCAAGTACGAGCAATAGCTCCAGTACTATGCTATGCACAATTATCAAATCAAGTACGAGCAATAGCTCCAGTACTATGTCATATATCTCATGTAAAACTCGAGTACGAGCTAATCGCTCCAGCACTCTGTCATGCATATATCATATAAAACTGAGTACGAGTAAAACTCCAGTACTCTATCATGCATGTCATGGAAATCTAGTGCGTATAAAAATCCAGCACTACTGTATCTGGAAAACATATGAAATCCAGTGCGAGCTGTGCTCTAGCATGGTTTATTCTCACATAATATGATAGATGGCTCTTTAAAAGGGATTGTTTATAAAACATCAAAATCAGCATTATAAAGTGTGCTTAAGTCACATCAACATTAAAATCATTAGCCCATCTATATATTTTCATGCTAAACAGCAATTAAACACTCACAATAATTGTTTCCATGCTTTTTGCAACTTTTCACAAAAGTTGACTTTTTGACTAACTAGGGTTAAAATCGTAATTTGCCACTATCGGGTCGCAATAATTATTATTCACTTTCTCTAACCCTCAGAGTTTTTAAGTGAATGTAAAAGCAGATGAAAATAGGTGCAGGTATCTCTAACTACTCGCAAAAGTCCCTTACCTCGGATCACGTCACGTGACCTCACTTCCTCGGTGCTGTTAAATCCTGCAGTCCGATCAGCTCTCAATGTAAACTCCGGAGCTGTAAATAACCATTCCTCAGGTTAATTATAATTTTCCTACTGTATTACACATTAATACAGTCTATTTTCCCTTAATGGGCCTTAATAATCCTTAATGGGCGTAACTATACCTTAAGCCCATTTTCATTTTACTATTCACTTTTGTTGGGCCTATTGGGCTAGTGGGGCCCACCAACTCTTATTGGGCTTGTCCTTGGCCCATTACACCCTATTGGGCCTAAAATAATTGGGCTTGACCCATTGGGCCTCTCGGCCACATGCCATGATCGAGAGCTACTCATGTCTCGATTTTACCATGGCATGCCATCCATGCATATTATTTAGCCATTTTCACTTAGGCATTTTCACAAACACTTGGTAGGCAACATTACCAATCATCACATAGTTCATTTAGGCATTTTATCAAACACCTTGATTGCCAACAAATTACATGTATTAATTAATCAAATTGATTAATTCTAATTACACCATTAACATTAATACATGTACACTAATCCATTTATGTCTTAAAATCATATTGACATAATTTAACATCCCATTACTCACTCTCGGCCTAACCCACTTCATGGTGATTAAATATGTTTCAATGCTTAAAACATATATCAACATACTTGAAATCATTCATACATTAACATATATGAAATTGGAAATTAGAAAATATACCAATTGTTGTGTTCACTCTTTGGCCGAAAATTTGGAGGCTCTCGGTTTGCACTCTATGGCTCCTTGATAGCCAATTCCAACATATGTCAATCTCCTTTCAATTTGGAACAACTTCCATGAAGAATGCAAGTTCCAAATATGCCTAATTCCTAGTGATTTCTAGTGAGAGAAAGCTTGGAAAATATATTTCAATGGTTTCTTCTTCTAGCCGGATTTGGTGTGATGAAGATGACAATGGTGTGGCTGAATTTATAAGCCATATACTTAGCCATTAAGCTTTACTTTTCAGCCATTATTCTTGACTTTCCAAACCTTAGCCATGAGTCACCTTATGAGTCATAGTTAACTTTAACTATGGTTAGATATTTATCTCATGGGCTTTTCCATTTGGGCTTCTCGGTTTGGGTTTTCCTAATGGGCTTTCGGGCTGAAATTTTTACTATGTCACGGGCCTTTAATTGTCTCAAAATTTTTCCAATCAATTGGTCCAACAATTCGGTCTAAAGGACTTAAGAATTTCGATATACGTTTAGTATACTTTAATGGGCTTTAAAATTTTTACCTTAGGCCCATCCCGTTTTTAACCATTAAATTTATTCTGGAATCCTTCCGAATAAATTTTCCTTACTTTCGGGGATGATTATCTTGTATTCTGGCCAAGAATATTTTTCCCCAAATTTTTCTCCATACTTAGGTTAATTTTTAATCATGATTAGTCAACTATGGTAAAAGTCCACTTTCATAACTATAGTTGACTTTTTCCTTAACCATTGACCATGTTGACTTTTTCTTACAATTTTGAGAGTGTCCTATCTTATGTCTTACACTCTCGTCTTTATATTCCAATCGCTCCCGGTGGATAATTTCACCCGAAACTCCTTTTCTCGCCAAAAAGGTCCATTTTACCCTTTTTAGCTTTTACTCTCGTTTTGCGTTTTCGGGTCTAAATCAAGCTAACTTCTCTTCATAAGCTCTCTACGCTCTCTTATTTTAAGTTCTTATTTTCAGTCAGAATTATTTAGAATAACTCGGTTTAGCCAGTGATACCCATTGCTCACATTAGGCATTTTATGTAGCTTTTGCGTGTTAATTCATTTCAATAACACTTTAAGTCTAGTAAATACTCTTCTTATGATTCAACTATAATTACATAGTGTTCATACACATAGGAATCATAAGGTACAAGCTACAAAAATTTGGGTCTGACAGGAGGAGTTAACTGTCGACATTCTATCACCACACTGGTTGATCCTCTTACTATTTGCACTGCTGCTAAGTGTTGTGTTCTTTACTACATTCGAAGTGGCTTAATTTTTCTTTTCACCTTGTATATAGTTCTTTTTCTTTTTCTTTTCTGTTATTTCTTTCTTTGTTTATTTTGCAGGTTTATTTTCTAGTTTTACGCTTTCAATAAAAGCTTCAGCTGTTCATCATCATCAGAAAGGGGAGTACTTTGTTCATGAACTTCAATTCTTATATTATCTGCACACTGAGGACACTATGCACTTTAAGTTTGGGGGAGGGGATATGACTTGAACATTTTTCAAAACTTTGAGCAAAATTGAAAATTTTTTTAAATTTTTTTTTGAAAATCTGAGCTTAAACTGTTTGATTTTGGGATGATTTAGTACTTAGCATGTAGTTTTACCATATTCCGACGATACGACCCCATGATTAAGTCTGATTTTGATTAACTAAGAAGCATGATTATAGGAAAAGCATGAAGTTGAATTCTTGAATTTGTCTTGATTCTGATTGTGATTTCCTCATTTTATGCACATGTCATGTCATGAATCTGTATATTTATTTAGAGAAAGCTTATGTGGACATAGGATTGCATTTGTTCAATTAATTTTGTGCATCATATCCTAGAATTTGTTTGATCTGATCTCGAAGCGAAATATTAGATCACATTTAATTTGGGAGATGATTTAGGCCATCTTTGGATCGTTTGAGCCTTTCTAGCCGACCCTGTACATATTTTACCCCTAGTCACTCATCTGGGCCAAATAAGCTTTTCTCTATAAATACATATGCAAACTTTCCTTAGCTTAAATACTTTTTTCCTATCCCTTACCCTGAAAGCATGAAAGTCATTGGGATATATTGTGAGCTTTGTACATTTGGGTATCTGGTGATAGTGAAAATTCAAAAAAAAAAAAAGAATAAAATTAAAAAAATATGTTTAGCGAAAGAAATAAGTTTGGGGGAAATAAATTTGAGCTCTTACATTAAGATCCTAGAAGTAATGCATGTTAAGTGGTAATTAAACCTAAATTGACTTTATCATACCTTAACCCCAGCCTTACATTACAAGCTTAATGAAGTCCTATTGATCTTTGATTAAGTGTGACTACATTAGTGGAGAGAGAAGTGAAAAGCAAACTTATGGGAATGATCACATGTCATTGACTTTGCATTCACTGTGTTTGCATAATCTCATCCGGATAATGTACTGTGAAGTAACTTTGACATTTTTCACACACTCACAAGGAGTCCAATTTGGGTTAGGACTTATGATTGAATAATTTTGAATGTTGGACTTGTAATTATGAATCTTTAAGATCATAGTCTGTACTTTTTCTTTGAGGATAATACTGGAAAAATTATTGTATTTAGTACTTGTCATTCCTACAATTATTTTGTTTTGCTTGAGGACAAGCAAAAGCTCAAGTTTGGGGGTGTGATAATTCTATATTTTTAGAATTATTTGTGCTTAATTTTCTAATTAATTATTTAAATCCCCAATTTATTTTGTTAATTATCCCCTTTATTTAATTAAAATTCTCTTGTTTGCAGATAAATTAAATCCGGATGAATTTTGAATATTTCGATAGAAAATGGACCGAAATTGGGCTAAAATCGAGATTGGACCACGCAGATAACACGAGCCTAGCACATCCAATTGGACAAAAAGATAGATGACATGGAAATATTATTTTTCAAGGAGCTAATGATGTGAAGACAAGTGGCCAAACAATGTCAACTCATCTAGGATGGAAAAATCATAATTGTACCCCTAAGTGTGTGTATAAATAGAAAAAAGATGTCAATTGAAAAGGGAGTAGCCTAGGTTAGAATAGAAGTAATTTAGGAGCAGATGTAATTTTAGGGTAGAATAGCTTTTAGGTTAATTTCCAAGCTTTCTTTGCTTTAATTTCTGAATAGTTTCTTCGAAATTAGAAATTTTCTTCTCTTGTTTTGTTAAAACTTTACATTGGTTTAATGAATAGTGATTTTTCCATGTTCTTCTCGGTTTTGCAATCTCTTTGCTTTATTGTTGATTCAATGCACTCAAATTGAATGAAAGTTCTTCATTTTCCAGTCTTAATAGTTTTATTTTATGGCAATCAAATTTCTTTATGCTTCTCGATTTTGTTTAAGTCATTTTTCTTTTTATTTCATCTCTAATGCGTAGCTTCCATTTCCTAGCCTTTAGCTCTCAATTTTTTTTTATGCATTCGGGTTTAAAAGTTCTTCATCAATTCTTCTCCCTTTTGATTCTATTGTCTTGATGTGGGTTGATGCTAAGCACTATTCCACATCAAGAACAATGTGGAATCCCGGTTGGAGAAGAGAATGAAGCTACTCGAGGATGTTGAGTTCCCTGTTCATGATTGATGATGCTCACGGGTGATAATTTCAGTTATGGTTTTAGCATTTTTTTTTGTCGGTTCTAAGTTCATATTTTGCTATGCTTTATTATTCTTTCCTTTCCTTATTTCAGTTTTATTGGTATACCTTTCTTGAATCAGGTTGTTTTGTTTAATGCATTTCACCTTAGCTTGCATTGTTTTTACGGTATGTTGTTGAGTTCTTTTATTGAAAGCAATTGCTGCAGTTAATGTTCAAAAGTTTTCATTAATCCCAATAAATTTGTCAGCTGATGTATGTTTGATAAAAGTTGATTTTAACAGGTGCATTGAGAGGCATTTTTGGTGTTGCTCTGTTCGACTGTGTTTATGGTAGTAGTGTACTGTTTAGTTGGTTATTTTGCTAGAATGGTGAGATAGTATTAGCAGCAGCAACCTTGCATATTCCTCATCGTGTTCTACTGAAGTTTTCTTCATTCTACTTCTTTAACTGTGATACAAGTGGATGCTAATACTTGTGAATAATCATCTTAGCTTGTATTTAATGCTTAGCATCTGCAGCACTGGTGGGATTCTGAGATGAGCAAGGCAGATGCAAGAGGAATAGCCAGATTAATCTTAGCAGGTGCAAACTTTGAGCAACACTCTGCTCGGGCATGGGTTGCTGGATTACTGGAGGCAGTTGTTGCTGTTGTAGCAGTTCTCGAGTGTCCTGCTGTTGTGCACGAGTAGGGCAGATAATTACAAGATTGACAGTAGCAGTATAGGTGTACTGGAGGCTTGCAACAAGTGATGTATTGCTGAGCAATTCCAACAAGAGCATGAACCGAGAGCAAGCGCTGGGTAGAGCAAGGATGAGTAGCAACGGTAGAAGCAAAAATCTCCTGGAGCAGTACCTGGTCTGAACCGAGAGCCAGTACAGCAGCAGTTTACATGCCTGGACAAACCAAAAAGAAGCAGGAGACAAAATTGCAGAAGTTGAGCAGAAACACTTGAGCAGCACCTGCAGCAGATGGTACTACCTAGAGCGGACAGCAGACGAGAGCAGTAGCAACGTCTGGAGCCTGGAGCACGATAGGAGCAGAGGCACAAAATGCAGCAGTGCAGGACAATGCTAGTAGCTGGAATCGTGAGCACCTGGAGGCAAAACAAAAATTGGAAAGACAATGAACAGTGCAGTATCGGGACCACTTGCTGGATTGTTTCGGTTAAGGGCACGTTTGGCCAATGCATTTTAATTGTACAATTTATTTACATGCATTTTTTAGATTAGTTAATTCCAATTTAATTTGTTAGCATAAGATGTTATGATTTTAATTTTATTTGCATGATTAGTTATCGTTCAATTGATTTATTAGTCTAGAATTTAGATTTAATTATGCCATTAGTTTATTTTTATTTTTATTTTAGTAATAGGTTTTCCAATTAGAATTAATTTAGATTAAACTCATTTTATGCATTTTTAATTTAGTCTTCATTTTTATTAAATTTTAGGTTAGTTTAATTTGCAATTTTCATTAGTTTAATTACATGCATATGTTATTTTAGGTTTGTTTAATTTTAGTTTAATTAATCTTGTTTCTTTATTTTCATTTTTGCTTTTTATTTTAATTGCGTTAATAAATTTTTAACTGTTTTAATTATCTTTTGTAGGTACTTGCCTTTAATTACTCGGAGCTCTGTAAGTAATTTTAACTCGATTTTATTTTATTTAGTTTTTAGCTTTTATTATTTTCAGTACTTTAATTAGCCTTAGTAGATCACCAACTTAAATTTTATAATTTGCTAGAATATACTTAGGGTAAGATTAACTGGTAGTTAATTAGGCTAATCAACTTCTCTGTGGGACGATAACTCGGGACTCAAATCTCATTATTACTTGTACGACCCGTGCACTTGCAGACAATACCCTTTGGGCGTGTCACTTAGCACCTCACATGGGCTATTTTGCAAAACGTTCAAACATTTGCTAACTTATCAGTCAATTTGCTTAAAACAAAGCAAGATGTTTTGTGAAAACATTCAAAACGCGTGATTTATGCAATTATTAGCCTTACTATCCCATTTCTTTGCAATACCATTTCAAACTACCAAATCTCATACGAATACTCGAAACAATTTCCATACATTATCAAACATATCTTATAAACTCATGCACATTTCCAAAGCCTTATATACCTACGAGTTCAAAATACGAGCAGCTACCTCTATATACCCACCAAATTCCCTTACCTGGAATCGCGACGCGTGATTTCACTTCCGTAAAGCTGCTTACTCGTGCGGTTCGATTCGTCTCCAACGAGGTCTCTGGAACTGTGCATAAACGTATTTCACAAACATTTTAGCCCATTATAATATGACTCTTACATTTACTATGGTCAATTCGACCTATAGTCTTTATTAACGGTTATGAGGCCACGTTTTTATTACTCTACTCATAACTCGAGTCTATGGATCCTTTTAGGCCCTTTAACTCATTCCAAATCGATATTAGATTGATACTAAGCTCACAGTGTTCCTATTTCATTAATTTTCCTCATTATGGCATTTATCAAACATATTACATACTCATCTCTATAAATTCACTCAATCCACAATGTAGCTTTATTTACCCACTTCAAATCATCCACATTACTCAAATAACAACTTAGCATACCCATCATTTCATCAATTCATTCAATTTACACTTTCTCACACTAAACTCATTCCATTTTCTATGTCTAACTTATTCAAATACATGTTAGGTAGTTTTCAATCATCACTGCCCATAAAAATCAACTCCAAAGTTAATAAATAAACAATGTACTTAGGCTAGAGTATTAGAAACTTACCAATCTAGTTTCTCTTCTTACTCCAAAGTGAAATGTTCTTTGTTCTTTCAATACAAACAATGGGACATTGGTTCCAAACTATGTTGTTTTTCTCTTTAAAATGAACAACTTTGTGTCTAATACCTCCCTCTCAAATCTTAATGGAAATAAGTGGATCTGGGAGTGAGAAAGTTAGGTTTTATGCTAGAAATGGAAAGGGTGATGTTGTTTCTCGAAAGTGGCAGATTTTAGCGCCCCTTTTATAGAAATAATTTGATGAGATTGATCTTCACTAGGAGGAGATCGATCTGGTCCCCTTAAATCCTTTTTTTTTCACGGTATTTTCAAGCATGAGATCGATCTGTCGAAGCTCGAGATCGATCTGCTCCAACCAGAGAGCTAAGGAGATCGATCTGTATGCTTGAGGATCGATCTTTTCATTACAGAATGTTTAGGAGATCGATCTGGCCCCATTGGAGATCGATATGCTCTATTCCATTGCTCAAATAAGAGCATTCTGGCTCTTCCAGATCGATCTCTCATCCTATGAGATCGATTTGGCATAAATATTTTCCAAATTTTGCTGTAGTTTTTTTCAATAACTTCACACAAAATATCCTCAATTTGCTGCCATAGTCATTTTCTCATCCAACCACCTTTAAGACTTGAAAATGGCATCCATCCATATCTTATACATATTAAAACTTGTGTGCATTCCTTGTATAACCAAACGTATACGATGCAACACCAAATGAAAGTATTAAAACTTATGCAATTCATGCAACTTCCTTCCATTTTACCACACTACTCATTTTGAGTTCTAAGCACATTCATCACTTATAAAAGCTCATTTCTTCATATTAATACACAATGAAACTTGTATGTACATTACAAACTCATATTACACGTATGTACATTAATTACATTTATGGACTTTACGTCAATTATACTTCACATTACAAGTACATTACCATACTTATGAATCCATAATGTTACACATGAAATACGGGTCTTACACTGGTTCAGCCAAAGAGAAAAGAAAGAAAAGAAAAGAAAAAAGAAAAAGGGAAAAAGAAAAAGAGAAAAAATTGGAGAAAAAATTCGGTGATACAATCGAGCTACGTGTAAGTCGGTAAGCAATCGAAATTGATCGATTTAAATTTCATAATATTTAATTTGATTAATATTAAATTGCAAATTTACCCAAAAAATATGTAATTGTGTAGCTCGATAATTGGTGTCAAATGAGAGCTCGAGTCAGCCTCGGTTTACGTATCATCATGAAATCTCGGGTGAGTAACTCTTATTTACGACAATTTGCATAGTTAAGCGTGTTAGAAATTTACCGCATAAATGATAGATTAATTCCATATAAAATGAATTAAATTCAAGAATTTAAGATAAATTATCATAAATAATTAATTGGGCTATCTGAGAGTTTAGAATGAGGCCCAATAAATATTGATGGGCCCAATAAGCCCAATAGGCCTCATTGATGTGAATAGTGAGTGGAAAATGAGCTTAAGGCCAGTTAAAGCCCATTATGGTATAATCGGGCCCAATATAGATAAAATGGCTCAATGATTTAAATAAAGCCCAGAAAATACGAAATACAATTAATTATATTGTATTTGACTTGATGAATATTTATACGTAGTTTCGGAGATTGGATTGGGAGCAAATTGGACTGCATGACGAGACATCAGTGGAAAGGTCAGACTGTACAGAAAATGAGGTAAGGGAATTTTGTGAGTAGCTAGAGGCAGCTACGCTTATTTTTAACAGCTTTGACATACACTGAAAATGTATAAAGGTCCTAAAAATGATTAAAAATTTTAAGGACCCGAGATGGGTAAAAGACTATTTTACCCCTATTGAGGAAAAATTCACCTAAAGATGGTGAAAGCATGACATGTATGATTTGAGAAATTTTCATGGTTTTTAAACAAAGCAAATTGGTAGATTGGCCAGCGTTTGTATAAATTTCACAAGATAACACTACGAAATTGTTATTTAGATTTAAATGAAATTTTTGAAAAATGGGCAACAATCAACTTTATATGGAAATAGATGGTGCTGGTGCCTTGCTCGCACTATATCTGAGTTTGTGAGTGTGCATAATGGTGCTAGAACGGTTGCTCGCATCGATTTGTGTGACATGATATGCATAAAAAGGTGCTGGAGCGATTGCTCGCACTAATTTTAATGATTTGACATGCATGAGAGGTCCTGGAGCCGAGCTCGCACCCTGTTTTTAACTTGATACGCATAAAAAGGTGTGGGAGCAATTGCTCGTACTAGTTTTAATGATTTAACATGCATGAGAGGTGCTAGAGCTTAGCATGCACGAGTTTTGAACTGTGTGATGCATGCATTAGTGCTAGAGCAAGGGCTCGCACTAGAGTTTTACATGCATGGGTGCTAGAGCCTAGCTCGCATAGGATTTTCACATGATTTTTGTGTTACACTGATTAAATAGGCTCGCACGTGCATTTTGATTTGAGACATGCTATGAGCCGTGCTTAGAGCTTTGGGAGACTGTGTGTCATGTCGATTAAACATGCTCGCATGTGCATTTTGAGACATGGCATGAGTATTGATATGAGATATGGGTCTACGGAGTACGTTGTACCATGCAAATCGCATGGAGTACGTTGTACTGTGTTAGGATATATTATATTTATTTGGCGTCTTTGGATGCGAGTGATCGGGTTGGATCGACGGGTTGGATTTGATCCACCTCCTGTAGCGGTTCTCAATAGTGGTGATACCTCGCACACTTGATCCATGTAGCATGGGATCACGAGGATATGGCCATAGTCCTAGTTATTTCCATGAGACATTGCCTAGTCTCGCATGTTACTATCTGATGTTTTGAAAGCTTGAGAATGCATGGATTTTGTGTGAGTCTGGACCACCAGAGGGAGGGGTTGGATCCTAACTGATGATATTGGTTTTGTTGTGAATAAATGAATTTTCAATGTTTTCGAAAATGCTTGGAAATAAATGATTTTATGTGGATGAGGATCACCTGAGGGAGGGGTTGAGTTCTGATGAGTGTGATGGATGTGGATTTTTGAAATGAATTAAGTGTTTTCTAAGGTTTTGTGGAAACTCAGCATGATGTATTTTTTATACTTGTTTATAATTCTGCAGTGAAATGTTTTAGCATGAGGAGGTTATCCATGCTTTAATTGCAAACGTATGATTTTGATTTAATTCACGCGTTTTATGATTTTACATGAGATGCCATTGAGGCATGAGTTGCATGATTTCCATAAGCACGAACTGCTTTTATAAACTATGACATTAATGTGTGCATGATTTCGTGCGTGAGCTTTAAACAAAAAGAAATGGATTTAAGGGCAAGGCATTATGAGCATGTTGATAGTGGAGCTATCTACTTACTTGCATAATTACCTTACTGAGCGTGTGGTTACTCACCCCCTTATTTCCTCCCTCTACAGAGTACTTTCAGTGGATAGAGAGCGGTAGTGATAGTGCATTCCTATTATCCGCTGTTTCCCATCGAGAAAAAGGTATACACACTTGTATGGTTTTGTATCTAAATATGTAAATGCACAGTCCTGTAAACGTATATCACGTCGGGGATGTAAGGTTATGTAAATGCAATTGTGAACGTATTAGTTAAAGTCAAAGGATAGAAAAATCCTAATGTGTTAATGTAACATGGAAATGGAATAGTAAGTAGTGTGAGGGGACTAACACCGAATCATAGCCCAACTGTTTGTAGGATGGTCACGATGATAGGAAGGTAAGAATTAACTAACAAACGAAAAATGAAAATAAAATTGTAGTGATTTTTTATGTAATTTGGGTCATGGCAAAAGGTGGTATCTGAGCCAGGTTGGCCTGATATGAGTCGGTGTTAGCGGTTAAGGAAGTTTACATCCCCATGTACTGTGCTTTGCTTAGATACAATTTTATATATCGAGATGGAATTGCAGCTATGAATTTGGTTATTTGCCTGAGATATATATATATATATATATTGCATAGTCTCGCATGTTATAAATTGATGTTTTGAGAAGCATGTTTTGTGGACTTTTGTGTGAGTCTGGATCACCCGAGGGAGGGGTTGGATCCTGATTAAGATGTGATTTTGATGAGAATGAAACTGAGATTTAAACTGAAACTTGCATGACGTTATTTCCATGCTATTTAAACTCATGCGTGAGGTAAACTGGTTTTACATGACATTCATTGTGTGGCATATAGGTATGTGTGAACGTATATTTTCAAATTGTGTGGAGAAAGGGTGGTTTTATGCGTGGTACCATGTTCATGTAGGTTGTATGGTTACCTACATGTTCGTAGGATTACCTTACTGAGCTTGATGTGCTCACCCCTTTCATTTTCCTACACAGATTTCCTCTAGTAGACTTTGAGGCGACTGAGTACTGCATTCCTGATATCTGCTGCTGCCCATCATTTTGAGGTATATACACTTGTACATATGGTATTTGAATAAGAATAACACAATAATATGTTTGTAAGTAACTTTCGGGGATGTATAGATACTATAAACACTTGTTAATGAATGAGAAAGAATTAGTGAAAAACTCATGTGTTTACCTTTCCTTTAATAAGGAATTGAGTTGTATGGAGATGAATGGTGGGACTGCATTGACACACAGCCCAACCATTATTAGAGTGTGGTCACATCCTCCGAGGACAGGGAAGTATGAAAGAAAAATGAAAAATTTACTTTGATTTTTGGGTCGTGACATTTGGTGTTCCTTAAGATATCTCCAAGTAAGGGTATCACGCGTTTCGAGAAGAAAGGGAAATTGAGTCCATGATATATATGACCGTTTGAGATTTTGGAGAGAGTGGGAGACGTTGCTTATCGACTGGCTTTACCTCTATAGCTTTCTATCATTCATATTGTCTTCCACGTCTCGATGTTGAGGAAATACAATTCGGACCCGTCCCATGTCATTCAGTATGAAGCATTAGATATTCAGGGGGATATGAGTTATGTGGAAGAACCCACCCAAATACTTGACAAGAAGGAGAAAGTACTTCGGACAAAAAAGGATTCCATTGGTTAAGGTTCTTTGGAAACACCACTCAATGGAGGAAGCAACTTGGGAACTAGAGAGCCTTATGAAGGAGAAGTACCCTAAGTTATTTAATGGGTCGAGTTGAATTTGGAGGACCAAATTCTCTTATGGTGGGGAGGACGTGAGAACTATAAATTTTATGAGTTTTGCTAAATGAGAATTGTAATTTGATGAATGTAATTATGTTATGTTGATGTACACGCAAGTTTTAAATTTAATGAAGTATAAGGAGATGAAGTTTTTAAGTCTTAAATGTGTATGGATTAAAATATGGCTTATGGAGTAGATTACAGTGAGTTCTGCATTGAGTTTCCTGTAATTGATGCAGCAGCAGTATAATCTGTGAAGGCCAGATCGTTCTCCATGGATGAGAGATCACCCATAGTTCCAGAATGCAGAAAACGTCCAAAAGCAGATAGACAAATCGATCTCATAAGAAAGAATATCGATCTCCTAATGCCTCTGCCTAGCATAGATCAATCTTATCACAAGGGCAGATCGATCCCTTACCTCTCTGCCTGGAAGAGATCGATCCCTAATTCAATGCCAGATCGATCTCTACCCTCAACTAGATCGATCTTGTAGTTGTTAATGGAGCAGATGGATTTGTTGAAATGAAGCAGAGATCGATCCCCATCAATGCCAGATCGATCTTATAAGCCCTTTCTATATAAGAAACACGAGACTCTTTCTTAGAAACTGAGTCCTCTCATTTCCAAACCTAAATCTTCACCATTAAAACCCAAACCAAGCTTTCTCTCTCTAAGATTCACCCTATTCTAGACTGTATTAGACAAAGGGGTAAGAGACAAAGTTGTTCCTCTTGACAAAGAGAACAACATATTAGGAAATCAAAGGTTGGCTTGAACAAAGGGAAGAGATAAGCATTCTACAAGCTTGGTCAGAGAAGAGACAAGCTAGGTAAGCTCACAAGACCTTTATTCTTAAGCATTATCATTTTATATATAGGTGAATAAACATATATGTTTATATGTTTGGTTAGAAATGTTTAAGGCATGATGGAACCAACAAATGGGTTTGGTTAGGAGATTTAATGTGGATGTCTTGTGATGGTTATGAGTTAACGAAAGTGTTGATAAATATGTAGAAAGAGTTTTGAGATAATGTTAAGTTAGAATGAGTAAGAGAAAGAAAAGAGAAATGAGAATGATGTATATTGATGATTTAATGATGTGTGGATAGCTCGAGAATTCAACACGAGAAACGAGGCTAGTTCGAGAACCCGAGGATATTATATCACTCAATGTGCAAGAGGTAAGGGAAATAAACCATTTGTGCTTGTGAGCTTTTGAATGAATGAAAATGTTTTAATAGCATGAAAAAGGTTTAATGAAATGAGCATGTTTATGAGAAATGAGATGAATTGATGTTTTGATGAATGCGTGAGTGTTTTACCGATTTGAGCTCGATTTTGATGAGATTTTTGAAATTATGAACACATATGGTTTATAACCAAAATGAGTTTTGTGATAACCACTATGAGCTCTACGTGAAGGCAAAACGATTTTTATACAACAATGACATATTTTATGAGAAATGAGATGAATTGATGTTTTGATGAATGTGTGAGTGTTTTACCGATTTAAGCTCGATTTTAATGAATTTTGTGTAAATGTGAATATTATGTGTTATAATCGAAATAGGTTTTGTGATAACCACTAAGACCTCTACGTGAAGGCAAAACAATTTTTACTGAGACTATGTCTTGTCATGAGATGTACATCAGGCTTTGCTCTGGTAGCATGTAAGGCCAAGTCGTGCTCTAGTAGCATGTAAGACCGACACCTCTGTTCTTGTAACGTGAGATGACCCCGCTCCGGTAGCGATGGGTGGCCTTACTTTGATAGCATGTAAGACCGGGTTGTGCTTTAATATCATGTAATACCGACAACTGTACGACTCTGATCAAGTCTACAGGGAATCTTGGCCATGTGTATTATTGTCGACTAAATCCTTCGATTGGGGATGTCTGCCTAGGGGACGAATTCAATTGATGTGATGTGCCTATGACGTTGATTTGATCTGAGTTTCATAAATGCCTAGCCTCTATTTATTTGATGAAGATGTGATTTTACAACTATGATTTATATCACGCATTGAGATTTGATGTAATGTGATTTGCGATTTTTATCACGTTAAGTATGCTGATGCCGTTGTTTTCTATCGTTATTTCTATAACGATTTGCATGCTCAAATATTTCCATCATATTGTGTTTGTGATTATGATTTTTATAACTTCCCTTATCCTCCTTACTGAGTGTTTTGAGAGCTCACCCTTTTTCCTCTTCCTCCAGATTACTTGAAGTAAGCGAGATAGAGCCTGCCGCGTACGTGATATAGGTTGGTGGACAAGATCTCCCCAGGCTATCGCTTGTACACACATAAGGTATAATTCAGTTCATTTGTATCCAGACAATGATGTAATACAGACATTTGTGATAAGTATTTTGGGATGTAATTAGGTTGATATGAAAGAAATGAATTGAGACTTATGGTTGACTTTTTTTGGGATATTATGTATTTGATTTCATTAAGTATGAGATGTATGATCTTGGGGGATAATGTTGGTTTATAAACGATAGTGATTGAAAGATACTGCACAGGAATACACCCAGAGTTGGTAGTTTTGTTTAAAGTAAAATTTTAAATTGTCCTATTTTCCATACTTTCGGGCTGTCACAATTGGAATGTTAAACGAATATAGAAGAGTAAATTCGGTCAAATTGAGATGTGTAGAAACAATTTACTTTGCTGGAAATTTAAGGATTGAGTCAACAAATTGATGTATAAATAACAAAGTTCCATAATTATAAAACCAGAATTTAAGCCAATGAATAGGGGTAGTTTATGGGAAGTTTTTGTAAGACCCGTAATTTTAACATGTACTCTTTATGATTTTGTGATGTATGGAAAAGTCACATTTGATATAAATCATAAGGAATGTATGTTTTTAAGTTGCAATTGTGTATGAAATGAAAAACAGGTAGTTAAGAAAATCGAAAATGCATGTAACAGTGAATTTTGGGAAAATTTTGTAGCAGAACTACTTCAGAAGAGGAGTAGATCGATCTCTCATTCAATACATATTGATATTGGATAGGTTCTGGGTAGAACAGATCGATCGCATAACAAGGCCAGATAGATCTCCTTAAGGTTATGTGTAAAGAAGATCGATCTCATGCTTAAGAGCATATTGATCCCTTAGGCTTGAAAAGTCAGTTCCTAAAGAGAAAAAGGCAGGACAGATCGATCACTCACCGTTGGTAGATCGATCTCTAAGAGCAATTCTATAACTACATGGCTCTGCAACCTTTGTTTTCCCGAGAAACATCAAACCCCATTGAAACCAAAGTTAAGCCTAACCTTTCTACCCCAAAAATCTTCAACTATCGACTTGTTTTGAGTGAGATTTAGTTCAGCAAAGTTGTTCATAGTAAAGCATACTACACCAATAACAACTTAACATAATCCATAAATCATCAACGTACCGAATTTACACTTTCTCACTCTAGACTATATCCATTTTCTAGGTTATATGTGTTCCATTACTTTCTAGATGATTTCTATCATCCATATGCATGCCAATCAACTCCAAAATCAATAGAATGGACAATGTACTTAGATTGGAGTCTTAGAATCTTACCAAATCTGATTTCTCTTCTTGCTCCAAAGGGAAATGTTCCTTAGCTCCTTCAATACCAATAATGGGATTTTGGGTTTCAACTATGTTGTTCTGTTCCTCAAGATGAACAAATTAATGTCTAATATCCACCCCTCAATTCTTATTGGAATGGGTGGATTTTAGAGAGAAAAATCTAGGTTTTAGGTTGGAAATGGAAAATGGTGATGTTTTTCCCGAAATCTACAGATTTTCAACACTCCTTTTATAGAAATAGCTTGAGGAGATCGATTTGCACTAGGAGGAGATCGATTTGATCCCCTTAAATCCCTATTTTTCACGAAATTTTAAGCATGAGATCGATCTGTCGAAGCTTGAGATCGATCTGCTCCCAAACAGAGAGTTAAGGAGATCGATCTGTATGCTTGAGGATCGATCTTTTCATTACAAAATGGTTAGGAGATCGATCTGGCCCCATTGGAGATCAATCTGCTCTATTCCATTGCGTAAATAAGAGCATTTTGGCTCTTCCAGATCGATCTCTCATCCTATGAGATTGATCTCGCCTTCATATCTTCTAGATTTTCTACAGGTTTCCTGCTGCAACTTACACCAAATCATCCTTAATCTGTTGTCATAGTTATTTTCTCATCCATCTACCTTTATGACTTGAAAATGGCATCCATTCATACCTTATTCACATTAAAACTTGTGTGCATTCCTTGTATGTCCAAAGGTATACTATATAAAACTAAATGGAAGCATTTATATTCATGCAACTTCCTTCCATTTACCACACTACTCATTTTGAGTTCCAATCACTTTCATCACTTATAAGAACTCATTTCTTCATATTCATACACAATGAAACTTATATGTACATTACAAATCATATTACACAGATGCACATTCAATCCATGGACTTACATCAATTACACTTTACATTACAAGTCCATTAGCATTCATTGATCCAATTACACACGTTACAACCATACATATACGAGGTCTCACACTTCTTGCTCTAAATATGAACACTCCTTTGCTCCTTAAACTAACCAGTGAAGTGTTGATTCCAAGCTATGTTGTTCTTCTCTTTATGATGGACAACTTTGCTCTAATAGTTTTTTCTTAAATCTTTATGGAAATGGGATGGTTTTAGATAGAGAAAGCTAGGTTTAAGGTTGAAAATGGAAGAAAATGGTTTGCTCTCGTTAAAATGCAGATCCAATTGCTCTACTTTTATAGAGATGGCAGTAGGAGATCAATCTGCATATGGTGGAGATCGATCTAGCCTTACTTGAATCCTCAAAATTTCATCCATTTTACAGGCAGGAGATCGATCTGTTGAATACATGAGATTGATCTGTCTTGTTGTATGAGATCGATCTGCTCAAAGGGAATAAGATCGATTTGTTTTAGGTAGAGAGTTTAGTAGATCGATATGGCCTTAATAGGAGATCGATTTGGTCTAACCCGAGACCAATGGAGATCGATATGCTTGAGTGACGGATCGATCTCCCACTTGCAGAATGCTTGGCATTGTGTTTTCCAGGCCATGAGATCGATCTCTCCTTGCATGGGAATGATCTGGCCTTCATCCTGCACCCTTTTGCTGTAAATTTCCCATATAAACTCATACTCAA
Source organism: Firmiana major (assembly GCA_033439115.1). NCBI lineage: Eukaryota > Viridiplantae > Streptophyta > Magnoliopsida > Malvales > Malvaceae > Firmiana > Firmiana major. The sequence goes on along the minus strand of CM065897.1, from coordinate 62,060,525 downwards.
TCACTTCAACACTCATTTATCAATCCATTCACACTTAGGACTTAAAAACGCTTATTTCTTGTAATGTAACTTGTCTGTACATCCAATAATCATATACATTACATCGAAATTCATGGGTCTTACATTTACAACTACAATTCATGTTATCCTCTGAAAAATTTGTTCAGCCAAGAAACCAAAGCTTATCTTCCCCAAACCGTGAGCTTCTAAGAGAAAGAGGAGAGATTAGCCAAACTTGCAAAGGGAGATTACACCAAACGAATTTGAATTGGTGTATAGGCTTAGGATTACATGAAATTTTTTGGAAATTTAAGAAGAGAATTTGAGGATTTTTAGCTAGGGTAGTCGGCTATTGGTAATTGAGGTAAGTGAACTTTAATTTCTGGAAATTTCAAGTTTAATTACTGTTATATTGGTATAGTTTAAGTGAAATTTTAATTAAATTTCAGAATTGGGTGCATGCATGAAAGTTAGGGTTCTTAGTTAAGACAAATTGGAGATTTTGAAATTGGGAATTTCATATTAGTATGCCTAACTAAATTATAAACATGCATGCGAAAATTAAATGTATGAATTGGTAAATTTTAACAAATTGGGAAAAATTTTAATGAGTATGAGGAATAGGGCATTCGACCATTTAGGAATGTTAAGAAGATTGTTGTATTGTGAATGTAAGGTTGAACTATATAAATCTGTAATGTGTTTAAAGCAAATGTAGGTTTGCATGATTTAAAATTTAGCATGAAAGTATGAATGGTGGAGTATAGATTTGGCTACAAACAAGCGTAAGGGTAAACTGATTTTATATAGATGTAAATTAATATGCAATTTAAAATTCTGGAAATACATAATGTGATAGTTTAATTAGAAATGCAGAATTTAAATGTTGGAAGGTCTAAGATTCATGAAATTGGGGAAAATCTAAATTGAGGGCAAGATGTTGATAACTTAGGCAAATTTATAATGTTAGGTGATAAATTTAATGTTTCAATGAGTAATTGTAAACAAGTGCTAGAAATTGTTCATGAATAGTGAGAATGGAGTACTCGGCCAAGGGAGGAAATTTGGGGATTTTAAGTTAAATTTAGTTTTGAGAGTTAGATTATAAAATCAATAAGAAATCAGTAAACACATCGTTATGTATGTGGTGAATAAGGATAAAAACATTGTTTTGCACATAGTAAATGAGGATAACAAATCAAAATTTAGACTCACCTTGGCTGAAATTATAAAAATTCTAGTAAAGAATTTACTAGTTGATATAACAAAGTTAATAAATTGTGGGAATGTTAAATAAATATAGAAGAGTGAATTTGGTCAAAATAAGATGTGCAGAAACAATTTGCTTTGCTAGAAATTTAAGAATTGAGTCAACAAATTAAAGTAAAAATAACAAAGTTTCATAATTGTAAGACTATAATTTAAGCAAATGAATAGGGATGCTTTATGGGAAATTTCGGCCATTAAGAAAAGTTGGACTATTCATTGCTGGAAATTTCAGAATTTAAAATAGGACTTAGATGTGAAAAATATGTGATTATAGAGTTGCATGGCTTTAATTTAAGTTAGGAATATGAGTTAAGGCATTCGGCAATTTTGAGATGATTAAGAAAGATTAGCTAGTTGGATTTTAAGATTAGACCATATAAGCATGATGCAAATTGTGACACCCCGAAAACGCGGAAAATGGGGCAAATTTAAAACTTATTTACATCAATACACGATTCTATGTGCATTCCTGTACAGTGTCATACATCATGATATATAAATTATAAAACTTTCATCTCAGGATCTCATCATCTAATATTCATATATCATACCATATACATTCCACAATTTTGAGTTAATTAATCCTAATACATCCCATACATTATTGTTCATCAAATGTCTATAATCACAACCTTAGTCTGGGCACATGAAATATTAAAGTATACCTCAAAATACAATATATGGCCTGGAGCTCAAGTCCTCCACTAGCCACTACTCCATAGGTCGTAGGAAACTCTCTTCACTTGAAAAAATCTGGAGGATATTAAAAATAGGGTGAGCTTCTAAATCGCTCAGTAAGGGGTAAGGGACTCATTAACAAAAATCATTAATTACACAGCACAATCATTTTGTTTGTAGGTGAAACTCAACAAGCTCAGTCAAAAACGTAGTATGAAATCATTAAAACATCATTATCATCTTATTTCTCTAAGATCATGCAGAAGCATGAGAGTCAATGGCTCAGTATATAAACCATAGTTACAAGCATGTGGAAATCAAGATGCAATAATGGCTTTTCACATAAAACATGATAGAAATCACCTCAGTAGTAACGCACGTTGCTGGCCACAATCTCATTTATAAAATGGAGACTAGGCAATAAAAACTTAAAGAAAAACATCTGTCATGGCACATCAAAATAATCTCCTCTAGGTGCGCATCCCAGGCATCCTCAAAAGAGGGAACGTCGACAATATGGTCATGTACATGGTATATTGGTCTTACGTGTTACCAGAACAAGGCCCGGACTTACATGCTACCAGAGCGAGGCCTCTCCTCATGCACACTATCGATTTTAAATACTACCAAAGCTAGGCCTGGACTTACATGCTACCAAAGCAAGGCCACCCTACGCTACCAGAGCGAGGGTCATCTCACGCTACCAGAACGGAGGCATCTCTCGCTACCAAAGCGGAGGAATATCGGATTTACATGCTACTACAGTAAGGCCCGGACGTATATGCTACCAAAGCAAGGCCCGATGTACTCTCTCATGACACGTCTAAGTCTCAATAACAACTATTATCATATAAAACTGTTTTGCCTTCACGTAGAGCTCATAATGGTTTCTCTCATAAAACTCATCTGAAAACCATTTTGTAATCACTACAAAACATGTCAAAATCGAGCTCAAACTGACAAAACCACACACACTTTTCTCAAATCTCAGTACGCCTTAGCGTAGAGCCCAAATCCCGCTTTACTTTTAAACTCAAACAGTTTGTAAAACAATTTCACGCTTTGTTTACAACTCATAAGAATTAGGTCCCAACCGGCTATAAAACCGTATGCAATAAATCAATCAAACTCATAAAAACATGCTTGTTTCTCAAAACATTTCATGCTACAAATATCATCACAAATCGTATACACAAATGAGTTTATGTTTTCCCTTACCTCGTTGCACCTCGTATAGTGCAATCGTTTCCCCCGAACGACAAACTAACCTCGCATTCCTCTTTTGAACTCCCGGGCTATCCCAATGATGTAAAAACATCATCAACACGTCATCACATTATCTCAAATCTTAACATTGAGCATAAGTGCTCACATTCTCATAATTTCTCAATACCTCAATAATTCTAACAACTCTAACCATTTTCAGCCAACTCATCACAATATCTACAACCACAATTGTAGAAATCTACTTCAAAATCAAGGATTAAAACTTAGAAATTTATCCAAAACTTGTGGAGTGCTCAGTTCACACCTTAGCTCAAATCATCCTTCGATTTCCAAGTATGTTGTTCCCTTTGAGATGAGGAACAACTTTCCCTCTTGCCACTACCTCTGATTTTGTCACGACCCAAATTACCTAAAAAAAATAAATCACTACAAATTTTTTTTCATTTTTCGTTTGTTATTTAATTCTTACCTTTCTCTCATCATGACCATCCTACCAACAGTTGGGCTATGATTCATTTTTAGTCCCCTCACACTAGTTACCATTCCATTTCTATGTTACATTTACACATTAGGATTTTTCTATCCTTTGACTTTAACTAATACGTTCACAATTGCATTTACATAACCTTACATCCCCGACATCATATACGTTTACAGTACTGTGCATTTACATATTTAGATACAAAACCATACAAGTGTGTATACCATTTCTTGATGGGAAACAATGGATAACAAGAATGCACGATCACTGCTGCTTTCTATCCACTGAAAGTACTCTGTAGAAGAGGAAAATAAGGGGGTGAGCAACCACACGCTCAGTAAGGCAATTATGCAAGTAAGTAGATAGCTCCACTATCTACATGCTCATAATGCCATGCCCTTAAATCCATTTCTTTTCGTTTAAAACTCACGCACGAAATCATGCACACATCAATGCCATAGTTTATACAAGTTGTTCGTGCTTATGGAAATCATGCAACTCATGCCTCAATGACACTCATGTAAAATCATAAAACGCATGAATTAAATCAAAATCATGCATCTGCAATTAAAGCATGGATAAGCTCCTCATGCTAAAACATTTCATTGCATGAATTATAAACAATTATGAAAAATACATCATGCTGAGCTTCCACAAAACCTTAGAAAACACTTAATTCATTTAAAAAATCCACATCCATCACCTCATCAGGACTCAACCCCTCCCTTGGGTGATCCTGATCCACATAAAATCATTTATTTCCAAGCATTTCAGAAAACATTGAAAATTTCATTTATTCACAACAAAACCAATATCATCAGTTAGGATCCAACCCCTCCCTCATGTGGTCTAAACTCACACAAAATCCACGCATTCTTAAGCTTTCAAAACATCAGATAGTAACATGTGAGACTAGACAATGCATCATGAAAATAACTAGGACTATGGCCATATCCTCATGATCCCGGGCTACATTGATCAGGTGTGTAGGGTATCACCACTATCGAGAATTGCCACGGGAGGTAGGTTAAATCCAACCCGTCGGTCTAACCCGATCACTTACATCCAAAGACGCCACATAAATATAATATATCATAACACGGTACAATGTACTCCATGCGATTTACATGGTACAACGTACTCCGTAGACCTATATCTCGTATCAATACTCATGCCATGTCTCAAAACGCAAGTGCGAGCATGTTTAATCGGCGTGACACATAGTCTAGCCGAAGCTCCAAGCACGGCTCATAGCATGTCTCAAATCAAAATGCACGTACGAGCCTATTTAATCGGTCTAACACACAATATTCTCGAAGCTCCAAGCATGGCTGTAATTTCCTCATAAAACCAGTGCGAGCTATGCTCTAGCACTATCATAAACTGAAGTAAAACTAGTGCAAGCTAAGCTTCAGCACTCTGTCATAAAAATCATGTGAAAATATGGTGTGAGATAGGCTCCAGCACCCTGTCATGAAAATCATGGGAAAATCTGGTGCAAGCTAGGCTCCAGCACTCATGCATGTAAAACTCTAGTGCGAGACCTTGCTCCAGCACTAATGCATGCATCACACAGTTCAAAACTTGTGCGAACGAAGCTCTAGCACCTCTTATGCATGTCAAATCATTAAAACTAGTACGAGCAATCGCTCCCAAACCTTTTTATGCGTATCAATTCAAAACAAGGTGCGAGTTAGGCTCCAACACCTTTCATGCATGTCAAATCATTAAAACTAGTGCGAGCAATCGCTCTAGCACCTTTTTATGCATATCATGTCACACAAATCAGTGCGAGCAACCGCTTCAGCACCATTGTGCACACTCATAAACTCAGATATAGTGCAAGCAAGGCTCCAGCACCATCTGTTTCCGTATAAACTTGATTGTTGGCCCATTTTCCAAAGAATTTCATTTAAATCTAAATAACACTTACGTAGTGTTATCTTATGAAATTTATACAAACACTAGCCAATCTACCAATTTGCTTTGCTTAAAAACCACTAAAATTTCCCAAATCATGCATTTCATGCATGTCATGCTTTCACCATCCTTAGGTGAATTTTCCCTTAGTAGGGGTAAAATAGTCTTTTACCCATCTCGGGTCCTTAAAATTTTTAATCCATTTTTAGGACCTTTATACATTTTCAGTGTATGTAAAAGCTGTTAAAAATACATGTAGCTACCTTTAGCTACTCGTAAAATTCACTTTCCTCATTTTTCTGTACAGTCTGACCTTTCCACTGATGTCTCATCATGCAGTCCGATTTGCTCCTAATCTAATCTCTGAAACTACGTATAAATATTCATCAGGTTAAATACAATATAATTAATTATATTTTGAAATTTTTTGGGCTTAATTTAAATCATTGAGCTCGTTTACCCATATGGGGCTCGATTGTACCATAATGGGCCTTAACTAGCCTTAAGCCAATTTTTCACTTACTATTCACATCATCGAGGACTATTGGGCTCATTAGGCCCATCAGTATTTATTGGGCCTCGTTCGAAAAGTTTGGATAGCTCAATTAATTATTTACGACAATTTATCTTAAATTCCAAAACTTAATTCATTTTATACGGAATTAATCCGTAATTTATGTGGTAAATTTTTAACACGCATAACTATGCAAATTGTCATAAATAAGGGTTACTTACCCGAGATTCCATGATGGTATGTAAATCGAGGCTGACTCGAGCTCTCGTTTGATGCCAATTGTCGAGCTACACAATTATATTTTTTTAGGTAAATTTTCAGTCGAATATTAATCAAATTAAATATTTCGAAATTAAAATCGGTCAATTTTGACCACTTACCGACTTACTCGTGCTCGATTACATCACCAAAATTTTTCCCAAATTTTCCTCTTTTTTTTCCTTATCCTTTTTCTTTTCTTTTCTTTCTTTTCTTTTCGGCTGAACCAGTCCGGTCTGGTCCAGTTTAGCGTACCCTCACTGCACCGAACCGGTCCATACTGGTTCAGGCTCATCTTCGCCATTTCGATGTCGTTCTCTGGTAATTTTCAGTACCAATCGATGCGCCATCGCGAGGGGGACCTTCGACTGGCCTTGGGGTGGGTCGAATTAGCACCATAGCTGGCGAATCTCCCCTTCTCTCTCTGCGACACTCTCCTCTTTTGATCTCCTCCGTCAGGCTTCACTGGTGAGCGTGGGGTCTGCCGGTGGCTCTCAGGGTGCTGGATTCCTCTCACCGGTCGGCACCTGCCCTTCTGTCGATCGGTGGCTCGTCGGATTGAGGGAACCGACTCCCTCGGTTCTGTCTTCTCCCTTTCACCCTTCTGCAAAATCGTGATTTCTTGATTCTATGTTTCTTTTTTTTCTTTTATTATTTATTATATTTTATTTTAATCAAATAAAATATAATAAAACCCAAAATATCCCAAGTAAATTAATATTTTATTCATTTAATCCATTAAATGTATTTATCTATCTTATTTGATCTTTTCGGTCAATTTTTTCATATTTTCGGGATAATTTCCCTAGGTGAAAATTTTGGTTAATTTCGATAAATTCATATCTTGATCAATTTAACATGAAATTTAATTATTGCTCCTTTATTGATCAAGATTCCCTGAATCCATGTTTACAGTGTCAATTTCTTACCGAATTGACACTGAATTTCAAGTCTTTTGATCGTTTTACCCTTCAACGTGTTCGGGACCAAGCCAATCCAACTTCCCTTCACGAACCCTTTCATGTTTTAAATCCTTATCTCCATTCTGAATGGTCTGACTCCCATTCATTTAATCTTTGTCCATTTCAATCCTTCATTTGATCTTTAAATGCATTCGAAAATTTTTATTCATTCCATTTGCATTTTTCATTCACGTACAACTCTTCTTATGATTCAATTTACATCTAACCATGTTTACATCATATGAATCATAAGGAATTTTGATAAAAAAAATTGGGTCATATATATTCCAACGAAAATGGGCATTTTGGAGGAGAAAGAAAGCTAGGGATTCGACCAAAAATGGGGGTTTTCAATTTTTTGGAGAGAGAAGATGAATTACAGCAAAAACACAGGGGTCCTTATATAGGCAGAAGACAGTAGATCGATTTGCTCTTGGGTAGAGATCAATCTGCCTTTGAATTGGGAACGTTTTAGGCGATTTTTATGCCTACCAGATCGATCTGTCGAGAGGGGCATGATCGATCTCATAATCTTGAGGAGACCAATCTACTCCTTGTGAGGAGATCAATATGCATTTTATAGAAACATTTAGGGATCGATATGCTCCTATAGGAGATGGATCCCTTTAAGGCAGAATCTTAAGGAGATTGATCTGCCTTCCTTGGAGATCGATTTGTTTGTCTAGACTTTTCATTCCTTGTCGCTTTGGCCTACTAGATCAATCCCCTCTTCTCCAAGATCGATCTAGCCTCATAGTTTCACACTATGGTTGCACACTTGACATAAAATCTCCACCTATAATTTCCATAATTTACTCCATTAACTATTTCTCATTCAATATTCATTCATCACTTAGAAATTTCATTCCTTACCACCTCAATTTATGAGTACATCGTATTTAGCTCAATCAATTACACTTCATGTTCACATTACATAATTAAATGTGTATAAAATTATCAGGTCTCACATCCTCCCCACCTTAGAAGAATTTGGTCCTCCAAATTCAACTTGACTCGTCAAACAGATAGGGGTACTTCTCCTTCATGAGGCTTTCCAATTCCCAAGTTGCCTCTTCCATTGAGTGATGCTTCCATAAAATTTTCACTAATGGGATGCTTTTAGTCCAAACTACCTTCTCTTTCCTATCGAGGATTCGGACGGGTTCTTCAGTGTAGCTCATGTCCTTTTGTATGTTCATCTCTTCATACTCTATGACATGAGAAGGGTCTGGGTGATGCTTCCTCAACATAGATACATGGAAGACGTGTATTCCAGACATTTGTAGGAGTAATGCCAACCTGTAGGCTACCTCTCCTACTCTCTCAAGAATCTTGAATGGTCTAATGTATCGAGGACTCAATTTCCTTTTCTTTTCAAATCTCATGATACCCTTACTCGGTGATATCTTCAAAAATATTGCATCACCAACATTAAACTCGAGTGGTCGTCTACGCACATTTGCGTAGCTTTTTTGTTTACTCTATGCAGCCCGCAATCTCTCACATATAAGTTTCACACTCTATACAGCCTGTTAAACAAGCTCGAGAGCATTTATTTTTCTGTCACCCACTTCTTCCCAAGCAATAGGGGATCTACACCTCCTACCATATAGAGCCTCAAAAGGTGCCATTCCAATACTCGCGTGATCGCTATTATTGTACGCAAACTCTACTAGGGGCAGGTGATCATCCCATGATCCCTTAAAATCCATCATACACACCCTCAACATATCCTATAGGGTCTGAATAGTCCTCTCTGACTGACCATCTGTCTGAGGATGATAGGCAGTACTAAAACTCAATCGAGATCCTATGGACTCCTGAAAATGGGTCAAAACTCTGGAGGTAAATCGAGAATCTCTGTCAAAAATAATACTCATTGGAGCCTCATGTAATCTAGCTATCTCACTGACATATAACTCCGCTAAGGCAACTACAATATTTATGCTCTTGATAGCAAGGAAGTGGGCACTTTTTGTCAGTCTATCCACTGTGACCCATATAACGTCATGACCCCTTCGGGTCCTCTGTAAACCCATAATAAAGTCCATGGTGACATGCTCCCATTTCCATGTCGGCACAGGTAAAGGCTGTAATAGTCCTTCGGGCTTTTGATGCTCAGCATTCACTCACTGGCACATTAAACATCTGGCTATAAAATTTACCACGATTTGCTTCATTCCACTTCACCAGTATACTTTTCTCAAATCTTGGTACATCTTAGTACTCTCGATATGGACATATGAGTTTATGGTCATGCCATTCGGGTTAATAAATGCTCCTGTAGCGTTTATGTCACTGATGAATGAGGTATTTCACCAGTATTTAGATCGATTTGTGATTGTGTTTATTGATGATATACTGGTGTACTTAAGATCTAGAGAGGAGCATGAACAACACCTAAGGATAATGCTACAAACCCTCCAAGAGAAGAAGTTGTACGCTAAACTCAATAAGTGTTACTTTTGGTTGGAACAAATCTTTCCTTGGTCACATAGTATCGAAAGATGAAGTGTCAGTGGATCCATCAAAGGTTGTGGCAGTGATACAGTGGCAGAGACCCCAGAAAATGACAAAGATCATAAGTTTCCTGGGTTTAGCTGGATATTATTGAAGGTTTGTGGAGGGATTCTTGAGATTAACCGCTCCTTTGACACGTCTCACGAGAAAAAGTGTTAAATTTGTGTGGGACGATAAGAGTGAGGAAAGCTTTCAAGAGTTGAAAAAGAGATTGACTACAGCTCTTATACTCACCATTCTTACTAGCTCAAGAGGTTTCTCGGTGTATACGGATGCATCGCATCAAGGACTGGGTGTATTGATGCAGGATAGGAAGGTAGTAGCCTATGGATCAAGACAGTTGAAGGATATTGAGAGGAACTACCTGACCCATGATTTAGAGTAGGCAGTTATAGTCTTTACATTGAAAATATGGCACCACTACCTTTATGGTGAGAGACTTCAGGTTTACACTGATCATAAGAGCCTTAAGTACCTGTTCTCACAGAAAGAGTTAAACATGAGATAAAGGAGATGGCTTGGGCTTTTACAGGATTATGATTATGAGATCCTGTACCACTCGAGTAAATCGAATGTAGTTGCTGATCCACTAAGTAGGAAACACCTTGGGTTAGTATCATTCATGATGATCAGGGAACACGAGCTATTAGAGCAGTTCACGAACCTCAGTTTGGATGTGACCTCACCTGACGCTGATAGTGGCTTTATGATAGCTAGCTTGTAGTTGGAACTGGATCTGGTGGATCAAATTCGGCAGGCTCAGCAAATGGATCAACGGTGTAGGGATATTGTGGGGCAAATACAGAGGGGTACAGAGATTGATTTTGAATTGAGTTCAAATAGATTGTTGAGGTTTAGAGGTAGGATATGTATTCTCGATGATCTAGAGGTTAGGAAGTTGATCTTGACAGAGGCTCACTTATCGAGATATAAGATACATCCAGGGAGTACTAAGATGTATCAAAACCTGTGAAAAGTTTATTGGTGGTTTAGGATGAAGAAAGACATTGGTAAATATGTTGCTAGGTATCTCGTTTGTCAGCAGGTGAAGGTAAGGCATCAGAAGCCTGCAGGATTATTGTAGCCTCTACCAATATCGACATGAAAGTGAGAGCATGTCACCATGGATTTTGTGATCGGGTTAATGAGGACCTACAGAGGTCATGATGCCATATGGGTGATTGTGGATCGATTGACGAAAACAGCTCATTTTTTAGCTATGAGAGCTACCGATACTCTGAGCCAATTAGAGAACTTGTATGTGCGTGAGATAGTGATGCTACATGGAATTCCAGTGAGAGTTATTTTTATAGGGATGCCCGCTTCACGTTCCACTTTTGAGGATGTTTTTAGGAAGCGATGGAGACCCAGTTGAGTTTTAGCATCGCGTTTTATCCTTAGAAAGATGGTTAGTCAGAGAGGACTATACAGACCATGGAGGATATGTTGAGAGCGTGTGCATTAGATTTTAGAGGCTCTTGGGATAACCATTTGCCGCTCGCAGAGTTCGTCTATAATAATAGTTTTCATGTGAGTATCGAGATGGCACCGTATGAGGCATTGTATGGGCGTAGAAGTCGTTCCCCTATTGGATGGGAAGAGGTTGGTGACAGATAGATTTTTGCTCCTAACTTGGTTAGACAAGCCTCTGAGGACGTCCAGTTGATTTGTGAGAGGTTACGCACAGCTCAGAGCAGACAAAAGAGTTATGCTGATAGGAGACGAAGACTACTAGAGTTTAATGTGGGTGAGTTAGTGTTTTTGAAGGTTTCTCCCTCGAAGGGGATTATGAGATTCGGGAAGAAGGGGAAGTTGAGCCCTCGATATATAGGGCCACAGTAGAGCGGTAGTGATTTGGGTTATGACTGTGACTTGAGCAGACTACGAGAGTTCCAATCATTGAAACCCCCAGTGTTCAGAGGGGTGAAGGACCCAATTGTCACGGAGGACTGGGTGTATGAGATGGAGAAACTGTATAGGTTTTTTTGATGCACTTCAGCAGAGAACGTTGCCTTTGCCGTGTTTATGCTTAAAGGCGAGGCAGAGCACTGGTGGAGATCCACCGAAGCTATTTTGAGGGCTAGAGACTTCGAGATTACATGAGAGATATTCTTAGAGGCCTTCAGGAGATAATACATTTCAGCTACCGCACAGAGGAAATTACAGATGGAATTTATGAATCTGGTTCAGGGGAACCGTACTGTGGACGAGTATGAGTCTAAGTTTATGTCTTTGGGGAGATACGACCCGGACATGATGGGTAGCGAGACCCGAAAGATTTAGAAGTTCGTTGATGGACTGAGATTGGTCATCCAAACTAAGCTAGCCCCATTTGATATTCAGGCTTATGAGGAAGCAGTACATAAGGCTCAGTTGTGTGAGCAAAACTTTGAGCGGAATGCCTCCGAGCTTGGGAGGATTAGTGTCAGGAAGGACAGAGACCGAAAGAGATCCAGGTTTGAAAGAGTGGCTAAGAGAGGAGGCCAAAGGTTTTTTTAGAAGAGGCCTAAGATTGGGGAGGTGCAGAAGAGAGCTGCAAGACCTCCCGTATACCCGGCCGTGACTACGTTGAGGGGTATGGTGATTGGAGGACCATGACCTACTACTGAGAGGTGCAGGAGATGTGATAGATTTCATGGGACTAGACCCTATCCGATGACCCCTATGGTGTGTTTCAGATGTGAGAGACCAGGACATATAGCTAAGTATTATCCCATAAAGATGAAGATTGCCCCACAGAAGGGCAAGCAGCCAGAGAGAGCTCCAGTTAAGACAGCTTCCTCGAAGAGGAGGGCTACAGCTGAGGAAAAAGGGAAGCAAGTAGTGGGTGTGAGCATAGGAAGAGTACATGCATTTGATCAGGACACAGCAGATGTTTCGATGGATGTGATTAAAGGTACTATCTGAATCTTTTATTTAGAAGCATTGGTATTATTTGATCCTAGTGCCATACATTCTTTCATATCACCTTCCTTTGCACATAAATTGTTGAAGCATGTGAAACCTACATTGATGGATAAAATTTTGATGAATTCCACACCCTTGAATGATAGTCAATTGATTGAGCATGTATGTAGAGATTGTAAGTTAAAGATAGAGGGAAAGGAAATGACAGCCAATTTAATTTTATTGAATATGAATGATTTTGATGTAATATTGGGAATGGATTGGTTGGCTATGAATCGTGTTGTTATGGATTACCATGCTAAGACATTGATGTTTTTAGTATTAGACAATCTTATTGTAAACTTTGATGAAAATAAATGATATGAAAAGAGTATGACTGTTTTAAATGAAGAGTATAATCCTAATATATGGTATTTGAGAGATAAATTTGTTTGTTTATTTTGAATATTGATGTAATGACTTGTGAAACTAACGATAGAAAGAATGATGTGAAGGGTTCATTACCTACGTGGTTGATATAAATAAGGCACACTCAGAATCAAAGGACATCCCCGTGATTGCTGATTATTCTGATGTCTTTCTAGATGAATTACTAGGACTACCACCTGAAAGGGAAATGGTATTTTGCATAGAGTTAGTGCCTGGAACAAAGTCGATATCGAAACCACCTTATAGAATGGCTCCGATAGAGTTGGAAGAGCTAAAAAAGCAATTGCAAGAGTTGCTTGGGAAAGGGTTCATTAGACTGAGTGTCTCACCTTGGGGAGCACCGGTTCTATTTGTAAAGAAGAAGGATGGAAGCCTTTGACTATGTATAGATTACCGATTGTTGAATAAGGGTACCATTAAGAACAAATACCCCCTTCCGCGCATAGATGATTTGTTGGATCAGCTCCGAGGAGCCCAAGTGTTTTCTAAGATAGACCTGCGGTTAGGGTACCATCAGTTGAGGATCAGGAGTGGAGATGTACCCAATACAGCATTTCATACCCATTATGGCCACTACGAGTTTATAGTGATGCCATTTAGATTGATGAATGCCCCCGCAGCATTTATGGCACTGATGAATGCTATATTCAAGCCATACCTGGACAAGTTTGTGATTGTGTTCATAGATAACATTTTGGTATATTCCAAGTCCAGGGAAGATCATGAGGAGCACTTAAGGATAGTTCTGCAGACCCTTCGAGAGGAAGAGTTATATGCCAAACTCAGCAAGTGTAACTTTTTTAGAGCAGATCTCATTTCTGGGCCATATTGTGTCAAAGGATGGGGTATCGGTGGATCCATCCAAGATAGAGGCAGTTGTACAGTGGGAACAGCCCAAGACAGTTACTAAGAGCAAAAGTTTTCTTGGATTGGCAGGATATTATCGAAGATTTGTAGAGGGTTTCTCCAGACTAGCTGCTTTATTGGCACGCCTCACACGTAAGGATGTTAAGTTTGTATGGGATGAGGTATGTGACAGGAGTTTGGAGGAGCTTAAGTGTCAATTAACCACTGCTCCAATTCTCACCATTCCTACCAGCTCATGAGGATTCTTGGTGTATACGGATGCATCACACCAGGGATTGTACTGTGTACTTATGCAGGATGATAAGGTAGTTACCTATGGATCTAGACAGTTAAAAGATCATAAGAGGAACTACCCGACCCATGATTTGGAGTTGGCGACCATGGTATTTACTTTGAAAATATGGTACCACTATCTCAATGGTGAAAAATTTCAGGTGTTCACAGATCATAAGAGCCTTAAGTACATGTTCTCGTAGAAAGAGCTGAATATGAGACAGACGAGATGGCTCAAACTTTTAAAGGACTATGATTGTGAAATCATGTACCACTCGGGTAAGGCAAATGTAGTTGCCCATACTTTGAGCAGGACGAACCTTGGGTTGGTGTCTTATATGATGGTACAGGAATATGAATTATTGGAACAATTTACGGACCTCAGTTTTGATGTAACCCCACTTGGATCTGAGAGACTTGAGATCATAGCTAGTTTGAGACTGGAGCCAGAATTGATTGGCCGTATTCGACAATCCCAACAGAGCGATCGACGGTACATTGATTGGCTGAGGTAGATACAGACAGGTGTGGGTACTGATATTAAGCTGATTACTGATGAGACATTAAGGTTCAGAGGAAGAGTATATGTTCCTGAGGATCCTGAGATAAGGAGGTTAATTTTATCAGAGGCTCGCTCATCGAAGTATACAATACATCTAGGAAGTACGAAGATGTATCAAAACCTTTGGAAGGTTTATTGGTGGTCTGGAATGAAAAGAGATATTGTTGAATATGTCGCTAAGTGTCTCGTTTGTTAGCAAGTAAAGGTAGAGCATCAGAAGCCTGCAAGATTATTGCAACCTCTACCGATAGCGACTTAGAAGTGGGAGCATGTCACCATGGATTTTGTGATGGGGTTACCTAGGACCCGTAGAGGTCATGATGCCATATGGGTTATTGTGGACCGGTTGACTATGAGAGCTACCGATACTCTGAGTCAGTTGGTGAACCTGTATATTCGAGAGATACCACGGCTACATGATGTACCAGTTAGCATGGTTCTGATAGGGATGCCTGCTTCACTTCCCATTTCTGGGAACATTTTCAGGAAGAGCTGAGGACCCGACTGAGTTTTAGTACCGTTTTTCATCCTCAGACAGATGAGCTGTCAAAGAGAACTATATAGACCCTCGAGGATATGTTGAGAGCGTGTGTGCTGGATTTTAGAGACTCTTGGGATGACCACCTGCAGTTAGTCGAGTTCGCCTATAATAACAGCTATCATGCGAGTATCAAGATGGTACCCTATGAGGCACTGTATGGACGTAGATGTCGATCCCCCATTGGATGGGAAGAGGTTGGTGACAGATAGATTTTTGCTCCGGAATTAGTGCAGCGGGTATCTGAGGAGGTCTAGTTGATATGTGAGAGATTACGGTTAGCTCAGAGCCAGCAAAAGAGTTATACTGATAAGAGACGGAGACCACTAGAGTTTGATGTGGGTGAGTCGGTATTTATGAGAGTTTAACCATCGAAGGCTATTATGAGATTTGGTAAGAAGGGCAAGTTGAGCCCTAGATATATCGGACCCTTCAAGATTTTGGAAAGAGTGGTAGATAAGGTTTATAGGTTGGCATTGCCACCGGACTTGGCAAATGTCCACAACGTCTTCCACGTCTCTATGCTTTAGAAGTATCACCCGGACCCGGCACACATGATAAGATATGAGCCTTTTGAGCTCAATGAGAGTATGATGTATGTTGAGAAGCTGGTTCAGATATTAGACAGAAAAGAGAAGGTGCTACGGAATAAGACAATTCCCTTAGTGAAAGTTCTTTGGCAACATCACACGGTGGGAGAGGCCACATGGGAATTGGAGAACTTGATACGGGAGAAGTACCCCCAACTTTTTGAAGAGTGACTTGGTTCTAATTTGGAGGACCAAATTCCTTGAAGGAGGGGAGAATGTGAGACCCCATATATGAATGGACTTGTAATGTAAAGTATGATTGATGTAAGTCAATGGATTCAATGTACATATGTGTAATATGATTTGTAATGTACATACAAGTTTCATTTTGTATGAATTTGAAGAAATGAGTTCTTATAAGTGATGAATGTGATTGGAACTCAAAATGAGTAGTGTGATAAATGGAAGGAAGTTGCATGAATATAAATGCTTCTATTTGGTTTTATATAGTATACTGTTGGATATACAAGGAATGCACACAAGTTTCGAAGTGAATAAGGTATGAATGGATGGCATTTTCAAGTCATAAAGGTGGATGGATGAGAAAATGGCAATGGCAGCAGATTAAGGATGTTTTGGTGTAAGTTGCAGTAGGAAAACTACAGAAAATCTAAAAAATATGAAGGCTAGATCAATCTCATAGGATGAGAGATCGATCTGGAAGAGCCAGAATGCTCTTATTTAGGCAATGGAATAGAGCAGATCGATCTCTAATGGGGCTAGATCGATCTCCTAAGCATTCTGTAATGAAAAGATCGATCCTAAAGCATATAGATCGATCTCTTTAGCTCTCTGTTTGGGAGCAGATCGATATCAAGCTTCGACAGATCGATCTTATGCTTAAAATGCCGTGAAAAAGAGGGATTTAAGGGACCAGATCGATCTCCTCCTAGTGCAGAACGATCTCCTCAGGCTATTTCTATAAAAGGAGCATTGAAAATCTACAAATTTCGAGAAAAACATCACTCTTTCCATTTCCAACCCAAAACCTAAATTTTTCTCTCTAAAATCCACCCATTCCAGTAAGAATTGAGGGGAGGTTATTAGACATTAATTTGTTCATCTTGAGGAAGAGAACAACATAGTTGAAACCCAAAATCCCATTGTTGGTTTTAAAGGAGCTAAGGATATTGTCATTTGGAGCAAGAAGAGAAACCTGATTTGGTAAGTTTCTAAGACTCCAATCCAAGTATATTATCAATTTTATTGATTTTAGAGTTGATTGGCATGTAAATTGATGATGGAGACCATAGATATATTCTAGAGTGAGAAAGTGTAAATTGGGTATGTTGATGATTTATGGGATTTGTTGAGTTGTCATCTGAGTAATGTGGGTGATTTGAAATGGTTATGTGGAGTTATATTGTGAGTTTAGAGAAGTTATGAAGATGGGTATATGAGATGCTTGATAAAATGCCATAGTAAGGAATTCAATGAAATATGAACACTATGAGCTTAATATCGATTTGGAATGAGTTAATAGGCCTAAAAGGAATCCATAGACTCGAGAAATGAAACAAGGCCTCATAAGCATTAATAGAGACTATAGACCGAATAGACTATAGTAAACACAAGAGTTGGATTATAATAGGCTAAAACCTTATGGAATACATTTATGTATAGTTTCGGAGAGTTCGTTGGAGACGAATCGAACCGTACGAGTAAGCAGCTCTAAGGAAGTGGAATCACTAGTCGCGATTCAAGGTAAGGGAATTTTGTGAGTATATAGAGGTAGCTACTCGTATTTTATGGGTATATAGGGTGTTGTAAATTTGCATGATGGTTTGGAAAAGTGGTTGATGATTTATGTGAACAATTATGAGTACATCTATGATTTGGTTTATATGGATGTATAAAAAAGGGATAGTAAGGCTAATAATTCCATAAATCACGTGTTTTGAATGTTTTCACAAAACACAATGCTTTGATTTGAGTAAATAAAAGGATAGGTTGGCTAGTACTTGAATGATGTTGTGAAATAGCCCATGTGAGGCGTTAAATATGTTTTGAGATGTTTTAAATGTATGTGAGCTACCTATCGTGTGTATGTGATTTAATTCGCGCTGGAGCCTCGCTCGCACTATATTTCGATGTTTTCATTTGTATGAAACGTGTTGGAGCTTAGCTCGTACCTTGATTTGGAAACTATGATGATGTTTGTAAACCGTATTGGAGCTTATGCTCGTACGTGGCTTTCGAGTGGTTTTTCTTATAAGTATAACTGTACTAGAGCTATGCTCCTACGTGGTCTCTTTATGATAGGATGCATGAGTCGTGCTAGAGCTTTGCTCTCACAAGTTTGCACATTGTGATACGTATGAGGTCGTGAAAGTTAGTAAGATTCTCAAGCCCTACATCCTTAAGCCAACATCCTTAAGCCCGAGGAGGCGGGGAGGCTCTGTTAGGCAGGGAGGCTCTGTTTGGTGGGGAGGCTCTCTTACAGTAAGATCCTTAAGCCCTACATCCTTAAGCTAGCATCCTTAAGCCCGAGGAGGCGGGGAGGCTCTGTTCGGTGAGGAGGCTCTCTTACGGAAGGATCCTTAAGCCAACATCCTTAAGCTCTGGAGAGGTGAGGAGGCTCTGTTTGGTAGGGAGGCTCTCCTACATGGGTACAGAAGGATCCTTAAGCCAACATCCTTAAGCCTTGGAGGGGCGGGGAGGCTCTGTTCGACACGGAGGCTCTCCTACATGGATATGAAAAATTCTTGGTATGGGGTAGGTAAGACCTAGGAATGGCACCCCCAATCACGATATGAGTCTGCAGAGTATGCTGTACCGTGTATATCACATGAAGTACGATGTACCACACGATGGTTATGTGATGAGAAAGTTTGGTGATGGATAATCCACCTTCGTGCCAGCACGATACCCCGCACACCTGGATACGCGTGGTCTGGGATGATTTATGATGTAGTTGGTCCACATAGGCACTTTTGAGATAGTGACCTGGTTTTTATTACATATGTGTGATTGTGATTGTCTAAGGTAGACCAGAGGCAGGGGTCGAGCCTTGTGGGATTTGGGTTGTGAAATGGTAATGATGTTTGTGATTGAGAAAATGGTTTGTGATGGAATTGTATGTGTTTGAGAAAGAGCTTTATGATGTGATTTTAAAAAAAAAAGGGATGTTTCAAGTGAATTTCCCTTTTTATTATGTGATTTGACAATTAAGCATGAGATGGCTTGTACATGATGATTTAACATGTTTTATTATGCCAATTTACATTATTTAAATACATGATATATGTATACGCATATGGCATAGTTTTGTTTTTCTCATGCTCCAAACTATAAATGATTTATGCATTCACTATCGGCATGTAGATAGAGTAGTTATCTACCATGCTTGCATTATTGCCTTACTGAGCGTGTGGTTTGCTCATCCCTCTCTATTTTCCCTCTCTACATAGCGTACATAGTGGCTCAGTGAGGACTGAGGCATTTTGGTTAAGACATCCGCTGTATCTCCATCACTCAGAGGTATATACACAGTGATTTCTTTTTGTATCTAAACAATGTAAAAGCACAGTAGCTAATTGAAATGTAATTATGGGGGATGTAGATGTCAGTAATCATATTTTGTATAAATGAATGATTGACGCTCAAATGTATGACATCACTTTTATTAACTAAGAATGGATATTGCGAGTGGATTATTATTGACTCACAGCCCAACTGTGTGTGGTGAGTTTGTTCACGACGGGGTAAGGTAACAATAAAACGCGAAAAATTTATAGTGATTTTCGGTAATAAGAGGATAAAATGGGTCGTAACAACATGACACGCCTAAGTCTTAATAACAACCATTATCATATAAAACTGAGTTGCCTTCACGTAGAGCTCATAATGGTTTCTCTTATAAAACTCATTTGAAAACCGCTTTGTACTCATTACAAAACATGTCAAAATCGAGCTCAAACTGGTAAACCCACGCACACTTTTCTCAAATCTCAGTACACCTTATCGTCGAGCCCAAATCCTGCTTCACTTTTAAAATCAAACAGTTTGTAAAATAATTTCACGCTTTGTTTACAACTCATAAGAATTGGGCCCCAACCGGCTATAAAACTGTGTGCAATAAATCAATCATAACTCGTAAAAACATGCTTGTTTCTTAAAACATTTCATGCTACAAATATCATTACAAATCGCTTATACAAATGAGTTTAAGTTTTCCCTTACCTTGTTAAACCTCGTATAGTGCAATCGTTTCCCCCAAATGACGGACTAGCCTCGCATTCCTCTCTAGAACTCCCGAGCTGTCTCAATGATGTAAAAACATCATCAACACGTCATCACATTGTCTCAAATCTCAACATCGAGCATAAGTGCTCACATTCTCATAATTTCTCAATGCCTCAATAATTCTAATAATTCTAATAATTCTAATCATTTTCAGCCAACTCATCACAATATCTATAGCCACAATAGCATAAATCTACTTTAAAATCAAAGATTAAAGCTTAAAAATTTATCCAAAACTTGTGGAGTGCTCAGTTCATGCCTCAGCTCAAATCGTCCTTTGATTTCCAAGTATGTTGTTCCCCTTACGATGAGGAATAACTTTTCCTCTTGCCACTACCTCTGATTCGAACGAAAATAGGAGTTTTGGAGGAGAGAGAAAGTTAGGGATTCGACCAAAAATGACGGATTTTTGATTTTTTGGAGAGAGAATATGAATTTCAGCAAAAACACAAGGGTCATTTGAATTAGGAACGTTTTAGGTGATTTTTATGCCTACCAGATCAATCTATCATAGGGGGCAAGATTGATCTCATAATCTTGAAGAGATCAATCTGCTCATTGTGAGGAGATCGATCTGCATTTTACAGAAACATCTGGAGATCGATTTGCTCCTATAGGAGATGGATCCCTTTAAGGAAGAATCATAAGGAGATCGATCTGCCTTCCTTAAAGATCGATTTGCTCGTCTAGATTTTTCATTCCTTATCGGTTTGGCCTACCAGATTGATCCTCTCTTCTCCAAGATTGATCTGGCCTCATAGTTTCACTCTATGGTTGCACACTTGACATAAAATCTCCACATATAATTGCCATAATTTACTCCATTGATTATTTCTCATTTAATACTCATTCATCACTTAGAAATTTCATTCCTTACCACCTCAATTTATGAGTACATCGTATTTAGCTCAATCAATTACACTTCATGTTCACATTACGTAATTGAATGTGTATAAAATTCTCAAGTCTCACACAAATGATGTTATTCTATGATTGGAAGAACCAAGCTTAAGCTATGCAAGTTAAAAATAATAGGGGTAAGTTTTAGCCATGACAAAAGAAATGGGGAATTTTCAGTCTGCAATAATGTGTTGAGCTTGAAACCAGTAAATCACATTAGTGATAGATTGGCTTTTAAAATTTTCATGGCTGAATTTGTAGTGAAACAAGGTAAATTTGCTTGACAAACTTATAATAAATCGAAATACATAAGTAGAGGGCATAAACTGAACCTCTTAGTTTAATCCAAAATTTCATTAACAAACTTTGAAATATGATACGTAATATGTTCAAAGGATGATAATGATAATTTGAGAGGTGAAAATCGATTTAGGCAACTATGGGCACAAGTGAGAAGGATAAGCTATAATATTGAAAATTGATCTTTATGAGTGATGAATGTGCTGAAATTTTATTTTTTCACGCATAAATGTTAACTGACACCTTACCCCTAAATGTTAATTCGTAGCAACTACTTTAGCAAGCGCCAACGAAGCTTAGGCGCATAAATGCGCGTCTAAGGCGAAAAAGGGTAAAGTTGTGCGCGTCGCTGTTATGTGCTAAGGGGTTTATGTGGCTACTGTTAGTGAAATGCCTTAGGATTGATTAGATCAATTTCTGAAAGATAGGCTATAGTTTGATTGATTTGTTAGGATAGTCTAGAATAGAAATTTCCTTACCTTATATTATTGATTTCTACAACATGGTCGTTTTGAAATCGCCGTGGTCTAAAACTTTGCCACAACATGTGAGCTCATTGTTTTATATAATATGTTTTGAAATGTTAATATCATGTGTGTGTGAGCATTACATCATGATTTTTGTAACTCCATTCAGTTTGTTTGACATTTGAAGCTGGTTTCGCATGGGCCATTTTAATCACGTTTTTTGAGAAAGCTTGAACTGATATTTTTTGAATTGTGGATATGACAATACAAGTTGTTTTTAAATTGATCGGTTATTTTCCCATACTGGTAAATTGAGAAATTTGGATGATTTATGAATTATTTGAGTATACCTATCGTGATGATATTTTTGAGATTGTTAGCGACCCTGTTTATACCTGTGTAGCAGTCATATCTCGTGAGAACCATCTCTAGCACCCGGTAGGATGTTCTGTGTGATTGCCCTACGATGCTAAGTGCTTCACAGGGATGCCTTTGTGGCATTGAGATGTTATTACTACCTAATACTGTTAGACCCTGATCCCGTCTTCAGTACCCTAGTCTAGGACTTGATCTGTTAGGATAGGGCAGTAGTCACTATAGCCATAGGTGTTTTCATTGATATTAGTGATATTGTTTGAGTACTTAGTTCCATGACGGGTTGCAGAAATTGCCACATTCTCTTCCAGTTGTATTGAATTATTTAAGCTTGCCCATGCATGTATCTTGACATAATTGCACATTTTTGACAAGTGTGTCGGATTTCGAGAATTTCTAAGTATTTCTCTTAGAACTTATTTTTGTTCAACGATGCATACATTTTAGTTATGCAAGCATGTATCCATTGAAATATAAATAATATTTTCTGTAATGAATTGTGCATGGTGTCCTTACATAATAATCATAATTTACAACTGCATGGCGTATTTGCATGGTATTTTACTAGCTTCGGTTATGTCAACTTCTTATTGAGTCTGTGGTTACTCACCCCTCTTTTCCAAACACTTTTTAGATTAGATTAGCGAGGCGAGCTTCACGTTCTTACTGACTCCATCAGCTTAGTGAGCAACTTTTGATCTACCGAGGTATATACGACAGTGACATTTATATATACATGTTATTTCAGATCATGTACGCATGGTTGTATTTTGTGGGATGTGTCAGTTGGATAATGTTTAGTAAAGTCGTTAATGTAATAGATTGTCTTTAGGCTACTCCTTTTCAGTTTTCAAGGAATTAACTAACTTATGTGATCTATTTATTTTGGGAATGTATATAAGTTGTGGTTATGTGTTACTAAATGGGTTGAGTTTCGACAATACTATACCATAGTATTTATTTATTGTGGTTGCGTGGTGAGCAACTCGTATTTGGCAGGACAATTTAGTTTTCGAATTATCCCGTTATGCTGTCGGATGTGTGGCAAAAATCTGTATTTCCCCACCATGAAAATTCACAATTTGTCATGACCCCCAAACCACTGAAATCCACTACAAATTTTGGTAATTTTTAAATTTAACAATTGACCCGATATTTATTGATAAATCTTTACCTTTACTTTACCTGATCGTGAATAGCTACACCACCAACAGTTGGGCTATGTATCGATGTCAATCTCATCCAACCAAATCATTTACTATTTCAATTCATTTAAAAGTAAACACTTGTATTTCTGAATCAGAGTTATCATTTACAGGTGTTTACAAGCTCTCTACATCCCTAAAATTACATTAAAGGATATTATTATGCTTGTACATATCTAGATACGAAAACTACACGAATGTGTATACCTCGTGTGATGGAATGCAGCAGGCACCACAAGCTAGTCCTTAGTCTCCCACTACCTACTGTAAGCGCTCTGTAGAGAAGGAAAAATAAAGGGGTGAGCAAACCACGCCCTTAGTAAGGCAATCATGCAAACAGGTAGACATCTGCACTATCTACGTGATCGTGATGCCATGCTTAAACCACATATTTAATACCATACTTCAAAACGTGTGCTCATGCTTGTGTCTATGCCATGTAAAGCAAGTCATGCTATATAACTCAGTGCACAGTTATTAAAGCATACCATGGAAAGAGCATCATGCGAAATCAAAGTCAGAGCATGGAAAACACTCATGCACAGTGCACTTAAAAGAATTTCCAATTCTTAACACAAGTAATACAAATCATTCACTTCATCAACACTCAGCCCCTCCTATGGACTAGCCTGACCCACAAAGCACAATTAAAAAACATGGATTTATCAATACATATACCAAGAGACATGTGAGATAGGAAATATAATAAAGGAAATATCCTCTAGGACTATGGCCATATCCTCTGTGATCCCAAGCTACATGTGTCACGACCCGAATTACCTAAAAATCAGAGTAAATTTTTTCGTTTTTTCATTTATTATTTAATTCTTAACTTTCTCTCGTCGTGACCATCCTACAACACAGTTGGGCTATGATTCGGTGTTAGTCACCTCACACTATTTAACATTTCATTCCCATAATCATATATCAGAGTCTACTATCCTTTTGACTTTAAATAAACATATACCCACTGGTATTTACATGACTCTACATCCCCGACATCATATCCATTTACAGTACTGTGCATTACATATTTAGATACAAAACCATACAAATGTGTATACCTGTCTCTCGATGGGAAGCAGCAAGCAGCGGATATCAAGTATGCAAGTCATCAGCCGCTCAATAACTATTTCAAGTGCTCTGAAAAGATGGGAAAATAAGGGGGTGAGCAAACCACACGCTCAGTAAGGCAATTATGCAAGTAAGTAGATAGCTCCACTATCTACATGCTCATAATGCCATGCCCTTAAATCCATTTCTCTTCATTTAAAATTACACGCACAAAGTCATGCATATTCAATGCCATAGTTTATCCAAAACTATTTGTGCATATATAAATCATGTAACTCATGCATTCAAAGCATTTTATGTGACATCATTAAATCATATTAAGCATGAATTTAATCAAGATCATGCAGTCTTTCATGTCATGTAAGACAATTCAAGGTTTTCAAATGAAAGCATGGAAAACACATCATGCCACTGTATTTAAATCAATTCATTTAAAACGCAGTATAAAATAACCCCTCTGGGTCAATCATCTCAAAACTCATAAAACAATTTGTTATATTTCATTATAAAACTTGAGTTATAAAACCACCCTTCTTTCAGGGTCACATATCATAAAATCATCTGAAATCATCAAATCATCAAATCGGGGGCCTGACCCCTCCTTCGGGTCTACCCTGGTCTAACAGACCACAAGTTATATCATGTGAGACAATCAGGTAATTAACAGTAACATCGAGGACTATGGCCATATCCTAGTGATCCCTGGCAACACGGTACCTAGTGTGCGGGGTATCACACCTGAAACGGGAGGTGGGTCGTCCTACCCGCCAGAACAGCATAACACCAGGATTGCGAGGGCAAGGCTTGCTGCCTCGTGGCTAATGCCACTCCACTCCAACAATCCCCACGGTACAGCGTACTCCGCGTGACATACACGGTACAAAGTACTCCGTGAACCCAAGCTCAGTCAGGGGTGCCTGTAATAGGTCTTATCCACCCATATCATCTCTGTCTCAGAATGCACGTGTGAGCATATCATCTCACTGTGACACACAGTCTACAGGAGGCTCCAACACGGCTATATGCATGTAATATAAATCCCTGTGCGAGCGAAGCTCAAGCACGGCTCCATGCATATTCATGATATCTGAAAATCTCGTGCGAGCGAAGCTCTAGCACGGTTTCATAAAAATCAGTGAAATCTGCGTACGAGCAGCGCTCAAGTACGACTTAAACTGATTATAATTTCATGTAAATTCCACGTACGAGCAACGCTCTAGTACGGATATGTATATAAATTCAGTGAAAACCTCGTACGAGAAAAACTCCAGTACGACATTCAAATGAATTATGAAAACCATGTAAAACTTTGTGCGAGCAATGCTCCAGCACAAATGAATGCTCAAGTAAATCAAATCTCGTGCGAGTTACACTCCAGCACGGCTTTATGCATAATTAAATCAAATCTCGTGCGAGATTCACTCCAGCACGACTTTATGCAATATCAAATCAAAACAGGATGCGAGCTAAGCTCCAGCATCTCTCATGCATGTCAAATCATTAAAAGTAGTGCGAGTAATCGCTCCAGCACTATTTTATGTATACCACGTCAAAACAAATCAAAACATGTCAAAACATGTCAAAACAGAGTGCGAGCTAGGCTCCAGCAGCTCTCATTTCACAATATTAAAAATCAGTGCGAGCACCATGCTCTAGCACATTTCATGCATATGATGTCACAAGTCGGTGCGAGCAAGCGCTCAAGCACATTTATGCACAATCACAAACGCAGATATAGTGCGAACTACGTGTCGGCACTATCTGTTTTCATACAAACTGGATAGTTGGCCTCTTTTCCAAAGAAATTTCCATTTAAATATAAATAACACCTACGTAGTGTTATCTTGTGAAATTTAAACAATTACTGGCCAATCTATCAATTTTCTTTGATTAAAACCAATAAAATTCTTAAACCATAATAGTCCTTAAATCATGCATTTCATGCATGTCATGCTTTCACCATCCTTAGGTGAACTTCCCTCAATAGGGGTAAAATAGACATTTCACCTATTTCGATCCTTAAAATCATTCAAACCATTTTTAGGATCATTATACAATATCCATGTATACATACATACTCAGTGTACAGAAAAACTATTAAAATATGCGTAGCTACCTCTAGCTACTCACACAATTCCCTTACCTCATTTTTCTGTACAGTCTGACCTTTACATCGATGTCTCGTCACGCAGTCCGATTTGCTCCAAATCCAATCTCCGGAACTGCGGATACACATTCATCAGGTCAAATACAATACAATTTAATGTATTTCATAATTTTCTGGGCTTAATTTAAATCATTGGGCCCGTTTACCCATATTGGGCCCGATGCACCATAATGGGCCTTAATCGGCCTTAAGCCTGTTTACCACACTTTATCGAGGCCTATTGGGCTCTCTGGGCCCATCAGTAATTTATTTAGCCTCGTTCTAAATTCTCTGATATCTCAATTTAATATTTACGACAATTTATCTAATTTTCCAGAATTTAATTCATTTATGCGGAAATTAAATCCGTAATTTATGCGTTAAATATCAATCACGCATAACGATATAAAATTGTCGTAAATAAGGGTCACTTACCCGTTATTCCCTGATCGTACACAAATCGAGGCTGTCTCGAGCTCTCAGTGGATGCCAATTGTCGAGCTACACAATTAAATATATTTTCGGGTAAACTTTCAGTCGATTATTTATCAAATTAAATATTCTAAAAATTAAATCGGTCAATTTGACCGCTTACCGACTTACCCGAAGCTCGATTGCATCACTGGAATTTTCCCCAATTTTTTCTCTTTTTCTTTTTCCCTTTTTCTTCCTTTTTTTTCCCTCTCTTTTTGGCTGAACCGGTCCGGTCCGGTTCAACCCGGTTCGGACCGCCGGTTCAGCTCGGGTCCGGTTCGGTTCAACTTGGCCGGTTCAGTCCGGTTCGGCCGGTTCAGGGAACAATTGGTCGTGCCGGCGCCGTCCGGCCGGTTCCCGGCATGATTCCGGTGCCGTTCGACGCGCCACGGCCTGGGCTTCTCAAATCGGGTCTCGGCTGGGGTCGAATCAGCCCCATCGCCGGCGAATCGGGGTTTTCTTCCCCGCGGCTCTCCTCCGTCGATCTGGCTTTTTCCGGCGACTTCAGGGCGCGTGGGTGTGCGGGTCGGCTTCCTCGGGTGCCGATCGACCTTCGCCAGTCGCCTCCTCGCGTCGTCCGCCGGTGGTTGCGTCGAATCGGACGTTCTCCTCTTTCTCGATCTCGGCTTCCTTTCTTCCCCATTCGGCCGCCGTTTGTCGCCGTTCATCAGCCTGTTCGGGTTGCTGGTGGCTCGGCTGGCCTCGCCTCGAGTTTGGGCCTCCGCCGATCGCCGGTGATCGGTGAGGCAGAGGGGGCTCCCTCTGTTTCAGCTTCCGTTTCCTGTTTCTCTTCGCGTTTTCGCGAATTTTCTTTTTTTTTTTTTTTTTCAGATTTTATTTATTTATTTATAATTAATTTTTTTTTAATATTATTTTAATCAATAAAATAATATTAAAATACACAAATATCTTTTAAAAATTTATATTTAATTCATTTAATCTGTAAATAATTTTCTCAGTCCGATTTTACCTTTTTGGTATATTTTTCGATTATTTTCGGGATTATTTTTCGATGCGAAAATCCCGATTTATCCCAAGAAATTCATATCTTGATCAATTTAACCCGAAATTTAATTATTTCTTCATCATTGATCAAGATTTCTCATTCTCATATTTTTAATTAAATTTTCTTGTCCCGATTAATACCGAATTTTGGTCTTTTGACCATTTTGCCCTTGCACGTATTCGAGAATGTCATTTAAGTCCTTTTGCATTTTTAAATGCACTCGAAAATATCGGGTCTTACAACATGAATCCTAGTGTGCGGGGTATCACCACTATCTGCTTTCGCAGGGGAGGTGGATCACGTCCAACCCATCGGTTCATAACAGAATCCATCGTCTAAAGACGGCACATGTATCATACACGGTACAGCGTACCCCATACTAGTTGCATGGTACAACGTACTCCGTGGACCCATATCATCACATCATATCACGCCACATCTCAATACGCACATGCGAGCCTATTTAATCGACGTGGCACACAGCCTACCTGAAGCTTCCAGCACGGCACTCGACATGTCATAAAACCTCGTGCGAGTAGTCTCAAAGCACGAAAATAAGTATGGTGGACATCTAGTGTGAGCTATGCTCTAGTACCATGTCAAAACTAGTATAAAAATCCGTGCGAGCTAGGCTCCAGCACAACATCATAAAATCCATGTAAAACTATTGCGATTTAAAACTCCAGCACTCATGCATATAAAAACTCTAGTGTGAGCATTTGCTCTAGCACTAATGCACGTATAAAACACATCAAATCTCATGCGAGCAATGCTCTAGCACGCTATATTTTCCACAAAATGCATGTCGGTGGCTCATTCTTTGCAACGGGTAGTTATTAAAATCAAATCAAGCTATTTCGAGCATATCATTTAAAGATACTAGCCAACCTACCAATGAACATGCTAAAAAGCATTGAAATACTTAAGAACCTCATGTTCTTGTTTTTCATGACCTCTTTCTCAAAATCCTAATTACATTACCCTCTAAATCATTCATTTCATTCTTATCAGCACAAACATTCTAGAAAATCAAAATACACCCAAAATGCGCACAGGTATCTCTAAGAGTCCACTCAATTCCCTTACCTGGAATCGCGTCACGTGATTCCACTTCCTTAAAGCTACTTGGTCGCGCAGTTTGTTTCATCTCTGACGAACTCCTCGAAACTGCATGAGATTACGTTTCACGTCAATTTAGTCTCATATAACACGACTCTTGTGTTTACTATAGTCAATTCAACCTATAGTTTTCCATTAATGCCTATAAGGCTTCATTTCCTCTTAAGTCCATTTTGACCGCCTAATAGTTTCTCGAGAGTTTATCAAACTCCTTTAGGCCTAATGATTCATACCAAATCGATATCTAAGCCCATAATGTTTATATTTCATCATTTACTTCACTATGGCATTTTGTAAAACACCTCATAAACACTCTAGCATACTCCTTTTATCATCAATTCATCTATAATGCATTTTCTCACACTAGACTCATTCTAGGTTATAATGGTTTCATGGTTTTCTAAGTAGTTTTTATCATTAATTTGCATACCAATCAACTCCAAAATCAATAACTAAACAAATATACATGGATTGGTGCATTAGAAACTCACCTAGCTTGATTTTCTCCTTGCTCCAAATGGAAATGTACCTCTGCTCCTTCAATCCAATCAATGGGATATTGACTCCAAACTATGTTGCTCTTCTCTTTGAAGGAACAACTTTGCTCTAATGGGTTTTTCTTAAATCTTAATGGAAATAGGGTGATTTTAGAGTGAGAAAGCTAGGTTTTGGATTGAAAATGGAAAGATGGAGTTATTTTTCATGAATTGTAGATCTAACTGCTCCATATTTATAGAATTGGCTTGATGAGATCGATCTGGATAGGGTAGAGATCGATATCGATCTGGTCTTGCTTAAATCATTCAATTTCATGACATTTCAGGGTAGGAGATCGATCTGTCGAATGCATGAGATCGATTAGCTCTTTATGGTGAGATCGATCTGCATCAATGGAATGGGATCGATTTGTTTTAGGTTGAGGGCTAAGGAGATCGATCTGGTCTTAAGGGGAGATCGATCTGCTCCAGCTCGAGAGTTAAGGAAATCGATCTGCTTGAGTGGGGGATCGATCTCTCTGTCATGACCCTTTTTCATTCCCTTTAACCGAAAATCATTATAAATCTTTCGCGTTTTACTGTTACCTTACCCGGTCTGAACAAACTCACCACATACAGTTGGGCTATGAGTTAATAATATTCACCACTTACCATTCATCCACAATTAATAAAAACAATGTCATATATTCAAAATTAAATCATTCACTTGTACAGAACATGTTTACTGACATCTACATCCCCCATAATTAAAACTCAATCATTACTGTGCCATTACATTGTTTAGATAAAAAAAGAATCTTATGTATATACATTTCGATGATGGAAGTAGCGGATGTCCAAAAACACAATGCCTCAGTCCTCACTGGACTACTATGCACACTCTGTAGGAGGGGGAAAATAGAGAAGGATGAGCAGCCACACGCTTAATAAGGCAATAATGCAAGCATGGTAGATATCTACTCTATCTATATGCTGATAATGTTATGCATAAATCTCTTATAACAGGAGTATGAGGAATTAAAACTATGCCATATGAGTATACATATATCATGTATTTAAAGTCATGGAAATTGGCATATAAAACATGGTAAAATCATTATGTACAAATCATCTCATGCTCATCAATCATCAAATCTCATAAAAAGGGCAATTCATTTAAGAAACATCCTTTTTGATTATCTCATTCTCAATAGAACAAAATCCCATCAAATCATTTCATAATCGTAACATCATAACCATGTCCCAAATTAAATCCCACAAGGCTCGACCCCTCCCTCGGGTCTACCATGGACAGTCAAAATCACACTCAAGTATTCAAAACTATGTGGTATTATATAAATCAAGTAAGGAGGCAGGTCACTATATCTCAACTGACTATGTTGGAAAACTATGTCACATATCATCTTAGACCACACGGATCCCGGTGTGCGGGGTATCATGCTGGAACGAAGGTGGGTTAGTTCTCCGCCAGACTTTTCTCATCAGTAACTCAACCACGCGGTACATCGTACTCCATGTGATATACATGGTACATCGTACTCCGTAGACCCATAACATGGTTGGCGGTGCCTACATTAGATCTTATCTACCCCATACCAAGTGAAACCTCTAGTCTCAAGTGCACGTGGGAGTACTCTTAATACCAGGTCCTAGCCCCTTATGCCCTTGCTCGCCCTTGTTGGGTTCCCAGATTCAAGTCCTAGCCCCTCACCCTCACCCCAATCAAGAGGTCTGTTAGGCCTGTTAGGTTCCCTGAATTGATTAGTGCCAGGTCCTACCCCCTTACCCTCATCCCACTCAAGAGGTATGTTAGGCTTGTTGGGTTCCCTGAACACTAATCCGTATCTCTCACCACAGCCTCGTGCATACCACAGTGTGAAAACCAGCGCGAGATACGCTCTAGTGCGAATTCATGCATCATAATAAATCACTTCGTACGAGCAACACTCTAGTAGGACATTTATGCATAGAAATATGAAGAAACCACGTACGAGCATCGCTCCAGTACGGGTATATGCATAAGAAATCCTCTCGAAATCCAAGTACGAGCAAACGCTGTAGTATGATTTAGAAAACATCGTCATAGTTTCAAAACAAAGTTTGAGCTAAGCTCCAGCACATCCAAACATATGAAAATATAAATATCTAGTGTGAGCTAGGCTCTAGCACAGTTCAAACATGTGAAATTATAAATATCCAGTGCGAGCTAGGCTCTGGCACGGTTTAATTCACATAGACATGATAGGCGGCTCATAAGTATTCAAAAACCAAATCTCAAACACAATTAGCACCTCATATGTGCTATTACATAACATCATTCAAACACTAGCCAGCCTATCCACTAATTTGCTTAAAACAATGCAATATGTTTGGTGACAACATTCAAAACATTCAATTTATGCAATTATTAGCCTTACTATCCCATTTCTTTATAATACCACTTCAACAACCAAATCTCACACAATTACTCGTAGTAATTTCCATACATTGTCAACCACATTTTCAAAAACGCATGTACATACCAAAGCCCTATATACCCATGAGTTCAAAATACGAGCAGCTACCTCTATATACTTACAAAATTCCCTTACCTGGAATCACGACGCGTGATTACATTTCCTTAGTGCTGCTCACTCGTGCGGTCCGATTCGTCTTCAACGAACTCTTCGGGACTGCACACAATCATATTTCACATTATATTCGATCCATATAACAGGACATCATGCGTTCACTATAGTCGATTCGACCATAGTTTCTATTAACGCTCATAAGGCCTCGTTTCATTTCTTGAGTCTATGGATTCCTTTTAGGCCTATTAACTCATTCTAAATCGATATTCAATCGATATTAAGCTCATAGTGTTCATAGTTTATTGATTTCCTTACTATAATATTTTATCAAGCATCTCATATACCCATCTTCATAACTTCTCTAAACTCACAATATAACCCAACATAACTATTTCAAATCACCCACATTACTCAAATAACAACTCAACAAATCTCATAAATCATCAACATACCCAATTTACACTTTCTCACTCTAGACTATATCCATTTTCTAGGTTATATGTGTTCCACTGCTTTCTAGATGATTTCTATCATCCATATTGTCACGACCCAAACTATCCAAAATCAGAGTAAATTTTTCGCATTTTATTATTTACTTAAATTCTTACCTGTCCTCGAATCGTGACCAACACTCCACTAATAATTGGGCTGTGCGTCAATGCCAGTCCCACCATTCAATTACCATCTAACTTATTTCTTCTCCAGTCATTTATAATTGTTTACATTATTTATACATCCCCTAAAGTTACTTACAAACATGTTACTGTGCTATGCTTATGTAGATACAATATGTACAAGTGTATATACCTTATGTTGATGGGCAGTAGCGGATCTCCGAAATGCAGTACTGAGTCGTCGCAACTTCAACTGGAGATTATCTGTGGGAGAAAATGAAAGGGGTGAGCACATCAAGCTCAGTAAGGCAATCCTACGAACAAGTAGGTAACCATACTACCTACATGAACGTGGTGCCATGCATAAACCACCCTTTCTCCACACATTTTAAAAACAAATGATATGATGTTGTGATGCTATGTAAATCGAGTTTGCACGGAAAATTCAACATGCAATTCATTTAAATCATTTCTTTCTCATTTAAAAATTTCACAATGAAGTCAGGACTCGACCCCTCCTTCGGGTGATCATGACTCACACAAAATCATGAAAAATCCAGTTTCTCGAAAACATCGATATCCGAAAACGTATGTATATATATACACAAGATACGAGACCAGGCAATAACTGTATATCGGTAATAACCAGGACTAGCCAATATGTCCTCGTGAGTCCCTCTAGCTTCACGGATCCCAGTGTGCGAGGTCTCACCCTGATCGGGAACTGCCCGGGAGGTGGGTCAATCCAACCCGTCAGTCTTATCCGATCTCACGCATCCGAAGATGCCGTATCCGAAGATACCCCGTATCACAAAGACACCGTATCACAAAGATACCCCGTATCACAAAGATAGGGTATCCGAAGATACCCTGTATCACAAAGATACCGTATCCGAAGATACCCCACGGTACATCGTACTCCATGGACCCATATCACTCTAGGTACTCCAGCCCAAATGGCTTGCTTCCCACAGAGGTTTTCATAACTCAATACTCATTGCCATGTCTCAAAACGCACGTGCGAGCCTATTAAATCGGTGACACACAGTCTATCCGATGCTCCAAGCACGGCTTATCGTATATTCTCATAAAATCGGTGCGAGCGATGCTCAGCACTCTATCAAGTCAAATAAAACTGGTAGAGCCCGCTTTACATCCCCACAAGGCCGCCAACCTCATCCCTCACTCTCACCCTACTTAAGAGGTCTTTTGAGCCTGTTGGGCCTTTTGGCTGACTCCAAGGGCAGACAGCTCTACTCCACAAATCCGATAAAACTAGTGCGAGCTAGGCTCAGCACTCTGTATATAAATCGTATGAAAATCTTATAAAATCTGGTGCGAGTTAAACTCCCGCACCCTGTCATGAAAATCATGTAAAATCTGGTGCGAGTTAGACTCTAGCACCGTGTCACGCAAAAGCATGTGAAATCTGGTGCGAGTTATACTCTAGCACCTATGCATGTAAAACTCTAGTGCGAGCTCTCGCTCCAGCACTAATGCATGCATCACACAAATCAAACATCGTGCGAGCTGAGCTCTAGCACGTCACATGTAAATAAAAACATGTAGGCGGCTCGGTTATTTCCAAATAGTTTTCACAGAAATCACATCAATTAAGATATGCAATGCTATGCATTTTTCTTTAAAAGTGAGCCAGCCTACTCATGCATGTGTTGAAATACCTCTAGAACGAGCAGGAACCTCTTGTCCTTGCTCCTCCCAATTTTTCCTAAATTTTTAGAATTTACCCTTAGCAAGGGTATTTTAGTAATTTGCCCATTCGGGGCACTAAAATTATTAATTGACCTCTAGACCCTTCAGATAAATTTTAAAGGACTGCATATGAATTTAAAATTACGTAAAGTTACCTCTAGCAGTCCGCAGAATTCCCCTACCTTATTTTCCTGTCGAGTCTGACCTTTTCTTTTCCATTGTTGTCTCGTCGCGCAGTCCGATATGCTCCCAATCAAATGTCCGGAACTGCGTATTAATATTCCTCAGGTCAGATATTATGCAATTTAATCGTATTTAATACTTTCTGGGCTTAAAATCGTTGGGCCCGTTTACCCCTATTGGGCCCGATTGCACCTTAATGGGCCTTAATCGGCCTTAAGCCCGTTTTTCACTAAATTCTCACTTTATCGAGGCCTATTGGGCTCACTGGGCCCACCAATAATTTATCGGGCCTCGTTCTAATTCTCGAATAGCTAAATTTAATATTTACGACAATTTATCTAAATTTCCATAATTTAATTCAATTTATGCGGAAATTAAATCAATATCACGCATAACGAGGTAATTATCGTAAATAAGGGTCACTTACTCGAGATTCCATGCTAATCTGCAAATCGAGGCTATCTCGAGCCCTCGGTGGATGCCAATCGTCGAGCTATACAATTTCATAATTTTTCTGGGTAAGTTTCCAGTCGAAAATTAATTAAATTAAATACTCCGAAACTTAAATCGGGTCAATTCGACCGCTCACTGACTTACCCGAAGCTCGATTGCATCACTGAAATTTTCTCCAACTTTTTCTCTTTTTTCTTCTTTTTTTTTCCTCTTTTTGGCTGAACCGGTTCAGTCCGGTTCGGACCGGTTCAGACCCGTCGGTTCACTCCGGTTCGATCGGTTCACCATTGGTTCGCCACCTTGCCGGCCGGTTCTCCACCGGCTTCCACCACCAGCAGCTCCGCTGGGTCGTCCGCACCTCGAATCTGGCCTCGGTTCGCCTCAACGTCGTCGGAATGCCGCCGGTCCGGCTGTTCTCCTCTTCGCCGTCGGACCCGTTTCCCTCTTTTGGCTGTCGCCGACGATTCCGGCCGTTTCGCCGGCTGCTACCGGTGCAGAAAGGACTGCCGTCGCCTGGGCTTTCGAAATCGGGCCTTGGTTCCGCCTGAATCGCCGCCGTTCGCCGTCGGTGGCCTTCTCTTTCCCGTGGCCTTCTCCTCCGTTTTTCGTCGGATTCCGGCGTTCCCACGGCGCGTCGTCGCCGCTGATAGGTTGCCTGAGGTCGGGCCATCTTCGCCGACCCTCGCCTGGGGTCCCTGGACGCCGGACAGCCCGCCGGTGGTTCCTCGGTTTCGGGCTTCGTTTTTCGTCGTCCGTTTCTGTTTCTGTTTCTTTCTTTCTCTCTCCCCGACCCCCTTTTTTTCATTTCTTTTATTAATTTTATTATTATTATTATTTATTTTAATTATTACACTATTCATTAAAATACTCTATAAAATACCCAAAATATCTCCCAAAAATTATTATTTTATTTTAAATTCTTTAATTTAATTTAATTTAATTTATTTATTATATTTTAACCCCTTTTTCGGGTATATTTCTCGTATTTTCGGGATATTGTCCCGGGTGACTTTTCAGTATATTTTTTGATTATTTTCGGGATTATTCTTCCGAACTAAAAATCCCGATTAATCCCGATTAATTCCAATAAATTAACATCTTGATCAATTTAACCCGAAATAAATTTATTTCACTTTTATTGACCAAGATTTCTTAAATCCATATTTTTAATTAAATTTTCTTATTGAAATTATACCGACCTTTGGTCTTTTGACCATTTTGCCCTTACACGTGTTCGGGATTAATTTAACTCGACTTCCTTCATACTT
The DNA here is from genome assembly GCA_033439115.1 of Firmiana major. Classification (NCBI taxonomy): domain Eukaryota; kingdom Viridiplantae; phylum Streptophyta; class Magnoliopsida; order Malvales; family Malvaceae; genus Firmiana; species Firmiana major. The sequence continues at coordinate 62,023,921 of CM065897.1, read as the reverse complement.
CTCCCATCTTTTCTTATTTAATTTTTTGTATTTTAATTAAATTCGGGTCTTACAACTCTCCCCCACTTAAGGAATTTGGTCCTCCAAATTAGAACCAATGTCATATGAGTCCATATACAACTCCGGGTACATCGATCATATTATACTCTTAAATTCTTATGTGACCTTCTCCGGAGTGTATTCTACCAAAAGGACTTTAATTAGGGAGATCATCTTAAACCTCAATATTTTCTCTTTCCCGTTTAATGCCCGAATCAACTTCTTCAATATACTTGTATTTTCATTAAATTGAACTTTTGGAGTTCATATCATATCACCTATGCTGGATCTGTATAGTATTTCCGAAGCATCAAAAGCTGTGACACATTGTGGGTGCCTGTTAATTCAAGTGATAACACCAACCTACAGGTCTTATCTCTCACTTGTCTAATCTCTCAAAATATTCAATCCAGCGCAACTCAATTTACCTTCTTCCAAAAGTTCGCTATGTCCTTATTCTCTTAGGACGAGAAACTTTCAACCATACTAATTTACCAAAGGTGAATTCCAATTCTTTCTGTCTGCTCTGAGGTGTTCTTAATCTCTCTCTTCTCAACTAAACATCCTCAGAGACTTATTATCCAAAGTCGAAAATAATTTCTACCTGTCACCCACTTTTTCTTATCCAATTTGGGGAACAACCCCTACAGCCATACACTGTCTCATATCTTGTTATCCCGATACTCAACTGCCAACTGTCGTTATTGGCAACTTCAATTAGAAATCAACTGATCATTCCAGGAGCTTATAAAATCATCGGATCCTCCAGAACTTGTACAGTCCTCTCTGACAGACCATCTATCTGAGGATGGAAAGCTGTGCTAATACTCAGTCGGGTTCCCATAGCTTCCTGAAAATATCCTCCGAGGTAGGAAGTGAAGCGAAAATCCCTATATGATACCAGGCTCACTGGAACGCTACTTAATGTTTCACAATTTCTACCTTACACATAAATCCTCATATACACTTTGAGTATTTAGGGATTTCATAACCAGAAGGTGGGTGTACTTAGTTACTCTATCGACTATGATCCAAATAGTCTCTTGATTTATCCGGGTCCTCTATAACCCATCACGACATTCATGGAGACTTGCTCTCGTTTTCGTGCCGTGTCAATATAGGTAGGTGCTGCAATAACTCTGCCGACTTTTAATACTCTACCTTACTCTACTGACACACTAGGCACTTTTCTACAATCTCTATCATATCTCTTTCCTCATCTGACCACCAATACCCTTTTCGAGATTTCGATATATATTTTTATCATCTTCCATATGCACTGTATATCCCGAAGGGTGAGCTTCTGACAATATCACTATCCCATCAACTGTGGTCCTGGGGAGCACTTATACTGTCTCTGAGCCTCTCTGTAAATCATTATCACACTCTCTGTGATCTCTGTCACTGTACCCTTCTGAATCAGACCCAAACTGTCGACATCCGGTCGATCATCACGCTAAGCCTGGCAAATCCGGGCACTCTCATCCGATTCTAATCTCAGGCTAGCTGTCACACAATCACTGTCTTCATCAGAAGGGATCACATCAATACTGAGGTTCACAACTGCATCTAGCGGCTCACGCTCCCTGGCCATCATATGTAATACCATCCCGAGGCTCTTTCTACTCAAAGCATCAGCCTTTCCTGGGTGGTACAATTTTCCACAAGCGAAATCTCTCAGAAGCTCTAACCCACTATGTATTCTCATGTTCGCCTTTCTGTGAAAACAGATACTCGGGCTTTATGATCAGTGCATATCCACAATTTCTCACCATGTACTTAATAGTACTATATCATCGGTACAACTACTGTTGCCGACTTTAAATCATGGGTCAGATAGTTTATTTCGTGATCAAAGAGTTGTCTGACTCCAAAATTGACTATCTTCCCATTTACATCAATACACAGCTCATCATAATTTTGAGGTACCCATACTCACTGGGAACCTCTTGAGCTGTTGGGTATGGTGAAATTAATCACGGTGGTCAGTTCATACTTCATCATGCCAAATTCACGTCACATCAATCATCTTATTTATCATCTTATTCAATGACCACGTTTTCATAGTTAAACGTGTCAACCAAGTAGTCCATATTGAGAACTCGCAACAACCTATCTGTAATAGCAATTTTCCAACTGTTGCTTATAAATCGTCCTAGACTTAACTACAACCAATATATCATTGATAATGATGATTACAAATCGATATAATCCTTGACTTATCTATGCGTAAGCGTATAAGATCCTTATCAACCGCTTACGTTTTCAGGTATTAACCTGCTTCATTTCCTTTTCTTATCTTAACGGATCTTATTAAATTTTACTATGTTAACCCTTTATGATCTGTCGAATTTAAATATTCTTATCGTCTTAGTAAGGGTATCCTAAAGCTAAAGGTATTTATTACGACGATCGATTCACGCTATAGGTTATATATATATCTAGACGCTGTTAAGTCTTCAGGCGGGGAGGTATTTTGAAATACCTTTATTAACCTTCAGACTTAACCACAACTACGTTATATCTCAGTCTATGTGGTTACAATTTATATCCGCTACCACTTGCTTTAATCCTAATGACTTCATATCTTAAGGGTGTTCTTACCTAGCATATATCTCTTACTCCAATACATCTTGTATTTATAATCAAGCATATCTTATCATCAAAGATTATCTCCTTAGTGTATTCACTATAATGAAACTCTTATCTTTATTCATTCCGTGAGTACATCCTTTACTCCTTTAATTTCAACTGTTGCACTCCTTTTTATTACTTAAAATCTCTATATCCATATTCCGTTAATTAATCCTCCTCTATTGGGGTACTCATTTATCGGTATTGTGCCCAATGATGTAGGCATTCATGCCTTTTACTCACTTATATTCGAATGAAGGCGGTATAAATAAATGTGCGGCACCAGGATCAATAAACATATGTACTTTATTATTCATAATAAGTGTGGTATCTTACACCAAATCCATGAAACATCAATAGCGTCCTGGTCCAAGACATCCTTTCGCCTTCGTCCAACAACCTACTTTCCTTTTTCTCTTCAGCTATGTCCTACCTTTTCGTTGCAGCTATACCAACGAAGTTTTTCTGTCTCTTTACTTTTCTGTGGGGCGATCTCGCCCAGCTCTGTGCAATAAAAATAAATGGTCCGTCTTACCACATTTAACGGCCATTTTCATCAATACAGTGTAGATATAGACCCTCCTTCCGTGGTATCCACCACACATTCCACACTGCTTACAGTGATCACACTGCTACTCTGCTTCGTAGCAGGTCGGGGTTCTCCAATCAAAATGCCCCTCAAGAGTGCCAAAATTGGATGCACTGGGGTCTTACCAATTGTCTTACTCCATGACTAATCAAATCAAATCTTTTTACCAATTTGCATTTTCCCATCTTGACATCTTTGTCATTTCTTGATTCTCTTTTCTGTCTCTATTTCAGCCCTCATTACCTTTCTCAATCTCAGAGGCGTGCAATTCATGTTCTTATTTACCCAACTGTAAATCTGCGCACTGCCTCGGTATAAGTAATATCTCACGGGCAAATCGGACTCTCATTGACAATCTGAGCCCTTCTATAAACTTTTAGACATCTCGACTGTCACTTGTTCATAATGTCGAGGTAATATCTGCCCAAAAAATACAATCGAGTTTTTCCACACTCGTCAATAAATCAATTCCTTTTAAACAGTGTCCGGGATATTCTGTCACCGGAATATATCCAAGATATTTCTCATCTCAACTATTAAGATGGGTCGAGCGGGTTTCCACCAATGTTCCGCTGTGTCCTCTGATCTCATTCATAATCTGAGCAATTAGCTCCTCAAAATAATTCCCATGCTCCGCTTCAATCTCGCGAAGCGTGTCTCAATACTGTCCGATCTCTCCGTCGGACTCTGTGAGGCATTCTCAACATTAGCCTCCATTTCAATTTCATCCTGGTTCTCACAGGTCAACTCAGCACGACTTAGCAGACTCAGGTCTACCTCTACGACCTCTGCCTCGTGCACTTTCTCATCTAACGCGACTCATATTAGGCATTCCTGCATTCTCAACCATTTCTTAGTCAAAACCCATCTCGATATACACTATTGTATCTAACCAAGCACAGTAACACGGGGATGTAATTCCTAATTAGTGACACTGACACACATCAGACCAATTTCTGCTCTGATACCATAATAATTGTCACGACCCAAACTATCTAAAATCAGAGTAAATTTTTCGCATTTTATTATTTACTTAAATTCTTACCTGTCCTCGAATCGTGACCAACACTCCACTAATAATTGGGCTGTGCGTCAATGCCAGTCCCACCATTCAATTACCATCTAACTTATTTCTTCTCCAGTCATTTATAATTGTTTACATTATTTATACATCCCCTAAAGTTACTTACAAACATGTTACTGTGCTATGCTTATGTAGATACAATATGTACAAGTGTATATACCTTATGTTGATGGGCAGCAGCGGATCTCCGAAATGCAGTACTGAGTCGTCGCAACTTCAACTGGAGATTATCTGTGGGAGAAAATGAAAGGGGTGAGCACATCAAGCTCAGTAAGGCAATCCTACGAACAAGTAGGTAACCATACTACCTACATGAACGTGGTGCCATGCATAAACCACCCTTTCTCCACACATTTTAAAAACAAATGATATGATGTTGTGATGCTATGTAAATCGAGTTTGCACGGAAAATTCAACATGCAATTCATTTAAATCATTTCTTTCTCTTTTAAAAATTTCACAATGAAGTCAGGACTCGACCCCTCCTTCGGGTGATCCTGACTCACACAAAATCATGAAAAATCCAGTTTCTCGAAAACATCGATATCCGAAAACGTATGTATATATATACACAAGATACGAGACTAGGCAATAACTGTATATCGGTAATAACCAGGACTGGCCAATATGTCCTCGTGAGTCCCTCTAGCTTCACGGATCCCAGTGTGCGAGGTCTCACCCTGATCGGGAACTGCCCGGGAGGTGGGTCAATCCAACCCGTCAGTCTTATCCGATCTCACGCATCCGAAGATGCCGTATCCGAAGATACCCCGTATCACAAAGATACCGTATCACAAAGATACCCCGTATCACAAAGATACCGTATCCGAAGATACCCTGTATCACAAAGATACCGTATCCGAAGATACCCCACGGTACATCGTACTCCATGCTACTTGCACGGTACATCGTACTCCATGGACCCATATCACTCTAGGTACTCCAGCCCAAATGGCTTGCTTCCCACAGAGGTTTTCATAACTCAATACTCATTGCCATGTCTCAAAACGCACGTGCGAGCCTATTAAATCGGTGACACACAGTCTATCCGATGCTCCAAGCACGGCTTATCGTATATTCTCATAAAATCGGTGCGAGCGATGCTCAGCACTCTATCAAGTCAAATAAAACTGGTAGAGCCCGCTTTACATCCCCACAAGGTCGCCAACCTCATCCCTCACTCTCACCCTACTTAAGAGGTCTTTTGAGCCTGTTGGGCCTTTTGGCTGACTCCAAGGGCAAACAACGCTACTCCACAAATCCGATAAAACTAGTGCGAGCTAGGCTCAGCACTCTGTATATAAATCGTATGAAAATCTTATAAAATCTGGTGCGAGTTAAACTCCCGCACCCTGTCATGAAAATCATGTAAAATCTGGTGCGAGTTAGACTCTAGCACCGTGTCACGCAAAAGCATGTGAAATCTGGTGCGAGTTATACTCTAGCACCTATGCATGTAAAACTCTAGTGCGAGCTCTCGCTCCAGCACTAATGCATGCATCACACAAATCAAACATCGTGCGAGCTGAGCTCAGCACGTCACATGTAAATAAAAACATGTAGGCGGCTCGGTTATTTCCAAATAGTTTTCACAGAAATCACATCAATTAAGATATGCAATGCTATGCATTTTTCTTTAAAAGTGAGCCAGCCTACTCATGCATGTGTTGAAATACCTCCAGAACGAGCAGGAACCTCTTGTCCTTGCTCCTCCCAATTTTTTCTAAATTTTTAGAATTTACCCTTAGCAAGGGTATTTTAGTAATTTGCCCATTCGGGGCACTAAAATTATTAATTGACCTCTAGACCCTTCAGATAAATTTTAAAGGACTGCATATGAATTTAAAATTGCGTAAAGTTACCTCTAGCAGTCCACAGAATTCCCTTACCTTATTTTCCTGTCGAGTCTGACCTTTTCTTTTCCATTGTTGTCTCGTCGCGCAGTCCGATATGCTTCCAATCAAATGTTCGAAACTGCGTATTAATATTCCTCAGGTCAGATATTATGCAATTTAATCGTATTTAATACTTTCTGGGCTTAATTTAAATCGTTGGGCCCGTTTACCCCTATTGGGCCCGATTGCACCTTAATGGGCCTTAATCGGCCTTAAGCCCGTTTTTCACTAAATTCTCACTTTATCGAGGCCTATTGGGCTCACTGGGCCCACCAATAATTTATCGGGCCTCGTTCTAATTCTCGAATAGCTAAATTTAATATTTACGACAATTTATCTAAATTTTCATAATTTAATTCAATTTATGCGAAAATTAAATCAATATCACGCATAACGAGGTAATTGTCGTAAATAAGGGTCACTTACTCGAGATTCCATGCTAATCTGCAAATCGAGGCTATCTCGAGCCCTCGGTGGATGCCAATCGTCGAGCTATACAATTTCATAATTTTTCTGGGTAAGTTTCCAGTCGAAAATTAATTAAATTAAATACTCCGAAACTTAAATCGGGTCAATTCGACCGCTCATTGACTTACCCGAAGCTCGATTGCATCACTGAAATTTTTTCCAACTTTTTCTCTTTTTTCTTCTTTTTTTTCCTCTTTTTGGCTGAACCGGTTCAGTCCGGTTCGGACCGGTTCAGACCCGCCGGTTCACTCCGGTTCGACCGGTTCACCGTCGGTTCGCCACCTTGCCGACCGGTTCTCCGCCGGCTTCCACCGCCAGCAGCTTCGCTGGGTCGTCCGCACCTCGAATCTGGCCTCGGTTTGCCTCAACGTCGCCGGAATGCCGCCGGTCCGGCTGTTCTCCTCTTCGCCGTCGGACCCGTTTCCCTCTTTTGGCTGTCGCCGATGATTCCGGCCGTTTCGCCGGCTGCTACCGGTGCAAAAAGGACAGCCGTCGCCTGGGCTTTCGAAATCGGGCCTTGGTTCCGCCTGAATCGCCGCCGTTCGCCGCCGGTGGCCTTCTCTTTCCCGCGGCCTTCTCCTCCGTTTTCCGTCGGATTCCGGCGTTCCCACGGTGCGTTGTCGCCGCTGATAGGTTGCCTGAGGTCGGGCCATCTTCGCCGGCCCTCGCCTGGGGTCCCTGGCCGCCGGACAGCCCGCCGGTGGTTCCTCAGTTTCGGGCTTCGTTTTTCGTCTTCCGTTTCTGTTTCTGTTTCTTTCTTTCTCTCTCCCCGACCCCCTTTTTTTTCATTTCTTTTATTAATTTTATTATTATTATTATTTATTTTAATTATTACACTATTCATTAAAATACTCTATAAAATACCCAAAATATCTCCCAAAAATTATTATTTTATTTTAAATTCTTTAATTTAATTTAATTTAATTTATTTATTATATTTTAACCCCTTTTTAGGGTATATTTCCCGTATTTTCGGGATAGTGTCCCCGGTGACTTTTCAGTATATTTTTTGATTATTTTCGGGATTATTCTTCCGAACTAAAAATCCCGATTAATCCCGATTAATTCCAATAAATTAACATCTTGATCAATTTAACCCGAAATAAATTTATTTCACTTTTATTGACCAAGATTTCTTAAATCCATATTTTTAATTAAATTTCCTTATTGAAATTATACCGACCTTTGGTCTTTTGACCATTTTGCCCTTACACGTGTTCGGGATTAATTTAACTCGACTTCCTTCATACTTCTCCCATCTTTTCTTATTTAATTTTTTGTATTTTAATTAAATTCGGGTCTTACACATATACATGCCAATCAACTCCAAAATCAATAGAATAGATAATGTACTTGGATTGGAGTCTTAGAAACTTACCAAATCTGGTTTCTCTTCTTGATCCAAATGGAAAATGCTCCTTGTTCCTTCAATACCAGCAATGAGGTTTTGGGTTTCAACTATGTTGTTCTCTTTCACAATATGAACAACTTGGTATCTAATAGCCTCCCCTTAATTCTTACTGAAAATGATTGATTTTAGAGAGATAAACTTAGATTTTAGGTGAAAAATGGAAAGGTGATGTTGTTTTCCCAAAATTTTTAGATTTTAGCGCTCCTTTTATAGAAATAGCTTGAGGAGATCGATCTGGTCCCCTTAAATCCCTCTTTTTCACGCATTTTAAGCATGAGATTGATCTGCTGAAGCTTGAGATCGATCTGCTCCCAAACAGGGAGCTAAGGAGATCTATCTGTATGCTTGAGGATCGATCTTTTCATTATAGAATATTTAGGAGATCGATCTGGCCTCATTGGAGATCGATCTGCTCTATTCCATTGCTCAAATAAGAGCATTCTGGCTCTTCCAAATCGATCTCTCATCTTATGAGATCGATCTGGACTTCATATTTTCCAAATTTTTCTACAATTTTCTGCAATAACTTACTCCAAAACATCCTTAATCTGCTGCCATAGACATTTTCTCATCCATCCACCTTTATAACTTGAAAATGGCATCCATTCTTACATTATTCACATTGAAACTTGTGTTCAATACTTGTATATCCAAAGGTATACTATATAAAACCAAATGGCAGCATTTATATTCATAAAACTTCATTCCATTTACCACACTACTCATTTTGAGTTCCATTCACATTCATCACTTATAAGAACTCATTCCTTCATAGTCACACACAATGAAACTTGTATGTATATTACAAATCATATTACACATATGTACATTGAATCCATGGACTTACATCAATTATACTTTACATTACAAGTCCAATAGCATCCATTGATCCAATTATACACGTTACAACCATACATATATCAACTCCTTTAAGGAATTTGGTCCTCTAAATTAGAACCAAGTCACTCTTCAAAAAGTTGGGGGTACTTCTCCCATATCAAGTTCTCCAATTCCCATGTGGCCTTTTCCACCGTGTGATGTTGCCAAAACACTTTCACCAAGGGATTTGTCTTATTTCGTAACACTTTCTCTTTTCTGTCTAATATTCGAACCGACTCCTCAACATATGTCATACTCTCATTGAGCTCCAACGGCTCATATCTTATCACGTGTGTCAGGTCTGGGTGATACTTTCGAAGCATAGAGACATGGAAGACGCTGTGGACATTTGCCAAGTCTGGTGGCAATGCCAACCTATACGCCTTATCTCCCACTCTCTCCAAAATCTTGAAGTGTCTGATATATCTAGGGTTCAGTTTGCCCTTCGTACCAAATCTTATAATACCCTTCGAAGGTGAAACTCTCAGAAATACCGACTCACCCACATCAAACTCTAGTGGTTTTCATCTCTTGTCAGCATAACTCTTTTGCTGGCTCTGAGCTGTTCGTAATCTCTCACATATCAACTGGACGTCCTCAGATGCCTGCTGTACTAAGTCTGGAGCAAAAATCTGTCTCTCACCAACCTCTTCCCATCCAATGGGGGATCTTCATCTGTGTCCATACAGTGCCTTATAGGGTGCTATCACGAGACTCACATGGTAGCTATTATTATAGGTAAACTTGGCTAACTATAGGTGATCATCCCAGGACCCTCCAAAATCCAGCACACACGCTCTCAACATATCCTCGAGGGTCTGTATCATCCTCTCTGATTGTCCATCTCTTTGAGGATGAAAAGCGGTGCTAAAACTCAGTCGGGTCCCCACCGCTTCCTGAAAATGTTCTTAAAAATGGGATGTGAAGTGGGCATCCCTATCAGAAATAACGCTCACTGGTACACCATGTAGCCGTACTATCTCTTATAGGTTCACCAACTGACTCAGTGTATCGGTAGCTCTCAAAGCCAAGAAATGGGCACACTTAGTCAACCGATCCTCAATAACCCATATGGTATCATGACCTCTGCGGGTCCTCGACAATCCCATCACAAAATCCATGGTGACATGCTCCCACTTCCACTTCGGTATCTGTAGAGGCTGCAATAATCCTGCAGGCTTCTGATTCTCTACCTTAACCTGTTGACAAACAAGACACCTAGCGACATACTCAGCAATGTATCTTTTCATTTCGGACCAGCAATAAACCTTTCAAAGGTTTTGATACATCTTGGTACTCCCTGGATGTATCGTATACTTCGATGAGTGAGGCTCTGATAAAATTAACCTCCTGATCTCAGGATCCTCGGGAACACATACTCTGCCCCTGAACCTCAATAAGCCATCAGTACTCAGCTCTACATCAATAGCCACACCTGTCTGTATCTACCTCAGCCAATTGATGCACTATCGATCGCTCTACTGGGCTTGCCGAATACGGCTAATCAACTCTGGCTCTAATCTTATACTAGCCATGATATCCAATCTCTCTGATCCAGGTGGGGTTACATCTAAGCTGAGGTTTGCAAAGTGTTCCCACAATTCATGCTCCCGTACCATCATATAAGACACCAACCCAAGGTTCTTCCTACTCAAAGCATCGACAACTACATTTGCCTTACCCGGGTGGTACATGATTTCACCATCATAGTCCTTTAGGAGTTCGAGCCATCTCCTCTGTCTCATATTCAGTTCTTTCTGCGAGAACAGGTACTTAAGGCTCTTATGATCTGTGAACATCTGAAATTTCTCACCATAGAGATAGTGGCGCCATATTTTCAAAGCAAACACCACGGTCGCCAACTCCAAATCATGTGTCGGGTAGTTCTTTTCATGATGTTTCAACTGTCTAGATCCATAAGCAACTACCTTCCCATCCTGCATAAGCACACAGCCTAGTCCCTGGCATGATACATCCGTATACACCGAGAATCCTCTTGAGCTGGTAGGAATGGTGAGAACTGGAGTAGTGGTCAATCGACGTAGAAGCTCCTCAAGACTCCTCTCACATGCCTCATCCCATACAAACTTAACATCCTTATGCGTGGGCATGTCAATGAAGGAGCTAGTCTGGAGAAACCCTCTACAAATCTCCAATAATAACCTATCAATCCCAAAAAACTTCTGATCTCAGTAACTGTCTTTGGCTGTTCTCACTGTACGACTACCTCTATCTTGGATGGATCCACTGATACCCCATCCTTCGACATAACATGGCCCAAAAATGAGATATGCTCTAATGAAAAGTTACACTTGCTGAGTTTGGTATACAACTCTTTCTCTCGGAGGGTCTGCAGAACATTCCTCAAGTACTCCTCATGATCCTCCCTAGACTTAGAATAAACCAAATGTAATCTATGAACACAATCATAAACTTGTCCAGGTATGACTTATACACATCATTCATCAATGCCATAAATGTTACGGGAGCATTCGTCAATCCGAATGGCATCACCAAAAACTCGTAGTGGCTATAATGGATAAGAAATGTTGTCTTGGGTACGTCTACACTCCTGATCCTCAACTGATGATACCTTGACCACAGATCTATCTTAGAAAATACTTGGGCTCTTCAGATTTGATCCAACAAATCATCTATGCATGGAAGGGGTACTTGTTCTTAATGGTGGCCTTATTCAACAACCGGTAGTCTATACACAGTCGGAGGCTACCATCATTCTTCCTTACAAACAGTACCGGTGCTCCCTAATGTGAGACACTCGATCTAATAAACCCCTTCTTCAGTAACTATTGCAACAGTTTCTTTAGCTCCTCCAACTCTGTCGGAGCCATTCTATATGGTGGTTTTGAGATCGGCTCGGTACTAGGTACTAACTCTATGTAAAATTCCATTTCCCTTTCAGGTGGTAGTCTTGGTAATTCATCTAGAAAGACATCAGGGTAATCCGTAATTACGGGTATGTCTTTCAATTCCGGGTGTGCCTCATTTATATCGACCATGTAGGCAATGAACACTTCACATCATTCTTTCCACCATTAGTATCACAAGTCAATACATTAACATTCAAAATAAACAATTAAATTCATCTCTCAAATATTATATATTAGGATTTTTCTCTTTCATTTAAAACAAACATACTCTTTTCATATCATTTCTTTTCATCAAAGTTTACAATAAGATTGTCTAATCCTGAGAACATCAATGTCTTAGCATGGCAATCAATAACAACACGATTGGTAGCCAACCAATCCATTCCCAATATTACATCAAAATCATTCATGTTCAATAAAATCAAATTGGCTATCATTTCCTTTCCCTTTATCTTTAACTTGCAATCTCTACATACATGCTCAGTCAATTGACTATCATTCATGGGTGTGGAAATCATCAACATTTTATCCATCAATGTAGGTTTCACATGATTCAACAATTTATGTGCAAAGAAAGGTGATATGAAGGAATGCGTGGCACCAGGTTAAATAATACCAATGCTTCCAAATCGAAGATTAGGATGGTACCTTTAATCACATTCGTCGATGCGTCCGCAGTGTCCTGGTTCAGCTCATGTACTCTTCCTCTGCTCACACCCGCTATCTGCTTCCCTTTTTCCTCAGTTGTAGCCCTACTCCTTTGGGCCGTTGTCTCAATTGGAGCTCCCTCAGGCTCCTTGCCCTTCTGTGGGGTGATCTTAACCATCTCGGTACAATATCTTGAAATATGTCTAAGCTTCCCACACCTAAAACATGAAATAGGGGGCACCTGATATGGTCTAGTCCCATGGTATCTGCCACATGTCCTATACTGATCAGTGGTAGGTCGTGGTCCTCCAATAGTCATACCCATCGGAGCAGTCAAAGCTGGGTACATAAGAGGTCTAGTAGCTATCTCCTGCACCTCCTTGATCTTAGGTATCTTCTCAAAATACCTTGGGCCTCCTTTCCTGGACACTCTATCTCTCCCGAATCTCTTTCGGTCTCTATCCTTCCTAACACCAATTCTCCCAAGCCCGAAGGCATTCCGCTCAAAATCTTGCTCTCATAACTGAGCCTTAAGTACAACCTCCTCATAGGTCAAAATGTCGAAGGGAGTTAGCTTAGTCCGGATAGCCAATCTCAATCCATCCATGAACTTCTATATCTTCCAAGTCTCACTACACATCGTGTTCGGGTCATATCTCCCCAAGGACATAAACTTGGACTCATACTCGTCCACAGTATGGTTCCCCTGAACCAGATTCATGAATTCCATCTGAAGTTTCCTCTATGCGGTAGCTGGAATATACTATCTCCTGAAGGCCTCCAGAAATATCTCTCATGAGATCTCAGAGTGTCTGGCCCTCAAAATAGCCTCGGTGGACCTCCACCAATGCTCGACCTCGCCTTTCAACATAAATACAACAAAGGCTACCTTCTTAGCTGAAGTGCATCGAAAAAATCTATACAGTTTCTCCATCTCATACACCCAATCCTCCGTGATAACCGGGTCCTTCACCCCTTTGAACACTGAGGGTTTCAATGCTTGGAACTCTCGTAGTCTACTCAAGTCGCAGTCATAACCCAAATCACTACCGCTCTACTATGGAGCGATAGGAGAATCCGTATCCTGTACTGGAGGTGTCATCATCTCAGTAGCTTGAGGTCTCTCCGCGTCTGCAGCTACCTGTCCAGAAGCATCAGGCTGTGTTGCGGAACCTCTTTTGTCACCGGCACCCAAGGTCTGCGTGACTATCTCCACCAGGTTCTCAATACTCTGCTCTATCCTAGCGAAGCAAGCCTCAGTATCTTCTGCTCTCTCAGCAGCGTTCAGAGGAGCCTGATCAGTCTACGACTCTGCACGGCTCTCAGGCCTACCTCTACGACCTCTAGCACATGCCCTCGCCCCACTACCTTGGCATGTAATTGGTATAATGCCTAACTTCCTGTATTTAAAATCATTTATCAAGCTCAATTCATCACGGTATACACAGTTATATCTAAACAAAAGCACAGCAATATAGGGATGTAACTTTTCCTACGTTTTATTACTGACTCACATCAGACCAACTTAGCTCTGATATCAATCTCTGTCACGACCCTTTTTCATTCCCTTTAAACGAAAATCACTATAAATTTTTTGCATTTTACTGTTACCATACCCGGTCGTGAACAAATTCACCACATACAGTTGGGCTGTGAGTCAATAATAATCACCACTTACCATTCATCCACAATTAATAAAAATGATGTCATATATTCGAAATTAAATCATTCACTTATACAGAACATGTTTACTGACATCTATATCCCCCATAATTACAACACAATCATTACTATGCCATTACATTGTTTAGATACAAAAAGAATCCTATGTATATACCTTTCGGTGATGGAAGCAGTGGATGTCGAAAAACACAATACCTCAGTCCTTACTGGGATACTTTGCACGCTTTGTAGGAGGGGGAAAATAGAGAGGGATAAGCAACCACACGCTCAGTCAGACAATAATGTAAGAATGGTAAATAACTACTCTATCTACATGCTGGTAATGTTATGCATAAATCTCTTATAACAGGAGGATGAGGAATTAAAACTATGCCATATGAGTATACATATTTCATGCATTTAAAGTTATGGAAATTGGCATATAAAATATGGTAAAATCATCATGTACAAATCATCTCATGCTCATCAATAATTAAATCTCATAAAAAGGGAAATTCGTTTAAGAAACATCCTTTTTGATTATCTCATTCTCAATACAACAAAATCCCATCAAATCATTTCAGAATCACAACATCATAACCATTTCCCAAATCAAATCCCTCGGGTCCGCCCTGGACAGTCAAAATCGCACTCAAGTATTCAAAACCATGTGGTATTATATAAATCAAGCAATGAGACAGGTCACTATATCGCAACTGACTATGTTGGCCAATTATGTCACATATCATCCCAGACCACACGGATCCTGGTGTGAGGGGTATCATGCTGGAACGAAGGTTGGTTAGTTCTCCGCCAGACTTTTCTCATCAGTAACTTAACTACGCGGTATATCGTACTCCATGTGATATACACGATACATCGTACTCTGTGAACCCAAAACATGGTTGCGGGTGCTTGCATTAGGTCTTATCTACCCCATATTGAGTGAAAACTCTAGTCTCAACTGCACGTGGGAGTACTCTTAATATCGGGTCCTAGCCCCTTATGGCCTTGCTCGCGCCTGTTGGGTTCCTTGATTCAAGTCCTAACCCCTCACCCTCACCCCACTCAAGAGGTCTATTAGGCCTGTTGGGTTCCCTGAATGGATGAGTGCCAGGTCCTAACCCCTCACCCTTACCCCACTCAAGAGGTAAGTTAGGCCTGTTGGGTTCCGTGAACACCAATCCGTATTACTCTCACCACGACCCTATACATACCACAGTGTGAAAACCAGCACGAGCTACGCTCTAGTGCGAATTCATGCATCATGGTAAATCACTTCGTACGAGTAACGCTCTAGTACGACATTTATGCATAGAAATATGAAGAAACCACGTACGAGCATCGCTCCAGTACAATTATATGCATAAGAAATCCTCTCGAAAACCACGTACGAGTAAAAGCTCCAGTATGGTTTATAAAACATCGTTATAGTTTCAAAACAAAGTGCGAGCTAAGCTCTAGCACGTCCAAACAAATGAAAATATAAATATCCAATGCGGGCTAGGCTCTAGCAAGGTTCAAACTTGTGAAAATATAAATATCCAATGCGAGCTAGGCTCTAGCACGATTTAATTCGCATAGACATGATAGGCGACTCATAAGTATTCGAAAACCAAATCTCAAACACATTTAGCACCTTATATGTGCTATTACATAACATCATTCAAACACTAGCCAGCCTATCCACCAACTTGCTTACAACAAAGCAATATCTTTGGTGAAAACGTTCAAAACATTCAATTTATGCAATTATTAGCCTTACTATCCCATTTCTTTAAAATACCACTTCAACAACCAAATCTCACGCAATTACTCGTAATAATTTCCATACATTGTCAACCACATTTTCACAAACTCATGCACATTTCTAAAGCCCTATATACCCATGAGTTCAAAATACGAGCAGCTACTCTATATACTTACAAAATTGCCTTACCTGGAATCGCGATACTTGATTTCGTTTCCTTAGTACTGCTCACTCGTGCGGTCTGATTCATCTTCAATGAACTCTTCGGGACTGCACATAATCATATTTCACATTATATTCGATCCATATAACAAGCCATCATGTGTTCACTATAGTCGATTCGACCTATAGTTTCTATTAACGCTCATAAGGCCTCGTTTCATTTCTCAAGTCTATGGATTCCTTTTAGGCCTATTAACTCATTCTAAATCGATATTAAGCTCATAGTGTTCATATTTCATTGATTTCCTCACTATGACATTTTATTAAGCATCTCATATACCCATCTTCATAACTTCTCTAAACTCACAATATAACTCCACATAACCATTTCAAATAACCCACATTACTCAAATAACAACTTAATAAATCCCATAAATCATCAACATACCCAATTTACACTTTCTCACTCTAGACTATATCCATTTTCTAGGTTATATGTGTTCTATTGCTTTCTAGATGATTTCTATCATCCATATACATGCCAATCAATTCCAAAATCAATTGAATAGACAATGTACTTGGATTGGAGTCTTAGAAGCTTACCAAATATGGTGTCTCTTCTTGCTCCAAATGAAAAATCATTGCTCCTTCAATACCAACAATGAGGTTTCGGGTTTCAACTATGTTGTTCTCTTCCTCAAGATGAACAACTTGGTATCTAATAGACTCCCTCAATTCTTACAAGAAATGGCTAATTTTAGAGAGGCAAACTTAGGTTTTGGGTGAAAAATGGAAAAGTGATGTTGTTTTCCCGAAATTTTCAGATTTCTGCGCTGCTTTTATAGAAATAGTTTGAGGAGATCGATATGCACTAGGAGGAGATCGATCAAGTCCCCTTAAATCCCTCTTTTTCACGGCATTTTAAGCATGAGATCGATATATCGAAGCTTGAGATCGATCTGCTCCCAAACAAAGAGCTAAGGAGATTGATCTGTATGCTTGAGGATCGATCTTTTCATTACAGATGTTTAAGAGATCGATCTAGCCCCATTGGAGATCGTTCTGCTCTATTCTATTGCTCAAATAAGAGCATTTTTGCTCTTCCAAATCGATCTCTCATCCTATGAGATTGATCTGGCCTTCATATTTTCCAGATTTTCCTGCAGTTTTCTACAATAACTTACACCATAACATCCTTAATCTACTGCCATAGCCATTTTCTCATCCATCCACCTTTATGACTTGAAAATGGCATCCATTCATACCTTATTCACATTGAAACTTGTGTGCATTACTTGTATGTCCAAAGGTATACTATATAAAACCAAATGGAAGCATTTATATTCATGTAACTTCCTTCCATTAACCACACTACTCATTTTGAGTTCCATTCACATTCATCACTTATAAGAACTCCTTCCCTCATATTCATACACAATGAAACTTGTATGTACATTACAAATCATAATACACATATGTACATTAAATCCATGGACTTACATCAATTATACTTTACATTACAAGTCCATTAGAATTCATTGATCCAATTTCACACGTTACAAGCATACATATACAGGGTCTCACACACTCTCTCTTCCAACATGTTGATTTTGCATTCTTCAGGTCTTGAGATCGATCTCTCCTTGCTTGGGATCGATCTGGTCTTCCTCCAACTTCATTTTTGCTGCATTTTTCTTATTCAAGCTCATACTTAATCATTTTAACACCCAATTATCAATCCATTCACATTTAAAACTCATAAACATTCACTTCTTATGATTCATGCATAATTCAACTTCTTTGTATATCCAATACTCATATACATTACATGGAAATTTGAGGGTCTTACAATCGTCCCCTCCTTCAAGGAATTTGGTATTCCAATTTAGAACCAAGTTAATCTCAAAATATCTCTGGGTACTTCTCTTGCATCATACTTTCTAATTCCCATGTTGCTTCATCCGGAGTGTTATGCTGCCAAAGAACTTTCACTAATGGGATTGTCTTTGTCTACAACACCTTCTCTTTTCTATCCAATATCCAAACCGGCTTCTCAACATACGTCATACTCTCATTAAGCTCCAACGGTTCATATCTTATTACATGTGCCCGGTCCGAGTGATATTTTTGAAGCATAGAGACGTGGAAGACATTATGAACATTTGCCAAGTCTGGGGGTAATGCCAACCTATACGCCTTATATCCCACTCTCTCCAGAATCTCGAAGGGTATGGTGTATCGAGGGTTTAACTTTCCTTTCTTACCAAACCTCATTACCCCTTTCAAGGGAGAAACTCTAAAAAATACTGACTCACCCATATCAAACTCCAATGGTCTTCATCTCCTGTCAGCATAATTCTTTTGTCAGCTTTGAGCTGTCCGTAATCTCTCACATATCAGTTGAAAGCCCTTAGAGGTCTGTTGTACTAAATCCAGAGTAAAAATCTGTCTATCACCAACCTCTTCCCATCCAATAGAGGATCGATATCTGCGTCAATACAACTCCTCATATGGTGCCATTTTGATACTCGTATGATAGCTGTTATTATAGGCGAACTCGGCTAATGGTAGGTGATTATTCTAGGAGCCTCCAAAATCCAGTACAGACGCTCTTAACATATCCTCCAGGGTCTGTGTAATCCTCTCTGACTGACTGTCTGTCTGAGGATAGAAAGCAGTGCTAAAGCTCAGGTTGGTCCCTATCGCTTCCTGGAAATATTCCCAAAAGTAGGAAGCGAAGCGGGTATCCTGATCAGAAACAACGCTTATTGGTACACCATGTCACCGAACTATCTCTCGAACATACAAGTTCGCCAGCTAGCTCAGAGTATCTGTAGCCCTCATGGCCAAGAAATGGGCTGACTTCGTCAACCGATCCATAATTACCCAAATGGCATCTTGACCTCTATGGGTCCTCGACAATCCCATCACAAAATCCATGGTGATGTGCTCCCATTTCTATGTCGGTATCGGTAGAGGCTGCAACAATCCTGCAGGTTTCTAATGCTCTACCTTAACTTGCTGACAAACGAGACATCTTGCCACAAATTCGACTACCTCTTTTTTCATTCCAGGCCACCAATACACTCTCCGAAGATTCTGATACATCTTATTATTTCCCGGATGTAGTGTATACTTCGTCGAGTGAGCTTCTGTCAAGATCAACCTCTTGATCTCTGGATCATCTGGAACACATATCCTACCCCTGAACCACCGCAACAAACGATTTGAACTCAACTCAAAATCAGTATCTGTACCTCTCTGTATCTGCCCGATAATATCTCTACACTGCTAATAAATCTGCTGAGCCAGTCTGATATGATCCATCATATCAGGTTCCAATCATAGGCTAGCTACCATAAAGTCACTATCAGCATCAGGTGGGGTCACATCCAAACTGAGGTTCGTGAACTGTTCTAACAGCTCATGTTCTCTGATCATCATATACGATACGATCCCGAGGTGTTTTCTACTCAACGCATCAACTACCACATTTGCTTTACCCTGGTGGTATAAGATCTCACAATCATAGTTCTTTAGAAGTTCGAGCCACCTCCTCTATCTCATGTTCAACTCTTTCTGTGAGAACAGATACTTAAAGCTCCTGTGGTCCGTCAACACTTGGAACTTCTCACCATAAAGATAATGGCATCATATTTTCAAGGTGAATACCACGATCGCCAGCTCTAGATCATGGGTCAGTAGTTTCTTTCGTGATCATTCAACTGTCTCGATCCATAGGCTACTACCTTCCCATCTTGCATCAGTACTGTAAGACCCCGTATATGTATAAGGGTAATGTGTGTACTTGGATCAAATAATATGAATGGACTTGTGATGTAAAATATGATTGATGTAAGTCCATGGATTCAATGTATGTATGTGTAATATAAGTTGTAACGTACATACAAGTTTCATTGAGTATGAATATGGAGAAATGTGTTCTAGCAAGTGATGGATGTGATTGAGACTCAAAATGAGTAGTGTGGTAAAATGGAATGGAGTTATACTTCCATTTGATTTTATGTTGCATACCTTTGAATATACAATGAATGCACACAAGTTTCAATGTGCATAAGGTATGAATGGATGCCATTTTTAAGTTATAGAGGTGGATGGATGAGGAAATGGCCATGGCAATAGATTGAGGGTATGTTGGTATGAGTTACAGCAATGAAACTGCAGGAAATCTGGAAAACATGAGGTCCAGATCGATCTCCTAGGATGAGAGATCGATCTAGAAGAGCCAGAATTATCTTATTTGGGTGAACGAATAGAGCAGATCGATCTCCAATGGAGCCAGATCGATCTGCCAAGCATTCTGTAGGTGAAAAGATCGATCCTCAAGCAGCCAGATCGATCTCCTTAGCTCTCTGTTTGGGACCAGATCGATCTCATGCTTCGACAGATCGATCTCATGCCTCAACAGATCGATCTCATTGCTTCGATAGATCGATCTCAGGCTTAAAAATATCATGAAAAAGAGGGATTTTAAAGGACCAGATCGATCTCCTCTTGGACCAGATCGATCTCCTCAAGTCATTTCTATATAAGGAGAGCTGAAAAATCTGAAAATCTCGGAACCTCCCAATTTCAACCCTAAAAACCTAACTTTCTCTCTCTAAAATCAGCCATTTTCAGTGAGATTTGGAGAGAGATCATTAGAGGCAAAGTTGTTCCTATCAAAAAGGAGAACAACATAGTGAGAGGGCATTTTCCCATTTTTGGAATTGAAGGAGTTGAGGGTATTACCAATTGGAGCAAGAAGAGAAATCATATTGGTAAGATTCTAACACTTCAATCCAAATGCATTAGCTATTTAATTGATTTTGGAGTTGATTGATAGAAGTATTGATGGATAAACTACTTAGGAATGTTGTGAAATTGGTGTGACCTAGAAATCTAAAATGGGTATAATGTGAGGATATGTGGGATTGAATGAACTTATGGTTTATGGCATGCTAAAGTTGTCATTGGGATAATGTTATGATTTTTAATGGTTAGATGGAATTACATGGTGGGTTGGAAGAAATGTGAAAATGGATATGTATGTGATGAATAAATGCCATAGTGAGGGGATTCATGGAATATGAACGCTATGAGCTTTACATCGATTTGATATCGATTTTGAATAAGTTAATAGGCCTAAGAAAATCCATAGACTCGAGTTATGGATAAAGTAATGAAACGAGGCCAAATAAGCTTTAATAGAGGCTATAGACTAAATTGACTATAGCAAGCACAAGGGTTGCAATATATGGGTCGAATATAATGCGGGATACAATTTTGTGCAGTCTCGAAGAGTTCGTTGAAGGCGAACCGAATCGTACGAGTAAGCAGCTTAAGGAAGTGGAATCACGCATCGCGATTCCAGGTAAGGGAATTTTGTGAGTATATAGAGATAGCTGCTCGCATTTTGAACTGGGTGAATATTGGGTGTTGTATGAAATGCATGAATTGCTCAAATAAATGATGGATGGTATTCGTGAATGATGACGAGTATATGCGTGGTTTTGGATTTGAAGTGGATTTTATGAAATGGGATAGTAAGGCTAATAATTGCATAAATCTAATGTTTTGATGTTTTTCCAAAACGAATTTGCTTGGCTTTAAGCAAGCTCGTAGATAGGACGGCTAGTATTGTATGGTTGTTGTGGAAAAGCATTTGTGAGTGCTAAACCCGAATTGTCGGGATTGATGAATTGTATATGAGCCGCCTATCACACTTGTATGACGTAAATCGCACTAGAGCCTCGCTCGCGCTGGATTTCTATGTTTTCATTTGTATGAAACGTGCTGGAGCCTAGCTTGCACCTTGATTTGGAAACTATAATGATATTTATAAACCGTACTGGAGCTTCTGCTCGTACGTGGATTGTGAATGGTTGTCTTATGAGTATAACCGTACTAGAGCTATGCTCGTACGTGCCTCTTTATGAGAAGATGCATGATGCATGAGTCGTGCTAGAGCTTTGCTCGCACAAGTTTGCACGAGGGGATACGTATAAGGTTGTGAAAGTGGGTAAGATCCTTAAGCCTTACATCCTTAAGCTAGCATCCTTAAGCCAACATCCTTAAGCCCAAGAGGCAGGGAGGCTCTGTTAGGCGGGGAGGCTCTGTTTGGTGGGGAGGCTCTCTTACAGTGGGATCCTTAAGCCAACATCCTTAAGCCCAAAGAGGCGGGGAGGCTCTGTTAGGCAGGGAGGCTCTCCTACATGGGTATGGTAAAGGTAAGATCCTTAAGCCCTACATCCTTAAGCTAACATCCTTAAGCCCGAAGAGGCAGGGAGGCTCTGTTAGGCGGGGAGGCTCTGTTCGGTGGGGAGGCTCTCTTACGGAAAGGATCCTTAAGCTAACATCCTTAAGCCCGAGGAGGCAGGGAGGCTCTGTTAGGCGGGGAGGCTCTGTTCGGCAGGAAGGCTCTCCTTCACGGAATATGGAAAACTCTTGGTATGGGGTAGATAAGACCTAGGAATGGCACCCCCGATCACGATATGAGTTGCGGAGTACGCTGTACCGTGTATATCACATGGAGTACGCTGTACCGCATGATGGTTATGTGATGAGAAAGTCTGGCGAGGGATAATCCATTTTTGTGCCAGCATGATACCCCGCACACCGAGATACGTGTGGTCTGGGATGAATTATGATGTAATAGTTCACATAGGCACTTTTGATATAGTGGCCTAGATTTATACACATTCGTGAATTGTGAAATGGTTGTGGTTGTGAGTTGATTTGGTGGTGTTATGTTGTTGGTTCAAAAAGGAGGTTTATAAAGGAATTGCCCTTTTATGAATTTAAATGAGATTGAGCATGAGATGTTTTATGCATGATGTCTCTACCATGTTTTATATGCCAATGCATATGATTTGATGCATGATATATATGTATATCCACATGGCATAGTTTTATTCCTCATGCTCCTACTATAAACGATTTATGCATAACACTATCAGCATGTAGATAGAGTAGTTATCTACCATGCTTGCATTATTGCCTTACTGAGCGTGTGGTTGCTCATCCCACTCTATTTTCCCCCCTACAGAGCGTGCATAGTAGCCCAGTGAGGACTGAGGCGTATTATTTTGGACTCCGCTGCATCTCCATCGCTAAGAGGTATATACACAGTGATTCTTTTTGTATCTAAACAATGTAAAAGCACAGTATTCTTTTGAGTTGTACTTATGGGGGATGTAGATGTCAGTAAAACATGTATTCGTATAAGTACACAATTAAATGCACATGTATGACATCGTTTTAATTTATTGAGAATGAATGAGACGTGGTGTTTATTATTGGCTCACAGCCCAACAGTGTGTGGTGAGTTTAGTTCACGACAGGGTAAGGTAACAGTAAAACGCGAAAAATTTTCAGTGATTTTTGGTTAAAGAGAATGGAATTGGGTCGTGACAAGTACATAGCCCAGTCCTTAATATGAAGCATCTGTGTATACAGAAAAACCTCCTGAGTTGGTTGGAATGGTGAGAATCAGAGCTATGGTCAATCTCCTCTTTAACTCCTGAAAGCTCTTCTCACATTTATCGTCCCACACAAATTCAACATTCTTTCTTGTGAGGCACGTCAAAGGAGTAGCTAATCTTTAGAATCCTTCCACAAACCCTCGATAATATCCTGCTAAACCCAAGAAACTTCTGATCTCTATAACTGTTTGGGGTCTCTGGCACTGAACCACTACTTCAATCTTGGATGGGTCCACAAACACACCATCCTTCGATACTATATGACCCAGGAAAGAGATCTGTTCTAACCAAAAGTCACACTTACTGAGTTTAGAGTACATCTTTTTCTCTCGGAGGGTCTGTAGCACTATCCTTAGGTGCTACTCATGCTCCTCTCTGGATCCCAAATACACAAGGATATCATCGATAAAAACGATAACAAATCGATCCAAGTGCTGGTGAAACACCTCATTCATCAATGACATGAAAGCTGCAGGAGCATTTGTCAACCTGAATGGCATAACCATAAACTCAAAGTGACCATAACGGGTGTGAAAAGCTGTCTTGGGTACATGTCCATCCCGAATTCTTAATTGATGGTACCCAGATCTCAGATCTATCGTAGAAAAGACCTGCGCTCCCCGATGCTGATCTGACAAGTCATCGATGCATGGAAGGGATACTTATTCTTAATGGTCGCCTTATTCAACAACCTATAGTTGATACATAGTTCGAGGCTTCCATCCTTCTTCTTTACAAATAGAACCAGTACTCCTCAAGGTGATACACTCGGTCTAATGAGCCCCTTATCCAACAACTCTTGTAACTGCTTCTTCAGTTCATCCAACTCAATCGGAGCCATCCTGTACGGTGGCTTAGATATCGGCTCTGTACCAGGTGCCAAATCTATACAAAATTCCATCTCTCTATCCAGCGGTAGCCCTGGTTAATCATCCGAAAAAGCATCTGGAAATTCCCTGACAACTGGGATGTCTCGTAATTTTGGGCATGCCTTATTCGCCTCAACCATGTACACAATATAACCTTTCAAACATTAATCATTAAATCAGTACAAAGATTCATATATTTCACTCACAACCACAACTGCTTTCATTACTTTTCAAGGGAATTTACTTTACATTTCTTAGGGAAGCTTACGCTAACGCTATCTACCCCTGGAAATGTTATCGTCTTAGAAAAACAATCTACTACAACCCGATTAACAGCCAACCAATCCATTCCTAGGATTACATCAAAGTCTCTCATATACATTAAAATGAGGTCGGCTGACATTTCCTTTTCCCCTACTTTCAACTTACATTCTCTAAATACATACTCCACTAACTGACTATTATTCATGGGGGTGCTTATCAACATCCTCCTACTCAACGGGGCAAGTTTCACATACTTAAACAATTTACATGTAAATGCAGGTGATACAAATGAGTGTGTGGCACCAGGATCTATCAAAACATAAGCTTCAAGATAAAAGATTAAGATGGTACCTTTCACCACATTTGACGACTGATCAGCAGTATCCTAGTCCAAGGCGTGTACTCGCCCTCTAACAACCGCCTGCTTTCCCTTTCTTCAACTGTTACTCTCCGTCTTGGAGTAGGAGTACCAACAAGAGCTCTCTCAGGCTCGTTGCCCTTATGTGGGGCACCCTCAATAATCTCTGGGTAATTTCTGATCACATGCCTTGGTTTCCAGATCGGAAACACACTACAGGAGATCCATAACATGGCCTAGTCCCATGGTACCTACCACACTTACTGCATTGTTCTGTCGTAGGTCATGGCCCTCCAATCACAATACCCTTTTCTAGAGCTATGACCGAATACACAGGGGGCTTAACTGTCCTCTCCCAGATCTCTTCAATCCTCGACCTATTCATAGGAAATCTCCTACTTCCTCTATAACTGAAGCTTTTATCCACTGTGGGCCTTTTTCTATCTCTGTCCCTCACTTTACCAACTTTTCCATGCTCTAAGGCAACCCATTTAATATCTTGTTCGGACAACTATACCCTGTGTACTGCCTCCTCATATGTTGGTATGTCAAACAGGACTAATCGAGATCTGATGGTGAGTCCCAGTCTATCCACAAACTTTCGAACCTTCTTGACCTCACTGTACATTGTATTAAGATCATACCTGCCCAAGGAGATAAATTTAGTCTCATACTCATCCACCGAGCTGTTCCCCTGGATCAAATCTAAAAACTCCATGTACATCCTCCGCTGCACAGTATCCAAAACATATTGCCTCCAGAAGGCCTCTGCAAACACATCTCAACTAATCTTTGCATGTCAGGCTCTCAAAATGGGTCGGGTGGACTTCCACCAGTGCTCTTTTGATCTCTTTAGCATGAATACGTCAAAAGTTACCATTTCAAAAGTAGTGCACTCGAAGAACCCATATAATTTCTCAATCTCATTCACCCAGTCCTCAGCAGCTACAAGGTCATTAACTCCATTGAAAGATGGCGGTCCAAACTTCTGGAACTGTCGTAGTCTATCCAAATCGCATCCATAACCCCAATCTCTACTTCTCCATGGTGGAGTAATAGTAGATGGTGTTTCCTGTATAGGTGGGGGTATGGGAACATTTGTAGTATGAGGTTCTTAGGCTGGCTATGCAGGCATCTTTGGAGCAACAGTCGGTTTATCATCATTGGCCTGTGCAGCTGGCTTTTGCCTACCCCCAACTCTAGGTAACAACTGGGCAATCAGTCCCAATATCATCTCTAAGCTTCGCTCAATCTTCGCGAAGCTTACCTCAGTAATCTCTGGTCTCTCTGTCGGACCCTGCGAAGCATGCTCGACATCAGCCTCCACCTCAACCTCCTCATGAGCCTCATGTGGTAACGACTCAACACGACCCCTAGGCCTACCCCTCTGGCCTCTACTTCGCGTTCTTGCCCCTATACCGCAATTGGTATTAGGCATTTTGCCAAGATTCCCTACATTCACAGTCAATTCTTAGTCAAACCCATCCGATATACACAATTGTATTTAGATAAGCACAGTAATAAGAGGATGTAATTTTCCTAAATTTTGACACCAACACACGTCAGACCAACTCTACTCTGATACTAATCTTTGTCACGACCCTCAAACTATCGAAATCCACTATAAATTTTGGCGATTTTGAAATTTAATAATTGACCCAATATTTATTGATAAATCTTTACCTTTACTTTACCTGATCGTGAACAGCTACAACACCATTAGTTGGGCTGTGTATCGATATCAATATCATCAAACCAAATCATTTACTATTTCAATTCATTTAAAAGTAAACACTTGTATTTTTGAATCAGAGTTATCATTTACAAGTGTTTACAAGCTCTCTACATCCCCAAAATTACATTAAATGAAATTACTATGCTTGTACATATCTAGATACGAAAACTACATGAATGTGTATACCTCGTGTGATGGAATGCAACAGACACCACAAGCCAGTCCTTAGTCGCCCACTACCTACCGTAAGTGCTCTATAGAGGGGGAAAATAAGGGGGATAAGCAAACCATGCGCTCAGTAAGACAATCATGCAAACAGGTAGACATTTGCGCTATCTACGTGATCGTGATGCCATGCTTAAACCACTATTTAATACCATACTTTAAAACATGTGCTCATGCTTGTGTCTATGCCATGTAAAGCAAGTCATGCTGTATAAATCAGTGCACAATTATTAAAGCATACCATGGAAAGATAATCATGCGAAATCAAAGTCAGAGCATGGAAAAAACTGATGCACAATGTACTTAAAAGCATTTCCAATTCTTAACACAAGCAATACAAATCATTCACTTCGTTAGGACTCAGCCCCTTCCATGGACTATCTTGACCCAAAAAACACATTTCAAAAACATGGATTTATCAATACATATACCAAGCGAATGTAAGATAGGCAATATAATAAGGGAAATATCCTTTAGGACTATGACCATATCCTCTGTGATCCAAAGCTACATGGATCCTAGTGTGCGGGGTATCACCACTATCTGCTACCGCACGGGAGGTGGGTCACATCCAACCCACCGGTCCATAGCAGAATCCATCATCCAAAGATGGTACATGTATCACACATGATAAAGTGTACCCCATGCTACTTGCATGGTACAACATACTCCGTGGACCCATATTATCACATCATATCACGCCACATCTCAATACGCACGTGCGACCCTATTTAATTGACGTAGCACACAGCCCACCCGAAACTCCCAACACGACACTCGACATGTCATAAAACCTCATGCGAGTAGTCTCAAAGCACGAAAATAAGTATGGTGGACATCTAGTGCGAGCTATACTCGAGCGCCATGTCAAAACTAGTATAATAATCTATGCAAGCTAGGCTCCAGCACAACATCATAAAATCCACTTAAAACTACAGCGAGTTAAAACTCCAGCACTCATGCATATAAAAACTCTAGTGCGAGCATTTGTTCTAGCACTAATGCACATATAAAACACATCAAATCTCGTGCAAGAAATGCTTTAGCATGCTATATTTTTCACAAAACTCATGTATGTGGCTCATTCTTTGCAAAGTTAATTATTAAAACTAAATCAAGCTATTTCGAGCATATCATTTAAAGATACTGGCCAACCTACCAATGCACATGCTAAAAAGCATTGAAATACTTAAGAACCTCATGTTCTTGGTTTTCATGACCTCTTTCTCAAAATCCCAATTACATTACCCTACAAATCATTCAATTCATTCTTATCACCATAAACATTCTAGAAAATCAAAATACGTCCAAAATGAGCCCAGGTATCTCTAAGAGTCCACACAATTCCCTTACCTAGAATTGCGTTGCGTAATTCCACTTCCTTAAAGCTGCTTAGTCGCGTGGTTCGTTTCGCCTCTAACGACTCTTGTGTTTACTATAGTCAATTCAACCTACAGTTTTCCATTAATGCCTATAAGGCTTTATTTCCTCTTACGTCCACTTTTATCGCCTAATAGTTTCTCGAGAGTTTATCAAACTCCTTTAGGCTTAATGATTCGTACGAAATCGATATCTAAGCCCATAGTGTTTATATTTCATCATTTACTTCACTATGGCATTTTGTCAAACACCTCATAAACACTATAGCATACTCCTTTTATTATCAATTCATCCATAATACATTTCTCCCACTAGACTCATTCTAGGTTATAATGGTTTCATGGTTTTCTAGGTAGCTTCTATCATTAATTTACATACCAATCAACTCCAAAATCAATAGATAAACAAATATACATGGATTGGTGCATTAGAAACTCACTTAGCTTGATTTTCTCCTTACTACAAATGGAAATGCACCTTTGCTCCTTCAATCCAATCAATGGGATATTGACTCCAAACTATGTTGTTCCTCTCTTTGAAAGGAACAACTTTGTTCTAATGGGTTTTTCTTAAATCTTAATGGAAATAGGGTGATTTTAGAGTGAGAAAGCTAGGTTTTGGATTGAAAATGGGAAGATGGATTTGTTTCCCGTGAATTGCAAATCCAACTGCACCATATTTATAGAATTGACTTGATGAGATCGATCTGCATAGGGTGGAGATCGATTAAATCATTTAATTTCATAACATTTCAAGGTAGGAGATCGATCTGTCGAATGCACGAGATCGATCTGCTCTTTATAATTAGATCGATTTGCATCAATGGAATAAGATTGATTTGTTCCAGGTAGAGGGCTAAGGAGATCGATCTGGTCTTAAGGGGAGATTGATCTACTCCAGCCCGAGAGTTAAGGAAATCGATTTGCTTGAGTGGGGGATCGATCTCTCTCTCTTCCAACTTGCTGATTTTGCATTCTTTAGGCCTTGAGATCGATCTCTCCTCGCTTGGGATCAATCTGGTCTTCATCCAACTTTATTTTTGCTGCCATTTTCTCATTCAAGCTCATACTTAATCATTTCAACACCCAATTATCAATCCATTTACATTTAAAACTCATAAACATTCACTTCTTATGATTCATACATAATTCAACTTGTTTGTACATCCAATACTCATATACATTACATGGAAATTTGAGGGTCTTACACAATTGTTCTTACATTCTTTAAAGAGGGGTATGATTTCCTACACTGGACACAAAACAACAAGTAAAATGATCCATAGAGACATTTACGTTATCTTATAGCACGATTCTGCTTAACATTGCGCATTTACATTTAAGGTTGGGTCACGGCGTGTGACAAATTAACAATTCATTTAAATGTAAACACTGGTATTTCTAAATCAGAGTTGTTATTTACATGTGTTTACAAGCTTTTACATCCCCAAAAATTACATTTAAATATATTATTGTGCTTTGACATGTCTAGATACAAAACTATACAAATGTGTATACCTCGTGTGATGGGATGCAACAGACACCAAAATCCAATCCTCAGTCGCTCTCCATCTACTGTAAGTGCTTTGTAGAGGGGGAAATAAGGGGGGTAAGCAAACCACACACTCAATAAGGCAATCATGTTAGCAAGTAGATAATTGTACTATCTACTTGGTCATGATGCCATGCTTAAATCACACATTTACTTGTCATACTCGAAAACGTATGGTTCATGCTCATGTTCATGTTATGTAAAGCAGTTCATGCTATTCAAATCAATGCACAAATCTTGTCAAAGCATGGAAAAATCATCATGCACAAGTTATAATTAAAACATGGTAAATCAACATGCAAAGTGCACTTATAAGCATTTCAAAACTCATTACAATTCAGTTTAAATCACTATTCGTCAGGACTCAGCCCCTTCTGTGTACTGTCCTGACCCACAAGCACATTTCAAACATGGATTATCATATAACAATAGACATGTGAGATAGGCATATAATATCAATAAGGAAATAACTAGGACTATGGCCATTTCCTTTGTGATTCCAGGCTACAAGGATCCTAGATTGCGGGGTATCACCTCTATCTACTTCCGCACGAGAGGTGGGTCACATCCAACCCTCCGGTCCATAGCAGAATATCCATTGTCCGAAGATGGTATATATATAATATCACACACGGTATAACATACTTCATGCTACTTGCACGGTACAATGTACTCTATGGACCCATATCATCACAACATATCATGGCACATCTCAATACGTACGTGCGAGCCTAGTTAATCGTCGTGGCACACAGCCTACCTGAAGCTCCTAGCATGGCTCCCAACATGTCATAAAACCACGTGCGAGTAATCTCTAACATGACAACAAGTATAGTTGACATCTAGTCCGAGCTATACTCCAGCACCATGTCAAGACTCGTATGAAAACTAGTGCGAGCTAGGCTCCAACACAATGTCATAAAATCCATGTAAAACTCTAGTGTGAGCATCGCTCCAGCATTAATGCATGAATAAAACATGTCAAATCTCGTTTGAGCAATGCTCTAGCACGTTTTGTTTCCACAAAACTCATGTAGGTGGCTCATTCTTTATGAAGCATGGTTATAAAACCAAACAAGCTATTTTTTGTGCAAATCATTTCAAAGGCTAGCCAAGCTACCCAATCACATGCTAAAAAGAAATAAAAAGATTCAAAAGGTATCATGCTCTTGCTTTTAATGCACATTTCTCAAAACCCAATTCTTTGCCCTTCAAACAACCGTTTCATCCTAAGACCCTTAGATATGTTAAGAAATCACCCATGCGACTGAAAGGCGCACAAAGATCCCTAGGGCTAACACAATTCTTTACCTCAATTCTCTGAGAAGCAATTCCTTCTTCCTTTCCCCTTTTTCATGATTTGGCTCAACCTGCTCTGGATATATCCTCAGAAGCTACAACTATTCATCAACCATATGAGTCAATATTGTTAACTCAAATTCTAACTTCAGTTAGCCAGTATATCTTATCCAGCCTATTTCATTAAGTTTGACCTATTATCACATTTGGCCATCATTATGCTATTCCTAGTCAATTTAGCTAGCAACTCACTTGGTAACTTATCAAACACTTGCCATAAATGTTTATCCATAATCTTCCATCTTTTATGCACATTTTTATCACTTGACTAATCTCATAATGTGGCTTCATCCAATCATCTCAAAATAATGCATATCACCTCACTAACAACTTGATATAGTCCCTTTTGTCATCTAATCAACCACATTCTATTTTCTCACTCTAAACCCATTATAGGTTATGCTTGATTTATTACATTCTAGGTAGTTTTAATCATCAATTCATACACCAATCTACTGTAAGACCCGTATTTTTGCATTGTACTCATGATTTCATGTTGTAAATGTTTGATATATGTTTTGGGAATCATAAGAGAGTCGATTTCAGCATTTGTAAATGCGAATGAAATGAGAAGTGCTTATAAGCACCAAAATGTGACATGTGAGCTATGGTGAGCTCAGACTAAATCGAGGGCATTCTGACCATTTTGACTAAAGATAAGAACTTAGAACATGGAAATATAAAGGGTCAATGAAGGAAGTTGGTTTGGTTTGGTCCTGATGATGTGGAAATCATGAAAAGGCCAAAAAGGGCCTAAACGAGCTCAAAATCAATCGTTTGGGCAGTTTTTAGCATTTTCACCTCCCAGAAACAACTAAAACGTATAGACGGGAATGTTAACCATGAGAAACCACACTTTTGGATTTTTGGATAAAAGTCAAACGTGGTCAATGGTCAAGAAAAGTTAAAGTTAGCTTGGAAATGTTGACTTTGACTATAAAGAACTAAACATGGTTAAAAGTTAACCCAACCATAGTTAAAAGTGTGAGAAAAGTTATTTTGGATAGAACACTAAATTTTCAGCCTATTATATATGAAAAATAAATTAAATCAAATTTGGACTAAATTGAGTGGGCTGAAATTGAAGAAATAATAATGGGCCAAGGATTGAAATTTTTTAAAGCCCATTAAGCATGGAAAACTAATGGGCCAAATGTGGAAGCCAATTGGGCAGAAACATTGGGCCTAATTTGTGGGCTAAAATTATGGGTAATTGAAGGCCCAAGCAACAATGAAAATCCAGCCCAATAGATTGAATATGAAAGCCCAAAGTTAAAGCCATTAGTATAAGTTAAAATTCATTAATAAAAATGTATCAAAGTCTAAATTGATAACCATCACTGACATCTTTTAAAAGTCAATTATAGTGGCTGAATCCATGACTTAATGGCTAAATCATTGGCTTATAAAATCAGCCAATACCAAATCACCTTCTTCCTTCAGCATTCGGCTAAGTGAAGAAACCATAACCATAAAGCTTTAAAGCTTTTTCTCTCTAGCTTTCAGCCATTTGCAAACAGAATTGGAACAAGTTGTCTCCAGTAAAGTTGTTACCCATGATGAGGAGAATAACATAGTCCAAAACCAGCAACCAAGAAGCTAATTTGGAGAAGTCAATCCCTCCCACAAGTTTTGGCCAAATTGGGGTTTTCATACTATGTGAGTTTTCAATACACCAAGCTTATATATGTTGCTCTAGGATAAATATGGAGTTGATTGGTGTAAGAATCATGGATCAAAACAATCTAGAACACCATGAATCAAGCATGGCCGAAATTGGGTATTTTGCTTGATAAGGATGTGTTAGTTTTTGGTTGGTATATATGTGATAATTAGCAAGTATACATGATTATGGAAAAGTTTTGTGAAATAAAATTGTTGGATTGGATGAGTTTTACATGCATGCATCACAGGTGTTTGTTGAAATACCATGAAAAACCAAGTTAAGGACATACGACATACATGAAAGGTGTTTAACAAAATGCCTAAGCTAACACCAAACAAGTTGGCATGGTGATGGTGGCCATTTGGCCATTGGTGGCATGATGGTGCTCGGCCACCATGCCATAGTCGAGAGGTGCCATGGGTTAAGCCCATGTGAAATCAGCCCAATAAGGCTAATGGGTCCCACAGATGGGCCAATAATTGTTAATGGGCCTAATAAGCCCAATGGGTCTTGATCGGATTAATGATGAAGTAGAAAAGGGCTTAGAGTTATAATCGGCCCAATAAAGAGTAATAAGGCCCAATAAGAGTAGTCGGGCTCAATATGTCAATTTGACTGTAAGGAAAGTGGGATATGCATTATTAGACTTATTTGATATAATCGGTAATAAATTATAGCTCCCGAGGATGCGAAAGGAGCCGCAAAGACTGCGTGATCTAAAGAGATCGAGAAGTAAGATTTGCTGTCGACCTATTTCCAGGTAAGTGATTTATGCAAGCTATTTGAGATAGTTGTACGTATATTTCTTACCTTCTGTATGCAAATAAATACTATAGAGTATATAGATATTGATATATCTACATGAAAACCAAATTATAGGAAATTCCCAAAATGACCAATTTATAGGTGAAAATATACTGTAAATTTACTGAAAAAGCATAAATGTCTGAAATGCATGTTTCAGTATCTGTATTGTGAAAAGTTATTTTGTAAGTGTATAATGATAGACCGGCTCAAGATTTTACTATCTGCATTAAATTGAACATCTTCCAAAGTTAAGCATGCTTGAGTGTGAGAAATTCCATGATGGGTGACCATATGGGAAGTTACCCCTCTTGCTCTGTTTTGCACCATTTTTCGTGCTGAACTCAGTTTTGAATACTGTTTTCACCACAATTAAGTCATCTATCTGATTTATGTGAAAACAAATAGTGTTGGACCTTTTTCGCACTTGATTTGATATGGTTTTCACATGACATAGTGTTGGAGCCTTGTTTTGCTTGCACTAGATTTTTTTTTTGTGATATACACAAATCGTGTTTGGAGACGTTGTGTAGGCTATGTGAGCTGCACTGATCCTCGCACGTGATTTGATAAGCCGTGCTGGATCCTTGTGTTGACTATATATCACATTGACTTACTCGCACGTGATTTTGAGACATAGCGTAAACATAGCTAGAGATGGGACTATAAGCCCCGAACCTTTAGGCACTCCCAGTATTCCGATCTGGAATTGGGGTTCACGAAGTACGTAGTACCGTGTGGAAAACATGGAGTACATTGTACCATGATGCTGGGTCTTCGGACTCCGATCTGTGTCTGATGAGTGGAGTACCCCTTATGCCTTCAGCCATCTAGGGATATGCATGCACACTTAGCTAGTGATTACATGGAATCCATTGACTATGATCATATGTCTATATGTTACGTTATTGTATGCTCTACTTGTCTCCACATATGAAATTTGATATATTTCTGAGATCTTGATTTGTTCTGTATCTGATTTTTCATCTGACTTCCCGTTTTATGTTTTGAAACACTTATATACATGTGAATTTGGAAGTCGATTGATTTGATGCAATTTCAAAGAGAAATGCATATTTTTCGTTTTCTGAAAATGTGCTTTGTTTAAGGAATTATGTATTTCTGCATGACATGGAGTGTGAGCATGTAGATAGTATGTTTATCTACCTGTTTGCATGATTTCTTACTGAGCGTGTTGTAGCTCACCCCTTTTTTTCCCTCATCTTCATAGAGTTCCCTCAGCAGTAAGTGCTGCAGATTTTCCTAAGCGGTTGATAGCCCACACATCGTAGTGCGCAAAGGTATACACCTATTTTGTTTTGTATCTAAACTTTTGATGCACAGTTATGTATTTAAAGGGATACTGGGATGTAAACGTACATATGTATAATATATATGAATAAAGAAATCAGTTGAATTATAGTGTAGCGATATCAATTGCTATGAATACTGTGTATCACATGTGTAAGATAAGTATCGGCTCGTGTGCCCAACCATCGAGTGTTGTCTACTCCGTTATTGTATGAATAAATGATAAGAATTAAGCGTGAAATGGGGTATTGGATAAATATACTTAGAGTTGGTGTGTTGGAACTCATGTACCTTAACTTTCCTTTTTTTCAAATTTGAAGACTCCTTTGCTCCTCTAATCCAACAAATGAAATGTTGACTCCAAGCTATGTTGTTCTTCTTCTCACAATGAACAACTTTACTCTAATAGCTTTTTCTCAAATCTTTATGGAAAGGGTGTATTTTAGAGAGAGAAAGCTTGGTATTTGGGTAAAAATAGAGGGGAAATGGTTGATTTGCTGAAGAATGAAGTTGGCCGTCGTGTTTTTATAGATTGAGAGTGATAAGATCAATCATTTAGGGTGAAGAGATCGATCTTCCTTCGGTATTTAAACTATCGAAATGTTCAGCACGAAAGGGTGAGATCGATATGCTAGGGTGAAGAGATCGATCCTTTCTTGGCAGAGGCTTGAGGAGATCGATCTGCTAATATGGAGAGATCGATCTGCTCTTGACAAAATCAAATGGAGATCGATCTACACTTAGGAGGAGATCGATCTTTCCTAGCAGAGGCAAATGCAGATCGATCTGCTCATTAGGGAGATCAATCTGCTCAATAAGGAGATCGATCTGGCCTTCGTAGATTCACTTGGAATTGTTCTGTTTGCACAAAGGATCGATCTACCTTGAATAGGAGATCGATCTGGCCTTCATCTGGGCATTCTGACTCATTTTGCATTTTAATCCCACTTAGAGTATGGAAAGGCTGATTTCTTATGATTCACATACAATGTGACTTGTGTGTATTACTTGGAATCAGAAAGGATACACACAATTCATCGTCCATGCATCATCATTTCACGTTTTGAATCCTTACCTTCAATCTGAATGCTTAAAGTTCTATTTGTTTAGTTTGTGGTCACTTTAGCCCTTATTTAGCCTCTACATGCATCCATGATACTCATTGATTCTCATTCGCATATCTATGATCCACAAATCATTTATTTTATAATTCCATCAACATGTAACAAGGTCATACATACATGGGGTTTCACAGTAAGATGTGACTAAGGGGCATCCAACCTAAGGACAAAGCACTTAAGATCGAGCACTTATCACCCCACTAAGAGTCACAAGAAAAGAAAGATGAGCAACAAGAACAAAACATCTGACACTAGATGACATCATTTCTTTGAGAATATAGAATGCTAATCTTAATTGAACAAAAATGAGCAAATTGCATAAGCGTGCATCGACGAGCCTATTAAAACTTGGCATCAAGCAACATGTTGAACATAGTACCACCAAGCAAAAGGAACTCATAAGAGTGTATGGGCATAAATGAAGAAAGAAAGCTCAAAAAGTACTAACACCAACCAAAAAAAATAAGCAAAATGCATGAGCATGAATTGACGAGCCTATCAAGACTTGATACTTAGCAACATGTATTATAATCAAGCAGAAGATGCACATGCATGCTCTTTAAAGCTTACGAAGGTGGAAAGTAAGAAAAAACTCAACATAAGGTGTTAATATAAATAAAGTCAAAATTGGTAGAGTGCATGGATTGCACCAATGAGCCTAGAAAGGATGGATAGATTACAACACGTCAAGTATGGAATGACTAGGAAAAGGGTACACAAGTATGCACATGAATGCGCATGATACAACAAAGCACAAAAGCTTATAAACTCAAGTCAAACTCACAGTATTATAAGATTTGAACATGTCAAACACTCATGGAATTTGACTAAGAAAGTATGTTATAACATGCTAAGTATTAATTAAGTATAGCAAAAGAAATAAAGAAGCTATAATAAATTGCATAAAAGTATTACAACAAAATGTGTGAAGGAGTGCTCGACACACAAAAAGCACATAAAGATATGGCGCAAGTATTCAAAAAAGCACATAAAGGTGTAACATGGTACTCATACAAGTATGCAGGAGCATTTTGCCACAAGCTAAGATATGGCACGAGTATTCAAAAAAGCACATAAAGGTGAAACATGGTACTCGTAAAAGTATGCACAAGCATTTTACCACAAGCGAAGTATCGAAGTGACCATGAAAGTCGTTCATTATTCTCATCACTCAAAGGACAAACAAGGAATGAGTAAAATGGTAAGATCTCTAGTGATGAGAACAAGAACTCCAAGACAACTGCTCTTTTATGTACAATGTTATAGAGCTCTAGGTTGTGAAAGGTAATGATGAGACATTCCCTTTGCCATGATTAACAGACGACAACAATCAAGCACATCAATGAGTAAAGTAAAAGCTCTAGGTCGCGAAAAGCAATAATGACCTAAAAGAGCTATGAAGAGCTCAGAGTAGTTACAAAATTAGAATGAGCATATCTTTGGCTATAAACCAACATGAGAAACTTAGCTTTGCACATGATAAACTCAGATGGCCAAGGACCAAAGCCATAGGGTCTAAGGATATGAATGGCAAGACTGAAGCCATAGGACCAAAGCCTGATAAAGCTCAAGATTATGAATGGCAAGACTGAAGCATATTCTCTTAGCCATGACTGATCATGATAAGCTCAAGTTTACGGATGGCAAAGATATAATATCCTCTTGGCCATGAACAAGCACAATTAAACTCAAGCTCATGAAAGACAACAATGTAATATTTCCTAAGCCGATTTTTTCTACATGATTTCTGCAAGTTCGTAAGAGGCAAGAATGTAACATTCCTTTGGCCAACTTCATAGGCATGTTTGATGTTAAATCGTTAAAGGCAAGATTGTAACATTCTCTTAGTTGATCTTATAACATGTTAAATGTTAATCTATCAAAGAATATGATATAACATTCCCTCAGTTAATCTTTAAGGCACGATAAGTGCTAAATCATTGAAGGAGAGGAACTGGCATTCCCTCAACCAATATTAAATATATCAAGTTCAACATAACAAAGCTTGAGTATGGAGAAAGGTAAAGGCATGACATTCCTCTAAACTAAATCTATCCAAGTCATCAATAAGCAAAATCAATTATGTTAAAGCTTAAGGAACCAAGAATCTATCTATGTCCTCAGGGAGAAAAGCGATTACACTAAAGGTCGAGGCACCAAAAATCTATCAAAGTCCTCAACAAACAGAAACAATTATGCAAGAGCTCCAAGTACTAAAAATCTATCAAATCCTCAAGAAGCATAAACGATTATGCTAGACTCGAGGCATCACAAATTTATTTAAAGTCCTTGAGGAGCAAAAGAGATTATGATATAGCGCAACACCTAAAAATTCATCTAAGTCCTTTTAAAAGCATAGGTGGTTATGCCAGAGCTTGAAGACACAAAAATATAGAAACTAAGTCCTCAAAGAGCGAAATCTATCAAGCTAAGGCTTGAGGCATCTATGGAAACTAAGTCTTCAGAGAGTGAAAGCGACAAAGCAAGAGCTCGATGTATCTAAAGAAACTAAGTCCTCAAAAGAGCGGAAGCTATTATGCTAGGGCTCGAGGCATGCAAAAAACACCAAGTATTCACAAAGCAGCAACTGTTAAGCAAAGGCTTGAAGCTTATAAGAATATAAGCTGTGATAGCTTATAAACTTACATCAAGAGCTAGCCACACTAGAACTTATAACAAAAAGAGCTAGAACCCATTACAAAATATGCACAATAGAAAAGTAAGAGAGGAAAGGCGATCATTCCAAAAACAAAATCATTGCTTGCTTGAAGATGAGATAATCTCAAAGATAAAGAAATTAGCTTATAAAAAACAATAATGTGAAGCCTTCACGAGAATGCAACACACAGAAGATCAGATAGGCATGACAACATGATAAAGCCCCTCTTAAGCCATTTGAACAAGATAGGACCACAATTGATACTCAATTTTGGTTTAAAGGGGGACTTAATGTTAAAGATGAACTCAGCTCAGAGGCTACAAGCTTAGCTTGGCTTAATAGGCCCAGCCTATAACCTGCTCAATCTCTTGGTCTTTCCAAAATCATGGCTTGAAGATAGATTGATTACGCTTAAATAGTCAAACTCTCCTAGATAGTGATATATAGCATGATCTAGACATACCTCATTTGCCTAAAATAGGCTCTCATTCCAAGGAGGATGGATTTTTTGGCTTTCATTCCTACCAGAATATGTTGTTTACTTTACGCCTTATTTTTTTCTTACTTTTTGTACTCTAGTCACGCTCGGACGGCTAACTAGTATTATCAACAGCTTATACTTAGTGAATAATTTAGTTCACACCAAAGACTCAGTGACATACTCACAGATACCCTCATGGACTTAGGGACATTATCGAACCATGTAAATCTTGAAATCCATCCCTTTGGGTTGATCCTTATAACTATGTTAACATGATACACTACCTATGCTTGATTGATTGTAACGACCCAATTTACGTACAATTTGGTTGGGCTACGAGTCAATGGTAGAGCGATACAGTGAATTTTCTTATCATTTATATGTAAGCATAACATAAAGTTAACATCCTCGATTTAGAATCATAAGAACATTTTTCAATTAATCGGAGTTATCATTCAATTGCAAAATAACTACGTTTACATCCCCAAATACATTTTATAAACATTAATGTACTTACAAAATTTTAGATACAAAAGAATGTCTACTCTGGGTATACCTTTCACTCAAAAGAAAACTCCACGGTATGGCTGCACAAAAGAATCCTACTTAAAAGCAGTGGTCCCAACTACTGGAGTTACTTTGTGGACGAAAGTAAGGGGTGAGCTCATCGTGCTCAGTAAGAAAAAGAGTGTGGCAGGTAGATAAATATACCAACTATATGGCAAAATAGGGTTATCATGTAGAAAATACCAAAACCATTGGAATGCAGTAAAATTGGAGTCGAATAACAAAAATAGTGTCAGTATCATTAGTGGAAACAATGTACTGAAATAATTTAGGTTCAAAGCTTTATTCAATAGGATATAAAAATTTTCATGCAATTCAACAAACCATACATTCAGTTCAGTAAATCAAATAGATGAGACAAGGCAGACATGCAAGGGCAGAATGATAAATGGCCAATGTCGCTAACTCCAAGCATCACTGATTGGGTGTACAGAGATGTCAATCGTCGTGGAAGTGGTCAACAACCCAACCGGCTCATAGTATAGTATGTTTAAAGACAAAATACACGGTACAGTATACTCGCAAACGTCCTGCATAGTACATCATACTCTGTGGACCATAGAAACAGTAACAGTAACAATAACAGTGTAGCATGAATTTTCCAAGCCCTTTGTCTCAAGTGGGTGTGAACTAGGCAGTGCAACGCATAGTCAGCACGCGGCTCGAGCACATTCTATCCGATACAGATTGATAAGTAGCTCATTTTCATTAAAATAGTTTTAAACACAGTTCAGTACATAAAATAATTTAAAAAGGAGCTGCTCATCATTTTTCGGTTAAAAATCCAGTATGCAGTATGTGGCAATTAAAACTAGGGATTTTCAATTTAAAATAATAAATTAGGCTGAATCGATTTCCATATAAGTAAATTAAATTTTATCGATAAGGTTTAGCCATTTAACTAAGGCTAAAGTTTTCTGTAATTTCGATAGCTATAAAATCGACTAAGAATTTATATCTATAGTTCAACAGTAAATAAATACGTGTAATTATCTCTAGCAGATTACGAAATTTTCCTTACCTTTGGTGGCTGCTAATAGTTTTCTTTTTGCCTCGGTAAGTCAGTTAGTCCGTTCCAGTTCGTTTGCTTCCTCCGGAGCTGAAATAATTTGCAATCTCTTAATTTGTCACGACCTATTTTATCCTCTTATTATCGAACATCACTATAAATTTTTCGCGATTTTCATTCCTTACCCGGTCGTGAACAACTCATCACCACACAGTTGGGCTGTGAGTCAATAATAATCCACTCTTAACATTCATTCCCAGTTAATAAAAGCGATGTCATACATTTGAAGTTAAATCATTCACTAATAAGGAACATGTTTACTGACATTTACATCCCCCATAATTACAATTCAAATGACTACTGTGCTTTTACAATTGTTTAGATACAAAAAGAAACTTCATGTGTATACCTCTTAGCGATTGATGGCAGCGGATATCCAAAATACAATGCCTCAGTCCTCACTGGGTTGCTATGTACGCTCTGTAAGAGGGGGAAAATAGAGAGGGATGAGCAACCACACGCTCAGTAAGGCAATAATGCAAGCATGGTAGATAACTACTCTATCTTTATGCTGATAGTGTATGCATAAATCATTTATAGTTCGGAGCATGAGGAAAATAAAACTATACCATATGCGTATACATATATCATATATTAAAATCATGTAAATTGGCATAATAAAACATGGTAAATCATCATGTACAAACCATCTCATGCTCAATTGTCAGATCACATAATAAAAAGGGAAATTCACTCGAAACATCCTTTTTAAAACTCATCACTTTCTCAAATACATCAAAATCCCATAAAAATCGATTCTCAATCACAAACATCATCATCGTTTCACAAATCAAGTCCACAAGGCTCGACCCCTCCCTCGGGTCTACCCTGGACAGTCACAATCACACTTATAGATTAAAATCATGTGATAGTAAGTAAATCAAGCAAGGAGACGGGTTACTATATCTTGACTGACTATGTTGGCCAACTTTGTCACATATCATCCTAGACCACACGGATCTCGATTTGCGAGGTATCATGCTGGAACGAAGGTGGGTTAGTTCTCTGCTAGACTTTTCTCATCAGTAACTCAACCACGTGGTACATTGTACTCCATGTGGTATACATGATACATCGTACTCTATGGACCCATAATATGGTTGAGGGTGCCGCTGCAGGTCTTATCTACCCTGTACCAAGTGAAACCTCTAGTATCAAGTGCACGTGGGAGTACTCTTAATACCAGATCATAGCCCCTCATGGCCTTGCTCGCCCCTATTGGATTCCCTGATTTAGGTTCTAGCCCCTCACCCTCACCCTATTCAAGAGATCTGTTAGGCTTGTTGGATTCCCTGAATGGATTATGTGAGGTCCTAGCCTCTCACCCTCACCCCATTCAAGAGGTCTGTTAGGCCTATTGGGTTCCCTGAACACCGATCCGTATTATCCTTACCACGGTCTTATACATACCATAGTGTGAAAACCAGCGCGAGCTATGCTCTAGCGTGAATTCATGCATCATAATAAATCACCTCGTACGAGCAACGCTCTAGTACGACATTTATGCATAAAGATATGAAGAAACCATGTACGAGTATCGCTCCAGTACGGTTATATGCATAAGAAAACCACACAAAATCCACATACGAGAAAAAGCTCTAATACAGTTTATAAAACATCGTCATAGTTCCAAAACAAAGTGCGAGCTAAGCTCTAGCACGTTTAAACATGTGAGAACATCAATACCTAGTGCGAGCTAGGCTCCAGCATGGTTTAATTCGCATAAACATGATAGGCGGCTCATGAGTTTTCAAAATCAATCTTAAAATATATTTAGCACTTCACATGTGCTATCACACAACATCAAACAACAGTAACCAGCCTATCTATCAACTCGCTCAATACAAAACACATGTTTGGTGGAATCATTCAAAACATTCAATTTATGCAATTATTAGCATTACTATCCCATTTCTTTATAATACCACTTCAATAACCAAATCTCACGCAAATACTCGTAATAATTTCCATATATTGTCAACCACATTTTCACAAACTCATGCACATTTCCAAAGCCCTATATACCCACAAAATATGAGCAGCTACCTCTATATACTTATAGAATTTCCTTACCTAGAATCGCGATGCGTGATTCCACTTCCTTGGAGCTGCTTACTCGTGCAGCCCAATTCGTCTCCAATGAACTCTTCGGAGCTGCACACAAACGTACTTCGCACCATTATAGTCCATTATAATCCAACTCTTGCATTTACTATAGTCGATTCGACCTATAGTCTCTATTAACGCTTATGAGGCCTCGTTTCATTACTTTACCCATAACTCAAGTCTATGGATTCCTTTAGGCCTATTAACTCATTCCAAATCAATATTAAATCGATGTTAAGCTCATAATGTTCATTTTTTTCATTGATTTCTTCACTATAGCATTTTATCGAGCATCTCTCATTCTCAATTCCATAAATCCTCTAAACTCACAATATAGCTTCATTTACCCACTTTAAATCATCCACATTACTCAAATAACAACTTAGCATGCCCACCATTTCATCAATTCATCCAAATTACACTTTCTCATACTAGATTCATTCCCTTTCTAGGTCGCATACTAATTCCATCTCATCCTAGGTGTTTCCTATCATCCATACACATGCAAATCAACCCCAAAATCACTTAAATAAACAATGTACTTGTATTGGAGTATTAGAAACCTACCAAATCAAATTTTTCTTCTTGCTCCAAAGGGAAATGTTCCTTGCTCCTTCAATACCAACAATGAGGTTTTGGGTTTCAACTATGTTGTTCTCTTCCTCAAGATGAACAACTTTGTGTCTAATGGCCTCCTCTCAAATCTTACTGGAAATGGCTAATTTTAGAGGGAAAAATCTAGGTTTTGGGTTAGAAATAGAAAGGGTGATGTTTTTCTTGAAATTTTAAGATTTTCAGCACTCCTTTTATACAAATAGCTTGAGTAGATCGATCTGTACTAGGAGGAGATCGATCTGGTCCCCTTAAATCCCTCTTTTTCATGGCATTTTATGCATGAGATCAATCTATCGAAGCTTGAGATCGATCTGCTCCCAAACAGAGAGCTAAGGAGATCGATCTGTATGCTTGAGG
Source organism: Firmiana major (assembly GCA_033439115.1). Lineage (NCBI taxonomy): Eukaryota > Viridiplantae > Streptophyta > Magnoliopsida > Malvales > Malvaceae > Firmiana > Firmiana major. The sequence goes on along the minus strand of CM065897.1, from coordinate 61,979,828 downwards.
ATCGATCTTTTCATTACATAATGGATAGGAGATCGATCTAGCCCCTTTGGAGATCGATCTGCTCTATTCCATTGCCAAATAAGAGCATTCTGGCTCTTCCAGATCGATCTCTCATCCTATGAGATCGATCTAGCCTTCATATTTTCCAGATTTTCTGCAGTTTTCCTGCTGTAACTTACACTAAAACATCCTTAATCTGCTGCCATAGTCATTTTCTCATCCATCCACCTTTATGACTTGAAAATGGCATCCATTCATACCTTATACACATTGAAACTTGTGTGTATTACTTGTATATCCAAAGGTCTCCTATATAAAACCAAATTGAAGCATTTATATTCATGCAACTTTCTTCTATTTACCAGACTATTCATTTTGAGTTCCAATCACATTCATCACTTACAAGAACTCATTTCTTCATATTCATACACAATGAAACTTGTATGTACATTACAAATCATATTACACATATGTACATTGAATCCATAGACTTACATCAATTATACTTTACATTACAAGTCCATTAGTATTCATTGATCCAATTACAAATGTTACAACCATACATATACGGGTTCTCACATTCTCCCATCCTTCAAGGAATTTGGTCCTCCAAATTAGAACTAAGTCACTCTTCAAAAAGTTGGGGGTACTTCTCCCGTATCAAGTTCTCCAATTCCCATGTGGCCTTTTCCACCATGTGCTGTTGCCAAAGAACTTTCACCAAGGGAATTATCTTTGTCCTCAACACCTTTTCCTTTCTATCCAATATTCAAACTGGGTTCTCTATATATGTCATACTCTCATTGAGCTCCAATGGCTCATACTTATCACATGTGCTGGGTTCGGGTGATACTTCCGAAGCATAGAGACGTGGAAGACATTGTGGACATTTGCCAAGTCTGGTGGCAATGCCAACCTATATGCCTTATCTCCCACTCTCTCCAAAATATCGAAGGGTTCGATATATCTAGGGCTCAGCTTGCCCTTTTTACCAAACTTCATAATACCCTTTAAAGGTGAAACTCTAAAAAATATCGACTCACCCTCATCAAACTCTAGTGGTCTCCATCTCTTGTCAGTATAACTCTTTTACCGGCTCTAAGCTGTCCATAATCTCTCACATATCAACTGGACGTCCTCAGATGCCTGTTGTACCAAGTCTGGAGCAAAAATATGTCTGTCACCAACCTCTTCCCATCCAATGGGGGATCGACATCTGCGTCCATACAGTGCCTCATATGGTGCTATCCTGATACTCGCATGATAGCTATTATTATAGGCGAACTCGACTAACTACAGGTGGTCATCTCAGGAGCCCCTAAAATCCCGCAAACACGCTCTCAACATATCCTCGAGGGTTTGTATAGTTCTCTCTTACTGCCCATCTATTCGAGGATGAAAAGTGGTGCTAAAACTCAGTCGGGTCCCCTGCGCTTCCTGAAAATGTTCCCAAAAATGGGAAGTGAAGCGGGCATCCCTATCAGAATCAAAGCTCACTGGTACACCATGTAGCTCTACTATCTCTTGAATATACAGGTTCACCAACTGAGTCAGAGTATCAGTAGCTCTCATAGCTAAGAAATGGGCAGACTTAGTCAACCGGTCCATAATAACCCATATAGCATCATGACCTCTACGGGTCCTCGGTAACCCCAACATAAAATTTGTGGTGACATGCTCCCACTTCCAAGTTAGTATCGTTAGAGGTTGCAATAATCCTGCAGGTTTCTGATGCTCTACCTTCACTTGCTAACAAACGAGACACTTAGGGACATATGCAGCGATGTGTCTTTTCATTCCAGACCACCAATAAATCTTTCGAAGGTTTTGATACATCTTGGTACTTCTCGGATGTATCGTATACTTCGATGCGTGAGCCTCTGATAAAATTAACTTCCTGATCTCAGGATCCTCAGGAACACATACTCTGCCTCTGAACCTCAATGTCCCATAGCACTCAACTCAATATCAGTACCCATACCTATCTGTATCTGTCTCAGCCAATCGATGCACCGTTGATCGCTCTGCTAAGCTTGCCAAATACGACCAATCAATTCTGGCTCCAGTCTCAAACTAGCCATGATCTCAAGTATCTCAGATCCAGGTGGGGTTACATCCAAACTAAGGTCCGTAACTTGTTCTAACAATTCATGTTCCCGTACCATCATTAAGACACCAACCCAAGGTTCTTCCTGCTCAAATCATCAGTAACTACATTTGCCTTACCCGAGTGGTACATGATTTCACAATCATAGTCCTTTAAAAGTTTGAGTCATCTCCTCTGTCTCATATTTAGCTCTTCCTGTGAGAACAGGTACTTAAGACTCTTATGATCTGTGAGCACCTGAAATTTTTCACCATAGATATAGTGGCGCCATATTTCAAAGCAAATACCACAGCCGTCAACTCCAAATCATGTGTCGGGTAGTTCCTCTTATAATCTTTCAACAGTCTAGATCCATAGGCAACTACCTTCCCATCCTGCATAAGCACATAGCCCAGTCCCTGGTGTGATGCATTTATATACCTTGAGAATCCTCTTGAGCTGGTAGGAATGGTGAGAACTGGAGTAGTGGTCAATCAACACTTAAGCTCCTCAAAACTCCTCTCACATGCCTCATCCCATACAAACTTAACATCCTTACGCGTGAGACGTGTCAATGGAGTATCTAATCTGGAGAAACCCTCTACAAATCTCCGATAATATCCTGCCAATCCCAAAACATTTGATCTCAATAACTGTATTAGGCTGTTCCCACTTACAACTTCCTTTATCTTAGATGGATCCATCGATACCCCATCCTTCGACACAACATGCCCCAAAAATGAGATCTGTTCTAACCAAAAGTTACACTTGCTAAATTTGGCATACAACTCTTTCTCTCGGAGGGTCTGTAGAACTACTCTCAAGTGCTCCTCATGCTCTTCCCTAGACTTGGAATAAACTAAATTATCATCTATAAATACAATCACAAACTTGTCCAGGTATGGCTTAAACACATCATTCATCAATGCCATAAATGCTGCAGGGGCATTCGTAACGGGTATGAAATGCTGTCTTGGGTACATCTCCACTCCTGATCCTCAACTGATGATACCCTGACCGCAGATCTATCTTAGAAAATACTTGGGCTCTTTGGAGCTGATCCAGCAAATCATCTATGCGTGGAAGGGGGTATTTGTTCTTAATGGTGGCCTTATTCAACAACTGGTAATCTATACACAGTCGGAGGCTCCCATCCTTCTTCCTTACAAACAATACCAGTGCTCCCCAAGGTGAGACACTCGGTCTTAAAAACCCCTTCACCAGCAACTCTTGTAGTTATTTCTTCAGCTCTTCTAAATCAATTGGTGCCATTCAATAAGGTGGTTTCAATATCGACTCTGTATCAGGTACTAACTCTATGCAAAATTCCATTTCCCTTTCAGGTGGTAGCCCTAGTAATTCATCCGAAAAGACATCAAAATAATCCGCAATCATGGGGATGTCCTTCAATTCCGGGTGTGCCTCATTTATATCAACCATGTAGGCAATGAACCCTTTATATTATCCTTTCCACCGTTAGTATCACAAGTTATTACATCAATATTCAAAATAAATAAATAAATCTATCTCTCAAATATCATATATTAGGATTATACTCTTTCATTTAAAACAACATACTCTTTTCATATTATTTCTTTTCATCAAAGTTTACAATGAGATTATCTAATCCCGAAAACATCAATTTCTTAGCATGGCAATCCATAACAACACATTGGTAGCCTACCAATCCATTCCTAATATTACATCAAAATCATTCATGTTTAATAAAATCAAATTGGCTATCATTTCCTTTCCCTCTATCTTTAACTTACAATCTCTACATACATGCTCAGTCAATTGACTATCATTCATGGGTGTGGAAATCATCAACATTTTATCCAACAATGTTAGTTTCTCATACTTCAATAATTTATGTGCAAAGGAAGGTGATATGAAGGAATACGTGGCATCGGGATTAAACAAAACCAATGCTTCTAAATCAAAGATTAGGATGGTACCTTTAATCACATCTGTCGAAGCATCCGCGATGTCCTGATCCAATGCATGTACTCTTCCTCTGCTCACACCCGCTGTCTGCTTCCCTTTCTCCTCAGTTGTGACCCTCCTTCTCGGGGTAGCTATCTCAACTGGAGCTCTCTCTGGCTCCCTACCCTTCTGTGGGGCAATCTTAATTACCTCAGTACAGTACCTTGAAATATGTCCAGGCCTCTCACACCTAAAACATGATACAGGGGGTATCTGACATGGTCTAGTCCCATGATATCTCCCACATCTCCTACACTGGTCTGTGGTAGGTCGTGGTCCTCTAATCACCATACCACTCGGTGCAGTCAAAGTCGGGTACAAAGGAGGTCTAGCAACTCTCTCCTGCACCTCCTCGATCTTAGGTCTCTTCTCAAAATACCTTGGGCCTCCTTTCCTGGCCACTCTATCCTTCCCGGATCTCTTCTGGTCCCTATCCTTCCTGACACTAACTCTCCCAAGCTCGGAGGCATTCCGCTCAAAATCTTGCTCCCATAACTGAGCCTTATGTACAGCCTCCTCATAGGTCCTTCTCATAGGTAAAAATGTCGAAGGGAGCTTGCTTAGTCTGGATGGCCAATCTCAATCCATCCATGAACTTCTGTATCTTATGGGTCTTACTACCCATCATGTCCGGGTCATATCTCCCCAAGGAAATAAGCTTGGACTCATACTCGTCCACAGTACGGTTCCCCTGAACCAGATTCATGAATTCCATCCGTAGTTTCCTCTATATGATAGCTGGAATGTACTGTCTCTTGAAGGCCTCCAAAATATTTCCCATGAAATCTCAGAGTGTCTGGCCCTCAAAATAGCCTCGGTGGACCTCCACCAATGCTCGGCCTCGCCTTTCAACATAAACACAACAAAGGCTACCTTCTCAGCAGAAGTACATCGAAAAAACCTATATAGTTTCTCCATCTCATACACCTAGTCCTCCGTGATAACCAAGTCCTTCACCCCTCTGAGCACTGGGGGTTTCAATGCTTAGGACTCTCGCAACCTGCTTAAGTCACAGTCATAACCCAAATCACTACCGCTCTGCGATGGAGCGATAGGAGAATCTGTATCTTGTACCGGAGGTGGTGTAGCAGTAGCAGTCTCTGCAGTATGAGGTCTCTCTACCTCTGCAGCTACCTGTTCAGTAGTAGGCTGTGCCGCAGGACCTCGTCTATCGTCGGTACATAATGCCTACGTGACTATCTCCACCAAATTTTCAATACTCCGCTCTATCCTAACGAAGCGTGCCTCTGTATCTTCTACTCTCCCAGCAGGGTTTTGTGGAGCCTACTCAGTCTATGGCTCTGTACGGCTCTCAGGCCTACCCCTACGGCCTTTAGCACGTGCTCTCGCCCCTCTACCTTTGTGAGTAACTGGCATATGCCTAACTTCTTGTATTATAATAATTTATTAAGCTCAATCCATCACAGTATACACAATTATATCTAAACAAAAGCACAGTAATATGGGGATGTACTTTCCTATGTTTTATTACTGACTCACATCAGGCCATCTCAGCTCTGATACTAATCTCTGTCATGAACCATTTTCATTCCCTTTAATCGAAAATCACTATAAATTTTTCACGTTTTACTATTACCTTGCCCGGTCATGAACAAACTCACCACATACAGTTGGGCTGTGAGTCAATAATAATCACCACTTACCATTCATCCACAATTAATAAAAATGATGTCATATATTCAAAAATAAATCATTGACTCATATAGAACATGTTCACTGACATCTACATCCCCCATAATTACAACTCAATCAATACTGTGCCATTGCATTGTTTAGATACAAAAAGAATCCTGTGTATATACCTTTCGGTAATGGAAGCAGTGGTTGTCCAAAAACACAATACCTCAGTCCTCACTGGGCTACTACGCACGCTCTGTAGGAGGGGAAAATGGAGAGCGATGGGTAGCCACACGCTCAGTAAGGTAATAATGCAAGCATGGTAGATAACTACTCTATCTACATATTGATAGTGTATGCATAAATCATTTATAGTTCGGAGCATGAGGAAAACAAAACTATGACATATGCGTATACATATATCATGTATTAAAATCATGTAAATTAGCATAATAAAACATGGTAAATCATCATGTACAAACCATCTCATGCTCAATTGTCAGATCACATAATAAAAAGGGCAATTCACTTGAAACATCCTTTTTAAAACTCATCTCTTTCTCAAATACATCAAAATCCCATAAAAATCGATTCTGAATCACAAACATCATCATTGTTTCACAAATCAAGTCCACAAGGCTCGACCACTCCCTCGGGTCTACCCTGGACAATCACAATCACACTTATAGATTAAAATCATGTGGTAGTAAGTAAATCAAGCAAGGAGACGGGTCAATATATCTTGACTGACTATGTTGGCGAACTATGTCACATATCATCCCAAACCACACAGATCCCAGAGTGTGGGGTATCATGCTGGAACGAAGGTGGGTTAGTTCTCTGCCAGACTTTTCTCATCAATAACTCAACCGCGCAGTACATCGTACTCCATGTGATATACACAAAACATCGTACTCCGCGGACCCATAATATGGTTGGGGGTGCCTGCCGTAGGTCTTATCTACCCCATACCGAGTGAAAACTCTAGTCTCAAGTGCACGTGGGAGTACTCTTAATACCAGGTCCTAGCCCCTCATGGCCTTGCTCGCCCCTGTCGGGTTCCCTGATTCAGGTCCTAGCCCCTTACCCTTACCCCACTCAAGAGGTCTGTTAGGCCTGTTGTGTTCCCTGAATGGATTATGTCAGGTCCTAGCCCCTCACCCTCACCCCACTAAAAAGGTCTGTTAGGCTTGTTGGGTTCCCTGAACACGAATCCGTATTATCCTCACCATGGCCTCATACATACCACAGTGTGAAAACCAACGCGTACTACGCTCTAGCGCGAATTCATGCATCGTAATAAATCACCTCGTATGAGCAACGCTCTAGTACGACATTTATTCATAAAAACATGAAGAAACCATGTATGAGCATCGCTCTAGTACGATTATATACATAAGAAAACCACTCAAAATCGACGTACAAGCAAAAGCTCCAATATGGTTTATAAAACATCGTCATAGTTCCAAAACAAAGTGTGAGCTAAGCTCTAGCACTTTCAAACATGTGAGAACATCAATACCCGGTGCGAGCTAAGCTCCAGCACGGTTTCATTCACATAAACATGATAGGCGGCTCATGAGTTTTTAAAACCAATATCAAAATATATTTAGCAGTTCACATGTGCTATCACACAACATCAAACAACAGTAACCAGCCTATCTATCAACTCGCTCAATACAAAACACATGTTTGGTGGAATCATTCAAAACGTTTAATTTATACAATTATTAGCCTTACTATCCCATTTCTTTATAATACCACTTCAACAACCAAATCTCACGCAAATACTCGTAATAATTTCCATACATTGTCAACCACATTTTCACAAACTTATACACATTTCCAAAGCCTTATATAACCACAAAATATGAGCAGCTACCTCTATATAATTACAAAATTCCCTTACCTAGAATCGCGATGGGTGATTCCACTTCCTTAGATCTACTTACTCGTGCGGCCGAATTCATCTCCAACGAACTCTTCGGAGCTACACACAAACGTATTTCGCACCATTATAGTCCATTATAATCCAACTCTTGCGTTTACTATAGTTGATTCGACCTATAGTCTCTATTAATGCTTATGAGGCCTCGTTTCATTACTTTACCCATAACTCTAGTCTCTGGATTCTTTTAGGCCTATTAACTTATTCCAAATAAATATTAAATCGATGTTAAGCTCATAATGTTCATTTTTTTCATTGATTTCTTCACTATGGCATTTTATCAAGCATCTCTCATTCTCAATTCCATAAATCCTCTAAACTCACAATGTAGCTTCATTTACCCACTTTAAATCATCCACATTACTCAAATAACAACTTAGCATACCCACCATTTCATCAATTCCTGCAAATTACACTTTCTCACACTAGATTCATTCCTTTTCTAGGTCGCATACTAATTCCATCTCATCCTAGGTGTTTCCTATCATCCATACACATGCAAGTCAACCCTAAAATCACTTAAATAAATAATGTACTTAGATTGGAGTATTAGAAACTTACCAAATCAAATTTCTCTTCTTGCTCCAAAGTGAAATGCTCCTTGCTCTTTTAATACCAACAATGAGGTTTTGGGTTTCAACTATGTTGTTCTCTTTCTCAAGATGAACAACTTTATGTTCAATGGCCTCCCCTCAAATCTTATTCAAAATGGCTGATTTTAGAGAGAAAAATCTAGGTTTTGGGTTGGAAATGGAAAGGTTGATGTTTTTCCCAAAATTTTCAAATTTTCAGCACTCCTTTTATAGAAATAGCTTGAGGAGATCGATCTGCACTACGAGGAGATCGATCTGGTACCTTATAAATCCCTCTTTTGCATGGTATTTTAAGCATGAGATCGACCTGTAGAAGCTTGAGATCGATATGCTACCAAACAGAGAGCTTATGAGATCGTTCTGTATGCTTGAGGATCGATCTTTTCATTACAGAATGGTTAGGAGATCGATCTGACCCTATTAGAGATAGATATGCTATATTCCATTGCCCAAATAAGAGCATTCTGGCTCTTCCAGATCGATCTCTCATCTTATGAGATCGATCTGGCCTTCATATTTTTTAGATTTTCTGCAGTTTTCCTGTTGCAACTTACACCAAAACATCCTTAATCTGCTGTCATAGTCATTTTCTCATCCATCCACCTTTATGACTTGAAAATGGCATCCATTCATACCTTATACATATTGGAAATTGTGTGCATTACTTGGATATCCAAAGGTCTACTATATAAAACCAAATTTAAGCATTTATATTTATGCAACTTCCTTCCATTTACCACACTATTTATTTTGAGTTCCAATCACATTCATCACTTACAAGAACTCATTTCTTCATATTCATACACAATGAAACTTGTATGTACATTACAAATCATATTACACATATGTACATTGAATCCATAGACTTACATCAATTATACTTTACATTATAAGTCCATTAGCATTCATTGATCCAATTACACACGTTACAACCATACATATACGGGATCTCAAAACTTAACCAGTGGAATTATCTTAGACCGCAATGCTTTCTCTTTCATGTCTATGATCCGTATCAGTTTCTTCACATACGTCATATCCTCCTTCAATTGTAGCGGTTCATACTTTATCACATGCGTCGAGTATGGATTGTACTTACATAGCATCGAAACATGAAAGACATTGTGAATACTCGCTAACTCTAGTGGTAAAATCAATATATATGCTTTGTCTCCCACTCGGTCTATGTCACGACCTCCCTTCCCGTGACCTACCAAAAACCACCATAATTTTTTTTGCATTTTACTTACCTCTCCTTCTGTCATAACTCAACACCAAACCGTTGGGTTGTGATTCGATATTAGTCACCTCAACCACATTCATTTCACAACATGCATACATGTCAATACAATTATCTATTGACTGTAAATACTCTTTTCTTAAAAGTAAACTCATATAGATTAATACAAATACTTGTACATATACATCCCGATCGTACATTCATTTACATAACTATGCTTTTACATTGTTCATTACAAAATGTTTGAATGTGTATACCTTTTGTAAGATGGGTATGCAGTGGATAAAGGAATACCGGTCCATAGCCGTGCTCAACTACTGCGGACGCTCTATAAAGAGGAGGAAATAAAAAGGGGTGAGCTCACAGCTTAAGGAAATAAGGCAAGCAAGTAGATAAATACACTATCTATAAAATACAATGCCCATGCCACTAAATCATTTCCTTTTCGATTCATATCTAAAGCATGTGTCTTTCATGAAACATTTATGCAATATATATACATAAAGATATAAATCATCAGTTATGAAACTAAAAACATGTTGGTTTAATAATCTTAGCAGTTTATACAAAACATTGCATTTTTATATAATTCATAGAAATCACATTTTATCATGCCATTTCAATTAAATCAAAATAATACGACATATCATCATGTTAAAAACATAAAAATCTGGGCCTCACCCATCCCTCGGGTTACCCTTATCACACACAAAGTCACATGTTCAGATTATAAAACAATGTGATAATTCATTCAAGAAATGTCAATAAGGTGAAATGAGATAGGCAACTACTTGTTCCGAGATTATGATCATAACTTATGTTCCATGATCCCAGGCTACATAGTACTCGGTGTGTGGGGTCTCATATTTGCTGTAACGGGAGGTGGGTAAAATCCTCAACCGTCAGCCATAACTCAATAACATCGTGTACTAAAAGTACATTGTACTTTATAGACCCAATCCTCACAGTCTGGGTGCCTGCCATAGGTCTTAGCCCTTATACCATGGATAATAGTTTCAATAGCCCTCAGCTATATCTCAAAATTTACACGTGCGAGCATATAATCAGTGCGACACATAGTCTGCACAGCCTCCCAACATGGCTGTTTCATGCTATCTCTTTCAAAACTAGTACGTGCGAGTAAACTCCCAACACGAACTCATGCACAAGTCATATAAATCTACTGCGAGCAATGCTCCCAGCTCTATGTCATGTAAAACTGAGTATGAGCAATGCTCCAATACTCTAACATGCATCAATCAATAAAACTGAGTACGAGCAATGCTCCTGTACTCTATCACGCACAAATCACATTAAAATTAAGTATGAGAATTTCTCAAGTATTATGTGATACATGTTTCATAAAATCTAGTGTGAGTATTACTCTAGCACTAATGGTTTTTCACACAAACCCAATAGATGGCTTATTTCAATTGAATTTCACTCAATCAAATCAAATCGATAAAATGTACTATTTTCGTATATATATGAAAACATTAGCCATCCTATCAATTCAACTATCAAAACTAGTCACAAACATGCTTCCTAAGCTTTTTACCCTTAATTGGGGTAAAATTACCATCTTTCCTTATCGGTTCCTATGCTTCCTAAGCTTTTTACCCTTAATTGGGGTAAAATTACCATTTTACCTACCGAACTTTTCTATACATCGAATTTCATATACAATATGGTAAATTAAAATTCTATTCAAAATATGTGTAGCTCCCTCAAGCTAATCACGAAATTCTCTTACCTTTGATCACATCGTGTAACCTCACTTCCTCGATGCTGCTAAACTTCACAGTTCGATCAGCTTCCAAATAATCTCTGAAGCTGTAGATAATCATTCACATTAGTATACCCTAATATACTAAATTTTCACTTGCATGAATCTCAAATGAATGCACTTAGCTCTTTTTATAGTCATTTAGCCTTAGTACATCTCATTGGACTTTACTCTTTCTTAAGTCCATTTTCAATACATGTATTTCACAAAACTATCTTACAATCATCTATACATGCTTAATAACTTCGCTACATGCTTCAATCATCATTGAACCCATGCCTACTCAACTTTCTCATCATTTTCTTAAATCCAAGCCAATTTCTAAGTCATGGAGATTTACAAATTCAAGATGTTTTCAGCAACTCAAACATACACCAATCAACTCACCAAGATACGTATATTAACATTTTCGAAGTTGGTGTATTGAATATTACCTAGCTCTATTTTTCCTCTTTTTACCAAATTGGGGGAAATTCACCTTGTTCCTTCAATCTAAGGTTTTAACTTTTAGTTTTCAACTATGTTGTTCTCCTCTTTACCAGGAACAACTTTACTGAAACAAATCTCACTTAAAACTAATTGAAAAGTGATGATTTTTTGAGTAGGAAAGTTAGGTTTTACTTTGGTTCAATGAAGGATTGGTTGTTCTTGGGGAAATAAAGGTGTAGAGGTCTAATATATATAGAATTTCCATTGAATATCGATATGCTAACCATGAGAGATCGATTTGCCTTATTTTTCTCTCTTTAGAATTTGACTTTGTAAGCTAGGGGATCGATCTACTCATTAACATGAGATCGATCTAGTTCAAACAGAATCATAGAGAGATCGATCTGACCCTTGAGATAAGATCGATCTGTGCTATCCAGAACACTTTGGAGATCGATCTTCTTGAACTAGAACCTATCTAAGATCGATTTGCTATGAATGAGGGATCAATCTGCCTCTTGCAGAATACTTGGCATTACATTTTCCAGCCATGAGATCGATCTTCCCTGCTAATGTGATCGATCTGCCTTTTACAGAATGCTTGGCATTGCATTTTCAAGCCATGAGATCGATCTTCCTTACTAATGAGATCGATCAGCTCCTCCTCTGCAGCATTCTTGCTGCAGTTTTCCCAAAAAATCACTGTCACATTCATATCCAATTTGCTTCACTACCCATTTTGCATTTCATACACATTTGGAACTTAAAAACATTCATTCCTTATAATTTATATCAAATGTGACTTGTCTGTACATTACGAAATCATAAAGAATACATATTATTTTATGGGCCTTACAATCCTCCCCTCCTTAAAGAAATTTGGTCCTCTAAATTAGAACCAAGTTCATCATGAAACAACTGGGGGTGTGATGGAGGTCCATTTGCTCGTAATGTTCATGATGATCGTGATGCTAAAGATCCATGGGTCATCCAAGGAAGTCCAATTACCCGAGCCCTCCATATTTATTTGAAAGCCTAAACGACATGAATCTTAGTTTAGTAATAAGTTGGGTTAAGTGTTTAAATAGCCCACATTTGAGTTTTATAGTGTTTTAGAAAAATTATCCTATGTAACTAGGCTTATGCGTGAATTTAAGTTTTAGTCTTATTTTCTATTTGGTGTTAATTTCAGCCCACTTGTTTAAGGGCTTAAGTGCTAGATATTATTATAAATGCTTTGTAAACGATCTTGAAAACAGAACAAATCAAATTGAATTTTCAAAAATTTGAGTGTGCCTCTTTCTAGGGTTCCTTCTCAACTAGGCTTATCAAGGTCTTCTTCCTTGTGGCGCCTCTCTCTTCACCAACCACCATTGTTATACCTTAGGTTCTCGAATTTTATATTCGTGGGGTCGAGGTCCAATACCTTTAGTTCAAGTCTCTTTAGACTTCGGGTCTAGGTTGATATTTTGTTTTCCATTCAAAGTCTACCATCATTATTTCTGCCCAGCTTGCGTTTTTAGTTGTTTCAATTCCCAATCAACACGTTTCTTTGATCGTCCTAAATCATCCTCTTGTACGCGCATAACAATTTGGCATCAGAGCAAGGTTTCGATTTTCTGGTTGTACATCTTCCCATTCATCTCTAACACTAAGTTACTGCAAAAATAAAAATCCTACACTTAGTTGTAGTGTTTTGAAGGACTCTACACTTAGTTGTTGTGTTTGAGTTGGACTTCTAAATTTTTATTCTATGTCAGTCTCTTAGCCACACTAAAACTCTTCCTAACTACCCTAACCGCAAATCAGATTAGTCTTTGTTCAAAAAAAAAAAGAGAAAGGAAAAAAAGAAAAAAAAAGGAAGAAAAAAAGAAAGAAAAAAGAAGAAAAAAAAGAAAAAAAGAAATCATGTACTGTTCAAGCACTGCTCATAAAAAAATTTGTTGAGTTACAGGACGCACAAGTACCTGTTTTAACGAAAACGACGAAATAAAACAAACCTATGGATATAATCCATAGGCCCCACCTTCTCTTGGCCGTATTCCATCGTATTCCTATATTTTTAGGCCTTTTTTTTTGTTTTTCTGGTGATTATTGCTTTGAGATTCTTGTTGTGTCACCTTAGTCGTACCTTTTCGAAGTAAAAAAATAAAAAATAAAATAGAAAAGAGAAAATACTTGGTGAATTGGTTGATCCTTCGAGGTTGAATCTTTAACTGAGTCTCTAGTACGATTGTGAACCTATAGAGTTGAGGTAGAGTAAAGGAAAAGGCATGAGCATGTAAGAAACATTAGTAGAGAAAAGTCGAATTACTTGAGTGAAACACGAGTGTGAGTGCCCCATCTTAAGTTAATTAAGTGTAAACACGTGAGGTTATCACTTGTGAGGTTCTTTGTTTTATGTTATCACTAACGTTTTTTGCAAGTTAAAGATGTCTTCTGAAGGTAATAAGTCAGACTTTAAAAAAACTGAGTTCATACTCCAGGCAATGCAACAACAATTCCAACGGATGGACGTGAAATTCAATGACATTCATGGTAAGTTGGACCGACATGAAGCTCAGTTTGTAAGGATCTAACAAGGTGATTCTTCTCGTCTGAAAAGTAAGATTGTCACGAATGAAGAGTATGATGATGATGTTAGGTATGATTTGGAAGAAGAGTCTGAGGTAGATAGACATCATAGAAGTTATCATGAGTATAGAGATAGAGATCTAGTTGATATAGCTCGTGATAGAGGCAAAGATAAGATGGATGGAAACCTTGGCAGCATAAAATTGAACATTCCTCCTTTCCAAGGCAAGAATGATCCCAAGGCCTATTTAGAGTGGGAAAGGAAGATTAACATGGTATTTGACTGCCATCACTACTCTGAGGTAAAGAAGGTTAAACTTACTATAGTAGAGTTCACAAAATATATTATGGTATGGTGGGATCAGCTGGTCTCCAGTAGAAGAAGATGTGGTGATCCTTTAGCGTCTGCATGGGATGAGATGAAGTGCATCATGAGGAAAAGATTTGTGCCTAACCATTATTACAGAGAGCTATACCAAAAGCTCCAAGGTCTCACCCCAAGGTTCAAAAAGTGTTGACGATTATTACAAAGGGATGGAGATAATCATGATCTGAGCCAATATCCAGGAGGATGCAAAAGCTACTATAGCTCATTTTCCCTAAGGCTTGAACGTTGAGATTACCAATGTTATAGAGTTGTAGCATTACTTGGATTTAGAGGAGATGTTGCATGTGGCCATCAAAGTGGAAAGGCAACTCAAAAGGAAAGGTGCATCCCGTTTCACTCCTAGTTCAGTTCCTATTTGGAAATCTAACACCTTTCGTAGGGATGATAAGCCTGTGTTTAAGCCTAAGTCAGAAAGTTTTGTTAAGCCCAAGTCTAAGGACCCTCCAAAGCCCAAGATTGAGCTTGCCCAAGCATCCCATAACAGAACACATGACATTAAGTGTTTTAAGTGTTTGGGTCGTGGACATGTTGCCTCTCAATGTCCCAATCGTAGAGTGATGCTCATGCTTAAGAATGAAGATGTTGAGAGTGAAGGTTCTGATGTTGGTATTGAGGATGAGATGCCTCCGTTAGAAGATGCTGAAGAAGAAGAAGTTGTTGAGTTTGCTACTAAAGGTGAAGCACTTGTTGCCAGACGTGCTCTTAATACTCATGTGAAGTTTAAGGATGAGGTACAACGTGAAAACATTTTCCATACAAGATGCCATATTAGTGACAAGGTATGCTCTGTGATCATTGATAGTGGGAGCTATACTAATGTTGCTAGCACATACCTTGTTGATAAGCTAAAGTTGCCCACTACCAAGTATCACCGCCCATATAAGTTGTAGTGGATTAATGACTGTGGTGAAGTGAACATGGTGAAGAAAGTCGTGGTTCCTTTTCGTATTGGGAGGTATCAGGATAAAGTGATGTGTGACGTGGTACCTATGCAAGCTAGCCACCTATTGTTTGGTAGACCGTGGCAGTATGATCGAAGAATCTTTCATGACAGTTACACTAACCGTTACTCCTTTTTTATGGATGGCAAGAAGATCACTCTTGCTCCCCTTAGCCCAAAGGAGATTTACAAGGATCAATTAAGGCTGAAGGAGCAACATGACGAGCAAAGGAAGCTAGCTAAAGAAAAGAAGGGAAGTAAGGAAAGCAAGGCAGTGAGCTATCATGCCAACCCCCGAGATGTGAAGACAACATTTATTGCTAAGTCTCATATCCATTTGCTCTTATTTAAAGATTCTTGTTTTATTGATATTGAACTCCATGATACTTTGCCTACTAATGTTGTCACACTATTGCAGGAGTTTGAGGATGTATTCCCTAAGGAGATCCCAAATGGACTACCACCGAGTCGTAGGATTGAGCATCAGATTGACCTTGTCCCCGGAGCTGCCATACCTAACCGCCCAGCCTACAGAAGTAATCCAGAGGAGACGAAGAAGCTTCAAAGGCAAGTTGAGGAGCTCATGAGGAAAGGTTATGTGAGAGAGAGAATGAGTTCATGCGCCGTGCCTATATTGCTTGTGCCTAAAAAGGATGGGACGTGGAGGATGTGCATTGATTGCTGAGCCATCAATAAAATCACTGTAAAGTATCGCTATACTATTCCTAGGCTAGATGACATGCTCGATGAGTTGTATGATGCATGCATATTTTCTAAAATTGATTTAAATAGTGGATATCACCAAATTCATATGAAAGAAGGTGATGAATGGAAAACTACATTTAAGACTAAACACGATCTTTATGAGTGGTTAGTTATGCCTTTTGGCTTGACTAACGCACTTTCATGTGCTTAATGAACTATGTTTTACGTGCTTTCATTGGTAAGTATGTGGTTGTCTACTTCGATGACATTCTAATTTACAGTAAGAGTCTGCATGAGCATGTTGAGCATCTTAGGAATGTTCTTACTATTTTGAGGAATGAAAGTTTGTATGCCAATTCTAAGAAATGTACATTCTGCACTGATAAGGCTGTTTTCCTTGGGTATGTAGTTTCTTCACATAGCATTTCTGTTGATGATGAGAATGTAAAGGCAATTAGAGATTGGCCTGTACCTAAGTCTGTTTCTGAAGTGTGCAGTTTCCATGGCTTAGCTAGTTTATATCGTCGATTCGTTAGAGACTTTAGCATTATAGTCGCACCGTTGATCGAAGTGGTCAAAAGGAATGTTGCATTTCATTGGGGTCCTACGCAAGAGCATGCTTTTAATTTGCTCAAGGATAAACTTTGTTCTGCTCCTTTATTAACTCTGCCAGACTTTACTAAAACTTTTGAGATTGAGTGTGATGCCTTAGGTGTAGGAATTGGAGCTATGCTTATGTAAGAAAAATGCTCAATTGCCTTTTTCAGTGAGAAGTTAAGTGGGACGACACTTAACTATCCCACATATGAGAAGGAGATGTGCGCATTAGTGAGGGCCTTAGAGACCTGGCAACATTACCTATAGCCCAAAGAATTCGTCATCCACACCGATCACGAGTCCTTGAAGCATCTGAAAGGATAAAGTAAGCTAACAAGCGTCATGCCAAGTGGATGGAGTTCATTGAGGAGTTCCCATACGTGATCAAGTACAAACAAGGTAAAGAGAACATCGTAGCTGATGCGTTGTCTCGTAGGTATACTTTTATCACAACTCTTGATGCTAAGCTTTTAGGATTTGAGTATATCAAAGATCAATATGCTGATGATACTGATTTTGGTAATGTTTACGATGCATGTGCGACATTTGGTTTTTGCAAATTCTATAGGCATGATGGGTTCTTATTTAGAGAGAATAAGTTATGTGTGCCTAGGAGTTCTTTGCGTGAGCTGTTAGTTAGAGAAGCCCATAATGTGGGGTTAATGGGTCACTTTGGAGTTAGAAAAACTCTAGATGTTTTGCATGAGCACTTCTTTTGGCCTAACATGAGAAGAGATATAGAAAAGTTATGTGATAGATGTATTTCATGTAGGCAAGCTAAATCTATAGTTCATAATCATGGCTTATATACTCCTTTACCCATTCCTACTACGCCGTGGACTGATATCTCTATGGATTTTGTTTTGGGCTTGCCTAGAACAAAACGTGGTAGAGATTCTATTTTTGTTGTGGTTGACTGGTTCTCCAATATGGCTCATTTCATTGCTTGCCACAAGAAGGATGACACAAGCAACGTTGCTGACCTTTTTTTTTGTAAGAGATAGTATATCTACATGGTGTGCCGAGGACTCTTGTCTCCGATCGTGATATCAAGTCCCTCAGTTACTTTTGGAAGACATTATGGGAAAATTGGGAACAAATTGTTATTCTCCACCACTTGTCATCCCCAAACTGATGGACAGACTGAGGTGGTCAACCAAACCCTATTTACATTATTGAGGTACATGCGATTTGAGGACAAATCCTTTTGTGGAGAGGGGGAATGATGGAGGTCCACTTGCTCGTAATGTTCATGATGATCATGATGCCAAGGATCGATGGGTCATCCAAGGAAGTCCAATTACCCGAGCCCTCTATATTTGTTTGGAAGCCCAAACGACATGAATCTTGGTTTAGTAATAAGTTGGGTTAAGTGTTTAAATGGCCCACATTTGAGTTTTATAGTGTTTTAGACTAATTATCCTATGTAACTAGGCTTATGCGTGAATTTAAGTTTTAGTCTTATTTTCTGTTTGGTGTTAATTCTAGCCCACTTGTTTAAGGGCTTAAGTGCTAGATATTATTGTAAATACTTTGTAAATGCTCTTAAAAACAGAACAAATCAAATTAAATTTTAAAAAATTTGAGTGTGCCTCTTTCTAGGGTTCTCTCTCAACTAGGCTTATCAATGTCTTCTTCCTTGTGGCACCTCCCTCTTCACCATCCACCATTGTTATACCTTAGGTTCTCGAATTTTATATTTGTAGGGTCGAGGTCCAATACCTTTGGTTCAAGTCTCTTTAGACTTCGAGTCTAGGTTGATATTTTGTTTTCCATTCAAAGTCTACCATCATTATTTCTGCCCAGCTTGCATTTTTAGCTGTTTCAATTCCCAATCAACACGTTTCCTTGATCGTCCTAAATCATCCTCTTGTACACGCATATCAGGGTGTCTCTCTTGCATCAGACTCTCTAGCTCCCAAGTAGCCTCCTCTAAAGTGTGATGCTACCAGAGAACCTTAACTAACCCGATGGTTTTCGATCTCAAAACTTTCTCCTTTCTATCCAATATCAAGATTGATTTCTCTACATATGTCAGATCATCCTTGAGCTCCAATGGCTCATACCAAATCACATGGGTTGGATCTAGATGATACTTCTGAAGCATCAAAATGTGGAAGACATTATGCACTCTTGATAAGTCTAGTGGCAACACCAACCTATATGCCTTATCTGCCACTCGATCTAGTATCTCAAAGGGTCCAATGTAGCGAGGACTCAGCTTACCTCTCTTCCCGAATCTCGTTATACCCTTGGAAGGAGAAACCTTCAGAAATACTGATTCACCAACTACGAACTTAAGTGGTCTTCGTCTCCTGTCAGCATAGCTTTTCTGTCTACTCTGAGCTATCCTCAATCTATCAACAATGAACTGGACATCCTCAGAGGCCTGTGTAACCCAATCAGTAGCAAAAATCTTTTAGTCATCCATTTCTTCCCAACCTATAGGGGAACGACATCTACGGCCATATAAAGCCTTATATAGTGCCATTCCGATACTCCAATGATAATTGTTGTTGTAGTAGAATTTGGCTAGTGATAAATGATCATCCCAGGAGTCTCTAAAATCTAGCACACACACTCATAATAAATCCTCTAGAGTTTGTGACCATCTGTCTGAGGATGGAAAGCGGTGCTCAAACTCAATTGGATTCCTATGGCTTCCTGAAAATGTTCCCAAAAGTGGGAAGTGAAGCGGGAATCCCTATCAGAAAGAATGCTCACTGAAACACCATGTAACCTCACTACCTCGCGTACATACAACTCTGCCAATGAACTCAGAGTATCGATAGCTCTCAAGGCTAAGAAGTAGGCTGACTTCGTCAGTCTATCAACGATCACCCATATCGCATCATGATTCTTACAGGTCCTCGGTAAACCCATCACGAAATCCATGGTGATATGCTCCCATTTCCATATCGGTATAGGTTGAGGCTTCAATAACCCTGCAGATATCTGATGTTCCACCTTCACCTGCTGACATAGGAGACATCTTGCCATGAAATTCGCCACATCTTTCTTCATACCTGACCACTAGTACACCTTCCGAAGGTTTTGATACATCTTGTTACTCCTCAGATGTAATGTGTACCTCGACAAATAAGCTTCAAACAATATCAATTTCCTGAGCTCTAAGTCCTCAGGAACACATACTCTACTTCTGAACCTCAGTAGTCCATCTAAACTTATCTCAAAATCAGTCACTATTCCCTTCTGTATCTGACCATCATATCAATGCAATATGGATCAATTTGTTAAACCTGTCTGATCCTGTCCAACAAATCCGGCTCTAGGTGTAGACTAGTTATCATACAGTCCGTATCCATGTCAAAAGGCACAACTCCCAAACTGAGGCTAGCAAAGTACTCTAGCAAGTCATATTCCCTGACCATCATATACGATAACATCCCAAGGCTCTTCTTACTCAAAGCATCAATTACAACGTTAGCCTTACTTGGATGATAAAGTATCTCATAATCATAGTCGTTCAGAAGCTCTAGCCATCTTCTCTGTCTCATGTTCAGTTCTTTCTATGAGAACAGATACTTGAGGCTCTTATGGTCAGTAAAAATTTGAAACTTCTCACCGTACAAGTAGTGGCACCACAGCTTCAATGAAAACACTACTACTGCTAACTCTAAATCGTGGGTCAGATAGTTCTTCTCATGGTCCTTCAACTGTTTGGATCCATAAGCAACTACCTTCCCATCCTGCATCAATACACAACCCAGTCCCTGATGCGAAGCATCGGTATACACTGAAAATCTTCCTGAGCTATTAGGGATAGTGAGAATCGGAGTGGTAGTCAATTGATGCTTCAGCTCCTGAAAACTCCTTTCACACCCTTCTGATTGACACGTGTCAATAGAGCAGCCAACTTCAAAAATCCCTTAATGAATCTTCGATAATATCCTGCTAAACCCAGGAAACTCCTGATCTCAATAACTGTCCTCGGCTATTCCCGCTGAACTACAGACTCAAACTTGGATGGATCTATGATACTCCATCCCTCGACACAACGTGTCCCAAAAACGAGATCTATGCCAACCAAAAGTCACACTTACTAAGTTTAGCATATAAGTTTTGCTCTCATAAAGTTTGTAATACAATCCTGAGGTGCTTCTCATGTTCTTCCTCGTATTTTGAGTATACCAATATGTCATCGATGAAGACAATAACAAACTGATGCAAATATGGCTTGAACACATCTTTCATCAAAGCCATGAAAGCTGGAGGAGTATTCGTCAATACGAATGGCATAACCAATAATTCATAGTGGCCATTTCGGGTCCTAAATGCTATCTTGGGTACATCTCCACTCTGAACTTTCAACTGATGATACCCAGACCTCAAATCAATCTTAGAAAAGACTTGTGCTCCCCGAAGCTGATCCAACAAATCGTCAATATGTGGAAGGGGATACCTATTCTTGATGGTAGCCTTATTCAACAATCTATAATCTATACACAATCAGAGGCTTCCATCATTCTTCTTTACAAAAAAAAATCGATGCTCCCCAAGGCGAAACACTCAGTCTGATGAACCCCCTATGCAACAACTCTTGTAACTGTTTCTTGAGCTCATCCAGCTCAACTAAGGCTATGCAATACAATGGTTTTGATATAGGTTCAGTACTAGGCACCAAATCTATACAGAACTTCATCTCTCGGTCTGGTGGTAATCTTGGCAATTCATCCAGAAAGACATCTAGGAATTCACTAACCACGAGAATATCTGCCCACTCCAAATGTGCCTTATCTTCATTAACCACGTACACAATGAAACCTTCAATATATTCATTTCTCAGTCAGCATTATACATTATTTATTGTAAACATAACTACTAATTTCATTTCTTTTCATCAAACTTTACAACATATTTTTCAGGGTTAGGAAACATAACTTGTCAGGACCCGTTCTTAATCCATGACTTTAACCAAAAACCACTGCAAATTTTTCGCATTTTGACTTACCTTTCCTCTCTTCAATGGTTGGACTGTGATTTGATGTCAGAGTCCTCATTTACTATATCATCCAATATCATACATGTCAACATACTATTACTGACTGTACTTGCTTTTATCATATATGTAAGATTATATAAAATCTAATACAAATACATTCCCCATAATATATATCGTATACATCACTGTGCTGTTTCTATGTTTAGATACACAATTGTACAAAAACTGTATCCCTGGAGGTCGATAGGAACTAGTTGTGGACTAAGGAATACTATCCCTCGATAGCTCTCGCTCTATTGGCGCTCTGTAGAGAGATGTAAAGAAAAGGGGTGAGCATACAACAATCTCAGTAAGGAAATCAGGCAAGCAAGTAGATATCTACACTATCTACTCAAAATAATACTATGCCTTGAAAACATTATTTCCTTAACTCATTTCAAAAGCATGTCTTGAAATATAATATATATATATACTTGTACCTATTAAATCCGATGTACAGAAATCATGCTTTCTTTCTCACATGTAGGCATGTAGTGCAAAACAATGCATCTTTATATAAATCATGCCTTTATGTAAATCATGCCATGTATATTTAAATCACAATAAATATGGCATTAAATAATTCACAACACAAAATCGGAGTCCGACCCATCCCTCAGGTCTATCTGCAATTTAAATCAGTCAATCAATGTGATATATCATGTGAGACTCTGTGGTTAAATGCAAATAGTATCCTGGACTATGATCATATCCGAAATGTGATCACAAGCAACACAGTACTCGGTGTGCGGGGCATCACTGCTGCAACGGGAGGATGGTCAGTCTACTACAGCCGTCAGCTATACGTAACAAACGGTACAACGTACTCCTCGCACCCCTAGGCACGGTACAAAGTACACCCGTGGACCCTACATCACAGCCAGGGTGCCTGCCATAGGTCTTAGCCCTCGTAACCATGGAATATCATACCATATCTATATTAACCTCATGCGGATATCCTCTCACAAGATGTGACACACAGTCACACAAGGACTCGGGCATGGGTTGCAACATGTATTATATATCACATGCAGTGTACGTCTTGAGTGTGACCCACAGTCGACACTCCGCTCAAACACTGTTTCACATCACAAACTCAACTCTAGTGCGAGTAAACCTCCAGCAACTAGGTCAATGCATAGTTCATGTATTAAATCAAGTACGAGCAATAGCTCCAGTACCATGCTATGCACAATATCAAATCAAGTACGAGCAATAGCTCCAGTACTATGTCATGTATAAACCATGAAGAATCGAGTACGAGCAACGCTCCAGTACTCTATCATGTATCTCATGTAAAACTCGAGTATGAGCTAATCGCTCTAGCACTCTGTCATGCATATATCATTTAAAGCTGAGTACTCTATCATGCATGTCATGGAAATCTAGTGCGTATCAAAATCCAGCACTAATGTATGTGGAAAACATATGAAATCCAGTGCGAGCTATGCTCTAGCACGATTCATTCTCACATAATATGATAGATGGCTCTTTAAAAGGGATTGTTTACAAAATATTAAAATCAGCACTACAAAGTGTGCTTAAGTCACATCAACCTTAAAATCATTAGTCCATCTATTTATTTTCATGCTAAACAGAAGTTTAAACACTCACAATAATAGTTTCCATGCTTTTTGCAACTTTTCACAAAAGTTGACTTTTTGACTAACTAGAGGCAAAATCGTAATTTACCACTATCGGGTCTTAATAATTATTATTCACTTTCTCTGACCCTCAGAGTTTTTAAGTGAATGTAAAAGCAGACGAAAATACGTGCAGGTATCTCTAACTGCTCGCAAAAGTCCCTTACCTCGGATCATGTCAAGTGACCTCACTTCCTCGGTGCTGCTAAATCTCATAGTCCGATTAGCTCTCAATGTAAACTCCGGAGCTGTAAATAACCATTCCTCAGGTTAATTATACTTTTCCTACTGTATTACACATTAATACAGTCCATTTTCCCTTAATGGGCATTAATAATCCTTAATGGGTCTTAATCCATATTAAGCCCATTTTCCACTTATTATTTCCCTTCATCAGGGTCTATTGACTCATTGGGCCTATCAATACCCATTGGGCTTTATTCCAAGCTCTTTGGATAGCCCGTATATCACTTACGACATTTAATTCAAAATTCTGAATATAATTCACTAAATACGGAATTTAATCCGAAATGCGTAAAATAAATCTTAAATACGCAATAATCACATAATTTATCGTAAATGAACTTTACTTACCCGAGAATATGCGATGGTAAGCAAATCGAAGTTCGATCGGGCTTTCGTTCGGAATTTATCGTCGAACTGCACAATTTATTATATTTAACTCCGGGTCAATTTTTGATTAAATATAATTTAAATAAATTCATCGAAAATTGAATCGGTCACTTTTGACCTCGTATCAACTTACCCGAAGTCCGGTGAAATCCCAAAAATTTCCCTTTTCCTTTTCTTTCTTTTTCCTCTTTTTCTCCTTTTCTCCTTGGCCGAACCGGTCTGGTCCGGTTCAGCGCTGAATCTTCTCCCCTAAATCGCTGACCGGTTCAAGCATCCTTTGGTCGTGCCAGCATATTCCGGTCGGTTCCCGACGCATCACCACCGCCGTTCGGTGCGCCTAAGCCTGGGCAACACTCGGCTGGGCTCGATCGAGACCAAGCACCACCGATGGCCGTCGGATTCCTCTTTTCCTCGCGACCTTCTCCTCTTCGATTCGTTGGCGTCCGACGTCGGTGGAAGTCATGATCGGTGCCGATGGGTGCGCACGTGCCTCCTCTTTCTTTTCCGGTCGCTTGCCTGACCGTGGGGTCGCCGGATGCTCGTCGGTGACTCCTTCTTCCTCGGGTCGGCTTCACGCTGTTTCCCCTCTTTTCTCTCTCCCCAATTTCTAACTTTCAGATTTCTTTTTTTTTTATAATATATTTTTATTATTATTTTATTATAAAATAATAATAAAAATCCCAAAAATATCCCATAAATATCCCAAAATATCTAAAAATATCTCCAAAATCATATTAAATTCATTTAATCCGTAAATGAATTTATCAGTCCGATTTTACATTTTCGGTATATTTTTCCACTATTTTTGGGCTCATTTTTCGAGGTGAAAATTTTGATAAATTCTAATAAATTTATATCTTGATCAATTGGGCTCGAAATTAAATATTTTCCTCGATTTTGATCAAGATTCCTCAATTTCATATTTTTAATGAAATTGTCTTATCGAAATTATACTGAATTTCAGTCATTTGATCGTTTTACCCCTGCACTTGTTCGGGAATCAACTTAACCCTTATCTCGCTATTATGTAGCTTACATGCATTTTTAATTTCTCAAATTGTCGATTGCATGTTAGTAAATACTCTTCTTATGATTCAACTATGTAATAAAGTGTTCATACACATAGGAATCATAAGGAACAAGCTACATAAAAATCCGGGTCTGACATAACTGTTTTAGCATAACAATCTAACACAGTATGGTTTGGCGATAACCAATCCATTATTAAGATTACATCGAAATCACACATACTTAACAATATTAGATTGGTTGTCATATCCTTTTCCTCTACTCTTAGCTTGCAATCATTTAACACATACTCAACTAGCTGACTGTTATCCATAGGCATACTAATCAACATCATCCTACTTAAAGGTGTACGCTCTACATGTTTTGCTAACTTACATGGAAATGAAAGCAATACAAATGAATGCGTGACACCACGATCAATTAAAACATATGCTTCTAAATCATACATTAGGATGTTACCCCTAATCATATCTGACGAAGCATCAGCCATGACCTGGTCCAAGGCATGTACTCACCCTCGTCCAATGAACTGCTTCCCCTTCTTTTCTATCATCGCTCTTCTCCTCGGAACAGAAGTATCAGTTGGAGCTCTCTCTTGCTCTTTGCCCTTCTGTGGGGCAACATCAATAATCTCTTGGCAAACTCTGGCCATATGCCTTGGCTTCCCACATCTGAAGCACAATCCACTAGAAACAGGACAAGGTCTACCTCTATGGAATCTACCACATCTACTACACTGCTGAGTGGTAGGCCTCGATCCTCCAGTAACAACACCTCTAGCTAGAGCTATAGTAGGATATGTAGGAGATCTAACAGTCTTCTCCTATACTTCCTCGACCTTGGTCTCTTACCGAGGAGTCTCCTCCCTCCTCGATATCTGAAACCTCTGGTACTGTCACTCACTAGCCTCTTCCTATCTCGGTCTCTACCATTGCCAACTTTCCTGAACGCAGAGACATTCCTTTCATAGTTTTTCTCATAGAGTTGCGCCCTACACACTGCCTCATCATAGGTAGAGATGTCAAATGGAACTAATCTAGACCATAATACTGGTCTCAATTCATCAATGAATCTACAGACCTTCTTGGTCTCACTTCTCATGGTATTGAGGTCATACCTACCCAGGCATATAAATCATGTCTCGTACTTATCCATTGACTGAGTCCCTTGGGTCAACCTTAAGAATTCCATCTACAACTTCTGTTGCGCTGTGTCCGAGACATACTGCCTTCTGAAGGCATCCAAAAAGATATCCCAAGTGATCTATGAGTGTCTTGCTCTCAATATAACCCTGGTGGACTTCGACGAATACACTGCCAATCCCTTTCAGCAGGAATGCAACAAACACTACCATCTCCATAGTCCTACACTCAAAGAATACATAAAGCTTCTCCATCTCTCCCAGCCAATCCTCTGCAACAATAAGGTCCTTCACCCTACTAAATGACAGTGGTTCAAGCTTCTGGAATTGTCGCAGTCTATCAAGCTCACAACCATACCCCAGCGTACTACCTTTTTGTCATGGAGTAACGTGAGAAGGTGCATCTTGAACTGGTGGGGGTGTAGGAGTATCTATAGGCTGTGGCGTTCGTGCTGGTTGTACAGGCATAGTAGGTGCAGCTGCCTCTCTAGGACCAGTCCCTGAATCCTGTCCCTGTCCTCCTGGCAATGTCTGTGCCAGTAACTCTACTATAATCTCAAGGCGATGCTCTAATCTGGTGAAGCGTGTCTCGATACTCTCAGGTACCTAAGAGGGACCTAGCGTCTCATCTCGAGTCTCGAGCCTACCTCTATGGCCTCGAGCCCTACCTCTAGCCCCTCTACCACAGCTCGTATTAGCCATAATGGCTCAATTCTTACATTCATAACCATTAATTGGTCTGATTCCCATCTCGTATACATAATTGTAATTGAACAAAGCACAGTAATATGGGGATGTACAATTTTCTAATTACTAATACCGACTCATATCAAACCAACTCAACTCTGATACCATTCTGTCACGACCTCCCCTCCAGTGACCTACCAAAAACCACCACAAATTTTTTCGCATTTAACTTACCTCTGCTTCTGTCATAACTTAACACTAAACTGTTATGTTGTGATTCGATATTAGTCACCTCAACCACATTCATTTCACAACATGCATACATGTCAATACAATTATTTATTGACTGTAAATACTCTTTTCCTAAAAGTAAGCTCATATACATTAATACAAATACTTTTACATATACATCCTCGACCCTACATTCGTTTACATAACTGTGCTTTTACATTGTTCAGTACAAAACATTTGAATGTGTATACCTTTCGTAAGATGGGTATGTAGCGGATAAAGGAATACTGGTCCTCAACTGTGCTCAACTACTGCGGACGCCTTATAGAGAGGAGAAAATAAAAAGGGGGAGAGATCACAACACAGTAAGGAAGTAAGGCAAGCAAGTAAATAACTACACTATCTACAAAATACAATGCTAATGCCACTAAATCATTTCCTTTTCGATTCATATCTAAAGCATGTGTCTTTCTTGAAACATTTATGCAATATATATACATATAGATATAAATCATCAGTTATGAAATTGAAAACAAGCTAGCTTAATAATCTCAGCAATTTATGCAAAACATTGCATTTTTCATGTAATTCATATAAATCACATTTTATCATACCATTTCAATTAAATCAAAATAATATGGCATATCATCATGTTAAAAAAAAAAAAGGAAATTTGGGCCTCACCCATCCCTTGGGTTACCCTTATCACACACAAAGTCACATGTTCAGATTATAAAATCATGTGAAAATTCATTAATGAAATCTCAATAAGGCGAAATGAGATAGGCGACCACTTGTTCCGAGATTATGATCATAACTCATTTTTCGTGATCCTAGGCTACACATTACTCGGTGTGTGGGGTCTCACATTTTCTATAATGGGAGGTGGGTCAAATCCTCAACCGTCAGTCACAACTCAATAACATTATGTACTCACAGTACATTGTAATCCATGTGACATACACGGTACAAAGTACTTCATGGACCCAATCTTCATAGTCGGGGTGTCTACCATAGGTCTTAGCCTTCATACTATGGATAATAGTTTCAATAGCCCTCAGTCATTTCTCAAAATTTGCACGTGCGAGCATATAATCGGTGCGACATACAGTCTGCACTGGCTCCCAACACGACTGTTTCATGTTAACTCATTCAAAACTAGTACGTGCGAGTAAACATGTATGAACTCATGCACAAGTCATATAAATCTAGTGCGAGCAATGCTCCCAGCACTATATCATGTAAAACTGAGTATAACCAATGCTCCAATACTCTATCATGCATCAATCAATAAAACTGAGTACGAGCAACGCTCCGGTACTCTATCATGCACAAATCGTATTAAAATCAAGTACGAGAATTTCTCAAGTACTATGTGATGCATGTCTAATAAAATCTACTGCGAGTATTACTCTAGCACTAATGGTTTTTCACAAAAACCCGATAGATGGCTTATTTCAATTGAATTTTACTCAATCAAATCAAATCGGCACTAAAATGTGTTGTTTTCGCATATACGTGAAAACATTAGCCATCCTATTAAAACTAGTCAAAAACATGTTTCCTAAGCTTTTTAACCTTAATTGAGGTAAAATTACAATTTTACCTTATCGGTTCCTATCGAACTTTTCTATACATAAAATTTCATATACAATATGGTAAATAAAAATTATATTCGAAATATGTGTAGCTACCTCTAGGTACTTACGAAATTCCCTTACCTCTGATCACGTCGTGTGACCTCACTTCCTCGGTGCTGCTAAACTTCGCAGTCCGATCAGTTTTCAATATAATCTCTGAAGCTGTAGATAACCATTCACATCAGTATACCTTAATATACTAAATTTTCACTTGCATGAATCTTAAATGAATACACTTAGCCCTTTTTATAGTCATTTAGCCTTATTACATCTCATTGGACTTTACTCTTTCTTAAGTCCATTTCCAATACATGTATTTCACAAAACTATCTTACAATCATCTATACGTGCTTAATAACTTCACTACATGCTTCAATCATCATTGAACCCATGCCTACTCAACTTTCTGATCATTTTCTCAAATCCAAGCTAATTTCTAGGTAATGAAGATTTTACATACTCAAGATGTTTTCAGCAACTCAAACATACACCAATCAACTCACCAAGATACCTATATTAACATATTGAAAGTTGGTGTATTGAATCTTACATAGCTCATTTTTTCCTTTTTTTGCCAAATTGGGGGAAATTCACCTTGCTCCTTCAATCTGAGGTTTTAACTTCTACTTTTCAACTATGTTGTTCTCCTCCTTACCAAGAACAACTTTACTGAAACAAATCTCACTCAAAACTGATAGAAAAGTGATGATTTTTTGAGTAAGAAAGTTAGGTTTTACTTTGGTTCAATGAAGCATTGGTTGTTCTCGGGGAAATGAAAGTGCAGATGTCTAATGTCCAATATATATAGAATTGCCCTTGAAGATCGATTTGCTAACTGTGAGAGATCGATCTGCCCTGTGTTTATCTTTTCAGAATTTGGCTTTTTAAGCTAGGGGATCGATCTGCTCTTTAACATAAGATCGATTTGGTTCAAACAAAACCATATAGAGATCGATCTAGCCCTTGAGTGAGATCGATCTGTACTATCTAGAACACTTTGGAGATCGATATGCTTCAACCAGAACCTATCTAGGATCGATCTGCTTTGAATGAGGGATCAACCTGCCTCTTGCAGAATGCTTGGTATTACATTTTCAAGCCATGAGATCGATCTTCCTTGCTAATGAGATCGATCTGCTCCTCATCTGCAGCATTCCTGCTGCAGTTTTCCCAGAAAATCATTGTTACATTCATATCCAATTTGTTTCACTACCCATTTTTGCATTTCATACACATTTGGAACTTAAAAACATTTATTCCTTATGATTTATATCAAATGTGACTTGTTCGTACATCATGAAATCATAAAGAGTACACATTATTTTACGAGCCTTACGGTCTAAAGTTTTGAAGGGTCCAATATAACAGGTACTTAACTTTCCTTTTTTCCCAAACCTCATTATGCCCTTGGAGGGGAAAACTTTCAGAAGTACCGAATCTCCAACTGAAAACTCTAAAGATCTTCATCTTTGGTCATTATAACTTTTTTACCTGCTCTAAGTTGTTCTCAATTTGTCACAAATTAGTTGAAAATATTTAGAGGCTTGCTTAAGCAGATTGGGAGAAAATATCTTTCTTTCACCTACCTCTTCCTAACCAATTAGAGAACGACACCTTCAACCATACAAAGCTTCATACAGTGTCATTCTGATACTTGAGTGATAACTGTTATTGTATGCATACTCTGCTATCAGCAATTGATCATCCCAGGAGCCTTTAAAATCTTGTGTACATGCTCTCAGCATATCCTCCAATGTATAAATAGTTCTCTCAAGTTGACCATCTTTCTGAGGATGAAAAGTAGTGCTAAAATTCAATTGGGTCCTCATGGGTCTTTAAAAATGTTCCCAAAAGTGGGAAGTGAATCGACAATACCTGTCAGACATAATGCTCACCAGTACGCCATGTAGTCTTACAATCTTTCGTACATACAGATTCGCTAAAGCACTCAAAGTATCAATGGATTCATAGCAAGGAAGTCCAAGAATTTCGTTAGCCTATCAACAATTACCTAAATCACACATGATTCTTTTGGGTCCTTGGTAAACCCATAATGAAATCTATAGTCACGTGCTCTCATTTCCAGATCAGTATTGGTAGAGGTTGTAACAATCCTACAGGTTTTTGATGTTCTACCTTAATCTACTGACACACAAGACATCTGGCCTAGAATTCAACTGTGTCCTTTTTTATACTTGACCACCAATAAACCTTTCGAAGATTCTAATACATTTTATTACTTCTCGGGTGCAAAGTATACCTCAAGGAATGAGCTTCTGACAATATCATTTTCTTCAACTGTGGATCATCGGGAACATTGTCACGACCCATTTCATTCTTTTTAACCAAAATTCTCAATAAATTTTTCGCATTTATTCCTTTCCCTACTTGATCGTGAACAAACTTACCACTACTCTGTTGGGCTGTGAGTCAATAATAATCCACTCACAATATCCATTCCCATTTAATAAAAGTGATGTCATACATTTGAACGTCAATATTCATTTATACAAAATATGATTACTGACATCTACATCCCCCATAATTACATTTCAAATGACTACTATGCTTTTACAGTGTTTAGATACAAAAAGGAATCATTGTGTATATACCTTTGAGTGATGGAGATGTAGCAGATGTCTTAACCAAAATACCTCAATCCTCACTGGGCCACTATGTACGCTCTGTAGAGGGGGAAAGTAGAGAGGGATGAGCAACCACATGCTCAGTAAGGCAATAACGCAAGCATGGTAGATAACTACTCTATCTACATGCTGATAATGTTATGCATAAATCATTTATAATAGGAGAATGAGGAATAAAATTATGTCATATGAGTATATATATCATGTATCAAAATCATAAAAAATTGTCATATCAAACATGGAATATCAACATGTGAAAACCTCATAAAAAAGGCAATTCATTTAAGAAACCTCCTTTTTAAATCACAACACAAAAGCTCTTTCTGAAACACATACAATCCTATCTTAAATCATTTGCTCAATCACAACATCATTACTATTTCACAAATTAAATCCCACAAGGCTCGACCCCGCCCTTGGGTCTACCTTGGGCAATCACAATCACTCATATGTACTAAAAACTAGGTCATTATATCACAAGTGACTATGTGGGCCAACTACAGTATAAATCATCCCAGACCACACGAATCCAAGTGTGCGGGGTATCGTGCTGGCACGAAGGTGGATCATCCCTTGCCAGATTTTCTCATCACAAAATCACCACGCAGTACATCGTACTCCATGTGATATACATGGTACATCGTACTCCGCAGACTCATATCGGGGTTGGGGGTGCTAGTCGTAGGTCTTATCTACCCCATACTAAGAACTTTCCATACCTACGTAGGAGAGCCTCCCTGCCGAACAGAGCCTCCCCGCCCTTCCAGGGCTTAAGGATGTTGGCTTAAAGATCCTTCCATAAAAGAGCCTCCCCATCGAACAGAGCCTCCCTGCCTAACAGGGCCTCCCTGCCTCCTCGAACTTAAGGATGTAGGGCTTAAGGATCTTACCATAAGAGAGCCTCCCCACCGAACAAAGCCTCCCTATCTAACAAAGCCTCCCCGCCTCCTGGGCTTAAAGATGTTGGCTTAAGGATGTAGGGCTTGAAGATCTTACCAACTGTCACGACCCATACGTATCAAAATGTGCAAACTTATGCGAGCAAAGCTCTAGCATATCCATGCATCATATCATAAAGAAACCACGTACGAGCATAGCTCCAGTACGGTTATACGCATAAGAAAAACCACTCAAAATCCACGTACGAACAGAAGCTCCAGTACGGTTTATAAAGTATCATCACAAATCAAATCAAAGTGCGAGCTAAGCTCCAACACTTTCATACAATTCAAAGCATCAAAATCCAACGCGAGTGAGGTTCTAGCGCGATTTAATTCACATAGCTCGATAGGCGGCTCATATACATTTAAACCACATCACAAACATGTTTAGCACCTCACATGTGCCATTTCATAACATCAATAAAACACTAGCAAGCCTATCATTTTATTTGCTCAAATCAAAACATTGTGTTTTGTGAAAACATATTCAAAACACGTGATTTATGCAATTATTAGCCTTACTATCCCTTTTTATACATCCATATAAAATCAAATCATACAACATTCGTAACTATTCATGCATATCAACAACCATTTCCTCAAACATTTATGCATTTCATAAACACCCTATATTCCTACAAAATATGAGCAACTACCTCTATATACTTATAAAATTCCCTTACCTGGAATCACGACACGTGATTCCACTTCCTTAAAGCTGCTTACGTGTGCGGTTCGATTCGTCTCTAACGAACTCTCAGGAACTGCACATAAATGTATTTCACAACATTTTAGCCCATTATAATCCAACTCTTGCGTTTACTATAGTCGATTAGACCTATAGTCTCTATTAACGCTTATGGGGCCTTGTTTCATTACTCTACCCATAACGCGAGTCTATGGATCCTTACCAAATCGATGTTGAATCGATATTAAGCTCATAGTGTTCATATTTCCTTGATTTCTTCACTATGGTATTTATCAAGCATTTACATACTCATTTTCCATAATTCCCCTTAAACACACAATATAGTTCCATTTAACCATCTAAAAGTATACACATTACCTCAATAAGAACTTTAGCATGCCCATAAATCATAAACTCATTCAACCCATATCTTCTCACTATACCCATTCTAGGTTTTCTAGGTCACACCAATTCCACCAGATTCCTAGATCATTTATCCATCAATACACATCCAACTCAACTCTAAACTCAACAATTAGACAAATGTACTTGGGCTGAAGTGTTAGAAACTTACGAATCTAGTTTCTCCTCTTGCTCCAAAGTGAAATGTTCTTTACTCCTTCAATACCAATAACAAAGTTTTGGGTTTCAACTATGTTGTTCTCTTCCTCAAGATGAACAACTTTGGTTTTTGGTGAAAAAATGGAAAGGTGATGTGGTTTTCCCAAAAATTGTAGATTTCAACGTTCCTTTTATAGAAATAGCTTGAGGAGATCGATCTGCACTAGGAGGAGATCAATCTGATCCCTTTAAATCCCTATTTTTCATGGCATTTTAAGCATGAGATCGATCTATCGAAGCTTAAGATCGATCTGCTCTAAACAGAGAGCTAAGGAGATCGATCTGTATGTTTAAGGATCGATCTTTTCATTACAGAATGTTTAGGAGATCGATATGGCCCCATTGGAGAATGATCTGCTCTATTCCATTGCTCAAATATGAGCATTCTGGCTCTTCCAAATTGGTCTCTCATCCTATGAGATCGATCTGGCCTTCATATTTTCCAGATTAGCTGTAATTTTCTGCAGTAATTCACACCAAAAAAACCCTTAATTTGCTGCCATAGTCATTTCCTCATTCCTTCACCTTTGAAATTTGAAAATGGCATCCATCCATACCTTATACACATTAAAACTTGCGTGTGTTCATTATAGAGCTAAAGGTATCCCATACCAAACTAAATGGAAGTATAACTTTATTCTATTTTACCACACCACTCATTTTGAGTTCCAATTACATTCATCACTTATAAAAGTTCATTTCTTCATATTCATACACAATGAAACTTGTTTGTACATTACAAACTCATATTACACGTATGTACATTACATTTATGGACTTTACATCAATTGTACTTCACCTTACAAGTACATCATCATACTTATGAATCTATAAAGTTACACATGAAATACGGGCCTTACAATCTTCCCCTCCTTCAAGGAATTTGGTCATCCAAATTAGAACCAAGTTACTCTTCAAAAGGTTAGGGGGTACTTCTCCCGTATCAAATTCTCCAATTCTCATGTGGCATCTTCCACCGTGTGATGTTGCCAAAGAACTTTCACCAAGGAAATTATCTTATTCCGCAAAACTTTCTCTTTTCTGTCCAATATCCGAACTGGCTTCTCAACATATGTCATACTCTCATTAAGCTCAAATGGCACATATCTTATCACATGTGCCGGGTCCGAGTGATACTTTCGATGCATAGAGATGTGGAAGACATTTGTTAACATTTGCCAAGTCTGGTGGCAATGCCAACTTATGCGCCTTATCTCCCACTCTCTCCAAAATCTTGAAGGGTCCGATATATCTAGGGCTTAGCTTGCCCTTCTTACCAAATCTCATATACCCTTCGATGGTGAAACTCTCAGAAATATCGACTCACCCACATCAAACTCTAGTGGTCTTCGTCTCTTGTCAGTATAACTCTTTTGTAGACTCTGAGCTATCTATAATCTCTCATATATCAATCAGACGTCCTCAGATGCCTGCTACACTAAGTCAAGAGCAAAAATCTGTATGTCACCAACCTCTTCCAATCGAATAGGGGATCGACATCTGTGTCCGTACAGTGCCTCATAGGGTGCCATCCCGATACTCGCATGATAGCTATTATTATAGGCGAACTCGACTAACTACAGGTGATCATCCCAGGAGCCTCCAAAATCCAGCACACATGCTCTCAACATATCCTCGAGGGTCTGTATAGTCCTTTTTTACTGCCATTTGTCTGAGGATGAAGCGGTGCTAAAACTCAGTCGGGTCCCCAGCACTTCCTGAAAATGTTCCCAGAAATAGGAAGTGAAGCAGGTATCCTTATCAGAAACAACGCTCATTGGAACACCATGTAGCCGTACCATCTGTCGAATATATAGGTTCGCCAACTGACTTAGTGTATCAGTAGCTCTCATAGCCAAGAAATGGGTGGACTTAGTCAATCGGTCCACAATAAGCCATATGGCATCATGACCTCTACGAGTCCTCGATAATCCTATCAAAAAATCCATGGTGACATGATCCTACTTCCAAGTCGGTATTGGTAGAGGCTACAATAACCCTGCAGGCTTCTGATGCCCTACTATCACTTGCTGACAAACGAGACACTTAGCGACATATTCAGTAATGTCTCTTTTCATTCCACACCACCAATAAACCTTCCAAAGGTTTTGATACATCTTAGTACTCCCCGGATGTATCATGTACCTCGATAAGTGAGCCTTTGATAAAATCAAGTTTCTGATCTTAAGATCCTCGAGAACACATACTTTGCCCCTGAACCTCAATAACCTATCAGTACTCAGCTCAAAATCAATACCCACACCTGTCTGTATCTACCTCAGCCAATCGATGCATTGTTGATCACTCTGTTGGGCCTGCCGAATACGACCAATCAACTCTGGCTCTAATCTCATACTAGCCATAATCTCCAATCTCTTCGATCCAAGTGGGGTTACATCCAAACTGGCTCCCGTACCATCATATAAAATACCATCCCAAGGTTTTTCCTGCTCAAGGCATCGATAACTACATTTTCCTTACCTGAGTGGTACAAGATTTCACAATCATAGTCCTTCAGGAGTTCAAGCCATCTCCTCTGTCTCATACTCAGCTCTTTCTGCGAGAACAGGTATTTAAGGCTCTTATGATCTGTGAAAACCTGAAATTTCTCACCATAAAGGTAGTGGCGCCATATTTTCAAAGCAAACACCACGGTCGTCAACTCCAAATCATGTGTCGGGTAGTTCCTCTCATGATTTTTTAACTGTCTAGATCCATAGGCAACTACCTTCCCATCCTGCATAAGCACACAGCATAGTCCCTGGTGTGATGCATCTGTATACACCGAGAAACCTCCTGAGTTGGTAGGAATGGTAAGAATTGGAGCAGTTGTCAATCGACGCTTAAGCTCCTTAAAAGTCCTCTCACATGCCTCATCCCATACAAACTTAACATCCTTACGTGTAAGGCGTGTCAACGGAGCAGCTAAACTGGAGAAATCCTCAACAAATCTCCAATAATACCCTGCCAATCCCAAAAAACTTCTGATCTCAGTAACTGTCTTAAGCTGTTCCCATTGTACAACTGCCTCTATCTTGGATGGATCTACTGATACCCCATCCTTGGACACAATATGCCTTAGAAATGAGATCTGTTCCAACCAAATGTTACACTTGCTGAGTTTGGCATACAACTCTTTCCCTCAGAGGGTCTGCATAACCATCCTCCAGTGCTCCTCATGATCTTCCCTGGATTTGGAATAACCCAATATGTCATAAATGAACACAATCACAAACTTGTCCAAGTCTGGCTTAAATATATCATTCATCAGCGCCATAAATGTTGTGGGCGCATTCGTCAATCCGAATGACATCACCAAAAACTCATAGTGGCCATAACTGGTACAAAATACTATCTTGGGTACATCTCCACTCTTGATCCTCAACTGATGGTACCCTGATCGTAGATCTATCTTTGAAAACACTTGGGCTCCTTGGAGCTAATCCAGTAGATCATCTATATGTGGAAGGGGGTATTTATTCTTAATGGTGGCCTTATTCAATAACCGGTAGTCTATACACAGTCGGAGGCTTCCATCCTTCTTCCTTACAAACAATACCTGTGCTCCCCAAGGTAAGACACTTGTCCTTATAAACCCTTCTCTAGCAACTCTTATAGTTGTTTCTTCAGCTCATCTAACTCAATCGGTGCCATTCTATATGGTGGTTTTGATATCGGCTCGATACCAAGCACTAACTTTATGCAAAATTCCATTTCCCTTTCAGGTGGTAGTCTTGGTAATTCATCCGAAAAGACATCAGGGTAATCCGTAATTACGGGTATGTCCCTCAATTTTGGGTATGCCTCATCTATATCGACCACGTAGGCAATGAACCCTTCACATCATTCTTTCCACTGTTAGTATCACAAGTCATTACATCAACATTCAAAATAAACAATGAATTCACCTCTCAAATATCATATATTAGGATTATACTCTCTCATTTAACACAAAGATACTCTTTTCATATCATTTCTTTTCATCAAAGTTTACAATAAGATTGTCTAATCCTGAAAACATCAATGTCTTGGCATGACAATCCATAACAACATGATTGGTAGCCAACCAATCCATTCCCAAAATTACATCGAAATCATTCATATTCAATAAAATTAAATTGGCTATCATTTCTTTTCCATCTATCTTTATCTTACAATCTCTACATACATACTCAGTCAATTGACTATCATTCATGGGTGTGGAAATCATCAACATTTTATCCAACAATGTTGCTTTCACATGCTTCCATAATTTATGTGC
This sequence comes from Firmiana major, assembly GCA_033439115.1. Lineage (NCBI taxonomy): Eukaryota > Viridiplantae > Streptophyta > Magnoliopsida > Malvales > Malvaceae > Firmiana > Firmiana major. Next base: position 61,941,756 of record CM065897.1, on the reverse strand, counting down.
AAAAGAAGGTTATATGAAGGAATGCGTGGCACCAGGATCAAATAATACCAATGTTTCTAAATGAAAGATTCAAATGGTACCTTTAATCACATTCGTCGATGCGTTCGTAGTGTCCTGATCCAGCGCATGCACTCTTCCTCTGCTCACACCCACTACTTGCTTCCCTTTTTCCTCAGTTGTGGCCCTCCTCATCAGGGTAGCCATCTCAACTGGAGCTCTCTCCGGCTCCCTGACCTTCTGTGGGGCAGTCTCTATTTTCTCAGGATAATACTTAGCTATATGTCCTAGTTTCCCGCATCTGTAACATAGCATAGAGGTCATCGGACAGGGCCTAGTCCCATGAAATCCATCACATCTCTTGCACCTCTCAGTAGTAGGTCGTGGTCCTCTAATAACCATACACCTCGGTGCAATCAAAGCAGGGTACACGGGAGGTTTAACAGCTCTCTCCTGCACTTTCTCAATCTTAGGCTTCTTCTCAAGATATCTCTGGCCTCCTCTCCTGGCCACTCTATCAAACCCGAATCTCTTCTGATCTTTATCCTTCCTGACACTAATCCTCCCAAGCTCGGAGGTATTTCGCTCAAAGTCTTGCTCTCAAAACTGAGCCTTATGTACTGCCTCCTCATAAGTCTGAAGGTCAAATAGGGCTAGCTTAGTTCGGATGGCCAATCTCAATCCATCGATGAACTTCTGAATCTTTCGGGTTTCACTACCCATGGTGTCCAGATCATATCTCCTTAATGACATAAACATGGACTAATACTTGTCCACAGTTCGGTTCCCCTGAACCCGATTCATGAATTCCAACCGTAATTTCCTCTGTACGGTGGCTAGGATGTACTGTCTCCTGAAGGCCTCTAAAAATATCTCTCATGTGATCTCGGAGTGTCTAGCCCTCAATATAGCCTCGGTGGATCTCCACCAGTGCTCTGCCTCGCCTTTAAGCATAAACATGGTAAAGGCTACTTTCTCCACTGATGTGCATCAAAAGAATCTGTAAAGGTTTTCAATCTCATACACCCAATCTTTTGTAACCAATGGGTTTTTCACCCCTTTGAACACCGGGGGTTTCAACCTTTGGAACTCTCGCAATCTGTTCAACTCGCAGTCATAACCCAAATCACTACCGCTCTGCTGTGGTGCGATAAGAGAAGCTATATCCTGAGCTGGAGGTGGTGTAACTGTAGCTGTCTCTACAGTCTGAGGTCTCCCTGCGTCTGCAGCTGCCTGTCCAGTCGTAGGCTGTGCTGCGGGACCTCGTCTATCACCGGCACATAATGCCTATGCGACTATCTCCACGAGGTTCTTAATACTCCGCTCTATCCTAGCGAAGCATGCCTCTATATCTCCTGCTCTCCCAGCAGGGTCCTATGGAGCCTGACCAGTCTGTGGCTGAGCACATTTCTCAGGCCTATCTCTATGGCCTCTAGCACGTGCTCTCACCCCTCTACCTTGGGGCATAATAGGCATATCACCTAACTTCCTATATTAATAATCATTTATTAAGCTCAATCCATCACGGTATACACAGTTATATCTAAACAAAAGCACAGTAATATAGGGATGTAACTTTCCTACGTTTTATTACTAACTTACATCAGGTCAACACAGCTCTGATACCAATCTTTGTCATGACCCTTTTCATTCTTTTTAACTGAAAATCTCAATAAATATTTCGCATTTATTCCCTTCACTACTTGACCATGAACAAACTTACCACTACTTTGTTGGGCTGTGAGTCAATAATAATCCACTCGTAATATCCATTCTCATTTAATAAAAGTGATGTCATACATTTGAACGTCAATCATTCATTTATACAAAATATGATTATTGGCATCTACATCCCCCATAATTACATTTCAAATGACTACTGTGCTTTTACATTATTTAGATACCAAAAGGAATAACTGTGTATATACCTCTGAGTGATGGAGATGCAGCGGATATCTTAACAAAAATGCCTCAGTCCTCACCGGGCCGCTATGTACGCTTTGTAGAAGGGGAAGTAGAGAAGGATGAGCAACCACACGCTCAGTAAGATAATAATGCAAGCATGGTAGATAATTACTCTATCTACATGCTGATAATGTTATGCATAAATCATTTATAATAGGAGAATGAGGAATAAAATTATGCCATATGAGTATATATATATATATATATATCATGTATCAAAATCATATAAATTTGTCATATCAAACATGGAATATCAACATGTGAAAACATCTTATGCTCATTCACATTAACCTCATAAAACAGGCAATTCATTTAAGAAACCTCCTTTTTAAATCACAACACAAAGCTCTTTCTCAAACACATAAAATCCCATCATAAATCATTTGCTCAATCACAACATCATTACCATTTCACAAATCAAATCCCACAAGGCTCAACCCCTCCCTCGGGTCTACCTTGGGCAATCAGAATCACATATATGTATTAAAAACCTGGTCACTATATCACAAGTGACTATGCAGGCCAACTACATCATAAATCATCTCAGACCACACGCATCTAGGTGTGCGGGGTATCATGCTGGCACGAAGGCAGTACATCGTACTCCATGTGATATACACGGTACATCGTACTCTGCGGACTCATGTAGGGGTTGGGGGTGCCAGTCGTAGGTCTTATCTAACCCATACCAAGAACTTTCCATACCCACATAGGAGAGCCTCCCTACCGAACAGAGCCTCCCCGCCCTTCCAGGGCTTAAGGATGATGGCTTAATGATCCTTCCATAAGAGAGCCTCCCCATCGATCAGAGCATCCCTGCCTAACAGGGCCTCCCCTCCTCCTCAACCTTAAGGATGTTGGCTTAAAGATGTAGGGCTTAAGGATCTTACCATAAAAGAGCCTTCCCACCAAACAGAGCTCCCTGCCTAACAGAGCCTCCCCGCCTCCTCGAGCTTAAGGATGTTGGCTTAAGGATGTAGGGCTTGAGGATCTTACCAACATTCACTACCTCATACGAATCACAATGTGCAAACTTGTGCGAGCAAAGCTCTAGCACGACCCATCATATCATAAAAAAACCACGTACGAGCATAGCCCCAATATGGTTATACGCATAAGAAAAACCACTCCAAATCCACGTACGAGCAGAAGCTCCAGTACAGTTTATAAAGTATCATCACAAATCGAATCAAAGTGTGAGCTAAGGTCCAGCACTTTCATGAAAGTTGAAGCATCAAAATCCAGCACGAGCTAACTCGAGCATTTTCATGCAAGTCAAAGCATCAAAATCCAGTGCAAGCGAGGCTCTAGCGCGATTTAATTACATAGCTCGATAGGCAGCTCATATACATTTAAAACACATCACAAACATGTTTAGCACCTCACATCTGCCATTTCATAACATCAATAAAACACTAGCCAGCCTATCCTTTTATTTGCTTAAATCAAAACATTGTGTTTTGTGAAAACATATTCAAAACACATGATTTATGCAATTATTAGCCTTACTATCCCTTTTTATACATCCATATAAAATCAAATCATACAATATTCATAACTATTCACTCATATCAACAACCATTTCCTTAAACATTTAGGCATTTCATAAACACCCTATATTCCCATAAAATATAAGCAGCGACCTCTATATACTTACAGAATTCCCTTACCTAGAATCACGACGCGTGATTCCACTTCCTTAAAGCTGCTTACGTGTGCGGTTCAATTCGTCTCCAACAAACTCTCCGAAACTGCACATAAACGTATTTTACAACATTTTAGCCCATTATAATCCAACTCTTGCGTTTACTATAGTCGATTCGACCTATAGTCTCTATTAACGCTTATGGGTCCTCGTTTCATTAATCTACCCATAATGCGACTCTGTGGATCCTTACCAAATCGATGTTGAATCGATATTAAGCTCATAGTGTTCATATTTCCTTAATTTCTTCACTATGGCATTTATCAAGCATTTACATACTCATTTTCCATAATTTCCCTTAAACCCACAATGCAGTTCCATTTAACCATTTAAAAGCATACACATTACCTCAATAACAACTTTACCATGCCCATAAATCATAAACTCATTCAACCAATATCTTCTCACATTATACCCATTCTAGGTTTTCTAGGTCACACCAATTCCACCACATTTCTAGATCATTTATCCATCAATACACATCCAACTCAACTCCAAAATCAACAATTAGACAAATGTACTTGGGCTGAAGTTTTAGAAACTCACTAATCTAGTTTCTCCTCTTGCTCCAAAGTGAAATGTTCCTTGCTCCTTTAATACCAACAATGAAGTTTTGGGTTTCAGCTATGTTGTTCTCTTCCTCAAGATGAACAACTTGGTATCTAATAGCCTCCCCTCAATTCTTACTGAAAATTGACTGATTTTAGAGAGTTAAACTTAGGTTTTTGGTGAAAAATGGAAGGGTGATGTGGTTTTCTCAAAAAATATAGATTTCAACGCTCATTTTATAGAAATTGCTTGAGGAGATCGATCTGCACTAGGAGGAGATCGATCTAGTCCCCTTAAATCCCTCTTTTTCATGGCATTTTAAGCATGAGATCGATCTGTCGAAGCTTGAGATCAATCTGCTCCAAACAGAGAGCTAAAGAGATCGATCTGTGTGCTTAAGGATCGATCTCCTCATTACGGAATGTTTAGGAGATCGATCTGGCCCCATTGGAGATCAATCTACTCTATTCCATTGCTCAAATAAGAGCATTCTAGCTCTTCCAAATCGATCTCTCATCCTGTGAGATCGATCTGGCCTTCATATTTTCCAGATTTGCTGCAGTTTTCTGTAGTAATTCACACCAAAATAACCCTTAATTTGCTACCATAGTCATTTCCTCATTCCTCTTTGAAACTTGAAAATGACACCCATCCATACGTTATACACATTCAAACTTGCCTGTGTTCATTATATAGGCAACGGTATCCCATACCAAACTAAATAGAAGTATAACTTTATTCCATTTTACCACACCACTCATTTTGAGTTCCAATCACATTCATCACTTATAAAAGCTCATTTCTTCATATTCATACACAATTAAACTTGTATGTACATTACAAACTCATATTACACATATGTACATTACATTTCTGGACTTTACATCAATTGTACTTCACATTACAAGTACATCATCATACTTATGAATCCATAAAGTTACACATGAAATACGGGTCTTACAAACACAATCTCTACTCTTGAACCTCAATAGACCATCATGGCTCACTTCAAAATCTGTCACAGTTCCTAAGTGGGTCTAACTAGCCATATCTATACAATATTGATTAGTACGCTTAGCCTGTTGAATTCTATCAATCAAGTATGGTTCTATCCTTAAGCTAGCTATCACACTAGCAGAGTCAGATGGTTCAATGTCTAAGTTGAGGCTCACAAACTATTTCAAAAATTCGTATTCCTGAATCATCATGTAAGATACTATCCCGATATTCTTTCTACTTAAGGCATCTGCTACTACATTTGCCTTCCCTAGGTGGTAAAGAATCTCACAGTCATAGTCATTTAGAAGCTCTATCCATCTCATCTGCCTCATATTCTACTATTTTTGTAAGAATAAGTACTTAAGGCTTTTATGATTAGTAAAGATCTAGAACTTCTCTCTATACAGTGCAAACACCACGGCTACCAATTCCAAATCATGGGTCAGATAGTTCTCATGATATTTTAGTTGTCGAGAACCATAAGCAACTACCTTCTCGTTCTGCATTAACACACATCCCAAACCATGACTAGATGCATCCTTATACATCGAGAAGCCTCTCGAACTGGCGGGTATAGTCAAAATGGGTACGTTGGTCAGTTTGTGTTTCAATTCTTGAAAACTTCTTTCATAAGAATCACTCCACTCAAATTTGATAATCTTCCTCGTACATATAGTCAAAGGTGCAGCCAACTTAGAAAAACCCTCAAAAAACCTTCTGTAGTATCTAGCCAAATACAAAAAACTCTAAATCTCAGTAATAGTCTTGGGTCTTTCCTATTGAACTGTGGCCTTAATCTTAGACGGATAAACAAACACCCTGTCCTTTGACACTACAGGACCTCGGAATTGACACGCCCTAAAGGTATTGTTCGCAAGTGCACGAGTCGTACAAGTAATAATGGGATTTGAGTCCCGAGTTATCGTCCCTCAGAGAAGTTGATTAGTCTAATTAATTACCGCTTAATCTTACCCTATGGTATATCCTAGCAAATTATGAGATTAAGGTGGTGATCTACTAAGACTAATTCAAAGTACTGAAAGTAATAAAACTATAAGATAAACTAAATAAAACCGAGTAAAATTACTTACAGTGCTCCACTCAATTAAAATCAAAAGTCTACAAAAAAAATAAAATAGTTAAAACTAATTAACGCAAATAAAATGCAAATATGAGAATAACAAAGCAAGATTAATTAAACTAAAATTAATAATCCTAAAATGCAATAATACTACTTAATCAAAATGCAATTTAAACTAACTTAAGATTTAATGAAATAAATTTACCCCTAATTTAATTCTAAATGAACACTTAATTAACTATCAACTTAATTAAAACCAAGTTCTAAACCATGAAACAAAAATAATAATCATGCAATTTAATCAAAGACTCTAAACTAAGCTAACAAATTAAATTGGAATTAAACAAAACTAACAATGCATGAAAATGAGTTAAGTAACTATTATCCACTAGCCAAACAAAGCCTTAAATAATTTAAACCAGCTAAATATCCCTCCAAACACTGTTCACATCTTCACAAATTGCATTTCCAGCTGGTTTCATTCTCGACTTGCTCGCTGCTCTCGGTTCTAGGCATGTCTTCCTTTTCCAAGTTGTGTTCTTCCTCCAGCAGTTCACGGACTACCCAGCTAACTGCTCCTGTCTACGTACTGCTGTTGCTGGCCCTGTCGTGTTTAGCTAGTGGTGATGCTGCTGTACATGCTCCATGCTCTGCTTCGGCTGCTGTAACTGCTCTCGGTTTCACTCTGCTGTTCCTGTCGGGTCCTGCTTCTGCTGTTGCTAACCCAGCTCCCGATCTTGTCCTGTATTGCTACCAGTGTTGTTGATCTATTTCTCTTTACTGCCGTCTTCAGATGTACCCTACACACTCTCGGTATCGTGAGTGTTGTATATCACAGCATTCGGCATCAACAATTCTGTAATTCTCAGCAATGCAATTCTGTAAATAGATAAAACACAAACATTGAATTGTAGTATGTAAGTTCAAGGCAGTGAATAAACTATGTCATCCTTAATATGACTGAATTGAACAGCTAGAATAGGTAAAGGAAAATAACAGTAAATCACACATAAAACAGAGGAGAACAGAGAGGAAACACACAACCTTTCACTGCAGTAATCATGGTAAGAGATGCCAATACTAACATGAAGCAAAACTAAACTAATGGTAGCATAACTTAGAAGCAAGGTTACTAATAAGTGAAGAAACTAAAAGAATTAAACTAATGGAACAATTGATCCGAACTGAAGAACTAAATAATAATAAAAAGAAAAAGACGTTAACTGTAAGAATTGATGAAAAAGAGCATGAATTTTTTTATTAATCAAACAGTGGATCATGAAGAGTAGATGTTGAGGTATTTCTTCATTCACAAACATTGGATCACGGTGAAGAAGATTAATCAAACATCAACTGGTTTCTTCCAGTAGCCACGGTTTCTTTCAATAGTCACGGGTTTCATTCATTCCTTCACCAAACCATTTTTGTTCCACCCTTCCAATATTATCACCAATCGATGCATAGAATCATCCCAACATTTTAGATCGGCAATAATGAATCAAAAATCATGATCGGTATTGATAATTCAAGATTTGCAAATACTTTAGACTATAATCGAAAGGGGATTAAAACATATAGCAAAAATAAGATGATGACAATTGAAACAAACTGAAATGATAAACAACTATTTCTAAGCAATGATACTGATGAACTAAAGAGAAAAACTTTTCATAAAAATAAGTTGAATAACAATAGTAGCTCTGGAGAAAAGAAACTAGAAGAAAACGAAAAAAATACTGTGCCACCGAATTTATAAAAAAAGAAGGAAAAAAATTTTTAAGTTAACCTAAAAATAAAACTATTCTAACCTATTTTTTCCACCCCTTACAATTGTCATCATTTTCTATTTATATACACGTTGAGGGGTACAATTGTAATTTTTTCCATCCTAGATGAGTTGGCATTGTTTGGCCACTTGTCTTCACACCATTGGCTCCTTGAAAAATAATATTTTCATGTCATCTGTCTTTTTGTCCAATTGGATGTGCTATGCTCGTGTTGTCCACATGGTCCAATCTCGATTTTAGCTTAATTTCGATTCATTTTCTACCGAAATATTCAAAATTCATCCGAGTTTAATTTATCTGCAAACATGAGAATTTTAATTAAATAAAAGGGGATAATTAACAAAATAAATAGGGGATTTAAATAATTAATTAGGAAATTAAGCACAAATAATTCTAAAAATATAGAATAATCACACCCCCAAACTTGAGCTTTTGCTTGTCCTCAAGCAAAACAAAATAATTGTAAGAATGACAAGTACTAAACACAATAATTTCCCCAATATTATCCTCAAAAAAAAGTACAGACTATGATCTCAAAGATTCACAATTACAAGTCCAACACTTAGAATCATTCAATCATAAGTCCTAACCCAAATTGGACTCCTCGTTAGTGTGTGAAAAATGTCAAAGTCACTTCACAGTACATTATCCGAATTAGATTATGTAAACACAGTGAATGCAAAGTCAATGACATGTGATCATTGCCATAAGTTTGCTTTTCACTTCTCTCTCCACTAATGTAGTCACACTTAACTAAAGATCAATAGGACTTTATTAAGCTTGTAATGTAAGGTTAGGGCTAAGGTATGATAAAGTCGATTTAGGTTTAATTACCCCTTAACATGCATTACTTTCAGGATCTTAATGTAAGAGCTCAAATTCCCCCAAACTTATTTATTTCATTAAACATTTTTTTTTAATTTTTCTTCTTTCTTCTTTTTCTCTTTCTTTTTCTTTCATTTTTTTTATTTTTTATTTTTGATCATTCACTATCACCAGACACCCATATGTACAAAGCTCAAAATATATCCCAATGACTTTCATGCTTTCGGGGTAGGGGATAGGAATAAAGTATTTATGCTAAGGAAAATTATAAGCAGGTGTATTTACAGAGAAAGACTTATTTGGCCCAGATGGGTGACTAGGGATAAAGTATGTACAGGGATGGCTCGAAAGGCTCAAACGATCCAAAGATGGCTTAAATCATCTCCCTAATTAAGTGTGATCTAATATTTCACCTCGAGATAAATCAAACAAATTCTAGAATATGATGCACAAAATCAATTGAACAAAATGCAATCCTATGTCCACATAAGCTTTCTCTAAATAAATATACAAATTCATGACATGACATGTGCATAAGATGAGGCAATCACAATCAGAATTAAGACAAATTCAAGAATTCAACTTCATGCTTTTCCTATAATCATGCTTCTTAGTCAATTAAAATCAAACTTAATCATGGGGTCATATCATCGAAATATGGGAAAACTACATGCTAAGTACTAAATCATCCCAAAATAAAACAGTTTAAGCTCAGATTTTCGAAAAAAATTTGAAATTTTTTTCAATTTTGCCCAAATCAAAATTTTCAAAAATTACTCAACTGATATCCCCTCCCCCAAACATGAAGTGCATAGTGTCCTCAGTGTGCAGATAATATAAGAATTTAAGCTCAAGAACATAATACTCCCCTATCTGATGTTGATGAACAACTGAAGCTTTTATTGAAAGCGTAAAACTTAGAAAATAAACCTGCAAAATAAACAACGAAAGAAATAACAGAAAAGAAAAAGAAAAAGAACTATATACAAGAAGTGAAAAAATGAAGCTAAGTAGCAGGATTAGAAGTAGGAGGGTCAGCTAAAGTGGTCACAGAATGCTGACGATCAAACCCTCCCCCAAAATAGTGTTTCAGTCTGCCCCCATTAACTTTAAAGGGTTGATTCAAGGTCTCATCCATAATTTCAATGGCTCCATGAGGGAATACTTGTGTAATGGTAAAGGGACCTAACCACCTAGACTTAAGCTTTCCTAGAAACAGCTTTAAGCGTGAATTAAACAACAGAACCTGCTGGCCTGGCTCGAAGTGTCTCTCTTTAATTTTATTATCATGCCATCGCTTAGTCTTTTCCTTGTAAAGCTTGGCATTCTCATATGCCTGCAACCTGAACTCATCTAACTAATTAAGCTGTAGCAGCCTCTTCTCCCCTGCTGCCTCTAAATTGAAATTTAGGTTCTTAAGAGCTCAATAGGCCTTGTGTTCTAGCTCTACTGGTAGATGACATGCTTTACCATAAACAAGCTGATAAGGGGACATTCCTAAAGGTGTTTTGAAGGCTGTCCTATAGGCCCAAAGTGCATCCTCTAACCTAATGGACCAGTCCTTCCTACTTGGGTTCACTATTTTCTCTAATATTCTCTTAATTTCCCTATTGGACAACTCTACTTGGCCACTCGTCTGTGGGTGATAAGCAATGGCTACCTTATGTTTGACCCTATATTTCTTTAACAGCCTATCAAAACTTCGATTGCAAAAGTGGGATCCTCCATCACTAATGATAGCCCTAGGTGTGTCAAATCGTGTGAAAATGTTCTTCTTTAAAAACCTTACTACCACATTGGCATCATTAGTCGGTAAAGCCATCGCTTCAACCCATTTTGATACATAGTCCACAACCACTAGAATATAAAGATTGCCATATGAAGGAACGAATGGTCCCATGAAATCAATGCCCCAGACATCAAAGAGTTCTACTTCTAAAATATTAGTTAGAGGCATCTCATTTATTTTGGAAATATTACCTACCCTCTGACATCTATCGTATTTCATCACAAAGTAGTGGGCATCCTTAAATAACGTGGGCCAGTAATATCCAGATTGTAAAACTTTGGCTGTTGTCCTCTCTCCTTCAAAATGCCCTCCATAATAAGAAGAATGGCAATGTCTAAGTATATCCTCTACTTCTTCCATAGGAACACACCTTCTCAAAATCTGATCTGTACATTGCTTATACAGGAAGGGTTCATCCCAAACATAATACTTGACATCACTCAAAAACTTTTTCTTTTGCTGGGCAGTTAAATCAGGTGGCATTACATTGCTCACCAGATAATTTACAAAATCAGCATACCAAGGCAATCTAAAGTGCTTGAAAGTAAATAGCTGCTCATCAGGAAAGGACTCACTAATAGTTGTACCATCTTCTTTAAGTCCACTCTCTAATCTAGATAGATGGTCAGCAACCTGATTCTCCATACCTTTCCTGTCCTTAATCTCCAAGTCAAACTCCTGTAGTAGGAGGATCCATCGAATCAGCCTCGGCTTTGTATCCTTCTTGGAGACTAAGTACTTAATGGCAACATGATCAGTATATACTACTACCTTAGTACCTATGAGATAGGAGCGAAACTTATCAAAAGCAAATACTACAGCTAATAGCTCCTTCTCGGTAGTAGCATAGTTCATCTGGGCCTCATTAAGTATTTTGCTTGCATAGTAAATAGCATAAAAGACTCTTCCTTTTCTTTGTCCTAGTACAGCCCCGACAGCATAATCGCTTGCATCACACATAAGCTCAAAAGGTAAACTCCAATCTAGAGCTATGATTATAGGGGCTGTAACTAATTTTTCCTTCAAAGTCTTAAATGCTTCTAAGCATTTCTCATCAAAGCAAAACACAATGTCTTTCTCAAGGAGATTACATAAATGCTTAGTTATCTAAGAAAAATCCTTAATGAACCTTCTGTAAAATCCCATATGGCCCACGAAACTTCGAATTCCTTTTACAGTGGTAAGGGGAGGTAACTTCTCAATAATTTCTACCTTAGCTTTATCCACTTCTATCCCCCTAACAGAGGTTTTGTGCCCTAGCACTATGCCTTCTTTCACCATAAAGTGGCATTTCTCCCAATTAAGCACTAAGTTTGTTTCTTCATACCTCCTCAGCACTAGTGCTAAATTCTGCAAACATAAATCAAAGCTATCCCAAAATACTGAGAAATCATCCATGACAACCTCAAGAAAATCCTCCACCATATCATGGAATATGGCCATCATGCAACGCTGGAATGTAGCAGGTGCATTGCATAGGCTAAAAGGCATTCTTCCAAGAGCAAAGGTCCCATAGGGATAGGTGAAGGTAGTATTTTCTTGGTCTTCTGGGGCTATAGCTATTTAATTGTACCCAGAGTATCCGTCCAATAAATAATAGAATTCGTGACCAGCTAATCGATCTAACATTTGGTCAATGAAGGGTAAAGGGAAGTAGTCTTTCCTGGTGGCCTTGTTGAGTTTGCTATAATCTATACATACCCGCCAACCAGTGACAGTCCTAGTGGGGATGAGCTCATTATTTTCATTCTCGGTCATTGTCATCCCTCCTTTTTTTAGGGACATATTGTATTGGGCTCACCCAGGCACTGTCAGAAATGGGATAGTTAATCCCTACATCTAACCACTTAATGATCTCCTTCTTAACAACTTCTTTCATTACAGGGTTCAATTGACGCTGGTGCTCTATGGATGACCTATACCCCTTCTCCAATAGTATCTTATGCATATAGATAGAGGGACTAATACCCTTAAGGTCAGAGATAGACCAGCCTATAGCCTTCTGATGCTCTCTTAACACTTGTAGTAATTTTGCTTCTTAATCACTAGAGAGAGCAGCATATACTATTACCGATCGTGTGGAGGATTCACCTAAGTAAGCATACCTAAGGTGTCAGGGTAAGGGTTTGAGTTCTAATGCTAGAGGATCACTGGTGGATGGAAAGATATTTGAAACTGGAATAGATGAAGAGTCTAATGTCTCAAATTAGGCAATTTCCTCAAAAGATGTGACCTCTAATAACTGTAAAGTCTCATAGACCTTATCATCATCTTCACTATCCTCTCTAAGATCAACAGATTTCACTAAGGAGGCTTCTGAAGGGTTTAAAATGTGTGTCTTGGAAAACTCCTCAGTGATGTCCTTATCCACTAAATCCATCCTAAAATAATCGTGAGAGTCATCAGGGAACCTTAGAGATTTGAACACATTAAATTTGATTTCCTGATCTTGAACTCTCATTGTTAACTCCCCCTTTTGTACATCTATTAAAGTTCTACTAGTTGCTAGGAATGGCCAGCCTAGTATAATTGAGACTTTCCTGTCTTCCTCCATGTCCAACATGATAAAATCTGCAGGGAAAATAAACTTATCCACTTTTACTAAGACATCTTCAATGACCCCCTTCAAATATTTAATTGATCGATCAGCCAACTAGAGAGTCATTGTGGTGGGCTTGGCATCCCCTATTCCTAACTTCTGATAGATAGAAAATGGCATCAAATTTATACTAGCTCCTAAATCGCACAGGGCTCTACCAAAGAATAAATTTCCAATAGTGCATGGTATGGTAAAGCTCCCTGGATCCTTGAGCTTGGGGGGTAATCTCCTCTGGATAATATCGTTACATTCCCCAGTTAAGGCCACCGTCTCATAATCTTCCAATCTTCTTTTCCTAGAGAGGATGTCCTTCATAAACTTCACATAGCTTGGCATTTGCTCTAAGGCATCTGCGAATGGAATGTTGATGTGAAGTTTCTTAAAAACCTCAAGGAATTTTGTAAATTGTTGGTCCAATTTTTTATTTTAAAATCTCTGAGGAAAAGGGACTGGTGGTCTAACAAGAGGAGATGTAGTGGAAACTTTTGTAGCATCAAAGGATAAAGAAGATTGTGACAAAGAAACAGGTAAAGGTGAAGAATTGCCTGGCTTTGTTTCATTTACAGCTTGATCTTTTGATTCTTGCACCTTCTGAGCTGCTTCACTAGAACCTATGGGTTTTTCAACTATAGGCTGGTCAGGTCTGGACTTAACAAGGGGAGTTACTAGCTCTCTGCCACTCCTAAGGGTGATGGTTTTCACATGTTCCTTCCCTTCCCTTTGCCTAACAGGATTGGCCTCATTGTTACTAGGAAGGGTCCCCTGAGGACGTTAACTAAGAGCGTTTGCTATTTGTCCTACTCAACCTCTAGGTTCTTAATTAAAGCTGCTTGATTTTACAAGATTGTTGTGAACATTTCCTCAAGCGAGGGTTTCTTATCAGCTGCTAGTAAGTGCTGGGGTTGTGATGGTGGTGGTTGATAGAAGTGGGATGGATGGGAATGGTTAGGTGGATGATGTGGTTACTGTAGTGGTGGGTGATGATGATATTGATGCTACGGTGGTACCTGAACCAGTGGAGCTTGAAAACCTAGGGGTCCTACTGGTCTAAAATTAGAAGCTTGCCCTTGGTTTTGGCTCCAAGAAAAGTTAGGATAGTTCCTCCACCCTGGATTATAGGTGTTTGAAAAAGGGTTGTTCTGTTGCTTAGGGGCAACGTACTGAACCAATTCTAAGTAAAGTGGACACCTATCTACAGCATGGGTACCACTACACAGATCACAAGAGAGAAATGGACTTTAAACAGAAAACATAGGGTTAGGATTGTTGGAAGGATTAGATTGGGTACTGAGCGACTCCACCTTCTTTGTAAGATTGGCGATTTGAGAGGTCAAGCTGGAAAGAGTGTCGAGCTCATATATACCCGTCGATTTCTTTGTCAATTGCCTTTTCGAGGACCATTGATAGTTGTTAGCTGCCATCTTATCTAGCAGCTCATAAGCCTCCTCCTTAGTTTTGCACATCAAGGCTCATCCTGAAGCAGCGTCCACTATGGTCCTATTTTGGCTTGTAAGTCTATTATAGAAGGTCTAGACTTGCAGCCATAGAGGTAGGCCATGGTGAGGACACTTCCTAAGAAGCTCCTTATATCGTTCCCATGCCTCGTAAAGGGATTCAGAGTCGTACTGGACAAAGGAGGATATATCGCTACGGAGTCTAGCCATTTTAGAGGGAGGAAAAAATTTGGCTAGAAATTGGTGGGCTAACTCATCCCATGTAGAAATTGATCCTGGAGGCAGGGAGGTCAACCAGTGTCTCGCCCTATCCCTAAGTGAAAAGGGGAAAAGTCTGAGTCTAAGTGCATCATTAGATAATCCATTATGTTTGAACGTGTTGCACAAGTCCAAGAATTGCCCCAGGTGAGCTGTGGGTCATCATGTGGAAGCCCACTGAACTGTAAAGAAGTTTGGATCATCTGAAGGATGGAAGGCTTAATTTTGAAATTATTAGCAGGGACAGCTGGTGGCCTAATGCCAGTATAATATCATTCAATCGTTGGCATTGCATAATCTCCAACGGTCCTACTTTCCCTATTTTCTGCCATCGTGTTTTGCTGCGGAGCTATAAATTTCCTGGAGTCCTTTCGAATTTTCCTAAGAATTCGTTCAATTTCAGGATCTAGAGGAAAGCAATCAAAACTCCTGGCTTTACGCATGCAAACATCAGAAAGTCCTTAATTTTTTTAATTAATTAATTATAAGAAAGTTAACTAAACTAAACTAAGGATCTAAATATTTAAAACCTAAATATTCACAAGCTAGAATTACACCTAAGCATAATTTTACCGATATTAATTAAGGACTAATTAAAACTTCCCTGACAATGGTGCCAAAAACTTGACACGCCCTAAAGGTATTGTCCGCAAGTGCACGGGTCGTACAAGTTATAATGGGATTTGAGTCCCGAGTTATCGTCCCTCAGAGAAGTTGGTTAGTCTAATTAATTACCGGTTAATCTTACCCTATGGTAGATCCTAGCAAATTATGAGATTAAGGTGGTGATCTACTAAGACTAATTCAAAGTACTGAATATAATAAAACTATAAGATAAACTAAATAAAACCGAGCAAAATTACTTACAGTGCTCCACTCAGTTAAAATCAAAAGCCTACAAAAGAAATTAAAATAGTTAAAACTAATTAACACAAATAAAATACAAATATGAGAATAACAAAGCAAGATTAATTAAACTAAAATTAACAATCCTAAAATGCAATAATACTACTTAATCAAAATGCAATATAAAATAACTTAAGATTTAATGAAATAAATTTACCCCTAATTTAATTCTAAATGAACACTTAATTAACTATCAACTTAATTAAAACCAAGTTCCAAACCATTAAACAAAAATATTAATCATGCAATTTAATCAAAGACACTAAACTAAGCTAACAAATTAAATTGGAATTAAACTAAACTAACAATGCATGAAAATGAGTTAAGTAACTATTATCCACTAGCCAAACAAAGCCTTAACAATTTAAACCAGCTAAATATCCCTCCAAACACTGTTCACATCTTCACAAATTGCATTTTCAGCTGGTTCCATTCTCGGCTTGCTCGCTGCTCTCAGTTCCAGGCGTGTCTTCCTTTTCCAAGTTGTGTTCTTCCTCCAGGAGTTCACAGACTACCCAGCTAACTGCTCTTGTCTGCGTACTGCTGTTGCTGGCCCTGTCGTGTTCAGCTAGTGGTGGTGCTGCTGTACATGCTCCATGCTCTGCTTCGGCTGTTGCAACTGCTCTCGGTTTCACTCTGCTATTCCTATCGGGTCCTACTTCTGCTGTTGCTAACCCGGCTCCTGGTCTTGTCCTGTATTGCTACTAGTGTTGCTGATCTATTTCTCTTTACTGCTGTCTTCATATGCACCCTACACACTCTTGGTACCGTGAGCGTTGTATATCACAGCATTCGGCATCAACAATTTTGCAATTCTCAGCAATGCAATTAAGTAAATAGATAAAACACAAACATTGAATTGTAGTATGTAAGTTCAAGGCAGTGAATAAACTATGGCATCCTTAATATGACTGAATTGAACAGCTAGAATAGGTAAAGGAAAATAATAGTAAATCACACATAAAACAGAGGAGAACAGAGAGGAAACACACAACTTTCACTGCAGTAATCACGGTAAGAGATGCCAATACTAATATGAAGCAAAACTAAACTAATGGTAACATAACTTAGAAGCAAGGATACTAATAAGTGAAGAAACTAAAAGAATTAAACTAATGGAACAATTGAGACGAAGAACTAAATAATGATCAAAAGAAAAAGACATTAACCGTAAGAATTGAAGAAAAGGAGCATGAATTTTGTTTATTAATCAAACAGTGGATCATGAAGAGTAGATGTTGAGGTATTTCTTCATTCACAAACATTGGATCACGGTAAAGAAGATTAATCAAACATGAACTGGTTTCTTCCAGTAGCCACGGTTTCTTTCAATAGTCATGGGTTTCATTCATTCCTCCACCAAACCATTTTTGTTCCACCCTTCCAATATTATCACCAATCGATGCACAGAATCATCCCAACATTTTAGATCGGCAATAATGAATCAAAAATCATGATCGGCATTGATGATTCAAGATTTTCAAATACTTTAGACTATAACCGAAAGAGGATTAAAACATATAGCAAAAACAAGATGATGACAATTGAAACAAACTGAAATGATAAACAACTATTTCTAAGCAATGATACTGATGAACTAAAGAGAAAAACTTTTCTTAAAAATAAGTTGAATAACAATAGTAGCTCTGGAGAAAAGAAACTGGAAGAAAACGAAAAAAATACTGTGTCGCCGAATATATAAAAAAACAAGGAAAAAAACTTTTTAAGTTAACCTAAAAATAAAACTATTCTAACCTATTTTTTCCACCCCTTACAATTGTCATCATTTTCTATTTATATACACATTGAGGGGTACAATTGTACTTTTTTTCATCCTAGATGAGTTGGCATTGTTTGGCCACTTGTCTTCAAACCATTGGCTCCTTGAAAAATAATATTTCCATGTCATCTGTCCTTTTGTCCAATTGGATGTGCTATGCTCGTGTTGTCTGCGTGGTCCAATCTCGATTTTAGCTCAATTCCAGTTCATTTTCTACCGAAATATTTAAAATTCATCCGGATTTAATTTATCTGCAAACATGAGAATTTTAATTAAATAAAAGGGGATAATTAACAAAATAAATCGGGGATTTAAATAATTAATTAGGAAATTAAGCACAAATAATTCTAAAAATATAGAATTATCAGGAATGCTATCTGATCCAACTAGAAATCACACTTGCTGAGCTTGGCGTATAACTTCTTCTACATGAGGGTTTACAGAACCATTCCCTAATGCTGCTCATGGTCTTCTCTAGACTTGGACTACACTAAAATATCATCAATAAACACTATAACAAATCTATCCAAATACGACTTGAGTACTTCATTCATCAATGCCATAAAAGCTGCAGGAGCATTTGTTAACTCATAATGTTTGTATCAGGTTCTGAAGGCTATCCACTTCTAATCTCCAACTGATTGTAACTTGACCCCAGATCAATCTTAAAAAAAAGATATGTGCTCCTCGTAGTTGGTCAAGAAACTGATCGATACAAGGTAGAGGATATTTGTTCTTGATAGTAGCCTTGCTGAGCAATCTATAATCAATGCATAGCCTAAGACTCTCACTTTCTTTTTAACGAATAACACCGGTACACCCCACGATGAAACACTCGGCCTAATAAACCTCTTATCCAACAATTCTTGCAATTGCTTCCTCAACTCTTTTAACTCAACTGGTGTCATCCTATATGGTGGTTTGGGTATCATCAATACCAGGCACCAAATCGATACAGAATTCTATCTCCCTATCTGGAGGTAACCCTGGTAAATCATCCGGGAACACGTCCCAAAACTCCTTAACCACGAAAAATCTCTTAACTTTGGACTTGCCTTATCCGTATCGATTACCTAAGCAATGTAACCTTCAAAATATTGTCCAAATAGTTAGTAAGAACTATGCAATTAAATCTACCAATCCTCTTTCATTACTTTTTAGAAAAACTTACAACTTATTCTTCGGGTAAATAAAAGGTCACTATCGTATTATAACAATCAAGAATAGCTTGATTCGTGACTAACCAGTATATGCCCAATATCACATCAATATCATACATATTTAATAGGATCAGTTCTGCTAACATATTTTTGTCTCCTACTTTAAGTCTACAATCTCTGTATACTTGTTTTTTCATTTAACTATCTTTCATTAGTTTCTTAATCAGTAGCGTCTTTCCTAATGGCTTAGGTTATACATAGGAAGATAATTTACATGCGATTGGTGTTATAAAAGAATGAGTTTCACCAAAATAAAATAAAACCACTACTTTAATATCAAAGATCAAAATATTACCTTTAAATGCTTTGGACGGTGCATTAGTGGCCTCATGCTCAAAAGTGTATACTCTCCATTGTCCTGCAACCTACTTCCCATTTTCTTCCACTGTAGCCTTCCTCTTCTAAGTAGAGGTAGCAGCATGAGCACTCATTTGTTCTATGCTTTTCTGTGGGGCTGAGTCGGTATTCTCTAGACAATCTTTGACCAAGTGCCCCATTTTACCACATCTGGAACAAGCCTCAGTCCTCCAATAGCAATGCCTATTACCATGATTATTCTCACAAAACTTACACCTCTCTACAGTAGGTCGAGGTCCTCCAATCACAATGCCCCTAGTTGGAGCTGAGGCTAGATAAATAGAAGACTTAACAATGTTACCCCGCGACTCATCATAATTCTTATGTCGCTTAACAAATAGCCTCCTGCCCTCTCTGACACTTCTGTCCTTAGTTGACCTCTTTCGATCTCAGTCTTACCTTTGCCACCTTACTAAACTTAGAGGCATGCATCTCATAGTCCTATTCACATAACTTGGCCTGACGAACTGCGTCCTCATAGATACTGATATCTAATGGGGCTAGTCGATTCTAATCGACGATCTTAATCCATCCATAAACTTTCAAACCTTCCTCACCTCATTATTCATAGTGTTCAGATTGTATCTTCTTAGAGAGGTGAACTTGGATACACACTCATCCATAGATTTATTCCCTTGTGTCAAGTTCAAGAATTCTGCTTGTAGCCTCCTCTGGGTAGTATCCGAAATGTATTGTCTCTGAAAAGCATCAAGGAAGATGTCCTATGAAATCACTAGATGTCTAGCCCTTAAGATCGATCGAGTAGACTTCCTCCAATGTTCTGCCTCTCCTTCTAACATAGAGGCAGCGAAAGCCATTTTCTCTGTGGTCAAACACTGAAAGAACCCATATATCTTCTTCATTCTACTAATCTAATCCTCTACCATTATTGGGCTCTTAACCTCTCTGAATGATGGTGGCTTGAGCTTCTAAAATTGTCTCAGTCTATCTAGTTCACAATCAAACCCTTGATTATCACCACTCTACTGTGGGGCTACTCGCACCAGTGATTACAGTATAGGTGGGGTCTGTGGCAATGTTGTAGGTGGAGAAGTAGAAGGTTCTTCTGTTAGTGGCTTGGGCGCTGTCTTGACAAGCGCAAGTGTATTAGGTGTGGTTATCGAAGTAGTCGGTGCAACTTAGGTAACAGTGCTCGGTACATTTTCCAACCTTGCTATTACTTGCCCAATTAAATTCATTATCGATTCCATGCCACATTCCAAACCAGTGATTCAGGCTTCGGAGCCTTCAATAGGATTATGTGCAGTCCGTTCAGATAGGGGACCATCCCATCTCTCAAACCTATCCTCATAGCCTCGGGAAGATGTGCCCTCTCATTTACTCGGTCGACCACGAGGTCTACCAGCCATAACTAACTACTTTCCCTGCATTTAGTAGCAATTTTTAATGAAACCTAGCTAGGTATACTCAAATGTATCTAAACAATGTACAGTAACGTTGAGGATGTAAACTTTCCCAATTTTCTCTAACTCCAATCATCGACTCATCAAACTAACGTTGCTCTGATACCAACTTCTGTAACCAAATAGTTTACATATAATTTAGTTGGGCTACGAGTCAATGCTAGATCAGTACAATGATTTTTCTTATCATTTGTATGTAAGTATAACATAAAGTTAATATCCTCAATTTAAAATCAGAAGGACATTTTTCAATTAATTGGATTTATCATTCAATTACAAAATAACTACGTTTACATCCCCAGATACATTTCAGAAACATTACTATACTTACAAAACTTTTGATACAAAAGAATATCTACGTTGAGTATACCTTTCATGCAGAAGAAAACTTCGCAGTATGGCTGCACAAAAGAATCCTACTTACATGTAGTGGTCTCAGCTACTGGAATTACTCTGTGGAGGAAAGTAAGGGGTGAGCTCATCGTGCTCAATAAGAAAAAAAGTGTGGCAGGTAGATAAATACACTAACTATATGGTATAATAGGGTTATCATGTAGAAAACACCAAAACCATTAGCATGCAGTAAAATTATAGTCGAATAACAGAAACAGGGTTAGTATCATTAGTGGAAACAATGTACTGAAATAATTTAGGTTCAAAGTTTTATTCAGTAGGATATAAAAATTGTCATGAAATTCAACAAACCATACAATCAGTTCAGTAAATCAAATAGATGAGACAAGGCAGACATGTTAAGGGAAGTATGACAAATGGCCAATGTCGGTGACTCCGAGCATTACTGGTCAGGTGTGCTGGGATAGCAATCGCCGTTGGAGTGGTCAGCTACCCAATCGGTTCACAGTACAGTATGTCTAAAGACTGAATACATGGTACAACGTACTCGCATATGTGTTGCACGGTACGTCATACTCTGTAGACCACAATAACAGTAGCATGAATTTACCAAGACCTTTGATGGAGGACTATTCCAAGAATCCATGGGTCATCCAAGGAGGTCCCCTAGCCATCTATATTTGTTTGGAAGCCCAAACGACATGAGTCTTGGTTTAGTAATAAGTTGGGTTAAGTGTTTAAATAGCCCACATTTGAGTTTTATACCGTTTTAGACCAATTATCCTATGTAACTAGGCTTATGCGTGAATTTAAGTTTTAGTCTTATTTTCTGCTTGGTGTTAATTCCAGCCCACTTATTTAAGGTCTTAAGTGCTAGATATTATTATAAATACTTTGTAAATGCTCTTGAATAGAATAGATCATATTGAATTTTCAAAAATTTGAGTATGCCGCTTTTTAGGGTTCTCTCTCAACTAGGCTTATCAAGGTCTTCTTCCTTGTGGCGCCTCCCTCTTCACCAACCACCATTGTTATACCTTAGGTTCTTGAATTTTATATTCATAGGGTCGAGGTCCAATACCTTTGGTTAATGTCTCTTTAGACTTCGGGTCTAGGTTGTCATTTTATTTTTCATTTAAAGTCTACCGTCATTATTTTCGCCCAGCTTGCGTTTTAGCTATTTCAATTCTCAATCCATGCGTTTTCTTGATTGTCCTAAATCATCCTCTTATACGAGCATATCGGTTTGGCATCAAAGTAAGGTTTTGATTTTTTGGTTGTACATCTTCCCCTTCATCTCTAACACTAAGTCAGTGTAAAAAAAAAAGAGACAAAAAAAGATATAAAAAGAAAAAAGAAGAAGAAAGGAGAAAAGAAGAAGAAGAAAAAAAGAAAAAAAAAGAAAAAAAGGAAAAGAAAATCGTGTACTGTTTAAATACTGTTCATAAAAAAATTTTGTTGAGTTACGAGACGCATGAATACACGTTTTAAAGAAAACGACGAAATACAACGAACTCGTGAATAAAATTCATGGGCTCCACTCTCTCTTAGCCAAATTCCATTGTTTTCCTATAGTTTTAGGTAATTTTTTTGTTTTTCTGGTGATTATTTCTTTGAGATTCTTATTGTGTTTGAGTTGGACTTCTGAATTTTTGTTTCAAGTCAGTCTCTTAGCCACACTAAAACTCTTCCTCACCACCCTAGTCACAAATCAGATTAGTCTTTGTTAAAAAAAAAAAAAGCAAAAAAAAATCCTACCCTTAGTTATAGTGTTTGAGTTGGATTCTACACTTAGTCGTTGTTTTTGAGTTGGACTCTACATTTAGTCGTTGTGTTTGAGTTTGACTCTACATTTAGTCGTTGTGTTTGAGTTAGACTCTGCACTTAGTTGTTGTGTTTGTATTGGACTTCTGAATTTTTGTTTTAAGTCAGTCTCTTAGCCACACTAAAACACTTCCTCACCACCCTAGCTGCAAATCAGATTAGTCTTTGTAAAAAAAAAGCAAAAAGAAAAAGAACGAAAGAAAAAAAGCAAAGAAAAATACTTAGTGAATTGGTTGAATCTTTGACTGAGTCTCTAGTACGATTGTGAACCTATAGAGTTGAGATAGAGTCAGGGAAAAAGGCATGACTGTGTGAGAAACATTAGTAGAGAAAAGTCAAATTACTTGAGTGAAACACGAGTGTGAGTGCCCCATCTTGAGTGAATTGAGTGTAAACACGTGTGGTTATCACTTGTGAGGTTCTTTGTTTTCTATTATCACTAACATTTCTTGCAGGTTAAAGATGTCTTCTGAAGGTGATAAGTCAGACTTTAAAAAAATTGAGTTCATGCTATAGGCAATGCAACAACAGTTCCAACGGATGGACGTGAAATTCAATGACATTCATGATAAGTTGGACTGACATGAAGCTCGGTTTGCAAGGATCCAACAAGATGATTCTTCCCGTATGAAAAGTAAGATTGTCACCAATGAAGAGTATGATGATAATGTTGGGTATGATTTAGAAGAAGAGTCTGAGGTAGATAGACATCATAGAAGGCATCATGAGTATAGCGATAGAGATCGAGTTGATAGAGCTCATGATAGAGGCAAAGAGAAGATGGATGGAAACCTTGGCAGCATAAAATTAAAGATTCCTCCTTTCCAAGGCAAGAATGATCTCGAGGCATATTTAGAGTGGGAAAGGAAGATTGACATGGTATTAGACTGCCACCACTACTCTGAGGTAAAGAAGGTTAAACTTGCTGCAGTAGAGTTCACAAAATATGCTATGGTATGGTGGGATCAGCTGGTCTCCAGTAGAAGAAGATATGGTGATCCTCCAGTGTCTACATGGGATGAGATGAAGCGTATCATTAGGAAATGATTTGTGCCTAACCATTATTACAGAGAGCTATAGCAGAAGCTCCAAGGTCTCACCCAGGGTTCAAAAAGTGTTGACGATTATTACAAGCAGATGGAGATAATCATGATCCGAGCCAATATCCAGGAGGATGCAGAAGCTACTATGGCTCGTTTTCTCCAAGGTTTGAACCGTGAGATTTCCAATGTTGTAGAGTTATAGCATTACATGTATTTAGAGGAGATGCTGCATGTAGCCATCAAAGTGGAAAGGTAACTCAAAAGGAAAGGTACATCCCGTTTCACTCCTAGTTCAGTTCCTGTTTGGAAAGCTAACACCTTTCGTAGGGATGGTAAGCATGTGCTTAAGCCTAAGTCAGAAAGTTTTGTTAAGCCAAAGTCTGAGGACCCTCCAAAGCCTAAGACTGAGCCTGCCTAAGCATCCCAGAGCAGAACACGTGACATTAAGTGTTTTAAGTGTTTAGGTCATAGACATGTTGCCTCTCAATGTCCTAACCGTAGAGTGATGCTCATGCTTGAGAATGGAGATGTTGAGAGTGAGGGTTCTGATGTTGGTATTGAGGATGAGATGCCTGCGTTAGAAGATGTTGAAGAAGAAGAAGTTGTTGAGTTTGCTGCTTATGGTGAATCACTTGTTGCCAGACGTGCTCTTAATACTCATGTGAAGTTTAAGGATGAGGTACAACGTGAAAACATTTTCCATACAAGATGCCATATTAGTGACAAGGTATGCTCTGTGATCATTGATGGTGGGAGCTGTACTAATGTTGCTAGCACATAACTTGTTGATAAGCTAAAGTTGCCCACTACTAAGTATCATCGCCCATATAAGTTGCAGTGAATTAATGACTGTGGTGAAGTGAACATGGTGAAGCAAGTCTTGGTTCCTTTTCATATTGGAAGGTATCAGGATAAAGTGTTGTGTGACATGGTAGCCATGCAAGCTAGCCACTTGTTGTTAGGTAGACCGTGGCAATATGATCGAAGAATCATCCATGACGGTTACACTAACCATTACTCTTTTTTTATGGATGGCAAGAAGATCACTCTTGCTCCCCTTAACACCAAGGAGATTTACGAGGATCAATTAAGGTTGAAGGAGCAACATGACGAGCAAAGGAAGCTAGCTAAAGAAAAGAAGGGAAACAAGGAAAGCAAAGCAATGAGCTACCATGCCAACCCCCGAGATGTGAAGACAGTATTTATTGCTAAGTCTCCTTTCCTTTTGCTCTTATTTAAAGATTCTTGTTTTATTGATATTGAACTCTATGATACTTTACCTATTGATGTTGTCTCACTATTGCAGGAGTTCGAGGATGTATTCCCTGAGGAAATCCCAAATGGACTACCATCGATTCATGGGATCGAACATCAGATTGACCTTGTCCCCGAAGCTACCATACCTAATCGCTCCACCTACAAAAGTAATCTAGAGGAGACGAAGGAGCTTCAAAGGCAAGTTGAGGAGCTCATGAGGAAAGGTTACGTGAGAGAGAGCATGAGTCCATGCGCCGTGCCCGTATTGTTTGTGCCAAAAAGGATAGGACGTGGAGGATGTGTGTTGACTGTCGAGCCATCAACATAATCACTGTAAAGTATTGCTATCCTATTCCTAGGCTAGATGACATGCTCTATGAGTTGCATGGTGCATGCATATTTTCTAAAATTGATTTAAAGAGTGGATATCTCCAAATTCGTATGAAAGAAGGTGATAAATGGAAAATCGCATTTAAGACTAAACACGATCTTTATGAGAGGTTAGTTATGCCTTTTGGCTTGACTAATGCACCTATACTTTCATGCGCTTAATGAACTATGTTTTACGTGCTTTCATTGGTAAGTATGTGGTTGTCTACTTCAATGACATTCTAATTTACAGTAAGAGTCTACATGAGTATGTTGATCATCTTAGGAATGTTCTTACTATTTTAAGGAATGAAAGTTTATATCCCAATTCTATGAAATGTACATTCTGCACTAATAAGGTTATTTTCCTTGGTTTTGTAGTTTCTTCACATGGCATTTCTGTTGATGAGGAGAAGGTAAAGGCAATTAGAGATTGGCCTGTACCTAAGTCTGTTTCTGAGGTGCATAGTTTCCATGGCTTTTCTAGTTTCTATCGTCGATTCGTTAGAGACTTAAGCACTATAGCCGCATATTTGACCGAAGTGGTCAAAAAGAATATTGCATTTCATTGGGGTCCTACACAAGAGCATGCTTTTAATTTGGTCAAGAATAAACTTTATTCTACTCTTTTAATAACTCTGCCTGACTTTACTAAAACTTTTGAGATTGAGTATGATGCCTCAGGTGTAGGAATTGGAACTGTGCTTATGCAGGAAAAATGCCCAGTTGCCTTCTTCAATGAGAAGTTAAGTGAGACAACACTTAACTATCCCACATATGACAAGGAGATGTACGCATTAGTGAGGACCATGGAGACATGGCAACATTACCTGTGGCCAAAAGAATTCATCATCCACACCAATCACGAGTCCTTGAAGCATCTGAAAGGACAGAGTAAGCTGAACAAGCATCATGCCAAGTGGATGGAGTTCATTAATGTGTTCTTGTACGTGATCAAGTACAAACAAGGTACATGCGATTTGAGGACAAATCCTTTTGAGGAGAGGAGGAACGATGGAGGTCCATTTACTCGTGATGCCAATGATCCATGAGTCATCCAAGGAGGTCCCCCAACCATCTATATTTGTTTGGAAGCCCAAACGACATGAGTCTTGGTTTAGTAATAAGTTACACTAAGTGTTTAAATAGCCCACATTTGAGTTTTATAGCGTTTTAGACCAATTATCCTATGTAACTAGGCTTATGCGTGAATTTAAGTTTTAGTCTTATTTTCTGTTTGGTGTTAATTCTAGCCCACTTGTTTAAGGGCTTAAGTGCTAGATATTATTATAAATACTTTGTAAACGCTCTTGAATAGAATAGATCAGATTGAATTTTTAGAAATTTGAGTGTACCTCTTTCTAGGGTTCTCTCTAAACTAGGCTTATCAAGGTCTTCTTCCTTGTAGCGCCTCCCTCTTCACCAATCACCATTGTTATACCTTAGGTTCTCGAATTTTTTATTCGTAGGGTCGAGGTCCAATACCTTTGGTTCAAGTCTCTTTAGACTTCAGGTCTAGGTTGTCATTCTATTTTCCATTCAAAGTCTACCATCATTATTTTCGCCCAGCTTGCGTTTTAACTATTTCAATTCTTAATCCATACGTTTCCTTGATTGTCCTAAATCATCCTCTTGTACGTACATATCAACCTTTTTCTCCAGTAAGTGCGAACCAGGCAGTGCAACACATAGTCAGCATGCAACTCAAGCACATTTTATCTGATACAGATTGACAAGTAGCTCACTTTCATTAAAATGGTTCTAAACACAGTTCAGTACATAAAACAATTTAAAAAGGAGCTGGCTCATCATTTTTTCAGTTAAAAATTCCAGTATGCAGTATGTGGCAATTAAAACTAGCGATTTTCAATTTAAAATAATAAATTAGGCTATATCGATGTTCATATAAGTAAATTAAATTTTATCAGTAAGGTTTTCCCATTTAACTGAGGCTAAATTTTTCTATAATTTCCATAGCTATAAAATCGGCATAGAATTTATATCTACAGTTAAACAGTAAATAAATATGTGTAATAATCTCTAGCAGCTCATAAAATTTTCCTTACCCTCGGTGGTCGACAATAGTTTTCTTTATGCGTTGGTAAGTCAGTCCGTCAGTTTCAGTTTGTTTGCTTCCTCTAGAGCTGAAATAAATAGCAATCTCTTAATTAGTCATTGTAAACTCAATATTGTTTTAATATTTTAACTTTAAATGGTCAAGCTTATTTTTAAACCGAATTGCATAGGCTGTTTCATTTTCTTTCTTCTTTAGTTCTTGATGTTGCCTTGGTAAAACGAGAACGGGATTACAATTTCCACGTATTTAGATTGCGTTAACGACAAAAAGGTGACATCGATGGGATTTTTTCCACGTGTTCTTCGTATATTCTGTAAAAACAACAGGAATCAGAGGGCGCAGGGATTTTTCCCTGCACGCGCACTCCGATGATTAAGTTAGAAAACTGAAGTTTTGTATATAGGGGGAAGAGAATTGTGTTCTTCAGAATCTAGAGTCTTATCTTTTTTTTCTATGTCGTCTTCCTCTTCTGAGAGCTCACCTGGGGTATTTATAAGTTTCTTCCGAGTCGGTTCGAGCTGAGGTCCAGGCACGTGTCTGGCCGCGACAGAGTCATTGAGTACTCTGTCACGTTTCGGGCTAGACAACCTGCGGGTGAGTCTGGATGGCGGCAGAGTTTATGTGTGGACCTCTACTGCGGTCCACGCGATAGAGTTTTGTCGCAGAGCTGGCGGCATAGGTCTGTCGTAGGATATGCGGTAGAGGTCTGTAGCAGAGCATGCGGTAGAGGTTTGTAGCAGAGTATGCGGTAGAGGTCTGTAGCGACATACAGTGTCGCACAAAGCCTACGCGATAGAGTCTCTATCGCCTCGAGACTCTGTCGCATGTCAAGCAACTCTGCCGCATAGAGCTCTGTTGCTATAACAGCCACGTGGCTTATCTTGTGTTTGACACGTGGCGGTCTCTGGTTGGTCAGTCTTTCTACACGCGGACTTTGATGATAGGACCACCATCAATTGCTCCCCATTCTTTGGTAGGAATTTTTCCTGTGAAAGAGGATCCGGGTCTGGATTTGCTTTTTTCGGGTCGGTGCGGATCCTTGCGCTGGCGTGGCGCAGCCGTGCACCTATATATACTAGGTCCCTGCTGTCACAATCGCTATTGAGTTCTCTCGCGAAGACCACTCTCCCGCAGATTCTCTCGCACTCTGTCGCAACTCTCCCGCAACTCTGTCGCAACTCTGCCGCAACTCTGCCGCGTGACGTTACAATGTCGCAAGTCTACCGCCAGATCTTGAAACTGTGTCGCCCGTTCTTTTGTTGTCTTCCTTTTAGGTAAACTCTGTCGTCCATAATTGTTTTTGATTTCCCCCAAACTTCTAAAATGGCTGGCCATGGTGTAGGAAAACAAATAGACCTAGGTGTCAAGTCGACTTTGAAGGAAGTCGACGTCCAAGACCTA
The DNA here is from genome assembly GCA_033439115.1 of Firmiana major. Lineage (NCBI taxonomy): Eukaryota > Viridiplantae > Streptophyta > Magnoliopsida > Malvales > Malvaceae > Firmiana > Firmiana major. The sequence continues at coordinate 61,912,736 of CM065897.1, read as the reverse complement.
GTATCTAGGTTTCCTTTGCCCGAGGGATACTCTTATAGACTTCCAACCCCTCAGGAAAGTGACATACGTCGTGTGTCTGACGGGGTAGTTATCTTTAGGGCAGCTTAGAATTAGGACTCCGCTTCCCGTTGTCCGACTTTGGGGCTTCTTGCCTTAGGACTCATAGGATTGCCCCCGGACAGCTGCATCCTCACGCATGGATGCAGTTAATAGGTTTTACCGTGCATTGCCACCTAAGGGGCGTTTCTCTATCTCTTCCCCTTCTCGATGTCTTTTTTAGATTTCGAGGTAGCCCCGGTCTAGTCCCTTACTCACTTCAGCGGGTGCATATGCTGGGATTCGAGAACAGGCTATTCGAAAAACCTGCCAATAAGCTCTACGGTTTTGAATCGAAGTGGCTTGTTGTGGAGATGCCTGGGGGCCTGGATTTCCCTACTCGCTAGGAGACTAGGCGTGAAATCCCCAAGGGCCCCCGGATTGCTACTCTTAGAGAACAGTTGGCCTCAGACGTCGATAGGTTATTGGTGGATAGACCCATTAGCCTTGACAGCCTTTTATCAAATGAAAATTTGATATTAGCTGGCTGGGGCGTGGGTCCTATCCCTATTGTCGGCCCTTCTGTCCCTTCTTCTGATCCTCCACCTTCAATTTCTCCTGAGTTGAACCCCGACCCTCCTAGGCCACAGGAAGACATAGGAAGCACCAATGTAGAGTCTAGTTCTGGTAGCGAACCTTTAGCTGACCTGACTGGCTGGGAAGGGTTCAGTTCAACTTTCATGGTGCTCCCTAACGACGACACTATAAATATAGAGTCCCTTCAGGAGCATTTTGATTCTCCTGACAGTAACCTTTTATTCCTTTTACTGCTTACTGTTTTTGATCAGTGTTTGACCACTTATTTGTTTTCTTTCTTTTTTACAGAAATGAGTCACTTTCGAAGATCCTTAGCACGTCAAACATCAGAGGCCGGTCCATCTAGTGCTCCCACCAGGAAGAGGCTGCGTGTAGCTGACGAGGTTCGTAGCGAGGCACCGGTCCCTTCTCAGTTGCCTCGGGCTCGGACACCTCCCGTTTCTAGGCCAACGATGCCTCCTCCTCCCCCAGAACAAAGGGATCCCTCTCGGGATAGGGGAAGAGTTCCTTCCTCTTCACGGGGAGCATCCGGTTCGTATGGACGGTCCTGCTCTGAAGAGCGCGCTGAGTGCAACATAATTTCGTCCCAGCGAAAGAACCAGAGGAGCTTGTATGTCGAGGCGTCGATGGCAACTAGGCCAATTCTCCCGAGGGTAGGCCCCATTGATGAGAGGTCCTACCCTGTGGACGGTGGTTTTATCATGAGGGGGGCCGAATTTCATGTTTACCCGGAAGTCCGCGATAATGATACCTTGGATACTCCCGAGGTAGCTTCTCGACTGAGTTGGGCTACTATTCTCCCAAGGGACGAGGCTAGAATATTCAGGAACTATCCGGAGGGAGAGGACTTGGCTGATATGGAGGCGATAAAGGTAATTTTTATGTTCCCCTTTGTTTAACCTCTTTTTGTTGTGCTTTTGAGTTTGACTTTTTATATTTCTTTGCAGCTGGCTTAGAGGACCGTGGCCAATAACGCTCAACATCGGGCCTATCGGGAGCGAGCCGATAAAGAAATTCGAGAGTTAAAAGACAAGGTTATGGAGCTATCGAACACTGTCAACAACTTGTCCAAACTTTTGGACGTGGTACAAAATTTAGAGGAGCAGCTCTCAAAGGCATGACAGGATTTGGACCAGGCCAAGGGGGATCTTACCGTCGAGGCGGCCCGGTCAAGTAAATTCCACGAGGATCTTCAGAAGGCCCATGCTGAGCTGGATCGTATGCAGTCCAACTACGGGTCCTTGCTCACTCGTAATCAGGAGCTCGAGCATCGTGTTGTCGAGTTAGAAAGTTAAGCTACTCCTGTATTGACCCGAGTGGAGATTGATAGCATACGGGCAGAGGCCGTGAAGAAGTACCACCTTTCCAAGGATTGCTTAAGGTGGAAGGAGGATTTCTCGAATCCCTACGTGAAATACGGGTTCTACCTTGCTCGGTCATGGTTAGAGAAGCATAGGGAAGGAGAGGAATTCCCCGAGCTCCAGTACACGGACGAGGCAATGCTGTTTGAGGCTCCCGACTGGACTAAATATGAACCCGGGGCAGAACCAGTTGACAAGCTTTTCCAGAGGACTGCCCAGGATGATCTAGCCAACCTCACCGGTCCTTAGGAGCCCGCAGACCTGGGCGATGCTCCCGAGCCTATTGGCGCTCTTCTTGACTTGGACGGTGAGGAGGGTCAGCAGTCCTTAGGGAGCGAGGGTCCGTCTGCAGCTGATCTCCAGCCTCCTCCTGAAGATTGAGTTTTTGTTTTTATTTTTTGTTTTTCTTTTCAAGTATTATGTTGTCATTTTGTTTTGATTTTATACTTTTGTCAGATGTAATCGTAAAGATCTACTAAAGATCTACTTGTAATGATTTTTTGAATGAAATGAAATCCAGAGTTTTGTTCATGCTTTGTATCGCATTACTTCTCTATTTATCATTTATCATCCTTTGTCTGTTTGTTTATTTTGCTTATACATATTTGTTTTGAATGTATTCGTGTATGCTCCCCAACTCTTGATAGAAAGATATATTTTCAGAAAGAGTTTTTTGTATAAACATATCGTTTTCTGAGGCGTGATTACTATGACGCAAGTGCGTCTTCAGTTTTTACAGCCTTTATATTTTTGTCGCCTGGCCACAGTGACGCATAGCGCCTCAGGCTCTTACGGCTCGTTGGTTGTACGCCTGGCCACAGTGACACATAGCGCCTCAGGCTCTTACTGCTCTTCTAATTATACGCCTGGCCACAGTGACGCATAGCGCCTCAGGCTCTTACGGCTCGTCTGATTGTACGCCTGGCCACAGTGACGCATAGCGCCTCAGGCTCTTACGGCTCGTCTGAATATACGCCTGGCCACAGTGACGCATAGCGCCTCAGGCTCTTACGGCTCTTCTGAATATGCGCCTGGCCACAGTGACGCATAGCGCCTCAGGCTCTTACAGCTAGTCTGATTGTACGCCTGGCCACAGTGACGCATAGAGCCTCGAGCTCTTACGGCTCGTCTGAATATATGCCTGGCCACAGTGACGCATAGCGCCTCAAGCTCTTACAGCTCGTCTGAATATACGCCTGGCCACAGTGACGCATAGTGCCTCAGGCTCTTACGGCTCTTCTGAATCCTGTCACAGAATTTAGATATATAACAGCTGGAAACGTATGACAATAATAGTATCTTGTGATAGCAAAAAAATGAGATTATAACGTTCAAGAAAGAAAATATAGCGATTAATTCAAATACAGTTTTAAGTGATTTGAATTCCATGTTTTCCCTATTTTCTTTCCTTGTAGAGTTTCCAGGATACAGGTGTTGGGCCCAATCTTCTGTTTGATTCTGTATGGACCTTCCCAGTTGGCTCTAAACTTTCCGTCTTCTCTTAAAGAGTTGGTGATGTGTGACTTTCTGAGCACTAGATCTCCCTCAGACATTCGTCTGTCTCTCACCCGGCTATTATAGTAGTTGGCCACCTTTTGATGATAGGATGCCAATCGAATAGCCGCGGCTTCTCGATGCTCGTCAAGTAAGTCGAGGTTTTCCCTTACTGCATGTGAATTCTCTTCTTCTACTAAGGGTACCATTCTAGGTGATAGTGCGCCAATTTCCACGGGGATCAGTGCTTCAGCGCCGTATACGAGACTGAACGGCGTTTTTCTGATCGACACACGACTGGTGGTACGATATGCCCATAGAACACTAGGCAATTCGTCTACCCATGCCCCTTTAGCTTTGTCTAGCCTGGTCTTCAGCCCATGAAGAATAGTCCGATTACTGACTTCGGCCTGTCCATTGGCTTGAGGATATGACACCGAAGAGATCCTTAGCTGAATGCTGAGGCTTTTACAGAATTCGCAGAAGGCATTACAATCAAATTGCTTCCCATGGTCGACATTTAAGATGCGTGGGATTCCGAATCGACAGATAATGTCTTTCCATACTATTGCCTCGACTTTCTTTTCTGTGATTGTATCTAAAGGTTCTGCTTCAATCCACTTTGTGAAGTAGTCGGTGGCGACTAATAGGAATTTTCGTTGGCCCGTAGCTATTGGAAAAGGCCCTAGAATATCCAACCCCCATTGTACAAAAGGAATTGGCTGTATCGCACCTTGAGAAGGGGTCACTAGGGCAGTTGTGATTAGCACAAACCTTTGGCATTTGTCACACCTACGGGTTTGGTCCGTTGCATCTTTCTTTAACGTCGGTCAGTAGAATCTTGATCGCAGTATCTTGGTAGCGAGGGCTCTAGCTCCTAAATGTTCGCCACAAATCCCTCCGTGCACTTCAGCTAGGGCATAATTTGCTTGCTCCGGTCCCAGACACTTTAACAAGGGTGACGAATATCCCCTTTTGTACAGTTCCCCGTTGATGAGTGTGAATTTCGCCCCTTGTATTCTTAAGCGACGAGCCTCGTCCTTATCTTGGGGGATTGTACCTTCAGCGAGATATTGTTTGAATGGGGATCTCCAGTCATCTCCCGTTCCAATGTCAAAGACCTCAACTTCTTCAATACTAGGCCGTTCGAGCCTCTCAACCTTCACTATCCTTCCTCTGGTTTTGGTGGAAGAGGCTAACTTAGACAATGAATCAGCATGTGTGTTGTCGAACCGGTTGATTTGTATCAGCTGAAAGCTTGTAAAAGTTTATGCCAAAGATTGGACTTTCTTCAGGTAAGGGACCAACATCGGTTCTCGAACCTCATATTAGCCGTTGAACTGGTTCACCACCAACTGAGAGTCACTACGTGCTACCACGTGGTGAACCTGCAGCGTTTCGGCCAGCCTCATCCGACTATCAAAGCCTCGTACTCCGCTATGTTGTTTGAGCTGGGGAACCCAAACCGTAAGGAGTATTCTAGGGATTCCCCCTCTGGTGATATCAAGACTACACCTGCCCTGCTTCTGTTTGCACTTGATGCCCCGTCAACATACAGCAACCATGGTTGAGCTTCCCTCTCATCGCTGTCGCTCGGGCTAGTGCATTCCACTATAAAATCTACCAAAGCTTGACCCTTGATGGCCTGTCTGGGTTGGAACGTGATATCGTATCCTCCGAGTTCCACTGCCAATTTCACTAGCCTTCCTGAGTGTTCAGGCTTCTGAAGGATTTGTCTTAACGGTTGATCCGTCAGGACAATGATGGGGTGAGCCTGAAAATAAGGGCGCAACTTACGCGAGGCCATCACAAGGGCTAGCACTAGGTTTTCGACAAGCGGATAGTGGGTTTTCGGGTCTAGCAGTACTTTGCTCACATAGTAGATGGGACGGTACACCATTTCATCCTTATTTAGTAACACCGCACTGGCGGCGTGATCATCGATTCCCAAGTACATATACAATTGTTCCCCTTCGAGGGGCCTTGTCAGCAAAGGTAACTGCTTAAGATATTCTTTGAGGTCCTCAAAGGCCTTTTGGCAATCTCCCGACCATTCAAAATTCTTTCCTCCCCGTAGAGTTTTGAAGAAAGGCAAGCTCCTTTCTGTTGACTTTGACAGAAAGCGATTCAGAGCTGCTATTCTGCCTGTCAATCTCTGGACCTCTCTTACGGTGGCTGGAGGTTTCATGTCAATGACTGCCTGCACCTTTTTGGGATTAGCCTCAATACCCTTGTTGGTGATCATGAAGCCCAAAAACTTCCCTGAACTCACCCCGAACGAGCACTTTTCGGGGTTTAGCTTCAAATTGAATCTCCTCAGTACTTCAAATACCCGGGACATCTGATGAGCATGAGACTCTCCTGTTCGGCTCTTGATAATCATATCGTCCACGTAGGCTTCCATGGTATTTCCCAGAAGATCTTTGAATACTTTGTTCACCATTCGCTGATATGTAGCTCCAGCGTTCTTTAAACCGAACGGCATTACCTGATGGCAATATGTTCCGTCATCGGTTATAAAAGAAGTCTTCTCTTCATCTTCTGGGTGAAGCATGATTTGGTGGTATCCGGAAAAGGCGTCTAAGAAGCTGAGGAGTTCGTATCCGGATGTCGCATCGACAAGTCTATCTATCCGGGGTAGGGGGTATGAATCTTTAGGGCAGGCTTTGTTCAGATCAGTGAAATCTACACACATTCGCCACTTCCCATTAGACTTCTTTACCATTACCACGTTGGCTAGCCATTCAGGGTAATAGACTTCTCGGATGAATCCAGCATTTAGGAGCTTATTTACTTCTTCAGTAATTGCTTTTTGTCTTTCCGGGGTAAAGTTTCTCTTTTTCTGTTTGACAGGCCTATGCCCAGGTAAGACGTTAAGCTCATGGCAGATCACTTCGGGATCAATCCTGGACATGTCTGTGGGGTCCGAGCGAAGACATCCGAGTTTTCTCTCAGGCATTCAACTATCTCACTCCTTGCTTGTTCGTTTAGCTGAGTCCCGATGAATGCCTTCTTCTCTCCGTCTCCCCTTGTTAGCTCAATGGCTTCCGTTTCCTCTACGGGCTGAGGCTTGGGCGGATCCTCTATACACAAAGTCTCCTTTCTTTGTGCTCCTTTGTTGGCAGTAGAAGCGATATAACAAGTGCGGGCGCTCTTCTGATCTCCTCGCACTTGTCCGACTCCATTGGGAGTGGGGAACTTCATTAACAGATAGCAAGAGGATATCACCGCCCTTATGTCGTTCAGTACAGGTCTACCCAGGATTATGTTGTAAGCAGCAGAGGTTGACCTTACTACCATGAATAATACTTGTCGGGTCACATCCTTCGGGTTTTCACCGAGATTCACAGGCAACTCTATGGACCCAGCTACCTTCACCCTTTCGTCCGTAAATCCGTATAGTGGCGTCATGACAGGCCTTAACCTATCTTCGGATATGCTCATTTTTTCGAAGCAATTCCAATAGATTAGGTTTACCGAGCTCCCGTTATCGACCAGGATTTTGCTCACCGGGTGTTTCGCCACTGCCGCGGATATCACCATTGGGTCGTCATAGGCATGACGATGTCACCCTTATCAGCTGGGGTGAACATGATAGGCTCTTCGTCCGCTCTCTCCTCCATTACAACATTAACCTGATATGCCTGCCTTACATAACTCTTACGGGAAGTAGAGGAACTTCCCGCCATCGATTCCCCTCCTGCAATAACATTTATTGTCGGGGCGGTAGGTTCGTTGTTTGACGGATTGGCACGGGGGACCGTAGGCCTAAATGCTTCATTCCTTGGCCTATTTCTTCCGTTATCATTATTTGTCCCAGTCCACGGACGGTCATTCCTTTGGTCACCCGGAGGATAACGGGGTCTTTCGCTTCTCCACAGGAAGCGGTTGATTTTCCCCTCTCTGGCCAGTCTTTCTAACTGATCCATTAAATCTCTGCATCTCTCTGTTGGGTGGCCGTGAGCGAAATGGAATTCGCAGTAGGCATCAGAGTTTTGTCCTACATCCCCAATCTTCTTCTTGGGGAATTCCAACAATCCTGCCCCTTCGATAGCTGCCAGTATCGCAGTGCGAGGCTTGTTCAACCTGGTATAACCTTCATACCTGAGCCTAGGGGCTTTGTCTACTCTCATGGATCTGGGGGAGCTTCTTTCGGGTGCATCTCTTTCTCTTCTTTCCTTCCTTTGCTTCCCTGGGCTATATCATCTTCATCACCTCTGCTTTGTTGGTGTAAGTAGTCATGGAAGGCATCTTAAATTTCTTCGGCAAAGGCTTATTCATGATCTCCGGACTGAATGGAATTATCCTCTTTCGGCTATCGTCCGGAGACACCATTTTTCTCTTTTCCAAGATCCTTTGGACGACTTTCTCCACGTTTTTTGACTCTCGGACTGAGTACGGTCCTGTCCCTTCGGGTCTAGAAGAGTCCGACTGATAAGCACCCCTTCCGACACCTCCCATTATGGGGCTTGACATTTCGAGACCGTCTCGTGGGTTAGAACCCTTCTATCTTCGTCGCTCCCCAGCTTCATATTCTTCTAACTCATGTTCCAACTCAACAGGAGAAAGGCTGCGCCATGTGGGAGAACTCTGTCGCCTATAGACAGCGGGAGGACTCTGTCGCATACGTGCTGCGAGAGATCTCTGCCGCGTGACGACTGCGGGTGAGCTCTATCGCCTATCTGTTGCGGGTGAGTTCTGCCATACAGGTGCTACGGGCGAACTCTGCCACCCTCGGTCTGCGGGTGAGCTCTGCGGTATGCCTGCTACGGGAGATCTCTGAGGTCTACGGACCGCGGACCAGTACTACAACCGATCTGCTGCGGGAGAGCTCTGTCGCCCACGGATTGCGGGTGAGCTCTGCCGCCTGTCTGCCGCGGGAGAGCTCTGAAGTCTGCGGTCCGTGGGTGAGCTTCGCCGCCTGTCTGTCGCGGGAGAGCTCTGGAGCCTGCGGTCCGCGGGTGAGCTCTGCCGCCTGTCTGTCGCGAGAGAGCTCTAGAGCCTGCGGTCCGTGGGTGAGCTCTGCCGCCTGTCTGTCGCGAGAGAGTTCTGAAGCCTGCAGTCTGCGGGTGAGCTCTGCCGCCTGTCTGTCGCAGGAGAGCTCTGACGCGTTGGGTCAACGGTAGCATTCACTTCCCGTAACCCTGCCACAGGGTGATTCCTTTGAAATGCGGTAGAGTTCGGGGCCAATCCTGTAGCATCATTTAGCGCTCCTGCCCCTTGTCCAACACTCACCAGGGTGGAGGGTTGGCCTCTTTCATAGGTCTGCCTTGGGATATTTTCCCCCACCAACTGCTGCACTTCATGGGGTAAGCTGAATTGGGGGAGAGCATCTCTGAAAAAGCTTACCATAGCTTTCAATGCTGTCGTCATCTCCTCATTTTTGCGTTTCAGGGTCTCAAATTCCTCTAGAGAAACTAAGGCTCCTCTATCATCCCTTACACTATGTCTTCGTCTTGGTTCTGACCTGACAGGGGGACTCACATAATTCTGCTCCCCTGTCCCTCCTGCTGTAGAACGTGTCCTCACCATTTTGATAGGGAACCTGACTTTTTGCCCTGATTCCCACAGACGGCGCCAATTGATGTTGCCTTGGTAAAACGACAACGGGATTACAATTTCCACGTATTCAGATTGCGCTAATGACAAAAAGGTGACGTTGATGGGATTTCTTCCACGTGTTCTTCGTATATTCTACAAAAATAACAGGAATCAGAGGGCGCATGGATTTGTCCCTGCACGCGCACTCCGATGATTAAGTTAGAAAACTGAAGTTTTGTATATAGGGGGAAAAGAATTGTGTTCTTCAGAATCTAGAGTCTTATCTTTTTTTCTGTGTCGTCTTCCTCTTCTGAGAGCTCACCTGGGGTATTTATAAGTTTCTTCTGAGTCGGTTCGAGCTGAGGTCCAGGCACGTGTCTGGCCGCGACAGAGTCATTGAGCACTCTGTCGCGTTTCTGGCTAGACAACCTGCGGGTGAGTCTGGATGGCGGCAGAGTTCATGTGTGGACCTCTACTGCGGTCCACGCGGTAGAGTTTTGTCGTAGAGCTGGCGGCATAGGTCTGTCGCAGGATATTCGGTAGAGGTCTGTAGCAGAGCATGAGGTAGAGGTCTGTAGCAGAGTATGCGGTAGAGGTCTGTAGCGACATACAGTGTCGCACAAAGCCTACGCGATAGAGTCTCTATCGCCTCGAGACTCTGTTGCATGTCAAGCAACTCTGCCGTATGGAGCTCTGTTGCTGTAACAGCCACGTGGCTTATCTTGTGTTTGACACGTGGCGATCTCTGGTTGGTCAGTCTTTCTACATGCGGACTTTCATGATAGGACCACCATCAGTTCTCAATTTTCATCACTAGTTTCAAACCTGCTTGCTCTCGGTTTGATTAATTTTCTTTCCAACCTTGGATAGCACTGAATGGCAGCTTCCTTGTCACTGTACTACTTCTTTTTCTATTCCATGTTTTTTGCTTCTCTTACTCTCACTCTGGATTTCAGTCTTAAGCTTTCGTTCCAGCCCTTTACATTATCCAATTCACTTCCTGATTATAATCACATGTTTCCTTCCCCTGTCATTTCACTTCAGCTTAGCCTTTTACTCACTACTACTTCGATTTCTTCTTCACTTTAAGCTTTCTTGTTGAATACGTGTCACGTCTTCCTCTTATTTCTTTGCTTATTCTTAGCTTTCGGTTCATGGTTTTCCTTACACCAATAGCATCATTCGAATGCCACTGTCTCAGCTTGCTTCTCCCTCAACAAGTGTTGTGTGATGCCTGGTCCCATTTCCAACAAATGAAACAGAGGTGCACTGCCTCGGTATTAAAGTTCCTTGTCCCATTTTCTTTCTTTCTTAATCCTTCATCATTGTCCTCAAGCAACCGAAAATTCCAAAAGTCATGAACACTTGAAAATTTCCAGCAATGGGACTGTCTTCTTCCTATTCCAACTCTCGATTTAACACTCTATGCACCTGTGACACTAGTTCTAGCCACTATTTCTCTAGGCCTTTCACACTCTCCTCTGTTTTTCACTTCACTAAAACCTTCAAGAATAATGGAATTTTATCCTACGTTTTCTCTTCTTCCTCGATGTAAGACCCTTAAATTTTTAAGTACATACATGTTCATGCTATGTGAAGCATGAATGATGTAAAGTCCATAGATTGAATGTACATACTTGTAATATGAGTGGGTGATGTACGTACAAGTTACATTATATATGAATAATAAGAAATGGACTTAAGCATGTGATAAATGGGAATATATAGAAAATTGAGTAGTGTAGTAAAATGGATTTAAGTATGCATAAGTTGCATAAGTTCTATACTCCATTTGGTTGTAAATTGTATACCTTTGGTTATACAATGAATACACTCAAGTTTCAATGTATATGAAGTAGGAATGGATGTCATTTTCAAGCCTTAAGTGTGGATGAATGAGAAAATGACTATGGCAACAAAATAAATAAAGTTGGTGTGTGTTTATTGCAGAAAACTGTAATAAAATCTGGTAAATATGGATGAGAGATCGATCTCATGGGATGAGAGATCGATCTGAAAGAGCAAAAAATGCTTTTATTTGTGAGATGGAACAGGTCAGATCGATCTCATTGGAGAACAGATCGATCTGCTGAGCATTCTGTGTTGAAGGAATCAATCTTAGAAGGGTTAGATCGATTTCCTTAAGCTACTGACTTACAACAGATCGATCTCATGCAAGAGCAGATCGATCTCCTTAAGGTTCTATGTTGTAATAGATCGATCTCATGCTTGGGAGCAGATCAATCTCATGTGGTCTAGAAGGCCAGTTTCAAGAGGAAAAATGCAGAGTAGATCGATCTCCTAGGGTAGCAGATCGATCTCATTAAGACAATTCTATAAATACTGGACTTTTGCATTTCATTTTCCTGAGAGTTACTATTCCATTTGAGAACTAAACCTAAACCTAGCCAAGAAACACTAGAAAACTTCAGTTTGTGATCAATTTTGAGTGAGATACAGTTGAGCAAATTTGTTCTTAGCAAGAAGAGAGCAACATAATTGGAAACAAGAGATTGAAATCAAGAGTTGAATGAGCAAGAAATATTTTACCATCTTGGTGGGAAAAAAGGAAAGTTCCACTAGGTAAGATTTAATACACCACTTTGATATATGTTAAACTAGGTGTATTGATGAGTTGATTGAGATAAATATGAAATGTTGGAAATGAAAGGATCATGAAAAATGAGCATGACCTAGTTTTGGCATGAAAGTGAGAAAGTAATGAGAAAATGATGTTAACATTGGTTTGATGATGAAATATGCATGTATGAAAGATTATGAGTTAATCTTATGAAATGCATAAATTGAAAATAAGGAGAAATAAAGATAGTTATGTGAAAATATGGTATAATGCCATATTAGGAGGAAATAGTGAGATTGATGAGTTTAATTGAGATTTGGCAAATGGAATGAGTATAGAGTGATATACTAATGCCAATAATTATCACAGCTTAGGAAATCACATTGGAAGCTGATCGGACTGCAAGAGTGACAGAACTGAGGAAGAGAGGTCACTTGACGTGATTCGAGGTAAGCGAATTTCGTGAGTAGCTAGAGATTGCTACAAGTATTTTAAATAGAGTTTTGATATTATACCCTATATGAATTCCCAATAATAGGCCTAATGTGTGATAGAGACAAATGAGATAAAGTGTGTTTTATCAAAATATAGGATAAAAAGCCTGAAAAGCATGTTGTGACACAAAATGCATGAGTTGCATGATAGAATGGCTAATGTATTCATGTAGATACGAAAACAGCACATTTAAGTAATAATTTGATTTGAACTAAGAGAGTTGTGATTTAAATAAGCCATCTATCTGGTTTTGTGTGAAAACCATAAGTGCTAGAGAATACTCGCCCTATATTTTGAGATATGCATCACATAGTACTAGAGGATATACTCGTACTATATTTTAATGCTATTTTATGCATGTTAAAGTACTGGGAGCATTGCTCATACTCAGTTTGTGATTTGATGCATATAGAGTATTGGGAGATATGCTCATACTCAGCTTTTCATGATAGAGTACTTGGAGCATTGCTCGTACTCGACTTTTCATGATTTATACATGATATCGTACTAGTGATAGCTCGTACTTGATTTGAAAAGAGAATTATGCATTAACCGAGTGCTAGAGGTTACTCGCACTAGTGTTTGATATTTTAAGATGCATACACAGTGTTTAAGAGGTGGAGTGTTGATTGAGAGTCACACTCAAGACGCGCACTGTTGTTTTACGTGATATATAATACATGTTAAAGAGAAAAATCGTGAAGATTTCCTTCGTGTAGATTGAGTGTCACACAGTTGAGATGTTCGCACGTGGATTTAGAGACGTGGCATTTATTCCATAGTATGAGGGCTAACACTTATGGCAAGCACCTCGACTATGATGTATTTTCATGGTGTGAGGACTAAGACCGATGGCAGGCATCCCGACCATGAGAAGAGGGTCCATGGGTGTACGTTGTACCGTGCGGTGGCATGGAGTACACTGTACCTTGTGGTGGAGTTGTGGAGTTGAGGAGTATATAGCTGGCGGTTGTGATGAACTGACCCCCCTCCCGTTACAGGAGTGATACCCGCACAACGAGATCTGTGTTACCTGAGATTTCACAATATAGGATATGGCCATAGTCCAGAAGAGTATCGCATTAGCCACTGAGTCTTGCATGTTATATCACTTGTTTTCATGAGACGGTTAGACCTGATAGAGAGATAGGTCAGAAACCGATTTGTGTTGTGTTGTGAACTGCCATATTTACTGTGATTTAAATGTAAATGGCATGATTGAGATAAAGGCATTCCTAAATTTATAAAGATGCACTATTTTGCATGAATGCCTACCTTTGATAACTAAACATGATTTTAAGTACATGAAATTTTATTCTGTACTATATTATAGCATTTTGATAAATGCTTTGAGATGAGAGAAGGAAAGGTAAATCCTTATTTTCAGTAGATAGTGCGGTTGTCTACTTGCTTGCCTGATTTCCTTATTAAGCGCATTGTTTGCTCATCCCCTTTATTTTCCACTCTCTACAGATCATACATAGTAGATTGAGCCCAGCTGAGGTATAGCATTCATTTCATCTGCTGCCTATCCATCTTACGAGAGGTACACACACTCGAACATTTGTACTGAACAATGTATAAGCACAATTATGTAACCAATTGTACAGCCGGGATGTCTATGTACAAATACTATATAACAGTTTATGGAAAAGAATACTAAATTCTATGTATATTATGAATGAATGTGAGTGGGTGACTAATATCGAATCACAGCCCAACTGTACAGGAGAGAAAGCTAAGTAAAGTAAAAAGCGAAAAATTTGTAGTGGTTTTTAGTAAGTCACGGAATAGGGTCGTGACACTCAATGCTTAACCTCGCTTCAAGCTTTTCTTCCTTCCTTCCTCTATCGTGCTGCATTTTTCCTTATACTTCAGTTTTGCTCCTTTTGTTTCAATTCTCATTTCTGTTTGGTTTTATATAGGGAAAATGCCTTATATATTTCTTTCCTTCTCTCGTTTTTAGGCCATCATTCTCGATCAACTATCAACTTCTCCCATCATCATTTTTTACCGAATTGTTTTAGGTTTTCCAGTAGGCAGCACACCTACTCTTTTCCTCATTTCTTTTCCCTGCCACAGTTCGCTCTCTCGATTTCTCTACTCACTAACTCCCTTCCATGCCAATTCAGATCATCACATGCTACTGCTATCCCTTCTTTTCGGTTTGCTTCAGTTTTAGTCATCCTATTTTCTCAAATGTTTCCTGCTCTCTCAGTCTTCAGTAAACCTTCTCCTTTCTTGTCACATTTCTAAGCTTTTCCCATTTTTCTTTTTCTTTTCCTGTTGCAGCTTGGTACGCCTTTTATGTTTCAGTCAGACCACATCCCCACGTGTTCTGCTTCTCTTTCCTGTCATGGCCATCATTCTTATTATATATATGTATATATATATAATATATATATATAAATCTTTTTCTTTGTGCTTTTCTCTTGCCAAACACTACCTCCTACCTACCCTTGTTTTATTACTTGCATTTCCTAGGTTATCGGCATCATCTGCTTTCATTCCATCCTTCTTTTCTTTCCCTACAGACTAGCCATCCTTTCCTATGTCATTTCATTCTCGATATATCCCACATATATATATATGTATATCCTTGCATAAGTTGCTGAAGGGAGCTCTTGGGATTGGCTTCATTTGGAAGCCAATCCATGGCTCATGTAGCTATATATATATATATATATATATATATATATATAATTTATATGTATATATACACACACACACACACGCACACACGCAGACACACACACACATATATATATATATATCTTTATTTAACGAGAAGAATAAATAAAACATAACATATATATATATATATATATCTACGTACTTAATAAAGTTTACCTTGTAGTATTCAGAATGAATTTAGTCTAATATTTGTACTTATATATCATAGAGGAATATTTGTAGCCCATATAAATTTATTTCTATTCCCCCATAGTCATTTATTTTTAGTGTTAATAAATTTTATTTAATTAAGTCTTCCAAGTTTCCCAACGTAAAAGTGTAATATCAAAACGTACATATAAAATTCCATTTGTTTGCTTTATTATCCAAATACAAGAAAATTTCATGGGGTTTACATTGATCATATGATTATTATAGTGCAATGCTTAAGATATATGGGAACAAGGTTGAAATGGAATAGACATGTAAAAACTTGTTCAATTTTGATGTATGATGAAACTGACTTGGTTAATATGTCTTGAGTTGCTTTATATCTATGTCTTGACATGCCATTTATACTTAAGTGTTAAAAACTTTATTGATCTTCTGTTAATATCTTGAATTGTTTGATCTGATTTGTTTTCTAGTTTTGATTGATAGGTCTTGAATGACTTTGAATGAAATTGCTTAAAAAATCTTTATTTTCAGCTAGAAAAATTGATTTTCAGATTGATCTGTGCACTAACATTAGGAGGTGAAGGATTAGTACTTTTCAAATGGTATCAATACTTATAGGATAGAAAGAAACTAGAACCTAAAAAGTATTTATACACATTCATGTGGTATCAATACGTGGTGAACAAGTATTGATACTCTTTACTAAAGTAACAATGCCCAATTAAGGAAAACGTTAGATAAGTTAGGTTCCAGGCTCAATCCTTCATTTCCCCATAAAATTCCTCACACTAGAAATTCACTCTGATCTACTTCCTCACATAATTTCTCATTTTATAGATCAATGGTTACTTCACTCACTAAAATGTTAGTTATCTTCCCCTTTCCATCATATGCTTAAAAGGTGTTTCACTTATCAAACTCTTTATTTTCTTCTTCAGATGGATTAATTCTTATGTTGAATAAAGATTTCTTTTTTGGAATTGAAATCTATAAGCTACTAGGTATATTGAAATGCACTTATTTTCTATAGGTATCCTTTCATTAAAAACCATCTTATTCTTATTCCTTTAATCTTTTAGATATTCCATCAAATAAGACTTCAAGTCGACTAGTTCCCAGTTTATCTCCTCACAATAAATAAACCTCTTTGTCATACCTAGGCACATGTTCCCCCACTACTAAAAGTAATCAAATATTTCATGAAAACTTTGAGTCTCCTTCTATTAAAGTAGAACGTGTGGTTAATCTCTCAAATCTTGCACAAATCATCTTTCCTTTTGTTACTATAAAACTTCTTTGCAGTTTAGGATTTCTATTTAAATGTTTCAATCAACCTTATACAACTCTTTTTTCTTTTTTTTCTTTTTTTTTTGTAAAACTGGCCTCATTTTATCTCAAAGAGATAACAACACCTTCATAGGGATCAAATCTTATCTAATAGGATACAAAGTCGTTCTCACACGTAAAATAATATCTTGAGCCTTCGGCTTAGCCAATAAAAGCGATGTCTTGGAAAACTATGATTTCCCTTAGTCTATTAGAGTTCATAAAGATCATTTTAGCAATATATCTTACCACAATAATATCTATCATATAAACACCACCCATAACCTCCGACCCTATTGTAGAATAGATTCTTAGGAACTCAAACTATTGGTTGATGTACACTATCAAAATAGAGTGAGAGCCTTATCTTATGCATTTTTTTTTTGTTGAGGACACGATCATAGTTGTTCAAAGAATCAATCATCCAGTAATGCATTTCTCTTAGTCATCTCCTTATACATTTTAGATTCAATGTTGGTGGTGAGGTTTCATACTTACCTCCACCTATCAAGCTCATCCGATGGTATTTCCCATTACATGTTATGCCTATTAATAGAGACCTTAGAGAAGATTCCTTATTTTGTGTAAAACAAATCGAACCTAATTCTACTTAATCAACTTCAGAGTTGTTCATATGACGCATGGAAGTCTTTAAGCTAGGTGGTTCATTTTAGAACTGCAACTCTTGAAAGGCACATGGATATCTCTCTTGTAAAGTAGAGGATGAAATACGAAACCCAATTGAGTCTTGCCTTGGATTGCATTTCTCTTCTTTTTTGAAATGAATCTAGTTTTGCCTAGGAGATCTTTAAATTTTTCTAAATTGTTATTAAGACACACTTAATTGACATCTTAAGTTGTAATTTTCTTTTGTTTTGATAACATTTGGATCTTTACATGTGAGATGCCTCTCATGGTTGATACTATGTACTAAGATGATACTTATAATTTATAGCTTTTAGAAAATTTGAAATAATGACATTTGTGATTTTGTAATTGTGAGTCTATAATTTATGTTCATTGTTGATAAGGTGAATTTGTAAGACCCACTTTTAGTGATGTATTCCTTATGATTCATATGATGTAATACATTTTTATATGTTGAATTGAATCATAAGAAGAGATTTTGGATTGAATGAAGTTGCAAAGAGAGTGAATGAATGAATGAACATCCATGAACCCATGTAAAGGTTAAATAAGGGCTGAGTGGCCACAAACTAAACGAATAGAACTCAAACAACCAGACTGAATATAAAGACTTAAAAAAAAACACGAAATGATAATGCAAGGAATTGTGAATTCTAAGTACCTTTTATGATTCCAAGCAATGTACACAAGTCATATTGTATGTGAATCATAAGAAATGAACCTTTCCAAGCTCTAAGTAAGAATAGAATGCAAAATTAGTATTGGAGTAATGAAATATGAGTTTACCTTTGAAAAATCTGGGAAAAATACAGCAAGAATGCTACAGATCAAGGCCAGATCGATCTCTTATTCAAAGCAGATCGATCATTCATTCAAGCAATCGACCCCATATGATTCTGTAAGGCATAGATCGATTCGATCGATCTCTATTTGATTCTGCCAAAAGCAGATCGATCTTCCCATAAGCATATCGATCTCCATTTGCTTCTGCTTAGAGCAGATCAATCGTCAGTTGCCTAACAAGGATCGATCCCTTCCCAAAGAGCAGATCGATCTCCCCATGAAACAGATTGATCTCTAGTTGCTTCTGCCTAGCAAAGATCGATCTCGCCCTTACAAACTGAATATTTCGATAGCTCAACCAAGGAAAGATCGATCTCTTACCCTAGGAGATCAATCTCATTACCCCTGCTCTACAAAAACCCGATGGTCAAACCTCTTTCTTCAGCAAATCAGTATATTCATCCATTTTTACCTAAAAGACCAAGTTTTCTCACTCTAGAATGCACCCCTTTCCAAAAAGATTTGAGAAAAAAACTATTAGAGCAAAGTTATTCATTATGAGGAGGAGAACAACATAGCTTGGAGCCAACATTCAACTTGTTAGATTGAAGGAGGAAAGGAGTCTTCCAAATTTGGACTAGAGGAAAGTTAAGCTAGGTGAGTTTCTAATACACCAACTCTAAGTATGTTTATCTAAATGTTGTTAAGAGTTAATTGGTATATGTGCTATTGGTTGAAACTACCTAGAACAGGATGTATCATTCATGACCTAAAATGGGTTTAGTGTGAGAAAATGAGATATGGTGGATTTAATGATAAATGGATTATACTAAGGTGTTAGTAATGTTATCTGCATGATTTGGAAATGATTATGTGAAATCAATTTGTGGGATTGGTCAAAGTGATGAAATGTGCATATTTGGTGTTGTAAAAATGCATGAATGAATAGAAGAATTAAGGTTAGAGCAATGCAAACCAAGTGCTTAATTTGATAACTAAGAAAGTTTGCTAAACCAAATTGGACTAGGAATGGCGTAATGGGTGTTCAACCATCATGCCATGGCCGAAGGTGATTATAGGCTAAACTTGAATTCAATTGATTCGATAAGGTTGATGGACCTATAATTCGGTCAAGAGAGTGATAACGAGCCTAAAGAGCTCAATGGGCCTAGGTGAAATGATAAGTGTAATTGAAATCTTCTTAAGAAGAGAAATAGGCTTAATAAGATATATTGACTAGGATCAAGTCAGAATATGAGTTATTTGTAATTAACTCATATGATAAATGAATGTTTGCAGCTCCCGAGGATATATCCGGAGCAAATTGAGCCCAAACATGAAAAGCAGGAAAGGAGGAAGGAATTACTTCACCGAGAATTGAGGTAAGGGAATTGTGTTGGCCTCTAGAGGTATCTGTACACGTTTTTTTGGTGTATAAAGGTTTTCTAGAATGTTTGTGAGTCATAGGAAAAGAGTTAAACATTTGAAGGACAAAAAAGAATGGGATTTGGGAAAAGTTCATAAAAAAAAAGAATCATGATGTTTTGAATCTTTTACTAACCTTTTTACCATGTCGATTGGTGGGTTGGCTAGCATTTAAATGCTTTGCAAGAAAATAGTTTGATTTGGTTTTAATAACCAAGCTTTGCAAATAAATTAGCCACCTACATGAGTTTTGTGGAAACAAAGCGTGCTAGAGCATTGTTCGCATGAGATTTGATATGTTTTTACATGCATGAGTGTTAGAGCCTAGCTCGTACTACTTTTCACATGGATTTTATGATACAGTACTAGAGCATAGCTCACACAAGAATTTTACATGCATGAGTGCTGGAGTCTAGCTCGCACTAGTTTTTACATGGATTTTGACATTATGTTGGAGTGTTGCTCGCACTAAATGTCTACTTTATACTTATTGTCATGCTAGAGATTACTCGCATGTGATTTTATGACATGTTTGGACTCGTACTAGGAGCTTTGGGTAGGCTGTGTGCCACATCGATTAAATAGGTTCGTATGTGCGTATTGAGATGTGGCGTGATATGATGTGATGATATGGGTCCACGGAGTACATTGTTCCGTGTATGGATATGATATATATACCATCTTCGAATGATGAATATTCTCTATGGACCGACGGGTTGGATATAACCCACCTCTTGTGCGAAAGCAGATAGAGGTGATACGCCGCACACTTGGATCTGTGTAGCTTGGGATCATAGAGGATATATGTCACGCCCCGAAAATGCGGAAAATAGGGCTAATTTAAAACTTTTTACTCGTTAATTCACAAATAAAGAGTGCATTCTTGTGCAGTGTCATACATCATCATAATTATCATGCCTCAGGATCTCATCATGATATAAATATTGTATTATACCCATTACTCGATTACAAGTCAATTAATCCTAATACATCCCATATAATGTCATACATCAAGTGTCTGTAATTACAATAATAGTCTGGGTACATGAAGAGATAAATATACCTCAAAGTACAAAATATATAGCCTGGAGCTCGGATCCTCCACTAGCCACTACTCTGTACGTCGCAGGGAAGTCCTTATTCACTTGAAGAACTCTGGGGGGAAAGAAAAATAGGGTGAGCTTCTAAATCGCTCAGTAAGGGGGTAGGGGACTCATTTCATAAACCAAAATGCACATCACAAAGCATTTATTTGTATGTGAAACTCATTTGAAAACCATAGCATGAAAATACTCAAAACGACACTCTCATGTGTCAAGTCATGAGAAAACATGAAGTAAAAAGGCTCACTCTAGAGCATTAACAAAGCATGTGAAAACAACGCGATAAACGCTTTCTCAAATAACGTGGCATAGCCACTGATTTAAAGTCACACGTGGCATAGCCACAAGACACACGTGGCAAAGCCACCGAATTATTTTCTCACGTGGCATAGCCACAAAACACACGTACAAAGCCACTGAATTATTTTCTCACGTGGCATAGCCACAAAACACACGTGGTAAAGCCACTGATTATTTTCTCACGTGGCATAGCCACAGAATAGGGTTTCTCAACGTGGCACTGCCACCAATGGGGTTTCTCAACGTGGCACAGCCACCAATGGGGTTTAACGTGGCACAACCACCAATGGGGTATACGTGGCACAGCCACCGATGGGGTATAACGTGGCACAGCCACCAATGGGGTATACGTGGCACAGCCACCGATGGGGTATAACGTGGCACAGCCACCAATGGGGTATACGTGGCACAGCCACCGATGGGGTATAACGTGGCACAGCCACCAATGGGGTATACGTGGCACAGCCACCGATGGGGTATAACGTGGCACAGCCACCGAGTAGGTCATTCTCACGTTACCAGAACGGAGAAGAAATCGGGCTTACATGCTACCAGAGCCATGCCCGGTGTGTACTCACAACTACACACCTCAGTCTTATCACATAAGAAGGGTTTGCCTTCACGTAGAACTCGTAATGGTTTTCTCTCATAAAACTCATTTGAAATCGTTTTGTACTCAACGCAAAACGTAGTAAAACCGAGTTCCAACCGGCAAAGCACACGCACACATTTCTCAAATCACAATATTGCCTTAACGTAGAGCCCAGTTATAAACTCATAAAACATTGGGCTCCAACCGGCTATAAAATCGTGTGCAGTTCAAATCTCAACATGCTTGTTTATAAATCATAAATCATGCTATAACAGTTTACAAATCACATACACAAATGGTTTAGATTTCCCTTACCTCTTTGCACCTCGTATAGTGCGATCGTTTCCCCCGTATCACGGACTAGTCTCGCATTCCACTCTGGAACTCCCGAGCTGTCCAAACGATGTTAAAACATCAATACTCCACATCACATAAGCCTCAATTCTTAAAATCGAGCATAATTGCTCATAACACCTCAATTCTCTTGATTTCTCGTAACTCAACCCTAAACTACAACTCTATTCACAATATCCCAATGTTCGATATCTCTAATATCAATTATCTACGCTAATTCTCCACATTGTCCAATTTTCCATTTATAGCTCACAATTTCCTAAATTCACCAAAATTCTCAATATGCATATCACTCCTACCACATTGAAATTTAATCAATCCCTAGTCATCTTTCAGCCATTTTAACACAAATTCAACCACCAATAACATCAAAATCAACTCAAATATCAAGATCGAGGTTTAGAAATTACCCAAAGCTTGTGAGACGCACAACTCACGCCTCGATCCGATTCGTCCTTCGATTTCCAAGTATGTTGTTCTCCCTTTGATGAGGAACAACTTTCCTTCTTACCACAATAGCTGATTCGGCCGAAAATGGGGGATTTGGAGGAGTGAGAAACTAGGTTTTCGAAAAAATGGAGGTTTGGAAGAGAGAGAAAGTAAGATTTCAGGAGAAAACACGGGTCCCTTATATAGACTGGAGGTAGGAGATCGATCTGTCTCCTGGGGAGATCGATCTGCGTTTGAATTTTGGGGACGATCTGGGCAATTTTATGCCTAGGAGATCGATCTGTCGAGGGGTGAGATCGATCTCTTTATGGCTTTATGAGATCGATCTGTGCCTTGAGGAGATCGATCTTCTCCCAAACAGAAGCATTTGGAGATCGATCTCTTCCTCATGAGATCGATCCCTTCTCAAACAGATTCATAAGGAGATCGATCTCTTCCATTGGAGATCGATCTGCTCCTCAAATTTCCCCTTCCTCGTCATTTTTAATTCACCAGATCGATCTCTCCTTCTCCCAGATCGATCTGTCCTCATGGATCAAGTTTATTTTACACACTTAACACATAAATCTCCAATTATAATTCCCACAATTCACTTAGCTCAATAAATTACACTTCAATTTATTATTACATCATTAAATATGTCTGAAATTCTCAGATCTCACATCCTCCCCACCTTAAGAGAATTTGGTCCTCCAAATTCAACTCAACTAATCAAAATAGATGGGGGTATTTCTCCTTCATGAGACTCTCTAGTTCCCACGTTGCCTCTTCCCTTGAGTGATGCTTCCACAAAACTTTCACTAATGGGATGCTCTTGGTTCTCAGTACCTTCTCCTTTCTATCGAGAATCCGGACGGGTTCCTCAGTATAGCTCATGTCCTCCTGTATGTCCATCTCATCATACTCTATAACATGAGAAGGGTCCGGGTGGTACTTCCTCAACATAGACACATGAAAAACATTGTGTATTCCGGACATCTGTGGGGGTAATGCTAATCTGTAGGCTACCTCTCCCACTCTCTCAAGAATCTCAAATGGTCCTATGTATCGAGGACTCAATTTCCCTTTCTTCCCAAATCGCATGATACCCTTGCTCGGTGATACTCTCAGAAATACTGCATCACCAACATCAAACTCGAGTGGCCGTCTACGCACATCCGCGTAGCTTTTCTGTCTACTCTGTGCAGCCCGTAACCTCTCACATATGAGTTTCACACTCTGTACGGCTTGCTCAACAAGCTCGGGAGCATTTATCTTTCTGTCACCGACTTCTTCCCAAGCTACAGGGGATCTACACCTCCTGCCATATAGAGCCTCAAAAGGTGCCATTCCAATACTCGCATGATAGCTGTTATTGTACGCAAACTCTGCTAGGGGCAGGTGATCATCCCATGATCCCTTAAAATCCATCGTACACGCCCTCAACATATCCTCCAGGGTCTGAATAGTCCTCTTTGACTGACCATCTGTCTGAGGATGATAGGCGGTACTAAAACTCAATCGAGATCCCATGGACTCCTGAAACTGGGTCCAAAATCTGGAAGTAAACCGGGAATCTCTATCAGAAGTAATACTCACTGGAGCCCCATGTAATCTAGCTATCTCGCTGACATACAGTTCAGCTAAGGCATCCACAGTATCTGTGCTCTTGATGGCAAGGAAGTGGGCACTCTTGGTCAATCTATCCACAATGACCCATATCGCGTCACGACCTCTCCGGGTCCTCGGTAAACCCATAATAAAGTCCATAGTGACATGCTCCCATTTCCATGTAGGTACAGGTAAGGGCTGTAGTAGTCCTCCGGGCTTCCGATGCTCAGCTTTCACTTGCTGGCATACTAAACACCTGGCCACATACTCTGCCACATCTCGCTTCATACCACTCCACCAATACACCTTTCTCAAGTCTCGGTACATCTTAGTACTCCCTGGGTGCATGGTGTAACGCGAGCAATGAGATTCTCTCAGTATCTGTCTCTTCAGGGTATCATCGTCCGGTACACAAATCCGTCCACTGAATCTCAACAATCCATCCTAACTGATGGTGAGATCCGACTGCGAACTCTGCTCAGCTTGGCTAACCATATCTATAAATCTCTGATCACTGCGCTGCCCAATTCTAATCTGATCCATGATCCTGGGCTCTATCCGCAGGCTAGCCAAAAATTCAGTCTCTACCTCTTTAACTCTGATCCGAAGTTCGGCGAACTGCTCTAACAAATCCCATTCCCTGATCATCATAGCAGATATCATACTCTTCCTGCTCAGGGCATCAGCAACTACATTCGCCTTACCCGGATGATATAGAATCTCGCAGTCATAATCCTTAAGGAGTTCCATCCATCTCCTTTGTCTCATGTTTAACTCTTTCTGATCAAAGAGATATCTCAAACTCTTGTGATCAGTGAAGATCTGGAATCTTTCCCCATATAAGTAATGTCGCCAGATCTTCAAAGCAAATACCACAGCGGCTAACTCCAAATCATGCGTGGGATAATTCCGCTCATGGTCTTTCAGCTGACGCGATCCATATGCGACCACTCTTCCGTGCTGCATAAGCACACACCCCAATCCTTGGTGAGATGCATCACTATACACCGAGAATCCTCCTGATCCCTCGGGAATAGTTAACACAGGTGCCGCTGTCAATCTCCTCTTTAACTCTTGAAAACTGAGCTCACATTGATCAGTCCATATGAAAGGAGTCTCCTTACGCGTGAGCTTAGTCAAAGGAGCGGCAATCCTCGAGAATCCTTCCACAAATCTCCTGTAATACCCTGCCAAACCAAGGAAGCTTCGTATCTCAGTCACTGTCCTCGGTCTTTCCCAATTAAGCACAGCTGCTATTTTACTCGGATCCACTGATACTCCTTCCTCTGAGACTACATGCCCAAGGAAAGCTATCCGGTTCAGCCAAAACTCACACTTACTAAGCTTTCCGTATAATTGCTTATCTCGGAGTATCTGAAGTACTAACCACAAATGCTGTGCATGCTCCTCATACGACCGAGAATACACCAGGATATCATCGATAAAGACTATCACAAACTTATCCAGATAGTCTCTGAACACCTCGTTCATCAATCTCATAAATGCTGCAGGGGCGTTCGTCAATCCAAAGGACATCACCAGAAATTCGTAATGGCCATACCTTGTCCTGAAGGCCGTCTTTGGAATATCTTCCTCCTTGATCCTCAATTGGTGATAGCCCGATCTCAAATCAATCTTAGAAAAGACTGATGCCCCTCTTAGCTGATCAAGTAGATCGTCAATCCTGGGCAGTGGGTATTTATTCTTCACCGTGGCTTTATTCAATAGCCGGTAGTCCACACATAATCTGAGACTACCATCCTTCTTCTTAACAAACAGTACTGGCGCTCCCCACGGCGAAACACTGGGTCTAATAAACCCTTGATCCAATAACTCCTGCAGTTGCTTCTTCAATTCCTCAAGTTCCACCAATGCCATTCTGTAGGGAGGTTTAGAGATCGGCTGAGTATCTGGTACCAAATCAATGGTAAACTCCAGCTCTCTCTCTGGTGCTAAACCTGGCAATTCATCTGGGAAAACATCCAGAAATTCGCAAACCACAGGTATATCCTCAATCCTCGGATGTTCCCGCTCATCGTCTGAGATGAGTGTCTCATAACCTTCACATAAATAATCATATTTAATACTCTCCAAAATAATATTAAAATTCTCAAATTACTTACTAGAAATCCCCATATTTATTCCCTCAATATCTCAATTGTACACTGTAAGGCTCAGGTAGGGAGAAAGTTACAATCTTAGTGTAGCAGTCTAAACTCACTCGATTGGTCGCCAACCAATCCATTCCCAGAATTACATCAAACCCATGTATACTCAACATGATTAGATCTGCTAACATCACTCTATCTCCCACCTTAATTTCACATCCTCTACAGATTAACTCAGTTCTCTGGGATTCACGCATAGGGGTATTTACATGTAGTATATATTCTAGAGGTTCAAACTTCAAGTTTAATCTACATGCAAAATGCTCAGAAATAAACGAATGCGTGGATCCTGAATCAATCAACACATGAGCCTCATAATTACAGACAGAGAGTGTACCTCTTATAGTTTCTGCCGAAGCGTCTGCGGTCTCCTTATCCAGGGCAAACACACGTCCCTGTGCCACAGGTTTCTTCCCTTTCTCTGCCGCAGTGGCCCGTCTCCGGGGATCCACTCTCTGAGGCTGTTGTCTAGCGGGCTCCGGAGCATGTGGTATCTGAGGTTGGGGACAGTCCTTCACTCTATGGCCCATGTCACCACATCTGAAACATCCATGGATCGACCCAGTACAACTTCCCTCATGCGATCGGCCACAGTCTCTACAAATCCTCATCTCCGGCCTGACATATCGTGGGGTCTCCTTGATAATAGGATAGGCTCTGGGTCGCTCCAATCTGTCCCTCTGCACCTCAATCCTTCCTCTTCTGAAGGAACCTCTCCGAGCCTCTGACTGGAAAAGTGCTGGCCTCTTGCCCTTATCTCTATTCACCGCTCTGAGCTCATTCTGGGATTGTACCATCTCAATCCCTCTTTCAACCTCTTGTGCTCGTCTCAGAGCATCTCCAAACTCGGTAATACATAGCCCCATCAGTCTATCTCTAATAACGGGCTTCAACCCATACACAAACTTCTCTGTGCGGAGCTCTTCACTCTTGAAGGTCTCTGGGTCATATCTCAATAGTGCGGTGAACTGGCTCTCATAGTCATCCACCGACATGTCACCCTGTACCAAACTCAAAAACTCGGCCTGTTTCCTTCTCTGGGCGGCTCGTGGTACATATTGGGTTCTAAAAGCTGTCTGGAACTCTTCCCAACCAATCACATCCTAGTGGGACATCAAGATACCCTGGGTAGTACCCCACCAATCTCGAGCTCTCCCCTTCAGCATATAGGCACTCATACTGACTCTCTCAGCATCGGTGCACCCCAGTAAATCAAATATAACTCTCAACTCCGTCAACCACTCCTCAGCCTCTGTAGGATCCTTCTTTCCCCTAAATGCGGGTGGATTCATCTTCAGAAATTCCTTTAGTCGGACCTTACTTCTGTCCTCAGGCTGAGTGACGGGAGGCACTGGGGGTATGGGAGGTCCTGGTGGTGGTGTAGGGGTAGTATCCGAGGCATTAACTCCAAAGTGTTGCGCGAATAGCGCCGCCATCTGCTCAAAACCTTGCCTCACATCGGTCTCAATCCGATTAAATCGAGAGTTAGGACTCTCTGGTTGTGGGACAGGTGGTGGAGGGGACTCTGCCTGCCTCCTCGAACGACCTCATCGTTTACTCATTCTCTATCTCAACTCGTCTCCTGCGCGTACATATCACAATCGATTGAAATCTCAATCCTCAATTTCAGTTCATGACCAGACTATTACAGACACTTGGGATGTATTCTATTTCACTTAACCGACACTGACAGTACTAAACACCCTAAGCTCTGATACCAAGAAAACTCTGTCACGCCCCGAAAATGCGGAAAATAGGGCTAATTTAAAACTTTTTACTCGTTAATTCACAAATAAAGAGTGCATTCTTGTGCAGTGTCATACATCATCATAATTATCATGCCTCAGGATCTCATCATGATATAAATATTGTATTATACCCATTACTCGATTACAAGTCAATTAATCCTAATACATCCCATATAATGTCATACATCAAGTGTCTGTAATTACAATAATAGTCTGGGTACATGAAGAGATAAATATACCTCAAAGTACAAAATATATAGCCTGAAGCTCGGATCCTCCACTAGCCACTACTCCGTACGTCGCAGGGAAGTCCTTATTCACTTAAAGAACTCTGGGGGGAAAGAAAAATAGGGTGAGCTTCTAAATCGCTCAGTAAGGGGGTAGGGGACTCATTTCATAAACCAAAATGCACATCACAAAGCATTTATTTGTATGTGAAACTCATTTGAAAACCATAGCATGAAAATACTCAAAACGACACTCTCATGTGTCAAGTCATGTGAAAACATGAAGTAAAAAGGCTCACTCTAGAGCATTAACAAAGCATGTAAAAACAACGCGATAAACGCTTTCTCAAATAACGTGGCATAGCCACTGATTTAAAGTCACACGTGGCATAGCCACAATACACACGTGGCAAAGCCACCGAATTATTTTCTCACGTGGCATAGCCACAAAACACACGTGCAAAGCCACTGAATTATTTTCTCACGTGGCATAGCCACAAAACACACGTGGCAAAGCCACTGATTATTTTCTCACGTGGCATAGCCACAGAATAGGGTTTCTCAACGTGGCACTGCCACCAATGGGGTTTCTCAACGTGGCACAGCCACCAATGGGGTTTAACGTGGCACAGCCACCAATGGGGTATACGTGGCACAGCCACCGATGGGGTATAATGTGGCACAGCCACCAATGGGGTATACGTGGCACAGCCACCGATGGGGTATAACGTGGCACAGCCACCAATGGGGTATACGTGGCACAGCCACCGATGGGGTATAACGTGGCACAGCCACCAATGGGGTATACGTGGCACAGCCACCGATGGGGTATAACGTGGCACAGCCACCGAGTAGGTCATTCTCACGTTACCAGAACGGAGAAGAAATCGGGCTTACATGCTACCAGAGCAATGCCCGGTGTGTACTCACAACTACACACCTCAGTCTTATCACATAAGATGGGTTTGCCTTCACGTAGAACTCGTAATGGTTTTCTCTCATAAAACTCATTTGAAATCGTTTTGTACTCAACGCAAAACGTAGTAAAACCGAGTTCCAACCGGCAAAGCACACGCACACATTTCTCAAATCACAATATTGCCTTAACGTAGAGCCCAGTTATAAACTCATAAAACATTGGGCTCCAACCGGCTATAAAATCGTGTGCAGTTCAAATCTCAACATGCTTGTTTATAAATCATAAATCATGCTATAAGAGTTTACAAATCACATACACAAATGGTTTAGATTTCCCTTACCTCTTTGCACCTCGTATAGTGCAATCGTTTCCCCTGTATCACGGACTAGTCTCGCATTCCACTCTGGAACTCCCGAGCTGTCCAAACGATGTTAAAACATCAATACTCCACATCACATAAGCCTCAATTCTTAAAATCGAGCATAATTGCTCATAACACCTCAATTCTCTTGATTTCCCGCAACTCAACCCTAAACTACAACTCTATTCACAATATCCCAATGTTCGATATCTCTAATACCAATTATCTACGCTAATTCTCCACATTGTCCAATTTTCCATTTATAGCTCACAATTTCCTAAATTCACCAAAATTCTCAATATGCATATCACTCCTACCACATTGAAATTTAATCAATCCCTAGTCATCTTTCAGCCATTTCAACACAAATTCAACCACCAATAACATCAAAATCAACTCAAATATCAAGATCGAGGTTTAGAAATTACCCAAAGCTTGTGAGACGCACAACTCACGCCTCGATCCGATTCGTCCTTCGATTTCCAAGTATGTTGTTCTCCCTTTGATGAGGAACAACTTTCCTTCTTACCACAATAGCTGATTCGGCCGGAAATGGGGGATTTGGAGGAGTGAGAAACTAGGTTTTCAGAAAAATGGAGGTTTGGAAGAGAGAGAAAGTAAGATTTCAGGAGAAAACACGGGTCCCTTATATAGACTGGAGGTAGGAGATCGATCTGTCTCCTGGGGAGATCGATCTGCGTTTGAATTTTGGGGACGATCTGGGCAATTTTATGCCTAGGAGATCGATCTGTCGAGGGGTGAGATCGATCTCTTTATGGCTTTATGAGATCGATCTGTGCCTTGAGGAGATCGATCTTCTCCCAAACAGAAGCATTTGGAGATCGATCTCTTCCTCATGAGATCGATCCCTTCTCAAACAGATTCATAAGGAGATCGATCTCTTCCATTGGAGATCGATCTGCTCCTCAAATTTCCCCTTCCTCGTCATTTTTAATTCACCAGATCGATCTCTCCTTCTCCCAGATCGATCTGTCCTCATGGATCAAGCTTATTTTACACACTTAACACATAAATCTCCAATTATAATTCCCACAATTCACTTAGCTCAATAAATTACACTTCAATTTATTATTACATCATTAAATATGTCTGAAATTCTCAGATCTCACATCCTCCCCACCTTAAAAGAATTTGGTCCTCCAAATTCAACTCAACTAATCAAAATAGATGGGGGTATTTCTCCTTCATGAGACTCTCTAGTTCCCACGTTGCCTCTTCCCTTGAGTGATGCTTCCACAAAACTTTCACTAATGGGATGCTCTTAGTTCTCAGTACCTTCTCCTTTCTATCGAGAATCCGGACGGGTTCCTCAGTATAGCTCATGTCCTCCTGTATGTCCATCTCATCATACTCTATAACATGAGAAGGGTCCGGGTGGTACTTCCTCAACATAGACACATGAAAAACATTGTGTATTCCGGACATCTGTGGGGGTAATGCTAATCTGTAGGCTACCTCTCCCACTCTCTCAAGAATCTCAAATGGTCCTATGTATCGAGGACTCAATTTCCCTTTCTTCCCAAATCGCATGATACCCTTGCTCGGTGATACTCTCAAAAATACTGCATCACCAACATCAAACTCGAGTGGCCGTCTACGCACATCTGCGTAGCTTTTCTGTCTACTCTGTGCAGCCCGTAACCTCTCACATATGAGTTTCACACTCTATACGGCTTGCTCAACAAGCTCGGGAGCATTTATCTTTCTGTCACTGACTTCTTCCCAAGCTACAGGGGATCTACACCTCCTGCCATATAGAGCCTCAAAAGGTGCCATTCCAATACTCGCATGATAGCTGTTATTGTACGCAAACTCTGCTAGGGGCAGGTGATCATCCCATGATCCCTTAAAATCCATCGTACACGCCCTCAACATATCCTTCAGGGTCTGAATAGTCCTCTCTGACTGACCATCTGTCTGAGGATGATAGGCGGTACTAAAACTCAATCGAGATCCCATGGACTCCTGAAACTGGGTCCAAAATCTGGAAGTAAACCGGGAATCTCTATCAGAAGTAATACTCACTGGAGCCCCATGTAATCTAGCTATCTCGCTGACATACAGTTCAGCTAAGGCATCCACAGTATCTGTGCTCTTGATGGCAAGGAAGTGGGCACTCTTGGTCAATCTATCCACAATGACCCATATCGCGTCACGACCTCTCCGGGTCCTCGGTAAACCCATAATAAAGTCCATAGTGACATGCTCCCATTTCCATGTAGGTACAGGTAAGGGCTGTAGTAGTCCTCCGGGCTTCCGATGCTCAGCTTTCACTTGCTGGCATACTAAACACCTGGCCACATACTCTGCCACATCTCGCTTCATACCACTCCACCAATACATCTTTCTCAAGTCTCGGTACATCTTAGTACTCCCTGGGTGCATGGTGTAACGCGAGCAATGAGATTCTCTCAGTATCTGTCTCTTCAGGGTATCATCGTCCGGTACACAAATCCGTCCTCTGAATCTCAACAATCCATCCTAACTGATGGTGAGATTCGACTGCGAACTCTGCTCAGCTTGGCTAACCATATCTATCAATCTCTGATCACTGCGCTGCCCAGTTCTAATCTGATCCATGATCCTGGGCTCTATCCGCAGGCTAGCCAAAAATCCAGTCTCTACCTCTTTAACTCTGATCCGAAGTTCGGCGAACTGCTCTAACAAATCCCATTCCCTGATCATCATAGCAGATATCATACTCTTCCTGCTCAGGGCATCAGCAACTACATTCGCCTTACCCGGATGATATAGAATCTCGCAGTCATAATCCTTAAGGAGTTCCATCCATCTCCTTTGTCTCATGTTTAACTCTTTCTGATCAAAGAGATATCTCAAACTCTTGTGATCAGTGAAGATCTGGAATCTTTCCCCATATAAGTAATGTCGCCAGATCTTCAAAGCAAATACCACAGCGGCTAACTCCAAATCATGCGTGGGATAATTTCGCTCATGGTCTTTCAGCTGACGCGATCCATATGCGACCACTCTTCCGTGCTGCATAAGCACACACCCCAATCCTTGGTGAGATGCATCACTATACACCGAGAATCCTCCTGATCCCTCGGGAATAGTTAACACAGGTGCCGCTGTCAATCTCCTCTTTAACTCTTGAAAACTGAGCTCACATTGATCAGTCCATATGAAAGGAGTCTCCTTACGCGTGAGCTTAGTCAAAGGAGCGGCAATCCTCGAGAATCCTTCCACAAATCTCCTGTAATACCCTGCCAAACCAAGGAAGCTTCGTATCTCAGTCACTGTCCTCGGTCTTTCCCAATTAAGCACAGCTGCTATTTTACTCGGATCCACTGATACTCCTTCCTCTGAGACTACATGCCCAAGGAAAGCTATCCGGTTCAGCCAAAACTCACACTTACTAAGCTTTCCTTATAATTGCTTATCTCGGAGTATCTGAAGTACTAACCACAAATGCTGTGCATGCTCCTCATACGACCGAGAATACACCAGGATATCATCGATAAAGACTATCACAAACTTATCCAGATAGTCTCTGAACACCTCGTTCATCAATCTCATAAATGTTGCAGGGGCGTTCGTCAATCCAAAGGACATCACCAGAAATTCGTAATGGCCATACCTTGTCCTGAAGGCCGTCTTTGGAATATCTTCCTCCTTGATCCTCAATTGGTGATAGCCCGATCTCAAATCAATCTTAGAAAAGACTGATGCCCCTCTTAGCTGATCAAGTAGATCGTCAATCCTGGGTAGTGGGTATTTATTCTTCACCGTGGCTTTATTCAATAGCCGGTAGTCCACACATAATCTGAGACTACCATCCTTCTTCTTAACAAACAGTACTGGCGCTCCCCACGGCGAAACACTGGGTCTAATAAACCCTTGATCCAATAACTCCTGCAGTTGCTTCTTCAATTCCTCAAGTTCCACCAATGCCATTCTGTAGGGAGGTTTAGAGATCGGCTGAGTATCTGGTACCAAATCAATGGTAAACTCCAGCTCTCTCTCTGGTGGTAAACCTGGCAATTCATCTGGGAAAACATCCAGAAATTTGCAAACCACAGGTATATCCTCAATCCTCGGATGTTCCCGCTCATCGTCTGAGATGAGTGTCTCATAACCTTCACATAAATAATCATATTTAATACTCTCCAAAATAATATTAAAATTCTCAAATTACTTACTAGAAATCCCCATATTTATTCCCTCAATATCTCAATTGTACACTGTAAGGCTCAGGTAGGGAGAAAGTTACAATCTTAGTGTAGCAGTCTAAACTCACTCGATTGGTCGCCAACCAATCCATTCCCAGAATTACATCAAACCCATGTATACTCAACATGATTAGATCTGCTAACATCACTCTATCTCCCACCTTAATTTCACATCCTCTACAGATTAACTCAGTTCTCTGGGATTCACGCATAGGGGTATTTACATGTAGTATATATTCTAGAGGTTCAAACTTCAAGTTTAATCTACATGCAAAATGCTCAGAAATAAACGAATGCGTGGATCCTGAATCAATCAACACATGAGCCTCATAATTACAGACAGAGAGTGTACCTCTTATAGTTTCTGTCGAAGCGTCTGCGGTCTCCTTATCCAGGGCAAACACACGTCCCTGTGCCACAGGTTTCTTCCCTTTCTCTGCCGCAGTGGCCCGTCTCCGGGGATCCACTCTCTGAGGCTGTTGTCTAGCGGGCTCCGGAGCATGTGGTATCTGAGGTTGGGGACAGTCCTTCACTCTATGGCCCATGTCACCACATCTGAAACATCCATGGATCGACCCAGTACAACTTCCCTCATGCGATCGGCCACAGTCTCTACAATCCTCATCTCCGGCCTGACATATCGTGGGGTCTCCTTGATAATAGGATAGGCTCTGGGTCGCTCCAATCTGTCCCTCTGCACCTCAATCCTTCCTCTTCTGAAGGAACCTCTCCGAGCCTCTGACTGGAAAAGTGCTGGCCTCTTGCCCTTATCTCTATTCACCGCTCTGAGCTCATTCTGGGATTGTACCATCTCAATCCCTCTTTCAACCTCTTGTGCTCGTCTCAGAGCATCTCCAAACTCGGTAATACATAGCCCCATCAGTCTATCTCTAATAACGGGCTTCAACCCATACACAAACTTCTCTGTGCGGAGCTCTTCACTCTTGAAGGTCTCTGGGTCATATCTCAATAGTGCGGTGAACTGGCTCTCATAGTCATCCACCGACATGTCACCCTGTACCAAACTCAAAAACTCGGCCTGTTTCCTTCTCTGGGCGGCTCGTGGTACATATTGGGTTCTAAAAGCTGTCTGGAACTCTTCCCAACCAATCACATCCTGGTGGGACATCAAGATACCCTGGGTAGTACCCCACCAATCTCGAGCTCTCCCCTTCAGCATATAGGCACTCATACTGACTCTCTCAGCATCGGTGCACCCCAGTAAATCAAATATAACTCTCAACTCCGTCAACCACTCCTCAGCCTCTGTAGGATCCTTCTTTCCCCTAAATGCGGGTGGATTCATCTTCAGAAATTCCTTTAGTCGGACCTTACTTCTGTCCTCAGGCTGAGTGACGGGAGGCACTGGGGGTATGGGAGGTCCTGGTGGTGGTGTAGGGGTAGTATCCGAGGCATTAACTCCAAAGTGTTGCGCGAATAGCGCCGCCATCTGCTCAAAACCTTGCCTCACATCGGTCTCAATCCGATTAAATCGAGAGTTAGGACTCTCTGGTTGTGGGACAGGTGCGGAGGGGACTCTGCCTGCCTCCTCGAACGACCTCGTCGTTTACTCATTCTCTATCTCAACTCGTCTCCTGCGCGTACATATCACAATCGATTGAAATCTCAATCCTCAATTTCAGTTCATGACCAGACTATTACAGACACTTGGGATGTATTCTATTTCACTTAACCGACACTGACAGTACTAAACACCCTAAGCTCTGATACCAAGAAAACTCTGTCACGCCCCGAAAATGCGAAAAATAGGGCTAATTTAAAACTTTTTACTCGTTAATTCACAAATAAAGAGTGCATTCTTGTGCAGTGTCATACATCATCATAATTATCATGCCTCAGGATCTCATCATGATATAAATATTGTATTATACCCATTACTCGATTACAAGTCAATTAATCCTAATACATCCCATATAATGTCATACATCAAGTGTCTGTAATTACAATAATAGTCTGGGTACATGAAGAGATAAATATACCTCAAAGTACAAAATATATAGCCTGGAGCTCGGATCCTCCACTAGCCACTACTCCGTACGTCACAGGGAAGTCCTTATTCACTTGAAGAACTCTGGGGGGAAAGAAAAATAGGGTGAGCTTCTAAATCGCTCAGTAAGGGGGTAGGGGACTCATTTCATAAACCAAAATGCACATCACAAAGCATTTATTTGTATGTGAAACTCATTTGAAAACCATAGCATGAAAATACTCAAAACGACACTCTCATGTGTCAAGTCATGTGAAAACATGAAGTAAAAAGGCTCACTCTAGAGCATTAACAAAGCATGTGAAAACAACGCGATAAACGCTTTCTCAAATAACGTGGCATAGCC
The DNA here is from genome assembly GCA_033439115.1 of Firmiana major. Taxonomy (NCBI): domain Eukaryota; kingdom Viridiplantae; phylum Streptophyta; class Magnoliopsida; order Malvales; family Malvaceae; genus Firmiana; species Firmiana major. The sequence continues at coordinate 61,877,222 of CM065897.1, read as the reverse complement.
ACTGATTTAAAGTCACACGTGGCATAGCCACAATACACACGTGGCAAAGCCACCGAATTATTTTCTCACGTGGCATAGCCACAAAACACACGTGCAAAGCCACTGAATTATTTTCTCACGTGGCATAGCCACAAAACACACGTGGCAAAGCCACTGATTATTTTCTCACGTGGCATAGCCACAGAATAGGGTTTCTCAACGTGGCACTGCCACCAATGGGGTTTCTCAACGTGGCACAGCCACCAATGGGGTTTAACGTGGCACAGCCACCAATGGGGTATACGTGGCACAGCCACCGATGGGGTATAACGTGGCACAGCCACCAATGGGGTATACGTGGCACAGCCACCGATGGGGTATAACGTGGCACAGCCACCAATGGGGTATACGTGGCACAGCCACCGATGGGGTATAACGTGGCACAGCCACCAATGGGGTATACGTGGCACAGCCACCGATGGGGTATAACGTGGCACAGCCACCGAGTAGGTCATTCTCACGTTACCAGAACGGAGAAGAAATCGGGCTTACATGCTACCAGAGCAATGCCCGGTGTGTACTCACAACTACACACCTCAGTCTTATCACATAAGATGGGTTTGCCTTCACGTAGAACTCGTAATGGTTTTCTCTCATAAAACTCATTTGAAATCGTTTTGTACTCAACGCAAAACGTAGTAAAACCGAGTTCCAACCGGCAAAGCACACGCACACATTTCTCAAATCACAATATTGCCTTAACGTAGAGCCCAGTTATAAACTCATAAAACATTGGGCTCCAACCGGCTATAAAATCGTGTGCAGTTCAAATCTCAACATGCTTGTTTATAAATCATAAATCATGCTATAACAGTTTACAAATCACATACACAAATGGTTTAGATTTCCCTTACCTCTTTGCACCTCGTATAGTGTAATCGTTTCCCCCGTATCACGGACTAGTCTCGCATTCCACTCTGGAACTCCCGAGCTGTCCAAACGATGTTAAAACATCAATACTCCACATCACATAAGCCTCAATTCTTAAAATCGAGCATAATTGCTCATAACACCTCAATTCTCTTGATTTCTCGTAACTCAACCCTAAACTACAACTCTATTCACAATATCCCAATGTTCGATATCTCTAATACCAATTATCTACGCTAATTCTCCACATTGTCCAATTTTCCATTTATAGCTCACAATTTCCTAAATTCACCAAAATTCTCAATATGCATATCACTCCTACCACATTGAAATTTAATCAATCCCTAGTCATCTTTCAGCCATTTCAACACAAATTCAACCACCAATAACATCAAAATCAACTCAAATATCAAGATCGAGGTTTAGAAATTACCCAAAGCTTGTGAGACGCATAACTCACGCCTCGATCCGATTCGTCCTTCGATTTCCAAGTATGTTGTTCTCCCTTTGATGAGGAACAACTTTCCTTCTTACCACAATAGCTGATTCGGCCGAAAATGGGGGATTTGGAGGAGTGAGAAACTAGGTTTTCGGAAAAATGGAGGTTTGAAAGAGAGAGAAAGTAAGATTTCAGGAGAAAACACGGGTCCCTTATATAGACTGGAGGTAGGAGATCGATCTGTCTCCTGGGGAGATCGATTTGCGTTTGAATTTTGGGGACGATCTGGGCAATTTTATGCCTAGGAGATCGATCTGTCGAGGGGTGAGATCGATCTCTTTATGGCTTTATGAGATCGATCTATGCCTTGAGGAGATCGATATTCTCCCAAACAGAAGCATTTGGAGATCGATCTCTTCCTCATGAGATCGATCCCTTCTCAAACAGATTCATAAGGAGATCGATCTCTTCCATTGGAGATCGATCTGCTCCTCAAATTTCCCCTTCCTTGTCATTTTTAATTCACCAGATCGATCTCTCCTTCTCCCAGATCGATCTATCCTCATGGATCAAGCTTATTTTACACACTTAACACATAAATCTCCAATTATAATTCCCACAATTCACTTAGCTCAATAAATTACACTTCAATTTATTATTACATCATTAAATATGTCTGAAATTCTCAGATCTCACAATATAGCCATAGTCCTAGTTATTTTCCCTTATTATTATTTCCCTATCTCACATGTCTTTTGTTTTATGATGAATCCATGTTTTAAAATGGTTTTGTGGGTCAGGACAGTCCAAAAGAGGGGCTAAATCTTGACGAATGGTGAATTTTGTGATGATTTGTGTTGAGTAAGAAATGCTTTTAAGTGCACCTCGCATAATGATTTTCGATGCTTTAATTATTACTTGTGCATGATGATTTTCCATGTTTTGTATGAGAATTGTGCAGTGATTTGAATAGCATGAAGTGCTTTACCTATCATGAACACATGCATGAACTGATGAATTTGGGCATGACGAGAAATTGTGTGGTTTTATGCATGGCATTACGATCACGTGATTAGTACAGTTATCTAACTGCTCGCATGATTGCCTTACTAAGCGCATGGTTTGCTCACCCCCTTATTTTCCCCCTCTACAGAGCACTTTTAGTAGATAGAGAGTGACTGAAGATTGAATTTTGGTGTCCGCTTGTCAGGACCCCATTCTCAATCCATGACTTTATCCAAAAATCACTATAAATTTTTCGTATTTTTAACTTACCTTCCTCTCTTCAATGGTTGGGCTGTGATTCGATGTCAGAGTCTTCACTTACCACATCATCCATTCTCATACATACATGTCAATATATTTATTCTGATTGTAGCTGCTGGTATTATACATGTAAGACTATATAAAATCTCATATAAATACATTCCCCATAATATATAACGTATACATCACTGTGCTGTTTCTATGTTTAGATACACAACTGTACATAATATGTATACCTGGCGATCGATAGGAACCAGCAGTGGACTCTGGGAAACTATCCCTTGATAGCTCTCGCTCTACTGAAGCTCTGTAGAGAGATGTAAAGAAAAGGGGGTGAGCATAACGCCCTCAGTAAGGAAATCAGGCAAGCAAGTAGATATCAACACTATCTACTCCAAATAATGCTATGCCTTGAAAACATTATTTCCTTTAATCACTTTAAAAAGCATGTCTTGAAATATAATATATATACTTGTACAGAATAAATCCCATGTACAAAAAATCATGCTTTCTTTCTCAAATGTAGGCATGTAGTGCAAAACAATGCATCGTATAGAAATCATGCCTTTATGTAAATCATGCCATGTATATTTAAATCACGATAAATATGGCATCAAATGATTCACAACACAAAATCAGAGTCTGACCCATCCCTCAGGTATGTCCGCAGTTTAAATCAGTCAATCAATGTGATATATCATGTAAGACTCTGTGGTTAAATGCAAATAGTATCCTGGATTATGATCATATCCAAAAAGTGATCCCAAGCAACACAGATCTCGGTGTGCGGGGCATCACTGCAGCAACGGGAGGATGGTCAGTCCACTACAGCCGTCAGCTATGCGTAACACACGGTATAGCGTACACCTCGTGCCCTGGGCACAATACAAAGTACACCCGTGGACCCTCACAGCCAGGGTGCCTCCCATAGGACTTAGCCCTCGAAACTATGGAAATATTTATACCACGTCTATATCAACCTCATGCGGATATCCTCTCTAGCTATGACACACAGTCACACAAGGACTCAGGCATGGGTTTCAACATGTATTACATATCACATACAGTGTGCGTCTTGAGTGCGACTCACAGTCGTCACTCCGCTCAAACACTGTTTCATGTCACAAACTCAACTCTAGTGCGAGCAACCTCCAACAACTAGGTCTATGCATAGTTTATGTATTAAATCAAGTACGAGCAATAGCTCCCAGTACTATGCTATGCACAATATCAAAATCAAATACGAGCAATAGCTCCCAGTACTATATCATGTATAAACCATGAAGAATCGAGTACGAGCAACGCTCTAGCACTCTGTCATGCATATATCATTCAAAGCTGAGTACGATTGAGAACTCCAGTACTCTATCATGCATGTCATGAAAATCTAGTGCGTATCAAAATCCAGCACTAATATTATGTGGAAAACATATGAATCCCAGTGCGAGCTATGCTCTAGCACGATTCATTCTCACAAAATATGATAGATGGCTATTTAAAAAGGGATTGTTTATAAAATAGTAAAATTAGCACTTAAAAGTGTGCTTAAGTCATATCAACCTTAAAATCATTAGCCCATCTATTTATTTTCATGCTAATAGCAATTAAACACTCACAATAGTATTTTCCATGCTTTTTGCAACTTCTCACAAAAGTTGACTTTTTGACTAACTAGGGGCAAAATCGTAATTTGCCACTATCGGGTCGCAATAATTATTATTCACTTTCTCTGACCCTCAGAGTTTTTAAGTGAATGCAGAAGAAGTTGAAAATACGTGCAGGTATCTCTAACTACTTGCAAAAGTCACTTACCTCGGATCACGTCACGTGACCTCACTTCCTCGGTGCTGCTAAATCCCGCAGTCCGATCAGCTCTTAATGTAAACTCCGGAGCTGTAGATAACCATTCCTCAGGTTAATTATAATTTTCCTACTGTATTACACATTAATACAATTTATTTTCCCTTAATGGGCCTTAAAATCCTTAATGGGCCTAACTAGGCCTTAAGTCCATTTTCATTTTACTATTCACTTTTGTTGGGCCTATTGGGCTTGTGGGGCCCATCAACTCTTATTGGGCTTGTCCTAGGCCCATTACACCTTACTGGGTCTAAAATAATTGGGCTTGGCCTATTGGGCCTCTCGGCCACATGCCATGGCCGAGAGCTAGCCATGTCTTGGTTTCACCATGGCATGTTATCCATGCCTATTTTCTAGCCATTTTCACTTAGGCATTTCCACAAACACTTGGTAGGTAACATTACCAATCATCATATGGTTCATTTAGGTATTTTATCAAATACCTTGATTGCCAACAATTTACATGTATAAATTAATCAATTTGATTAATTCTAATTATACCATTAACATTAATACATGTATACTAATCCATTTATGTCTTAAAATCAAATTGACATATTTCAATACCCCATTGATCACTCTCGGCCTAACCCATTTCATGGTGATTTAATATGTTTCAATACTTAAAACATACACCAACATACTTGAAATCATTCATACATTAACATATATGAAATTGGAAATTAGAAAATATACCAATTGTTGTGTTCACCCTTTGGCCGAAACTTTGGAGGCTCTCGATTTGCACTCTATGGCTCCTTGATAGCCAATTCCAACATATGTTAATCTCCTTTCAATTTGGAACAACTTCCATGAAGAATGCAAGTTCCAAATATGCCTAATTCCTAGTGATTTCTAGTGAGAGAAAGCTTGGATGTTTATGTTTCAATGGTTTCTTCTCTAGCCGGAATTGGTGTGATGAAGATGACAATGGTGTGGCTGCATTTATAAGCCACTTACTTACCCATTAAGCCTTACTTTTCAGCCATTATGCTTGACTTTCCAAATCTGAACCATGAGTCACCTTATGAGTCACCTTATGAGTCATAGTTAACTTTAACTATGGTTAGATATTTATCTCATGGGCTTTTCCAATTGGGCTTCTCGGTTTGGGCTTTCCTAATGGGCTTCCGAGCTGAAATTTTCACTATACCTCGGGCCTTTTATTGTCTCAAAATTTGGCCGATCAATTGGTCCAACAATTCGGTCTAAAGGACCTAAGAATTTCGATATACGTTTAGTATACCTTAATGGGCTTTAAAATTTTCACCTTAGGCCCATCACGTTTTTAACCATTAAATTTATTCCGGAATCCTTCCGAATAAATTTTCCTTACTTTCGGGAATGATTATCTTGTATTCTGGCCAATAATATTTTTTTCCAAATTTTTCTCCACACTTAGGTTAATTTTTAACCATGATTAGTCAACTATGGTAAAAGTCCACTTCCTTAACTATAGTTGACTTTTTCCTTAACCATTGACTATGTTGACTTTTTCTCCAATTTTCGAAAGTGTCATATCATATGTCTTACACTCTCATCTTTATATTCCAACCGCTCCCGGTGGATAATTTCACTCGAACTCCTTTTCTCGTCAAAAAGGTCCATTTTACCCTTTTTTAGCTTTTACACTCGTTTTGTATGTTCGGGTCTAAATCAAGCTGACTTTCCTTCATGAGCTCTCTACGCTCTCTTATTTTAAGTTCTTATTTTCAGTCAGAATGATTTAGAATAACTCGGTTTAGCCTGTGATACCCATTGATCACATTAGGCATTTTATGTAGCTTTTGCGTGTCAAATCATTTCAATAACACTGTATGTCAAATAAATACTCTTCTTATGATTCAACTATAATAACATAGTGTTCATACACACAAGAATCATAAGGAAATAAGCTACAAATATCCGGGTCTGACACCGCTGCATCCCATCACACAAGGTATACACACATATATAGTTTTTGTATCTAGACATGCCAAAGCACAGTAATATTTTTAATGTAATTTTTGGGGATGTAAAGAATTGTAAACACATGTAAACAGCAACTCTGATTTAGAAATACAAGTGTTTACGTTTAAACGAATTATAAATTGAAATGATTTGATTGGATGAGATTGACATCGATAGACAACCCAACTGTTGGTGGTGTAGCTGTTCACGATCAAGTAAAGTAAAGGTAAAGAATAAACAATAAGAAATGGATTAAATAATAAACGAAAAATGAAAAACATTTAGTGGATTTTTGGTGGATTGAGGGTCATGACAGAATTAGTTATGAATGCCTTTGTGATTGAGAAATTGTTGATTGTGTCTATCAAGGGCATTGTGAGTTAGTCAATATCTTGATTTGGATAATTTTGTGAATTTGTTGGTTAAAATCCGGTTGGATGTGCTTGGAGGTTTCTTATGACTTAGTTGTTTTAAGGATTGACTTATTAGGATGTGTGTGAGAACCTAATTTTCTAATTTCCTTCCCTAAATAAGCTTTATAAATTAGTAAGATATCTAATAAGATATTTCATTTAAAACTTGTAGGGTTGAACCTACACTTATGATGAGTATATCGGTTCTGAAGGACAAAGATTTATTCCAGAACCTCAAAAATGGAGCTATGATCCAAACTCCTTAAATTTATTAAGTTAAGGTAATCAGGAAGGCATAAGAAATTCTATTGATTTTGTAAGTGTTTTGTGACTAAGAAGTATGATATGAATAAAGTCATGAAGTAATAATTAAGCAATGTAGGAATTTGAGATGAAAAAGGAAGGATTGTGCAATGGCATGCAAAATGTAACCCAAAAGCAATCCAATAAATGATGAGCTTATGAGATATGATTTATATAAAGCCTAAGGAACAGATAGAAGGAAGAAATACATAAACGAAGGTGTATAAGGGCCGATTTTAAGTTGGCAAAATAGCCTATGCATTTTGGTGCACATCAAGCTCTTTAGGGCCTTACTCAGAGTATCTGGGGATTTCATAACCAGAAGGTGGGTAAACTTAGTCAATCTATCGACTATCACCCAGATAGCCTCGTGATTCATTCGGGTCTTCTATAACCCATCACGAAATTTATGGTAATTTGTTCCCATTTTCGTGTCAATATAGGTAGAAACTATAATAACCTTGCAAACTGCTATTGTTCTACCTTACTCTGCTGACATATGAGACACTTTTCCACAATCTCTACCATGTCTCTTTTCATATCTGACCACCAATACCATTTTCTAAGATTTTGATATATTTATTACTTCTCGGATGCACTGTATCTCCCGAAGAATGAGCTTCTGGCAATAATATTATATCATCATTGTGGTCCTGGGGAGCACTTATACTGTCTCAGAACCTCAGTAAGCCATCATCACTCTCTGTGAACTCTGTCACTGTATCCATCTGAATCTGACCCACACTATTGACACTCTGCCAATCATCATGCTAAGCCTGTCAAATCCGATCACTCAAATCCGGTTCTAATCTCAGGCTAGCTGTCACACAATCACTATCATCATCGGAGGGAATCACATCACTACTGAGGCTTACAACTGCTCTATCAACTCACGCTCCCTGACCATCATATGTGGTACCATCCCGAGGCTCTTTCTACTCATGGCATCAACCATTACATTAGCCTTTCCTGGGAGGTACAATTTTCACAATCATAATCCCTTAGAAGCTCTAACCCTCTTTGTTCTCATATCCGTCTCTTTCTGTGAAAACAGATACTCGGAGCTTTTATGATCAGTGCATACTTAAAATTTTTCACTGTATATATAGTAGTGTCATATACTCAATACAACCACTATCACTGTCAACTTTAAATCATGGGTCGGATAGTCCTTTCATGATCCTTGAGTTGTCTGGATTCATAATTGACTATCTTCCCCTTTTGCATCATTACACCGCCTATTCATTATTTTGAGGTATCCATAGACTCATGAAAAACCTCTTAATCTGTTGGATATGGTGAGAATAAATGCGGTGGTCAGTTTATTACTTCAATACACTAAAACTCCTGTTACGCCTATCATCCCATTCAAATACAACTTTTTCTAAGTTAAATGTGTCAATAAAGTAGTCCATTTCGAGAACTCTCAACAAATCATCTGTAAAAAAATTTCCAATTGTTGCTTATAATTTTCCTGGACTGTAATTACACCCAAAATATCATCAGTATGGATGATAACAAATCGGTCCAAGTAAAGTTTAAATATCTCATCGTAGTTGAGTTCCATTGAATATTTCAATTACCCATATCCTTGACCTATATACGTATAAACGTATAATGTTCTTTTCTAAATCGCTTCCGTTGAAGGTACTAACCCGCGTCATTTCCTTTTTAATGGCTTTTATAATTTTTTTTTTAAACCTTCTTGATTTATCGATTCTATATTTCTTATTGTACTAGTAAAGGTACCATAATTTTAAATATATATTACGACTGTCGATTTCAATTTATAGGTTGTGTATACTTTTAGACGCTGTAAAGTCTTTAGGCGGGGAGGTATTTTGAAATACCTTTATTAACCCTCAGACTTGACCACAATTACTTTACATATCAGTCCATGTGGTCACAATTCATATTCGCTACTAATTGCTTTAATCCAAATTATTTCACGTATCATAGATATACTTACCTTGCATACGTCTCTTATTCCAGTCTATCTCGTATTCAGGATTTATCACATCTTAAAACTTATCTCTTTTCGTATATCATTTATAACAAAACTCTGTCATTATTCATTCCATGAGTACAATCATTTACTCCTTTAATTTCAATCGCTACACCCCTTTTATTACTTGTCAAAACTTACCGTATACTTTCCAGGGGTAATACAGCACTGTCTTAAAATAAAATTCTAAACATCATAATTTGCAGCCAACTAATTTATTCTCAAATATTACTTCAAAGTATTCATTTTCCAATCGGCTGGTTTATACTTCTTCCGCTGTTTTCGACTTATAATTTCTTCATAATTATTTCGTTAGTTAACCTTCCTCTATTGGGGTACTCACTATCAGCATTGTGCCCAAGAGCGTAGGCATTCATGTCTTTTACTCACTTACATTGAAGTGAAGGCGGTATGACTAAATACGTGGCACCAGGATCAATTATAATAATTACTTCTTTATTCATAACTAGTGTGGTATCTTTCACCACATCATATGAAACATCAGTAGTGTCCTAGTCCAAGGCATGCACTCGCCCTCGTCCAACAGCCTACTTTCCATTTCTCTTCGATTGTGGCCTCCCTTTTTCGGTACGAAGATATCAACAAGGTTTTCTCTGTCTCTTTGCTCTTCTGTAGGGCAGTCTCACCCAACTCTGAGCAATCATTAAATAATTGGCTTGTCTTACCACACTTAACGCCTATTTTAGTCAATAAAGTGTAGGTGTAGGCCCTACTTCCATGGTATCTACCACACATCCTACACTGCTAACTTTGCTTACACTGCTTCGTAGCAGGTCGGGGTTCTCCAATCACAATACCCCTCATAAGTGTTGAAATTGGATATACTGGGGCCTTACCAATCATCTTACCCCATGACTCATCAACTCTAATGTCTTACCAACTGGTCTCTTTTCCTGCTCTGACATCCCTATTATTCTCTATTCTCTTCTGTCTCTATTTCGACCTTACTACCTTTCCCAATCTCAGAGGCGTGCAACACATGATCTTATTCACACAACTGTAATCTACGCACTGCCTCGACTTAGGTAATGAGCCAATCAGACTCTAATCGACAATTTGAGCATTCCATGAACTTTTGGGCTTTCTGACTCTCACTGCCCTTAGTGTCAGGGTAATATCTGGGCAGGTATATAAACTGAGAGTCATACTCGTCAATCAACCAGTGCCTCTGGGTTATTTTAAGAAATTTTACTTGTAATTTCCCTTAAGTAGTGTCCGAAATATTCTGTCACCAAAATACATCTAGAAATATCTCTCATGTCGACTTTGGACGTCTAACTATTCAGATGGGTCGAGCGGACTTCCACCAATGTTTCGCCTCGCCCTCCAACATAACCGTATGTAAAAGTCACTTTCTCGGTCGACATACACCGAAAGAATCCATACAACTTCGCTATCTCATACACAAAGTCCTCAGTAACTATTGGTTTCTTTACTTCACTATATACCGGAGGGGTGTGAAAATCTCTATAGTCTGAGGCATCTGTTTAGGCTTTACCCTGCCTATCCTCAACTACTAACATAGATTGAGTAAATAACTCCAAAATATTTTCTACACTCCATTCTATCGTCTCGGAACGTGTCTCAATACTGTTTGGTCTCTTTATAGGACCCTGTGGAGTATGCTCAACATCATCCTCCACCTCACTCTCATCTTGAGTCTCATGTGATGACTCATTCGACTCTTAGGCTGATCTCTATGGCCTCGAGCATGTGTACTCGTTCCTCTACTATAGCGGCTATCAGTTATAAAAACTATATTCTTGCATTCGAAACTAAATTTTTAGCTGCACTTCCATCTTGATATACACAATTATATCTAAACAATGCACAGTACATGGGGATGTAAATTTACTTAACCACTAACACCGACTCATATCAGGCCAACTCTGCTTTGATACCATCTTTTCTGTCACGACCCAAATTACCTAAAAATCAGAGTAAATTTTTTGCTTTTTCATTTCCTTACCTGTCGTGAACAGTTACACTACTAAACAGTTGGGCTATGATTCGGTGTTAGTCACCTCTCACATATTTACCATTCCATTTTCATATTTCATTTACATATCAATTTATTTTAAATAAATACATCCCCAATATTACATCCAAGTACAGTACTGTGCCTCTATATATTCAGATATAAAAATTATACAAATGTGTATACCTGGTCTTGATAAGAAGCAGCAGATATGACTACTGTCGTTCTCTTCTACTGAATATACCTTGTGGGGTGAAAATTGAAAGGGTGAGCATAAACAGCTCAGTAAGGCAATAATGTAAGCAGGTAGACAACTATACTATCTACGTACTGATAATATCATGATATAAAATCGTTTACATTGGGAACATGAGGTATAACTAAAACGATGCCACATGTATTTATATATCATATAAGAGAAATCATGAAGTCAACATATAAATCAAACATGGAAAAATCATCTTATATGACATCTCATGCTCGTCACATTTAAAACTTATTTGTGTTCACCATAAACTCATCACGTTAAAACTCATTTGTTTTATCATAAAACAACCACATCAAGGCTAAACCCATCTCTAGGGAATACCTTGATTCATTAAATCACATCTCTTTTAAAAACATAAATCGGGACATTACCCCTCCCTCGGGTTCGTCCTGGTCTATTCAGACCGTATGATATCATATGAGGCATGTAGGTTACTGTATGAAAATCGAGGACTATGGCCATACTTTGTCCCTGTGATCCCAGGCTACACGGATCCCGGTGTGCGGGGCATTACAACTGCAATGGGAGGTGGGGTCAAATCCTACCCGCCAGAATATCAAGTAACATCATCGAGTCATCATGACTGCACGGTACATCGTACTCCGTGGACCCATATCATAGTCTGGGGGTGCCTGCCGTAGGTCTTATCCACCCCAATACTATGTCGATAACTAACCCATGTCTCAAAGTATACGTGTGAGCATCTCAACTCTCTGTGACACACAATCTACAGGAGGCTTCCGCACGACTATATGCATGTCAACTCACGTCTAGTGTGAGCGAAGCTCCAGCACCACGCTATGCATATCATGATATCTAAAATCTCGTGCGAGCGAAGCTCCAGCACGGTTTTGTGCACACACAAATTCCTCGTATGAGCAATGATCCAGTATGGCTTTTCATGAGTAATAAATCAATAAACTTTAGTGCGAGTAAGACTCTAGCACTCTTTTTACTTGTGTAAATATGATAGGTGGCTTAATCTTGATAAAACATCTTTAAAATCGTAACCAGTACAAACCGGTTCCCTTTCGTATAATTCTTAAAATCAACAGCCAACCTATGTGCATATTTGCTTAAATCAAAACAATATATTCATATAAAACATTAAAACATGAAAATCATGCAATTTATCTACCTTACTACTCTTTTTGTAAATTTTACTCTCAGGGGCAAAATCATCTTTTTCTTTATTCACCTAAGCCCTGATTTTCACAAAAATTATTATTTCGTTTCTAGATACTTTAAGGAATTCTAAGCCCTGTAAATCCCCTCAATAAATATCTATAGAAATCTCTATGCACCTATAAAATTCCCTTACCTTGATTTACGTGCAAACTTATCTCGTCTAGATATTATCCGATCTCTCAGTCCAACTGCACGTCAACCAAGTCTACGAAACTGCATATAACCACATATTTTAGGTTAATTCACTTATTTTTATCAGTATATCACAGTTACTGATCGAATCTAGTGTATTGGGCCCGTTTTACTTTATTGGGCCCAATTGCACTTTAATGGGCCTCGAGCCCGTTCTCAGCCCGTTTATACTTATTAAATCCCTTCTTCGAGTTTACTGGGCTTATTCAGCTTACAAATAATCATCGGGCTTCGTTCCAAACTTATTGGATAGCCCGTATACTATTTACGGTAATTACGTTGCAATTTCGATAAATATTCCTTTTTATACAGAATTAATCCATAAATTCTATAAAATAATCGAAATTCTGTATTAAAGGACACATATTATCGTAATTAAAATATACTTACCCAATATGATGCGGGGTACAAAAATGAAACTCAATCGGCTTTCGTTCGGGCTTTGTCGTAAAATTGCTCAATTATATATTTAATCTCGGGTTACTTTTCGATCAATTATAATTTAAACAAATTTCTCGAAAGTCAAATCGGTCACTTTTGACCTCGTATCGACTTACCCGAAGTCCGATGTATCCCCAAAAATTCTTCCCATTTTTCCTTTTTCTCTTTTTCTCATTTTTCCCTTCTTTCTTGGCTGAACCGGTTCAGTTCGGTTTAAACCGGTTCAAACCAGTCCGGTTCAGTCTGATTCACTCTGATTCGGTCGGTTCAGGGCCTCGCCGATCGATTCTCCGTCGACTTCCGTCGCCAGTAGCTCCGCGGGATCGTCCGCAGCTCGAATCTGCCCTCGGTTTCATCCAAGGTCGCCGAAAAGTCACCGGTCCGGCCTGTTCTCTCCACCGTCGGTACCTATTTCCTCTTTTCCGCTGTTTCTGGCGTCGTCCGTCGGTTTCGACAGTTATGGCCACCACCAATCAGCTCATCTCGGCTTCGGGGACGTTCGACGGTGGTCGGGTTGTCCAGATCGACGCTGGTGGCCGTCGATTTGCCTTCTCTTCTCTGCGGCTTCTCTCCCTCGATTCGTCGGGTTTCGGCGTCGGTGGGCTTCATCTCCGGTACTAGGGAGATCGCCGGCCTCTCCTCTTCATTTTTCGGTGGTCGTGGCCCCTCATCCGGCGCTGGTGGTGCCTCGCCGGTGATGGTTTTTCCTCAGTGGTTTTTCGTTTTCTATCCTCTTTCTCTCTCCCCCAATTTCCAATTTCTCTTTTTTTTTGAATTAATTTAATTTTTATTTATTATTATTTATAAATTAGTTTATTATTATTTTATTCATTAAAATAGTAAAAAATATTCAAAAATATCTAAAAAATATTTTTTATTGCAAATAATTTTATTTAATTTATTTATTATATTTTTAACCCTTTTTTCGGTATAATTTCTCCGTATTTTCGGGATATTGTCCCGAATGACTTTTCGGTATTTTTTTTTTAAATTTCGGATCTTAATCAATTGGACTCGAAATTTAATTATTTCTTCATTATTGATCAAGATTCTCAAATCCATTATTTTTAATTAAATTTTCTTATCGAATTTATTTCGGCTTTCGATCTTTTGACCGTTTTGCCCTTCACGTGTTCGAGAATTCTATTTGAATCCTTTTGCATTTTTAAATTTTGCGTTTTAAATCCTTATCTCCAGTCCGAATCCCGTTCGTTTAAATTTGGGACCATTTCAATCCTTTCTTTCACGAACATACTCATTCCGTGTTTTTAACTAAATTCGGGTATTACAAGTCTAAACCTTGAAGATAAGTGTGATTCGATTTTGTTTCAAAAGCAAAGAAGGGAAAGGAGTTCTTAGTCTTTCCATTTTGATATGTATAGTTGAATTAGTGTGATAAATGTTGGATTATTTTGGTGATTTGCCTAAATTATTTTGGAGTTTCATTAGAGTTTGGTTAGGAGAATATTTTAGGGTTATGATGGTGTTATGTTGGGATTAAGTAGGTGATTAAATTGATACCAAGATGTTGGGTTAAATGTGGATGAACTCATGGATGCATATAGTTAACTAGAATAGAAAGAAAACATGGACTACGGATCTTAGCCATTCGACAACTATGTTAGATTTGAGATAATGATATCATAATGGTATAATCATGGGTTAAAAGATTTATTAAGCTTGTACTAAGTTGAATTAAGGTGTTGAAAATCAAAGAAAACGAAACTTGTTTAAGGATGAGCATCTTTGGTCAATTTAGAGCTACTTGGAAGGTTGATGTCACGACCCTTTTTAACCAAAATTCACTATAAATTTTTTGCATTTTTTCCCCGGTTGTGAACAAACTCACCTCAACATAGTTGGGCTGTGAGGTAGTAATAATCATTCTTTACCATTCATTTTCCAAATAAATCAAAAGTATTGTCATACATCAAAATGTTAAGTGGTATGTTCATACATACTATGTGTTATAACATTTACATCCCTCATATTACAAATTCAAATGATCACTGTGCTTTTGCATTGTTTATATACAAAAAGAATCTCTGTATATATAGCTCTGAGTGATGGAGATACAGCAGATGTCTCAACAAAATGTCTCAGTCCTCACTAGGCCACTATGTACGCTCTGTAGATAGGGGAAAGTGGAGAGGGATGATCAACCACACGCTCAGTAAGGCAATAATGCAAGCATGATAGATAACTACTCTATCTACATGCTGATAATGTTATGCATGAATCGATTATAATCGAAGCATGAGGAAATAAAACTATGCCACATGTATATACATATATCATGTATTGAAAATCATGTAAATAGGCATAAAACATGGAAATATCAACATGTAAAACCATCCCATGCTCATTCTCATTAAATCTCAAGATAAAAAGGGAATTCATTTAAGAAACATCTTTTTTTAAAAAAATCACATCACATCTTTTCACAATTGTCTTTATCAAATTCCAACACATCTCATTATAAATTAAATTATCATTTCCTTAAATCACAAATCCCACAAGGCTTGACCCCTCCCTCGGGTCTACCCTGGACAAATCACAGTCACACTCAAGTATAAACATCATGTGGTATTATGTAATGTTAAGTGAGACAGGTCACTATATCTCAAAGACTATGTTGGCCAACTATGTCATAAATCATCCCAGACCATATGGATCCCGGTGTATGGGGTATCATGCTGGAATGAAGGTGGGTTAGTTCTCCAGCAGACTTTCATATCATCATCAAACCACGCGGTACAACGTACTCCATGTGATATACACGGTACAACATACTCCGTGGACCTATATCATGGTTGGGGGTGCCAGCCGTAGGTCTTATCTACCCCATACCACGTGCAACCTACTCAGTCTCAAGTGCACATGGGAGTAGTTTCTTCTGATATCAGCCACTCATAGCCTTGCTCACCCCTTTTGGGTTCCCTTAAATAATTCGTGTTACCTTCGTCATGGCATCATACATACCACAATGTGAGAACCTATGCAAGCTAAGCTCTAGCACGATTCATGCATCATAGATAAACCTCCTCGTACGAACAACGTTCTAGTACGACATTTATGCATAAAAACATGAAAAAACCACCTACGAGCATAGCTCCAGTATGGTTATATGCATAAGAAAATCACTCGAAATCCACGTATGAGCAGAAGCTCCAGTAAGATTTATAAAACATCATCACAATTTCAAATCCAAGTGCAAGCCAAGCTCTAGCACGTTTTATACCAATGAAAGCATCAAAATCCAGTGCGAGCGAGGCTCCAGCACGATGTAATTCATGCAAACACGATAGGTAGCTCATATACATTCAAAACAATCTCAAAACATGTTTAGCACCTCACATGTGCAATTTCACAACATCATTCAAATATTAGCCAGCCTACTCGTAGATTTGCTTAAAACAAAGCAATATGTTGGTAAAATATCAAAACATGTGATTTATGCAATTATTAGTCTTACTATCCCCTTTTTCAAGAATCATTTCATAATCCAAATCATATACATACTCGTAGCAATTCACGTAAACCAACAATAATTTTTTTAAACAATCATGCATTTCATAAATGCCCTATATTCACCCACAAGTTTAAAGTACGAGTAGCTAACTCTATCTACTCACAGAATTCCATTACCTGGAATCGTGTCGCGTGATCCCATTTCCGTAAAGCTGCTTACTTTTGTGGTGTGATTCGTCTCCAACGAGCAATTCGGAATTGCACAAAGTCATTTATCACATCGATTTAGTCCATATAACACAACTCTGGTGTTTGCTATAGTCGATTTAACCTATAGCCTCCATTAATACCTATAAGGCCTTGTTTTATTGTTCTACTCATATCTCGAGTCTATTGATTCCTTTAGGCCTATTGATTTATTCTAAATCGATATTAAGTTCATAGTGTTCATATTTCATCAATTTCTTCACTATGGCCTTTTATCAAACATCTTATATACTTATTTTCATAAATTCTCTTAACTCACAATGTAACTTCATTTAACCATCCCAAATCATTCACATTACTTCAATAACAACATTAGCATGCTCATAAATCATCAACTCATTCAACCCATATCTTCTCACACTAGACTTATTCTAGGTTTCTAGGTCACGCTAATTACATCACATCTTAGGTAGTTTTAGCCATCAATACACATCCAATTCAACTCTAAAATTAACAAATAGACAATGTATTTGGGCTGAAGCATTTAAAAACTTACTAAATCTAGTTTTTCTTCTTGCTCCAAATGAAAATGTCCTTTGCTCCTTCAATCCAACAAATGAGGCTTTGATTCCAAACTATGTTCTTCTCTTCTTTATGATGAACAACTTTGTATCTAATGGTCTTCGCTCAAATCTTATCGAAAATGGGATGATTTAGAGAGAGAAAACTAGGTTTCGGGTTGAAATAGAAGAAATGGGGGTTTGTTTCCGTGAATTTCATATTTCACTGCTCCTATTTATAGAAATTGCTTAATGAGATCAATCTGTCGAGGCTTGAGATCGATCTTGTCCCCTTAAATCCCTCATTCTCCTGCCAATTTGAATGCATGAGATCGATCTGTCCCAAGCTTGAGATCGATCTGTCTCAGGCAGAGAGTTAAAGGGATCGATCTGTTCCAAGGATGAGATCGATCTTCTCTAACCCGCGAGCAAAGGAAATCGATCCGCTTGCACCAAGAATCGATCTCGTCTTTACATAATGTTTAACAGATCGATCTGGCCCTATTGGAGATCGATCTGGCATGTTCAATTGCTCAAATAAGAGCATTTTTTACTCTTCCGGATCAATTTCTCGTCCTATGAGATCGATTTGGCCTTCATATTTTCTAGATTTTGTTGCAATTTTCTGCAGTAACTTCACACAAAACATCTTCAATTTGTTGGCCTTGTCATTTTCTCATCCAACCGCCTTTAAGGCTAGAAAATGACATCCATTCATACTTTATACTCATTAAAACTTGTGTGTATTCATTGTATAACCAAAGGTAAGCAACTTCCTTCCATTTGTTGCACTACCCATTTTGCATTCCACTCACATTCATCACATACAAATATCCATTTCTTCATAGTCATACATAATGAAACTTGTACGTACATCACAAACTCTTATTTCAAGTAAGTACATTGAATTTATGGACTTTACATCACTTATGCTTGGCATTACATGTACATCACCATACTTATGAATTCATAAGGTTTACATCTGAAAATACGGGTCTTACATTCCTCCCCTCCTTAAAAGAATTTGGTCCTCCGAATTAGAACCAGGTTACTCTTCGAAAAGTTGGGGGTATTTCTCCCGTAACAAACTCTCCAATTCCCATGTGACCTCTTCCACCGTGTGATGTTGCCAAAGAACTTTCACCAAGGGAATTATCTTTGTCCTTAACACCTTCTCTTTTCTGTCCAATATCCGATCTGGCTTCTCAACATATGTAATACTCTCATTGAGCTCCAACGACTCATATCTTATCACATGTACCGGGTCCAGGTGATACTTTTGAAGCATAGAGACGTGGAAGACGTTATGAACATTTACCAAGTCTGGTGGTAATGCCAACCTATATGCCTTATCTCCCACTCTTTCCAAAATCTCGAATGGTCTGATATATATAGGGCTCAGCTTGCCCTTCGTACCAAATCTCATAATACCCTTAGAAGGTGAAACTCTCAGGAATACTGACTCACCTACATGAAACTCGAGTGGTCTCCATCTCTTGTGAGCATAACTCTTTTGTCGGCTCTGAGCTATCCATAATCTCTCATATATCAATTGGACGTCCATAGATGCCTGCTGCACTAAGTCCAGAGCAAAAATCTATCTGTCACCAACCTCTTCCCATCTGATGGGGGATCGACATCTGCGTCCATACAGTACCTCATAGGGTACCATCTCGATACTCGCATGATAGCTATTATTATAAGCAAACTCGGCTAATTGCAGGTGATCATCCTAGGAGCCTACAAAATCCAGCACACATGCTCTCAACACATCCTTCAAGGTCTGTATAGTCCTCTATGACTGCCCATCTATCTGAGGATGAAAAGTGGTGCTAAAGCTCAAGTGGGTCCCCATCGCTTCCTAAAAATGTTCCCAAAAATGGAAAGTGAAGCGAGCATCCCTATCAGAAACAACGTTCACTAGTACACCATGTAACTGTACTATCTCTTTAACATACAGGTTCGCTAACTGACTCAGAGTATCGATAGCTCTCATAGCTAAGAAATGGGCTGACTTAGTCAACCGATCCATAATAACCCATATGGCATCATGACTTCTGCGGGTCCACAGCAATCCTATCACAAAATCCATGGTGACATGCCCCCACTTCCATGTCAGTATCAGTAAAGGTTGCAATAAACCCTGCTGGCTTCGATGCTTTACCTTTACCTACTGACAAACGAGACACTTAGCGATATATTCAGCAATGTCTTTTTTCATTCCAAACCACCAATAAACCTTTTGAAGGTTTTGATACATCTTGGTACTCCTCGAATGTATCGTATGCTTCGATGAGTGAGCCTCTAATAAAATCAATCTCCTGATCTCATGATCCTCGGGAACACATACTCTGCCTCTGAACCTCAATAAGCCATCTGTACTCAGCTCAAAATCAATACCCACACTTGCCTATATCTGACTCAACCAATCGATATACTGTCGATTGCTCTGCTGAGCTTACTAAATATAGCCAATCAACTCTGGCTCTAATCTCATACTAGCCATGATATCCAACCTCTCTAATCCAGGTGGGGTTGCATCCAGACTGAGGTACATAAATTGTTTTGACAACTCATGTTCTCGTACCATTATATAAGACACCAACCCTAGGTTTTTCCTGTTTAAAGCATCGACAACTACAATTGTCTTACCCGGGTGGTACATGAATTCACAATCATAATCCTTAAGGAGTTTGAGCCATCTCTTCTGTCTCATATTTAACTCTTTCTGCGAGAACAGGTACTTAAAACTCTTATGATCTGTAAAAACCTGAAATTTCTCACCATAAAGATAGTGGCCCCATATTTCCAAAGTAAACACCACAGACGCTAACTCTAAATCATGTGTCGAGTAGTTCCTCCTGTGATCTTTCATCTGTCTAGATCCATAGGTAGCTACCTTCCTATTCTACATAAGCACATAGCCCAGTCCCTGGTGTGATGCATTTGTTTACACCGAGAATCCTCTTGAGCTGGTAGGAATGGTGAGAACTGGAACAGTGGTCAATCGATGCTGAGCTCCTTAAAACTCCTTTCACATACCTTATCCCATACAAACTTAATATCCTTACGCGTGAGGTGTGTCAATGGAGCAGCTAATATGGAGAAACCCTCTACAAATCTTTGATAATACCCTGCCAATCCCTGAAAACTTTTGATCTCTATCTTGGATGTTCCCACTATACAACTACCTCTATCTTGGATGGATCCACTGATACTCCATCCTTCGACATGACATGGCCCATAAGTGAGATCTTCTCTAACCAAAAGTTACACTTGTTGAGTTTATCATATAACTCTTTCTCTCGGAAGGTCTGCAGAACTATCCTTAAGTGCTCCTCATGATCTTCCCTGGACTTGGAATAGACCAATATATCATCAATAAACACAATCTTTAACTTGTCTAGATATGGCTTGAATACATCATTCATCAATGCCATAAATGCTGCGGGGGCATTCGTCAATCTGAATGACATAACCAAAAACTCATAGTGGCCATAATGGGTACGAAATGTTGTCTTGGGTACATCTCCACTCCGTATCATCAACTGATGGTACCCTAACCATAGATCTATCTTAGAAAAGACATGTACTCCCTGTAACTGATCCAACAAATCATCTATGCGTGGAAGGGAGTACTTGTTCTTAATGGTGGCTTTATTCAACAACTGGTAATCTATACACAGTCAGAGGCTTCCATCCTTCTTCCTTACAAACAAAATTGGTGCTCCCTAAGGTGAGACACTCGGTCTAATAAACCCCTTCTCTAGCAGCTCTTACAGCTGTTTCTTTAGCTCTTCTAACTTAATTAGTGCCATTCTATATGGTGGTTTAGATATCGGCTCAGTACCAGGCACTAACTTTATGCAAAATTTCATTTCCCTTTCAGGTGGTAGCCCTAGTAAATCTTCTGGAAAGACATCAGAAAATTCTGCAATCACTAGTATGTCTCTTAATTTCGGGTGTGCCTTATCTATGTCAACTACGTAGGCAATGAACCCTTCACATCATTCTTTCCACCGTTAGTGTCACAAGTCATCACATCAACATTCAACATAAACAAATAAATTCATCACTCAAGTAATTAAATAAAATCATACTCCTTTCATTTATCATGGTTATGTTCTTTTATTTCATTTCACAAATCTTACAACATGATTTTCTTTCTCGGGAAACATCAATGTTTTAACATGACAATCCATAACAACATGATAGGCAGCCAACCAATCCATTCCTAATATTATATCAAAATCATTTGTATTCAATAAGATTAAATCGGTTGTCATTTCCTTTCTCTCATCATCAGTTTACAATCCCTACATACATGCTCAGTCAATTGACTATAATTCATGGGTGTGGAAATCATTAACATTTTATCGAACAATATAGGTTTCACATGCTTTAACAATTTATGTGCAAGGGAAGGTGATATGAAGGAATGCGTGGCACCAGGATCAAACAATACCAATGCTTCTAAATCAAAGATTAAGATGGTACATTTAATTTGAATGCATGAGATCGATCTGTCGAAAGCTTGAGATCGATCTGTCTTAGGCATAGAGTTAAGGGGATCGATCTGCTCCAAGGATGAGATCGATCTTCTCCAACCCAAGAGCTAAGGAAATCGATCCACTTGCACCAAGAATCGATCTCTTCTTTACAGAATGTTTAGCAGATCGATCTGGCCCCATTAGAGATCGATCTGGCCTGTTCTATTGCTCGAATAAGAGTATTTTTGGCTCTTCCAGATCTATCTCTCATCCTATGAGATCGATCTGGCCTTCATATTTTCCAAATTTTGCTGCAGTTTTTTGTAGTAACTTCACACAAAACATCCTCAATTTGCTGCCCTAGTCATTTTCTCACCCAACCACCATTAAGGCTTGAAAATGACATCCATTCATACTTTATACTCATTAAAACTTGTGTACATTCATTGTATAACCAAAGGTATACCATCCAAAACCAAATGGAAGTATAAAGAGCTATGCAACTTATCCAACTTGCATCCATTTGCTGCACTACCCATTTTGCATTCCATTCACATTCATCACATACAAAAGTCCATTTCTTCATATTCATACATAATGAAACTTGTACGTACATCACAAACTCTTATTTCAAGTAAGTACATTGAATTTATGGACTTTACATCACTGATGCTTCGCATTACATGTACATCACCATACTTATGAATTCATAAGGTTTACATCTGAAAATATGGGTCTTACAGTTGATTTAATTTAATTGAATTCGCTTATATATAAAGGTAAAATAAGGATAAAAAAGAGTAATTAAACTACCGTATTAAATTATTAAGGAATAATTCTTTAATGATGGAATTAATTTGGATAAGTGAAATGACATTACAACTAAGCGACATTCGAAGTGAGAAGGGGGCAGACTGTTTATATGAATAGCCTCATCTAAATTTAGAGGCCTCATTTAGAAGTCTACACTACTAATTAGGTAAAGGATGTGTGCTAGAGACAAGGTGTCTCCCGATTAAATCAAGTAGTTGGTTTGATCACTAAAGAACTAATTTATTTTCAAGAAATTATTTACTTGATTTAATAGCTATTATTAATTTTAATTTAAATAAACTATTCTTCAGACTTCAAAATTTGATTTGGCCTAAGTCTTTTTGAAATGTTTAAACTTAAACTTTATGTTCAAAGCTCTTTTCGCATAGTTCATGCATAAGACTATGATTTAGTTTGAGTAATCATGAAATTTGCAAACTTGTTTGAATTTAGAAATATTTATAAAAATCCAGTAAATGCATTAAAATGATTTATTTGAGAAAATATTGTAGCTTTAAATAAAATTGCATAATTTATGTTTTTAACTTACTTTTAAAATAAGAAATTTAAATAATTATATTCTTTACTTTTAAAAGTATTTTAGCATTGTTTTCTAAACGGGATGTTTGAATAAGTTTTAAAAGTTTGATGTTTGAACAAGTTTGAAAAGTTTAACTTCAGGGGATGAATATCCCAGTTTGAATACATGATATTATGTTTTGAAAACAAGTATGATTCTTGGGGATAGAAATCCCAGTTAGTAAGTATGAAATTTGAAACTTATGTATATGATTTTAAAATTATGGAATTATGCTAAATAAGAATTTAAACCACAGTTTTAAAGACTGTCACGCCACCTCAGTGCATGCATTTTAGGTATTTGTGCCATCATTTTGACTATGGGCTTTTTCACACCATTTGGACCTTGTTAGAAGTTTGGACTGATAGACTTGGACATATTTACAATTTCTCAGTGACTCACCGACCCAGTGGGACTAATGACTCCTTTAGCCATGGCCATAGGCTTCATTTGTCCCTTATTAGGATCGTTTGGATGTTAGAACTTGCATGCTTACTTTCAAATATTATGCACAGTCTTTAACTATTATTTGTTTATATTTCTGCAATTATATTTGAATACTTTCAGTTTTGAGCTTTGAACATAAGTATTCAGATGTTTGATTTTGAATAAGTATTTGATTACTTATCCACGTTCGTTTTTGGATACTTTCAGTTTTTGAATTTTGGACATAAGCATTTGGAAGTTTGATTTTCAATAATTATTTAATTACTTATCCGCGTTTATTTTCAGATACTTTGAATTTAAATCTATATGAATGATTTAACTGATTTATAAGCATGATTTACATTTACATCTAAATGTTTCTAATGACTACCCTTTAGTATATGTTCTTTACTGGGCATAAGCTCACTCCCATTTTTCCTCACCTCTCAGATCACCTATAGTAGGACCAGGTATCCTTTAGCGTGGGCATTCGGAGGATCTGTCTTCCACACGCCTACGATTCTAATTTTTGGAAAGGTATATTACTCTAATGCACAGTTTCAGTTTATTAGCTCTAGACACTTATAATGTACAGTTTTATGTATTTGTGGATGTTAGGATGTAAACTGATATGAAATTGGGATGTTCCTCCTAGGCTATAAATGGATATCCAATGCAGTCTCCCTAACCGTATTAGATGTCAGTTATAGTTCGCTCTGGATGTCATGTGACATGCTTATAGTTTATTACACAATCATTTTGGATGCAAGATATACTAATGAATTGGAAATTAATCATAGTTGAATTGAATAGAGAATTTTATGAATTCACGGTTCGAAATCACGTCACACACTGTTAGATTGGGATCATATGTTTTAATTAGCTAGTAATTAAACTAATCAATTTAAAACCTACATGGGACATACGCAACTTAAGTAAAAACAAAAAACAAAAAAAAATCAAAATTTTAAGAAATCAATGTGTGACAATATGTATTGCTTTGAATGTAAATATTTGTTAATTATTTTAATGAAAATTTGCATTCTCGATCTCAATGGTATGTAATTGGTTAGGTGTTTTTTGTAAATTGGCTAGCTTGAGTGACATTTTATTTGAATGTGTATTGCTTTGAGTGTTTAATGTCACGACCCTTTTCATTCTTTTTAACCGAAAATCTCAAGAAATTTTTTGCGTTTTACTGTTATCTTACCCGGTCATGAACAAACTTACCACTACATTGTTGGGCTGTGAGTCAATAATAATCCACTCGCAATATCCATTTTCAGTTAATAAAAGTGAGGTCATACATTTGAACGTCAATCATTCATTTATACAAAATATGATTACTGACATCTACATCCCCCATAATTACATTTCAAATGACTACTATGCTTTTACATTATTTAGATACAAAAAGGAACCACTGTGTATATACCTCTTAGTGATCGAGATGCAGCAGATGTCCAAAATACCACGCCTCAGTCCTCACTGGGCAATTATGCACGCTTTATAAGAGGGGAAAAATAGAGAAGGATGAGTAACCACACGCTCAGTAAGGCAATAATGCAAGCCTGGTAGATAACTACTCTATCTACATGTTGATAGTGCTATGCATAAATCATTTATAATAGGAGCATGAGGAATAAAACTATGCCATATGAGTATACATATATATCACGTATCCAAAATCATGTAAAATTGGCATAAAAAAACATGGAATATCATCATGTGAAAACATCTCATGCTCATTGTCATTAAACTCATAAAAAGGCAGTTCATTTAAGAAACCTCCTTTTTAAATTACATTTGCTTCTCAAATACGTAAAATCCCATCAAAATCAATTCTCAATCATAACCTCATTTTTATTTCACAAATCAAGTTCACAAGGCTCGACCCCTCTTTCGGGTCTACCTTGAATAATCACAATCAACATCTGTATAAAAAGACCAGGTCACTATATCCCAAGTGACATCATAATTCATCCCAAACCATATGCATCCAGGTGTGCGGGGTATCGTGTGCGCACGAAGGTGGATTATCCCTCGCCAGTCTTTCTCATCACATAATCATCACAGGGTACATCGTACTCCATGTGATATACACGGTACAGCGTACTCCGCGGACCCATATGGTAGTTGGGGTGCCAGTCCTAGGTCTTATCTACCCCATACCAAGGACTTGTCGTACTCATGTAGGAGAGCCTCCCTACCGAACAGAGCCTCCTCGCCCCTCCAGGGCTTAAGGATGTTGGCTTAAGGATCCTTCTGTACCCATGTAGGAGAGCCTTCATGCCGAACAAAGCTGATAATTCTATATTTTTAGAATTATTTGTGCTTAATTTCCTAATTAATTATTGAAATCCCCAATTTATTTTGTTAATTATCCCCTTTATTTAATTAAAATTCTCATGTTTGTAGATAAATTAAATTCGAATGAATTTTGAATATTTCGATAGAAAATAGACCGAAATTGGGCTAAAATCGAGATTGGACCACGCGGACAACACGAGCCATGCCACCTAGCACATCCAATTGGACAAAAAGACAGATGACATGGAAATATCTTTTCAAGGAGCCAATGGTGTGAAGACAAGTGGCCAAACAATTTCAACTCATCTAGGATGAAAAAATTACAATTTTACCCCTTTTGTGTGTATAAAAAAGACATGGAAGCAATTGAGAAAATGTATGTAATTTAGGAGTAGGAGTAGTGTAGATAGAGTAGTTTTTAGAGTTATTCTCCTTTCTAGTGTTTTTTTTTTTTTTTACTTTCCCATTTGTTTTCTTTTGCAATTTCCGTTAGCTTCCATTTACTTTTAATGTTCATTCCATGTTTATGCTCTTCATCTTCTAGACTTGGATATTTTCTATTTCATAGCAAACAATGTATCATTTCATCTTCTCGGTTATGTTAAATCTAGTCTTTTATTTTTCAAGTTCTATTTACATAGACCATTTCTCCTAGTGAGCTCTCGATTTGTTTCCTTTGTTTTATTTGAAAAACCATTATCTTTAGTTGCTCTCAGGTTGGTTTCTTTGTGTATTATGTTCCTTACTTTTTCCTTCATCTATGCAATTTGGTTTTGGTATTTTAATGTGGGCAAATGCTAGGCATTGTTTCACATTTAAGCAATGTGGAACCATGGCATTAAAGATCTAGAATAGAGTAAGCCGGTGATGATGATTCTGCACGTTAATGAGCCACGGGTTTGAGAGTCTTGATTGTTGACTGTTACTTGCTGTTGGATTGTGAAAAGGATGCATCAAGCTGTTCGGTGTAGACTCTCAAGTCTCGATTAGTTGTAGCAGTGAGACACGGGTTGATTCCCAAGAGCAGCAATTTCCTCCTCTGTTTGCCTCAATTTTAAGTTTTCTTCATTTTCATTTTCTATTATAGTTGCTGGCTCTTAAGGTTTTATCATTTCATTCCTTGTCTTTAACTCACCATTTAATGATCTTTGCATGTATAAGTTTCTTTATTTGATGATCGGTGCTACTACAGAATGATAAATTGTGCCACTCCAGTCCTGATGGTCTCGGATATGGTTAGTAAGAAACCAAGACATTGATAATCTTATTATAAGCTTTGTTGAAAAAAAATGAAAAACATGATTATTGTAAATGAAAAAAGTATAATTTTAAATCCATCACATTTGAAAGATGAATTTATTTATTGTTATGTATGATAATGGAATGACTTATGTTGCTAACGGTAGAGAGGATAATGTGAAGGGTTCATTGCATACGTGGTTGACATAGATAAGGCATATCTGAAATTGAGAGATATTCCAATAGTGGCAGATTTCCTGATGTCTTTTCGGACGAATTACCAAGACTACCACCTGATAGGGAAATGGAATTTTGTATAGAATTAGTGCCTGGTACAGAGCTGATATCGAAATCATAGTATAAAATGGCTCTAATTGACGTAGAAGAGCTAAAGAAGCAATTACAGGAGTTACTAGAGAAGGGGTTTATTAGACCGAGCGTCTTACCTTGGGGAGCACCAATTCTATTTGTAATGAAGAATGATGGAAGCCTACGACTGTGTATAGATTACCGGTTGTTGTATAAGGCCAGCATTAAGAACAAGTACCCCCTTTCCACGCATAGATGATTTGTTGGATCAGCTCCGAGGAGCACAGGTCTTTTCTAATATAAATTTACGCTCTGGGTATCATCAGTTGAAGATACGGAGTGGAGATGTACCTAGGACAGCATTTCGTACTCGTTATGGCCACTATGCATTTTTTGTTATGCCATTCGGATTGACGAATGCCCCCATAGCATTTATGGCATTGATGAATGATGTATTTAAGCCATACCTGTACCAGTTTGTGCTTGTGTTTATTAATGATATTTTGGTTTATTCCAAGTCCAGGGGAGAGAATGAGCAGCATTTGAGGTTAGTTCTGCAGACCCTCCAAGAGAAGGAATTGTATGCCAAACTCAACAATTGTAACTTTTGGTTAGAGCAGATCTCATTTCTGAGTCATGTTATATTGAAGGATGGGGTATCCGTGGATCCATCCAAGATTAAGGCAGTTGTGCAGTGGGAGTAGCCAAAGATAATTACTGAGATCAAAAGATTTCTAGGGTTGGCAGGGTATTATCAGAGATTTGTTGAGGTTTTCTCTAAACTAACTACTCCGTTGACGCGCCTCACGTAAAAAGATGTTAAGTTTGTATGGGATGAGGCATGTGAGAGGAGTTTTTAGGAGCTTAAGCGTCGGTTGACCACTACTCCGATTCTCACCATTCCTACTAGCTCATGAGATTCCTCTGTGTATACGGATGCATCACACCAGGGACTGAGCTGTGTAATTATGCAGGATGGGAAGGTAGTTGGCTATGGATCCAGACAGTTGAAGGATCACAAAAGGAACTATCCAATACGTGATTTAGAGTTGGCGACCATAGTGTTTGCATTGAAGATATGGTGCCACTATCTCTATGGTGAGAAATGTATATATGGATCATAAGAGCCTTAAGTATCTATTTTCGCAGAAGGAGTTAAATATGAGACAAAAGCGATGGCTCGAACTCTTGAAGGATTATGATTGTGAGATCATGTACCACTTGGGTAAGGCGAATGTAGTTATCGATGGGTTGAGCAGAAAGAACCTCGGATTGGTGTCTTATATGATGGTTCAGGAACATGAGTTGTTGGAGTAATTTGTGAACCTCAGTTTAGATGTGACCCCACCTAGTTCAGAAAGATTGGATGTTATGGCTCGTT
This sequence comes from Firmiana major, assembly GCA_033439115.1. Taxonomy (NCBI): domain Eukaryota; kingdom Viridiplantae; phylum Streptophyta; class Magnoliopsida; order Malvales; family Malvaceae; genus Firmiana; species Firmiana major. The sequence continues at coordinate 61,848,203 of CM065897.1, read as the reverse complement.
TGAGATTGGAGCGAGAGTTGATTTGTCATATTCGATAGGCTTAGCAGAGCGATCGACAGTGTATCGATTGGTTGAGTTAGATACAGATAAGTATGGGTACTAATTTTGAGCTGAGTATAGATGGGTTATTGAGGTTCAGAGGTAAAGTGTGTGTTCCTGAGGATTCAGAGATCAGGAGGGTAATTTTATCAGAGGCTCACTCATCGATGTACACGATACATCCGAAGAGTACTAAGATGTATCAAAACCTTCAAAAAGTTTATTGGTGGTCTGGAATGAAAAGAGACATTGCTGAATATGTGGCCAGATGTCTCGTCTATCAGCAAGTGAAGGTAAAGCATCATAAGCCTGCAAGGTTATTACAGCCTCTACGAATACCAGCATGGAAGTGGGAGCACATCACCATGGATTTTGTGATGGGATTACCGAGGACCCATAGAGGTCATGATGCCATTTGGGTAATTGTGGATCGGTTGATGAAGTCAGCCTATTTCTTAGCTAGGAGAGCTATCGATACTCTGAGTCAGTTAGCGAACTTGTATATTCGAGAGATAGTTCGATTACATGGTGTACTAGTGAGCGTTGTTTCTGATCGGGATACCCGTTTGACTTCCCATTTCTAGGAGCATTTTTAGGAAGTGATAGGGACCCAACTGAGTTTTAGCATCGCTTTTCATCCTCAGATAGATGGTCAATCAAAGAGGACTATACAAACCCTGGAGGATATGTTGAGAGCGTGTGTCTTAAATTTTTGAGGCTCCTGGGATGATCACCTACAGTTAGTCGAGTTTGCCTATAATAGTAGCTATCATGCAATTATCATAATGGCACCATATGAGGCACTGTACGGACGCTGATGTCGATCCCTTATTGGATGGGAAGAGGTTGATGACAGATAGATCTTTGCTCCTAATTTAGTGCAGTATGCCTCTAAAGATGTCCAGTTGATATGTGAGAGATTACAGACAACTCAGAGCCGGTAAAAGAGTTATGCTGATAGGAGATGGAGTCCATTGGAGTTTGATGTGGGTGAGTCAGTATTTTTTAGAGTTTCTCCTTCGAAAGGGATTATGAGATTCTGTAAGAAGGGAAAGTTGAGCCCTCGGTATATCAAACCCTTCGAGATTCTGGAAAGAGTGGGAGATAAGGCTCATAGGTTGGCATTGCCAGTAGACTTAGCAAGTGTTCATAACGTCTTCCACATCTTTATGCTTTAGAAGTATCACCCAAACCAGGCACATGTGATAAGGTATGAGCCATTGGAGCTTAATAAGAGTATGGCGTATGTTGAGAAGCCAGCTCGGATATTGGATAGGAAGGAGAAAGTCTTAAGGTCGAAGACAATTCCTTTAATGAAAGTTATATGGCAATATCACACTTCGGAGGAAGCTACATGGGAGTTAGAAAGTATAATGCAAGAGAAGTACCTGGAGTTATTTTCAGATTAACTTGGTTCTAATTTGGAGGACCAAATTCCTTGAAGGAGGGGAGGATTGTAAGACCCTTAAATTTTTATATAATATATATGATGATTTGATGTATAGACAAGTTACATTACATATGAATTACAAGAAATGAATGTTTTTAAGTTATAGTGTGAATGGATTGATAAGTGAAGTGTTGAAGTGATTAAGTATGAGTTTAAATGAGAAAATTACAGCAAAAAAGGTGTAGGATGAAGGCCAGATCGATCCTATCCAAGGAGAGATCGATCTCAAGGCCTAGAAAATGCAATATCAAGTATTCTGAAAGAGGGAGATTAATCCCTCACTCAAGCATATTGATCCCCATTACTCTCGAGCTAGACCAGATCGATCTCCCCTAGAGGCCAGATTGATCTCCTAAGCTCTCTGCCTGATATAAATCGATCATGTTTCATTGAGCAAATCGATCCCATGCAACACTGTAGATCGATCTCATGCATTCAACAGATCGATCTCTTACTTTCAAAATGTCGAGAAAACTGAAGGATTCAAGAGGGCCAGATCGATCTCCACCCTATGCAGATCGATCTCATCAAGACATTTCTATAAAAAGGTAGCAGTTGGATCTGCATTTCGTAGGGAATAAAACATTTCCTTCCATTTTCAATCTAAAACACAGCTTTCTCACTATAAAAACATCCCATTTTCATAAAGATTTGAGGAAATATCATTAGAGCAAAGTTATTCATATAAAGAGAAGAACAACATAACTTGGAACCACTACCCCATTGGTTGGATTGAAGGAGCAAGGAGTGTTTGTAGTTGGAGCAAGAAAGAAATCAAGCTAGGTGAGTTTCTAATGCACTAATCCAAGTACATTTGTGTAGTTATTGATTTTGGAGTTGATTGGTATGTGTATTAATGATTAAAACTACATGGAATGCAATGGAACAAGTAAAACCTAAAATGAGTCTAGTGTGAGAAAATGTGTTATGGGTATATTGATGATAAATGGATTATGTTAAGGTGTTAGTGGACTAATATCCATGATTTTCAGATGATGGAATGAAGCTACATTGTGAGGATAGTCAAATTATGAAAATGAGTATATGAGGTGTTTGATAAATTGTCATAGTGAAATAAATGATGAACTAGAGGCACTATGAGCTAAATATCGATTTAGTGGGAATCAATAGACTCTCGAGAGATAAGTAGAGCAATCAAAAAGGGGCTTTACAAGTACTAATGAAGACTATAGGTTGAATAAACTATAGTGAATGCAAGAGTTGTGTTATATTAGACTAAATTGACGTGAAACGTATTCTCTTGCAGTTTCAAAAAGTTCGTTGGAGAAGAAATGAACCGCGCAATCAAACAGCTCAAATGAAGTGGAATCACGCGACGCGATTCCAGGTAAGGGAATTCTGTGAGTGTATAAAGATAGCCACTTATATTTTATCGGTGAATATAGGGCTTGTAAAGTGCATAGTTATTTAAGAAAGTGATTGACTACAAGTGTTTTCGGTATATGATTTGGTTTTGAAGTGATCTTTATAAAAAGGGATAGTAAGGCTAATAATTGCATAAATCAAATGTTTTAATGTTTTATGAAACACATGGCTTCAGTTTAAGCAAATTGATGGATAGGCTGGCTATATGATTTCTGTAAATTTCATGAAATAGCATGAGGTATGTGCTGACTTTGTTTTGAAATATGTTGTGATGAAGTAGTATCATAATTACATGAACTAAATCGTGCTGGAGCTTCGCTCGCATCGGATATGCTGTTTTCACATGTACAAAATGTGCTGGAGCTTAGCTCGCACTTTGATTTGAAATATGATGATGTTCATAAATCGTACTGGAGCTTCTGCTCATACGTGGATTTTGATTGACTTTCTTATGCATATAACCGTACTGGAGCTATGCTCATACGTGATTTCTTCATGATTTTGTGTATAAAGTCGTAATAGAGCGATGCTCATACGAGGAGAATTATTGATGATGCATGAATCGTGCTAGAGCTTAGCTCGTATAGGTTTTCACACTGTGGTATGTATGATGCCGTGGAGATGGTAACATCCTCAAGCGTTGCATCTTTAAGCCCGACGGGGTGGGGTGGCTCTGTACGGTGGAGGGACTCTCTTACGGTAGGATCCTTAAGCCAACATCCTTAAGCCCGTTAGGGTGGGGAGGCTCTGTTCGGTGGGGAGGCTCTCTTACATGGAAACGGAATACTCTTACATGCATTTTAGACTGTATAGGTTACACATGGCATTGGGTAGATAAGACCTATGGTTGGCACCCTGGAGTATGTTGTACCATGTATATCACATGGGGTACGCTGTATCGCGTGATTCTAATGATGATTTGAAAATTCTGGCGAAGAACTAACCTACCTTCGTTCCAGCAAGATGCCCCACACATCGGGATCTGTGTGGTATGGGATGATTATGACATAGTTAGCCAACATAATCTTTGAGATATTGTCAGACCCAGATTTTTGTAGCTTATTTCCTTATGATTCATATGTGTATGAACACTCTGTAATTATAGTTGAATCATAAGAAGAGTATTTACTAGACTTAAAGTGTTATTGAAATGAATTAACACGCAAAAGCTACATAAAATGCCTAATGTGAGCGATGGGTATCACAGGCTAAACCGAGTTATTCTAAATCATTCTGACTGAAAATGAGAACTTAAAATAAGAGAACGTAGAGGGCTCATGAAGAAAAGTCAGCTTGATTTATACCCGAACATATAAAACGAGAGTAAAAGCTAAAAAGGGTAAAATGGACCTTTTTTGCGAAATAAGGTGTTTCGGGTGAAATTATCCACCAGGAGCTGTTGGAATATAAAGACGAGAGTGTAAGACATAAGATATGACACTCTCGAAATTTTAAGAAAAAGTCAACATGGTCAATGGTTAAGGAAAAAGTCAACTATAGTTAAGAAAATGGACTTTTACCATAGTTGACTAATCATGGTTAAAAATTAACCTAAGTATGGAGAAAAAATTTTGGGGAAAAATATTCTTGGCCAGAATACAAGCTAATCATCCTCGGAAGTAAGGAAAATTTATTCGGAAGGATTCCGGAATAAATCTAATGGTTAAAAACGGGATGGGCCTAAGGTAAAAATTTTAAAGCCCATTAAGGTATACTAAACGTATATCGAAATTCTTAGGTCCTTTAGACCGAATTGTTGGACCAATTGATTGGCCAAATTTTAAGACAATTAAAGACCTGAGGCATAGTAAAAATTTCAGCCCGAAAGCCCATTAGGAAAGCCCAAACCGAGAAGCCCACATGGAAAAGCCCATGAGATAAATATCTAACCATAGTTAAAGTTAACTATGACTCATACGGTGACTCATCAGGTGACTCATGGCTAAGGTTTGGAAAGTCAAGCATAATGGCTGAAAAGTAAAGCTTAATGGCTAAGTATATGGCTTATAAATTCAGCCACACCATTGTCATCTTCATCACACCAAATCCGGCTAGAAGAAGAAACCATTGAAATATATTTTCCAAGCTTTCTCTCACTAGAAATCACTAGGAATTAGGCATATTTGGAACTTGCATTCTTCATGGAAGTTGTTCCAAATTAAAAGGAGATTGACATATGTTGGAATTGGCTATCAAGGAGCCATAGAGTGCAAACCGAGAGCCTCCAAAGTTTCGGCCAAAGGGTGAACACAACAATTGGTATATTTTCTAATTTCCAATTTCATATATGTTAATGTATAAATGATTTCAAGTATGTTGATATATGTTTTAAGCATTGAAACATATTTAATCACCATGAAGTGGGTTAGGTCGAGAGTGAGTAATGGGATGTTAAATTATGTCAATATGATTTTAAGACATAAATGGATTAGTGTACATGTATTAATGTTAATGGTGTAATTAGAATTAATCAATTTGATTAATTAATACATGTAATTTGTTGGCAATCAAGGTGTTTGATAAAATGCCTAAATGAACTATGTGATGATTGGTAATGTTGCCTACCAAGTGTTTGTGAAAATGCCTAAGTGAAAACGGCTAAATAATAGGCATGGATGGCATGCCATGGTAAAACCGAGACATGAGTAGCTCTCGGCCATGGCATGTGGCCGAGAGGCCCAATAGGCCAAGCCCAATTATTTTAGGCCCAATAGGGTGTAATGGGCCTAGGACAAGGCCAATAAGAGTTGGTGGGCCCCACAAGCCCAATAGGCCCAACAAAAGTGAATAGTAAAATGAAAATGGGCTTAAGGTATAGTTAGGCCCATTAAAGATTATTAAGGCCCATTAAGGGAAAATAGACTGTATTAATGTGTAATACAGTAGGAAAATTATAATTAACCTGAGGCATGGTTATTTACAGCTCCGGAGTTTACATTGAGAGCTGATCGGACTGCAGGATTTAACAGCACCGAGGAAGTGAGGTCACGTGACGTGATCCGAGGTAAGGGACTTTTGCGAGTAGTTAGAGATACCTGCACGTATTTTCGTCTGCCTTTACATTCACTTAAAAACTCTGAGGGTCAGAGAAAGTGAATAATAATTATTGCGACCCGATAGTGGCAAATTACGATTTTGCCCCTAGTTAGTCAAAATGTCAACTTTTGTGAAAAGTTGCAAAAAGCATGGAAACTATTATTGTGATTGTTTAACTGCTGTTTAGCATGAAAATAAATAGATGGGCTAATGATTTTAATGTTGATGTGACTTAAGCACACTTTATAGTGCTGATTTTGATGTTTTATAAACAATCCCTTTTAAAGAGCCATCTATCATATTATGTGAGAATGAATCGTGCTAGAGCATAGCTTGCACTGGATTTCATATGTTTTCCACATACAGTAGTGCTGGATTCTTATATGCACTAGATTTCCATGACATGCATGATAGAGTACTGGAGTTTTACTCGTACTCAGCTTTTAATGATATATGCATGACACAGAGTGCTGGAGCGATTAGCTCGTACTCGAGTTTTACATGAGATACATGACAGAGTACTGGAGTGTTGCTCGTACTCGATTCTTCATGGTTTATACATGACATAGTACTGGAGCTATTGCCCGTACTTGATTTAATACATGAACTATGCATTGACCTAGTTGCTAGAGGTTTACTCGCACTAGAGTTGAGTTTGTGATGTGAAACAGTGTTCGAGAGTAGTGTCGACTGTGTGTCGCACTCGAGGGCGCACACTGCATGTGATATTATATACATGGTACCTATTCATGCCGCATTCTTGTGTGACTGAGTGTCACATTTTGAGAGGATGGCCAGCATGAGGGTATTTGAGATGTGGTATGATATTTCCACAGGCGCGAGGGCTAAGACCTATAGTAGGCACCCTGACTGTGATGTTGATATTCCACGGGTGCGAGAGCTAAGACCTATGGTAGGCACTCTGGCCGTGAGGACGGGTCCACGGGTGAACTTTGTTCCGTGCCTGAGTGGCGCGAGGTGTACGCTGTACCATGTGTTGTTGTGGATTTGAGGAGGATATAGCTGACGGTTGTGATGGACTGGCCCCCCTCCCGTTGCAGCAGTGATGCCCTGCACACCGAGATCTATGTTGCTTGGGATCACATGTCTGATATGATCATAGTCCAGGATATTATTTGCACTTAACCACAGAGTCTTACATGATATATCACATTGACTGAATGATTTAAACTGCGGACAGACCTGAGGGATGGGTCAGACTCTGATTTTGTGTTGTGAATCATTTGATGCCATATTTATTGTGATTTAAATATACATGGCATGATTTACCTAAGCATGATTTATATACGATGCATTGTTTTGCACTACATGCCTACATTTGAGAAAGAAAGCATGATTTTCTGTACATGGGATTTATTCTGTACAAGTATATATATTATATTTCAAGACATGCTTTTAAAGCGAGTAAAGGAAATAATGTTTTCAAGGCATAACATTATTTTGAGTAGATAGTGTTGATATCTACTTGCTTGCCTGGTTTCCTTACTAAGCGCGTTGTATGCTCACCCCCCTTTCTTTACATCTCTCTACAGAGCGTCAGTAGAGCGAGAGCTATCGAGGGATAATGTCCCAGAGTCCACTGCTAGTTCCTATCGATCGCCAAGTATACATATTATGTACAGTTGTGTATCTAAACATAGAAACAGCACAGTGATGTATACGTTATATATTATGGGGAATGTATTTGTATTAGATTTTATATAATCTTACATGTATAATAAAAGCAGTTACAGTCAGTAATAATATATTGACATGTATGTATGAAATGGATGATGTGGTAAGTGAGGACTCTGACATCGAATCACAGCCCAACCATTGAAGAGCGGAAAGGTAAGTTAAGAATACAAAAAATTTATAGTGATTTTTGGATAAAGTCATGGATTGAGTATGGGTCCTGACTGAATGGTATCAGAGCAGAGGTTAGTTTGATGTGAGTCGATGTTAGGAAATAGGAAAGTGTACATCCCCATAGTACTGTGTTGTGCTTAGATATAACTGTGTATACCAGATAGGAAATGGACTAATTCATTATTATGAATGCAGGAACTTTGCCTAAATGGCAAATACGCGTAGTGGTAGAGGTGTGAGAGGGGCTCGAGGCCGGGGAGATAGACCCAAGGGACTAGCTACTGCCAGACCATTACCTACGCATGAGACTCCAGGTGCTACTGAGGCACCCGATTGTGCAGAGATGCGCTTCACGAGATTAGAGCATGGTCTCGAGACTATTATTGAGATACTGGCACAGACGATGCCAGGTAGGCAGGGACAGGAGGTACGAGCTGCTACAGGAGAGGCAGTTGCCCCTGATACACCTATACAGACAGCTGATGCACAGAGGACTGTAGATACTCCTACACCCCCACTGGTTTCGGGTGGTAGTGGATTAGGATATGGATGTGATCTGTATCGGTTGCGAGAATTCCAGAAGTTTAGACCTCCATCATTTAGCTGGGTCAAGGACCCAGTGGCTGCTGAGGAGTGGTTAGCAGAGCTGGAGAAGCTTTATGGATTCTACGAGTGTACGACCTCGGAGATGGTCACATTTGTTGCGTTCCTACTAAAGGGAGCTGCAGAGCATTGGTGGAAGTCCACCCGACCTATATTGAGATCCCAACACACAGATATCAGTTGGGATATATTTCGGGAGGCCTTCAGGAGGCAGTTTGTTCTCGACACCGCACAGCGAAAACTACAGGCAGAGTTTTTGGGACTACACCAGGGGAGTTTATCTGTGGACGAGTATGAGACTCGATTCCTATCCCTAGGAAGATATGACCCAGATACCATGTATAGTGAGACCAGGAAGGTCCACAGGTTTATCGACGGGTTGAGATCGGTTTTGCGGTCCAAGTTGGTCCCATTAGACATAGTGACCTATGAGGAAGTAGTGCGCAGGGCGCAATTATGTGAGCAGGATTACTAGAGGAATGCTTCTGAGTTTGGGAAGTTTAGCCGTAGCCGAGATATACAGAAGAAGAGGCCGGCTAGAGATTTCAGTTATCGAGAAGGGAGGAGATTTTTCGGTAAGAAATCACGAGTAGAGGAGGCACGAGAGAGATATGCTAGACCTCCTGCTTATCCGACTGTAGCCCCAGCAAAGGGCATTGTCATGGGAGGACAGAGGCCTACTGCAGATCAGTGCAGAAGATGCGGTAGATCACATGGAGATAGACCGTGTTCACAGGGTGCTATGGTATGTTTTCGATGTGGGAAACAAAGGCATATGGCTAGAGAGTGCCAGGAGCTGTTGGATAGGGGTTTTGTTTGACCTAGTGTTTCACCTTGGGGAGCTCCGGTTCTGTTTGTGAGGAAGAAGGATGGAAGCCTCCAATTATGTATAGACTACTGATTGTTGAATAAGGCCACCATCAAGAATAGATACCCCCTTCCACGCATTGACGACTTGTTAGATCAGCTTCAGGGAGCACAGGTCTTTTCCAAGATTGACCTGAGGTCTGGGTATCATCAGCTGAAGGTTCGGAGTGGAGATGTACCCAAGACAGCATTTTGTACCCGATATGGCCATTATGAGTTCTTGGTCATGCCATTCGGATTGACGAATGCTCCAGCTGCTTTCATGGCTTTGATGAACGATGTGTTCAAGCCATATTTGGACCAGTTTGTTATCGTCTTCATCGATGACATATTGGTGTATTCGAGATCCAAGGAGGAACGTGAGGAGCACCTCAGGATCATGTTGCAGATGCTACGGGAGCATGAGTTATATGCTAAGCTCAGTAAGTGTGACTTTTGGTTGTCACATATCTCATTTTTGGGACATGTTGTATCGAGAGATGGTGTATCAGTTGATCCATCTAAGATAGAGGCTGTAGTTCAGTGGGAACAGCCAAGGACAGTCACCGAGATCAGGAGTTTTCTGGGTTTAGCTGGATACTATCGGAGATTCGTTGAGGGATTTTTGAAGTTAGCTGCTCCGTTGACACGTCTTACTCGAAAGAGTGCACCGTTCATATGGAACGAGGATTGTGAGAAGAGTTTTGAGGAGTTGAAGCGTCGATTGACCACCGCTCCGATTCTCACTATCCCTACCAACTCAGGAGGATTTGCAGTGTATACCGATGCTTCGTACAGGGACTGGGCTGCGTATTGATGCTGGATGGGAAGGTAGTTGCTTATGGATCCAGACAGCTGAAGGATCATGAGAAGAACTATCCGACCCATGATTTGGAGCTAGCTGCAGTAGTGTTTGCGTTGAAGGTATGGCACCACTACTTATACCGCAAGAAGTTCCAGATATTTACCGACCACAAGAGCCTCAAGTATCTGTTCTCACAGAAAGAGCTGAACATGAGACAGAGAAGATGGCTAGAGCTTCTGAAGGACTACGATTGCGAGATACTTTATCATCCGGGTAAGGCTAACGTTGTAGCCGATGCCTTGAGCAGGAAGAGCTTGGGGATGGTATCGTACATGATGGTTAGGGAACATGATTTGCTAGAGCAGTTTGCTAGCCTCAGTTTGGGAGTCATGCCTTCTGACATGGATAAAGGCTATGTGATAGCTAGTCTACGCTTGGAGCCGGATCTGTTGGACAGGATCAGGGTGGCTCAGCAGACTGATCCATTTTGTATGGATGTGGGTAGTCAGATGTAGAAGGGCACCGTGACTGACTTTGAGTTGAGTTCTGATGGACTACTGAGGTTCAGAGGCAGATTGTCTGTTCCCGAGGATCCAGAACTCAGGAGATTGATATTGGCGGAAGCTCATTCGTCGAAGTATACATTACATCCAGGGAGTAACAAGATGTATCAGAACCTCCGGAAGGTATACTGGTGGTCGGGTATGAAGAGAGATGTAGCAGACTTCGTGGCAAAGTGTCTCATATGTTAGCAGGTGAAGGTAGAGCATCAGAAACCTGCAGGATTGTTGCAGCCTCTACCTATACCGACATGGAAATGTGAGCATATCACCATGGATTTCGTGATGGGTTTACCGAGAACCCGCAGGAATCACGATGCTATATGGGTGATCGTTGATAGACTGACGAAGTCAGCCCACTTCCTAGCTATGAGAGCAACCGATACTCTGAGTTCATTAGCGAAACTGTATGTACGCGAGGTAGTGAGGTTACACGGTGTACCAGTGAGCATAGTCTCTGATAGGGATTCCCGCTTCACATCCCACTTTTGGGGACATTTTCAGGAAGCTATGGGAACCCAGTTGAGTTTGAGCACCGCTTTCCATCCTCAAACAGATGGTCAGTCAGAGAGGACCATACAGACTCTAGAGGACATGTTGAGAGCATGTGTGCTAGATTATCGAGGCTCCTGGGATGACCACCTGCCACTAGCCGAGTTCACCTACAACAACAGTTATCATTCGAGTATCGGGATGGCACCGTATGAGGCTTTGTATGGCCGTAGATGTCGTTCCCCTATTGGATGGGAAGAAGTGGGTGACCGTAAGATTTTTGCTCTTGACATGGTTACGCAAGCATCTGAGGACGTCCCATTGATTGTAGAGAGACTGAGGACAGCTCAGAGCAGACAGAAGAGTTACGCTGACAGGAGACGTAGGCCACTAGAGTTTGCAGTTGGTGAATCCGTGTTTTTGAGAGTTTCTCCTTCCAATGGCATAGCGAGATTTAGGAAGAGAGGGAACTAAATCCTCGCTACATTGGACCCTTTGAGATACTTGATCGAGTGGGAGATAAGGCGTATAGATTGGCATTGCCACCGAACTTATCAGGTGTCCATAGTGTCTTCCACATATCGATGCTTCGGAAGTATCACCCAGATCCGACACATGTGATTAGTTACAAGCCTTTGGAGCTCCGAGAGGACATGTCATATGTTGAGAAACCGATTCGGATATTGGATAGGAAGGAGAAGGTATTGAGATTGAAGACCATCAGATTAGTGAAGATTCTCTGGCAACATCATTCTTCAGAGGAAGCTACTTGGGAGCTAGAGAGTCTGATGCGAGAGAAGTACCCTCACCTATTTGATGATTGACTTCGTTCTAATTTGGAGGATCAAATTTTCTGAGTGGGGGAGGATTGTCAGACCCAGATTTTTGTAGCTTATTTCTGTAAGACCCGAATTTAATTAAAATACGAAATAAATGAGTATTCGTGAAGGGAAGTCGGGTTAAATTAATCCCGAACATGTGTAAGGGCAAAACGGTCAAAAAGACCGAAAGTCAAAATAAATTCGATGAGAAAAATTTATTAAAAATAATGGATTGATAAATCTTGGTCAATAAAGGTGAAATAAATTTATTTTGGATTAAATTGATCAGGATATCAATTTATTGGAATTAATCGGGATTAATCAGAATTTTAGTTCGAAAAAAATAATCCCGAAAATAATCGAAAAATATACCGAAAAGTCATTCGGGACAATATCCCGAAAATACAAAGAAATTATACCCGAAAAAGGATTAAAATATAACAAATAAATTAAATTAAATAAAATAGATTAAATTTGGAATAAAATAATATAGTTTGTAGATATTTTGGATTTTTATAGAGTATTTTAATGAATAGTGTAATAATTAAAATAAATAATAATAAAAATAATAATAATAATTAAAAAAGAATTGAAAAAAAAAACAACAGAATTCGATCAGGGAGAGAGAAGAAAGAGAAGCAGAAAATGGAAACCCGAAGAAGACCCGAGGGAACCCGATGAGCCCGAGGACGCACCGACTGTCCTTGACCGCCGACGACCAGCCGAGGAGGAAGAGGAGAGGCTGGCGAAGCTGTTGGCACCGACGACGCGCGCCAAGGAGGCCGGAGATTGCCGAACGGAGGAAGAGAAGCCCGCGGGGAAAACGGAGTTGGTTCCGACGATCCACGGCAGCTGGGCTTGAACGGCGGGCACCGACGTGATCGGGAAGAGGAGCCGGTTCTTTTGAGACCAATATCGGCCGACGAAATCGTCGGAATCCACAGGATCTAGAGGTGACAGCCGCAGGGGGAGAAGGAAAGATTCACCGGCGATGGCTGCGTTTCGACTCCAGCCGAGGCCCGATCTTGGATGCCCAGGTGCAGACGCGTCGAACGGCAGTGGTAAGGCACCGGGAACCGACCGGACGGTGCCGAAATGACCAAATGGGGATCGAACTGGTCGAACCGGACTGAACCGGCCGAACCGAGCTAGACCGAACCAGCGGTCTGAACCGGTCTGAACCGGACTGAACCGGTTCAGCCAAAAAGAAGAGAAAAAAAAGGAAGAAAAGGGGAAAAGAAAAAGAAGAAAAATTGGGGAAAATTTTAGTGATGCAATCGAGCTTCGGGTAAGTCGATAAGCGATTAAAATTGACCGATTTGAATTTTGGAATATTTTATTTAATTATTATTCGACTGGAAATTTACCCGAAAATTATGAAATTGTGTAGCTCGACAATTGGCATCCAACGAGAGCTCGAGATAGCCTTGATTTACGAACTAGCATGGAATCTCGAGTAAGTGACCATTATTTACGATAATTTACATCGTTATGCGTGATATGAATTTAAATTCCGCATAAATTGAATTAAATTATGAAAAATTAGATAAATTGTCGTAAATAATAAATTTAGCAATTCGAGAGCTAGAACGAGGCCCAATAAATTGTTGGAGGGCCAATGAGCCCAATAGGCCTCGATAAAGTGAAAATTAAGTGGAAAACGGGCTTGAGGTCGATTAAGGCCCATTAAGGTGCAATCGGGCCCAATAGGGGTAAATGGGCCCAATGATTTAAATTAAGCCCAGAAAATACGAAATACAATTAAATTGTATAATATCTAACCTGAGGAATATTATTACGTAGTTCCGAAGGTTTGATTGGAAGCATATCGGACTGCGCGACGAGACAACAGTGAAAAAAGGAAAGGTCAGACTCGACGAGAATCGAGGTAAGGGAATTTTGTAGGCGTATAGAGATTTCTATACGTATTTTGAGGGTATTTACAGGGCTTAGAAATTTCTTACAGCATCTAGAAATGAAATAATAATTTCTGTGAATATCGGGGCTTAGGTGAATAAAGAAAAAGACGATTTTGCCCCTGAGAGTAAAATTTACAAAAAGGGTTGTAAGGCATATAAATTACATAATTTTCATGCTTTGATATTTTATATGAATGTATTGCTTGGGTTTAAGCAAATTTACATATAGGTTGGCTGTTGATTTTATGAATTATACGAAAGGGTACCGGTTTGTACCGGTTACTATTTTAAAAGATGTTTTATTAAAAGTGAGCCACCTATCATATTTACACGAGTAAAAAGAGTGCTAGAGTCTTACTCGCACTCAAGTTTACTGATTTATTTCTCATGAATAGCCGTACTGGAGCATTGCTCGTACGAGAAATTTGTGTGTGCACAAAACCGTGCTGGAGCTTCGCTCGCACGAGATTTTAGATATCATGATATGCATAGCGTGGTGCTGGAGCTTCGCTCGCACTAGGCGCGAGTTGACATGCATATAGTCGTGCGGAAGCCTCCTATAGACTGTGTGTCACAGAGAGTTGAGATGCTCGCACGCATACTTTGAGACATGGGTTGGTTATCGACATAGTATTGGGGTGGATAAGACCTACGGCAGGCACCCCCAGACTATGATATGGGTCCATGGAGTACGATGTACCGTGTATGTCACACGGAGTACGCTGTACCGTGCAGTCATGATGACTCTATGATGTTACTTGATATTCTGGCGGGTAGGACTTGACCCTACCTCCCGTTGCAGTTGTGATGCCCTGCACACCGGGATCCATGTAGCTTGGGATCACAGGGACAAAGTATGGCCATAGTCCTCGATTTTTCATACAGTAACCTACATGCCTCACATGATATCATACGGTCTGGATAGACCAGGACAAACCCGATGGAGGGGTAGTCCCGATTTATGTTTTTAAAAAGAGATGTGATTTAATGAATCATGGTATTCCCAAGAGATGGGTTTGACCTTGTTGAAGTTGTTTTATGATGAAACAAATGAGTTTTAAAGTGATGAGTTTTGTGATTAAACGAATAAGTTTTAAAGTGAAGAGTTTATGATGAAACTAATAAGTTTTTAATGTGACGAGCATGAGATGTCATACATGATGATTTTTCCATGTGTGCTTTATATGTCGATTTCATGATTTCTCTTATATGATATATACATACATGTGGCATCGTTTTAGTCATACCTCATGCTCCAAATGTAAACGATTTTTATATCATGACATTATCAGCACGTAGATAGTATAGTTATCTACCTGCTTACATTATTGCCTTACTGAGCACGTTTCGCTCACCCTTTCATTTTCCACCCAACAGGGTATATTCAGTAGAAGAGAGCGATAATAGTCTCGCATCTTGGTTATCCGCTGCTTCTTATCAAGATCAGGTATACACATTCGTATAATTTTGTATCTGAACATATAGATGCACAGTACTGTACATGGATGTAATATTGGGGATGTATTTAGTTTAAATAAATTGATATGTAAATGAATTATGAAAATGGAATGGTAAATAGGTGAGAGGTGACTAACACCGAATCATAGCCCAACTGTTTAGTAGTGTAACTGTTCACGACGGGTAAGAAAATTAAAAAACGAAAAATTTACTCTGATTTTAGGTAATTTGGGTCGTGACAAATTTAATGGTATCAGAGCAGAGTTGGCCTGATATGAGTCGGTGTTAGTGGTTAAGTAAATTTACATCCCCATGTACTGTGCATTGTTTAGATACAATTGTTTATATCAAGATGGAACAGCAGCTAAGAACTTAGTTTCGAATGCAAGAATATAATTTTTATAACTGATAGCCGCTATGATATAGTGGCGAGTACACATGCTCGAGGCCATAGAGATCGGCCGGAGAGTCGAATGAGTCATCATATGAGACTCAAGATGAGAGTGAGGTGGAGGCTGATGTTGAGCATACTCTACAGGGTCCTACAAAGAGACCAAACAGTATTGAGATACACTCCGAGAGGATGGAGTAAGGTGTAGAAAATATTTCAAAGTTATTTACTCAGTCTATGCAGGTAGTTGAGGATAGGCAGGATAAAGCCTAAACAAATGCCTCAGGCTATAGAGATTTTCACACCCCTCCGATATATAGCGAAGTAAAGAAACCTATAGTTGTTGAGGACTGGGTGTATGAGATAGCGAAGTTGTATGATTTTTTCAATGTATGTCGACTAAGAAAGTGACTTTTAAATGCGTTTATGTTCAAGAGTCGAGGCGGAATATTGGTGGAAGTCCGCTCGACCTACCTGAATAGTTAGATGTCCAGAGTCGACATGAAGAATAATTCTGGATGTATTCTGGTGACAGAATATCCCGGACACTATTTAAGGAAAATTACAAGTAAAATTTTTTTTACACTGACCCAGAGGTATTGGTTGATTGATGAGTATGAATCTCAGATTATATCACTGGGCAAGTATGAACTCGATATTATGGGCAGTGAGAGTCGAAAAAGCTCAAAAGTTCATGAAAATGACTCAAATTGTCGATTAGAGTTCGATTGGCTCACTACTTATGTCGAGGCAGTGCGCAAAATACAGTTGCGTGAATAATATCATGTGTTGCACGCCTCTGAGATTGGAAAAGGTAGTAAGGGCCGAAATAGAGACGGAAGAGAATTGAGAAATGACAACGATGTTAAAATGGAAAAATGGTAATTGGTAAAAGATTTAATTTGATGAGTCATGGAGTGAGATAATTGGTAAGGCCCCAGTGCATCCAATTTTGGCACTCTTGAGGGGCATTGTGATTGGAGGACCCCGACCTGCTACGAAACAGAGTAGCAGTGTGATCACTGTGGGATGTGTGGTGGATACTACGGAAGGAGGGTCTATACCTACACTGTATTGATGAAAATGGCCGTT
Source organism: Firmiana major (assembly GCA_033439115.1). NCBI lineage: Eukaryota > Viridiplantae > Streptophyta > Magnoliopsida > Malvales > Malvaceae > Firmiana > Firmiana major. The sequence continues at coordinate 61,831,436 of CM065897.1, read as the reverse complement.
AAGTGTGGTAAGACGAACCATTGATTTTGATTGCACAGAGTTGAACGAGATCGCCCCACAGAAAAGTAAAGAGACAGAGAAAAAGCTTCGTTAGTATAGTTGCAACGAAAAGGGAGGCCATAGCCGAAAGGAAAAAGGAAAGTAGGCTGTTGGACGAAGGCGAGAGGATGTCTTGGACCAGGACACTATTAATGTTTCATGGATGTGGTGTAAGATACCACACTATTATGAATAATGAGGTACATATGTTCATTGATCCTGGTGCCACACATTTATTCATACCGCCTTCATTCACATATAAGTGAGTAAAAGGCATGAATGCCTACATCATTGGGCACATACTGATAAATGAGTACCCCAATAGAGGAGGATTAATCAACGGAATATGGATATAGAGATTTTAAGTTGAAAACAGAGGTGAAAACATCACTGAAAAATATACCGTAATTGGTGACAAGTGATAAAAAGGGGTGCAACAGTTGAAATTAAAGGAGTAAAGGATTGTACTCACGGAGTGAATAATGAAAGAGTTTTGTCATGAGGGATATACAAAAGGAGATAATCTTTAATATAAGATAGATCCTAAATACCAGATGTATTGGAGTAAGAGACATATTCTAGGTAAGGAATACCCTTAATATGCGAAGTAATTGGGATTAAGCGATAAGTCGTGAATATAAACTATACCAAAGGATAAAGATGGATATAACCATAACCAATCTATGTGGTTAAGTCTAAAGGTTAATAAAGGTATTTCAAAATACCTCACCGCCTGAAGACTTGACAGCGTCTAAAAGTATGTATATATAACCTATAACGTGAAATCGATCGTCGTAATAAATACCTTCAGCATTATGATACATTTACTAAGACGATAAGAATATTAAAATTCGACAAATCATAAAGGTTAACATAGTAAAATTTAATAAGAGCCGTTAATATAAGAAAAGGAAATGACGCAGGTTAGTACCTGAAAACGTAAGCGATTTTGAAAGATCTTATACGCTTATGCGTAAATAAGTCAAGGATTGGACTGATTTGTAATCATCATTATCGATGATATGTTGGGTGTAGTTAAAGTCTAGGGCAAAATTGTAAGCAATAATTGAAAATGGCTTTTACAAATGGGTTGTTGCGAGTTCTCAATATGGTCTACTTGGTTGACACGTTTAACTAAGAAAACGTGGTCTTTGAATGAGATGATAAATAAGATGATAGACGTGATAGGAGTTTTGGTGTAGTGAAGTATGAACTGACCACCGTGATTAATTTCATAATACCCAACAGCTCAAGAGGTTCTCAGTGAGTATGGATACCTCAAAAATAATGAATGAGTTGTGTATTGATTTATAATGGGAAGATAGTCAATTTTGGAGTCAGACAACTCCTTGATCATGAAATAAACTATCTGACCCATGATTTAAAGTTGGCAGCGATAGTACTTGTACTGAGGATATGGTACTATTATGTACATGGAAAGAAATTGTGGATATGCACTGATCATAAAAGCCCCGAGTATCTGTTTTCACAGAAAGAGTAGAACATGAGAGTACATAGTGGGTTAGAGCTTCTGAGAGATTTTGATTGTGAAAATTGTACCACCCAGAAAAGGCTAATGTGATGGCTGATGCCTTGAGCAGAAAGAGCCTCGGGATGGTACCACATATGATGGTAAGGGAGCGTGAGCTGCTAGAGCAGTTGTGAGCCTCAATATTGATGTAATCCCTTCTGATGATGACAGTGATTATGTGACAGCTAGCCGAAGATTAGAACCGGATGAGAGTGCCCAAATTTGACAGGCTTAGCGTGATAATCGACACGACATCGATAGTTTGGGTCAGATTCAGAAGGGTACAGTGACAGAGTTCACGGAGTGTGTTGATGGTTTACAGAGAGGTTCAGAGATAGTATAAGTGCTCCCCAGGACCACAGTTGATGAGATAATAATATTGTCAGAAGCTTACTCTTCGGGATATACAGTGCATACGGAAAATAAAGAATATATCAAAATCTCGAAAAGGGTATTGGTGGTCAGATGTAGAAAGAGATATGGTAGAGATTGTGAAAAAGTGCCTAGTATGTCAGCAGAATAAGGTAGAGTATTAAAAGTCTGTAGAGTTATTGCAGCACCTACCTATATCGACTTGGCACAGAAAATGAGAGCAAGTCTCCATAAATTTCGTGATGGGTTACAGAGGACCCAGGTGAATTACGAGGCTACTTGGATGATAGTCGATAGAGTGACTAAGTCTACCCACCTTTTGGTTATGAAATCCCTAAATACTCAGAGTGTATATGAGGATTTATGTGTAAGGAAGATTGTGGAACATTAAGTAGCGTTCCAGTGAGCATGGTATCATATAGGGATTCCCGCTTCACTTCCCACCTCTGAGAATATTTTTAGGAAGCTATGGGAACCTGACTGAATATTAGCAAAGCTTTCCATCCTCAGACAGATGGTCAGTCAAAGAGGACTGTACAAGTTCTGGAGGATCCGATGAAAGCGTGTGCCCTTGAATTTTATGCTCCTGGGATGATCAGTTATTACAAATCGAATTCGCCAATAGTGACAATTGTCACTTGAGTATCGGGATAACAAGATATGAGGCAGTGTATGGCTATAGGGGTTGTTCCCCAAATTGGATAAGAAAAAGTGGGTGACAGATAGTAATTTCTTCTGAATTAGTATGATAAGTCTTTGAGGATGTTCAGTTGAGTGAGAGATTAAGAACACCTCAGAGCAGATAGATAAGTATTGGAATTCACCGAGGGTGTATTAGTATGGTTGAAATGTTTCTTGTCCTAAGAGAATAAGGACATGGCGAACTTTTGGAAGAAGGTAAATTGAGTTTCGCTAGATTGAATCTTTCGAGAGATTGGACAAGTGGGAGATAAGACCTGTAGGTTGGCGTTATCACCTGAATTAACAGGCACCCACAACGTGTCCCATTTTTTTGATGCTTCGGCAATACTATTCAGATCCAGCATAGGTGATAGGATATGAGATCCAACAGTTCAGCTTAATGCAAATACAAGTATATTGAAGAAGTTGATTCGGGCATTAAACAGGAAAGAGAAAGTATTGAGGTTTAAGACGATATCCCTAATTAAAGTCCTTTGGTAGTAATACACTCCGAAGAAGGTCACATGAGAATTTAAGAGTATGATACGATCGATGTACCCGGAGTAGTCTATAGACTCATATGAATTTGTTCTAATTGGAGGACCAAATTCCTTAAGTGGGGGAGATTTGTAAGACCCGAATTTAATTAAAATCCGAAATAAATGAGTATTCGTGAAGGGAAGTCGAGTTAAATTAATTCCGAACACGTGTAAGGGCAAAATGGTCAAAAAGATCGAAAGTCGGAATAAATTCGATGAGAAAAATTTATTAAAAATAATGGATTGAGAAATCTTGGTCAATAAAGGTGAAATAAATTTATTTTGGATTAAATTGATCAAGATATCAATTTATTGGAATTAATCGGGATTAATCGAAATTTTAGTTCGAAAAAAATAATCCCGAAAATAATCAAAAAATATACCGAAAAGTCATTGGTGACAATATCCAGAAAATACAGAGAAATTATACCCGAAAAAGGATTAAAATATAATAATTAAATTAAATAGATTAAATTTGGAATAAAATAATATAGTTTGTAGATATTTTGGATTTTTATAGAGTATTTTAATGCATAGTGTAATAATTAAAATAAATAATAATAAAAATAATAATAATTAAAAAGAAAGAATTGAAAAAGAAACAACAGAATTCGATCGGGGAGAGAGAAGAAAGAGAAGCAGAAAATGGAAACCCGAAGAAGACCCGAGGGAACCCGACGAGCCCGAGGACGCACCGGCGGTCCTTGACCACCGAAGACCAGCCGAGGAGGAAGAGGAGAGGCCGGCGAAGCTGTTGGCACCGGCGACGCTCGCCAGGAGACCGGAGATCGCCGAACGGAGGAAGAGAAGCCCGCGGGGAAAACGGAGTTGGTTCCAGCGATCCACGGCAGCTGGGCTCGAACGGCGGGCACCGGCGTGATCGGGAAGAGGAGCCGGTTCTTTTGAGACCAATATCGGCTGACGAAATCGCCGAAATCCACCGGATCTAGAGGTGACAGCCGCAGGGGGAGAAGGAAAGATTCGCCGGCGATGGCTGCATTTCGACTCCAGCCGAGGCCCGATCTTAGATGCCCAGGTGCAGACGCGTCGAACGGCTGTGGTGAGGCACCGGGAACCGGCCGGATGGCACCGGAATGACCAAATGGGGATCGAACCAGCCGAACCGGACTGAACCGGCCGAATCGAACCAGACCGAACCGACGGTCTAAACCGGACTGAACCGGTTCAGCCAAAAAGAAGAGGAAAAAAGGAAGAAAAGGGGAAAAAGAAAAAGAGAAAAAATTGGTAAAACTTTCAGTGATGCAATCGAGCTTCGGGTAAGTCGATAAGCGGTCAAAATTGACCGATTTGAATTTTGGAATATTTTATTTAATTATTATTCGACTGGAAATTTACCCAAAAATTATGAAATTGCGTAGCTCGACAATTGGCATCCAACGAGAGCTCGAGACAGCTTCGATTTGCGGACTAGCATGGAATCTCAGGTAAGTGACCATTATTTACGACAATTTACATCGTTATGCGTGATATGAATTTAAATTCTGCATAAATTGAATTAAATTATGAAAAATTAGATAAATTGTCGTAAATAATAAATTTAGCAATTCGAGAGCTAGAACGAGGCCCAATAAATTGTTGAAGGGCCCAATGAGCCCAATAGGCCTCGATAAAGTGAAAATTAAGTGGAAAACGGGCTTGAGGTCGATTAAGGCCCATTAAGGTGCAATCGGGCCCAATAGGGGTAAATGGGCCCAATGATTTAAATTAAGCCAGAAAATAGGAAATACAATTAAATTGTATAATATTTGACCTGAGGAATATTATTACGCAGTTTCGGATGTTTGATTGGAAGCATATCGGACTGCGCGACGAGACAACAGTGAAAAAAGGAAAGGTCAGACTCGACGAGAATCGAGGTAAGGGAATTTTGTAGGCGTATAGAGATTTTTATACGTATTTTGAGGGTATTTATAGGGCTTAGAAATTTCTTACAGCATCTAGAAATGAAATAATAATTTTTGTGAAAATCGAGGCTTAGGTGAATAAAGAAAAAGACGATTTTGCCCTTGAGAGTAAAATTTACAAAAAGGGTGGTAAGGCATATAAATTACATGATTTTCATGCTTTGATATTTTATATGAATGTATTGTTATGTTTAAGCAAATTTACATATAGGTTGGCTGTTGATTTTATGAATTATACGAAAGGGTACCGGTTTGTACCGGTTACTATTTTAAAAGATGTTTTATTAAAAGTGAGCCACCTATCATATTTACACGAGTAAAAAGAGTGCTAGAGTCTTACTCGCACTCAAGTTTACTGATTTATTTCTCATGAAAAGCCGTACTGGAGCATTGCTCTTACGAGAAATTTGTGTGTGCACAAAACCGTGCTGGAGCTTCGCTCGCACGAGATTTTAGATATCATGATATGCATAGCGTGGTGCTGGAGCTTTGCTCGCACTAGACGCGAGTTGACATGCATATAGTCATGTGGAAGCCTCCTGTAGACTGTGTGCCACAGAGAGTTGAGATGCTCGTACGCATACTTTGAGACATGGGTTGGTTATCGACATAGTATTGGGGTGGATAAGACCTACGGCAGGCACCCCCAGACTATGATATGGGTCCACGGAGTACGATGTACCATGTATGTCACACGGAGTACGTTGTACCGTGCAGTCATGATGACTCTATGATGACTTGATATTCTGACGGGTAGGACTTGACCCCACCTCCCGTTGCAGTTGTGATGCCCCGCACACCGAGATCCGTGTAGCCTGGGATCACAGGGACAAAGTATGGCCATAGTCCTCGATTTTTCATACAGTAACCTACATGCCTCACATGATATCATACGGTCTGGATAGACCAGGACAAACCCGATGGAGGGGTAGTCCCGATTTATGTTTTTGAAAAGAGATGTGATTTAATGAATCAAGGTATTCCCGAGAGATGGGTTTGACCTTGTTGAAGTTGTTTTATGATGAAACAAATGAGTTTTAAAGTGATGAGTTTTGTGATTAAACGAATAAGTTTTAAAGTGAAGAGTTTATGATGAAACTAATAAGTTTTTAATGTGATGAGCATGAGATGTCATACATGATGATTTTTCCATGTGTGCTTTATATGCCGATTTCATGATTTCTCTTATATGACATATACATACATGTGGCATCGTTTTAGTCATACCTCATGCTCCAAATGTAAACTATTTTTATATCATGACATTATCAGCACGTAGATAGTATAGTTATCTACCTGCTTACATTATTGCCTTACTGAGCACGTTTCGCTCACCCTTTCATTTTTCGCCCCACAGGGTATATTCAGTAGAAGAGAGCGACAATAGTCTCGCATCTCGGTTATCCGCTACTTCTTATCAAGATCAGGTATACACATTCGTATAATTTTGTATCTGAACATATAGATGCACATTACTGTACATGGATGTAATATTGGGGATGTATTTAGTTTAAATAAATTGATATGGAAATGAATTATGAAAATGGAATGGTAAATAGGTGAGAGGTGACTAACACCGAATCATAGCCCAACTGTTTAGTAGTGTAACTGTTCACGACGGGTAAGAAAATTAAAAAGCAAAAAATTTACTCTGATTTTAGGTAATTTGGTTCATGACAATTTCCTTATGATTCATATGGAAATGAACACTCTGTAATTATAGTTGAATCATTAGAAGAGTATTTACTAGACTTAAAGTGTTATTGAAATGAATTAACACGCAAAAGCTACATAAAATGCCTAATGTGAGCGATGGGTATCACAGGCTAAACCTAGTTATTCTAAATCATTCTGACTGAAAATAAGAACTTAAAATAAGAGAGCATAGAGGGCTCATGAAGAAAAGTCAGCTTGATTTAGACCCGAACATATAAAACGAGAGTAAAAGATAAAAAGGGTAAAATGGACCTTTTTTGCGAAATAAGGTGTTTCGGGTGAAATTATCCACCGGGAGCGGTTGGAATATAAAGACGAGAGTGTAAGACATAAGATATGACACTCTCGAAATTTTAAGAATAAGTCAACATGGTCAATGGTTAAGGAAAAAGTCAACTATAGTTAAGAAAGTGGACTTTTACCATAGTTGACTAATCATGGTTAAAAATTAACCTAAGTATGGAGAAAAAAATTTGGGGAAAAATATTCTTGGCCAGAATACAAGATAATCATCTTGGAAGTAAGGAAAATTTATTCGAAAGGATTCCGGAATAAATCTAATGGTTAAGAACGGGATAGGCCTAAGGTAAAAATTTTAAAGCCCATTAAGGTATACTAAACGTATATCGAAATTCTTAGGTCCTTTAAACCGAATTGTTGGACCAATTGATTGGCCAAATTTTGAGACAATTAAAGGCCCGAGACATAGTAAAAATTTCAGCCCGAAAGGCCATTAGGAAAGCCCAAACCGAGAAGCCCAAATGGAAAAGCCCATGAGATAAATATCTAACCATAGTTAAAGTTAACTATGACTCATAAGGTGACTCATAAGGTGAGTCATGGCTAAGGTTTGGAAAGTCAAGCATAATGGCTGAAAAGCAAAGCTTAATGGCTAAGTATATGGCTTATAAATTCAGCCACACCATTGTCATCTTCATCACACCAAATCCGGCTAGAAGAAGAAACCATTGAAATATATTTTCCAAGCTTTATCTCACTAGAAATCACTAGGAATTAGGCATATTTGGAACTTGCATTCTTCATGGAAGTTGTTCCAAATTGAAAGGAGATTGACATATGTTGGAATTGGCTATCAAGGAGCCATAGAGTGCAAATTGAGAGCCTCCAAAGTTTTGGCCAAAGGGTGAACACAACAATTGGTATATTTTCTAATTTCCAATTTCATATATGTTAATGTATGAATGATTTCAAGTATGTTGATATATGTTTTAAGCATTGAAACATATTTAATCACCATCAAGTGGGTTAGGCCGAGAGTGAGTAATGGGATGTTAAATTATGTCAATATGATTTTAAGACATAAATGGATTAGTGTACATGTATTAGTGTTAATGGTGTAATTAGAATTAATCAATTTGATTAATTAATACATGTAATTTGTTGGCAATCAAGGTGTTTGATAAAATGCCTAAATTGTCACGCCCCGAATATGCGGAAAATAGGGCAATTTAAAACTTTTTACTCATTAATTCACAATTAAGAGTGCATTCCTGTGCAGTGTCATACATCATCATAATTATCATGCCTCAGGATCTCAACATCATATAACGTATATTGTACCGTATACAAATACTCAATTCCAAGTTAATTAATCCTAATACATCCCTATAATGTCATACATCAAGTGTCTGCAAATACATTAATAGTCTGGGTACATGAAAAGATAAATATACCTCAAAGTACAAATTATGTAGCCTGGAGCTCGAATCCTCCACTAGCCACTACTCCGTACGTCGCAGGGAAGTCCTTATTCACTTGAAGAACTCTGGGGGGAAAGAAAAACAGGGTGAGCTTCTAAATCGCTCAGTAAGGGGGGTAGGGGACTCATTTCATAAACCAAAATGCACATCACAAAGCATTTATTTGTATGTGAAACTCATTTGAAAACCATAGCATGAAAATACTCAAAACGACACTCTCATGTGTAAAGTCATGTGAAAACATGAAGTAAAAAGGCTCACTCTAGAGCAAAACAAAGCATGTGAAAATACGCGTTAAACGCTTTCTCAAATAACGTGGCATAGCCACTGATTTAAAATCACTCGTGGCATCGCCACAAAACACACGTGGCAAAGCCACTGATTATTTTCTCACGTGGCATAGCCACAAAACACACGTGGCAAAGCCACTGATTATTTTCTCACGTGGCATAGCCACAAAACACACGTGGCAAAGCCACTGAATTATTTTCTCACGTGGCATAGCCACAGAATAGGGTTTCTCAATGTGGCACTGCCACCAATGGGGTTTTCTCAACGTGGCACAGCCACCAATGGGGTTTTCTCAACGTGGCACAGCCAACGATGGGGTTTAACGTGGCACAGCCACCGATGGGGTATACGTGGCACAGCCACCGATGGGGTATAACGTGGCACAGCCACCAATGGGGTATACGTGGCACAGCCACCGATGGGGTATAACGTGGCACAGCCACCGATGGGGTATAACGTGGCACAGCCACCAATGGGGTATAACGTGGCACAGCCACCAATGGGTTTCTCAACGTGGCACAGCCACCGAATAGGTCATTCTCACGTTACCAGAACGGAGAAGAAATCGGGCTTACATGCTACCAGAGCAATGCCCGGTATGTACTCACAACTACACACCTCAGTCTTATCACATAAGACGGGTTTGCCTTCACGTAGAACTCGTAATGGTTTCTCTCTCATAAAACTCATTTGAAAACCGTTTTGTACTCAACACAAAACGTAATAAAAATCGAGTTCTAACCGGCAAAGCACACGCACACATTTCTCAAATCTCAATGTTGCCTTAACATAGAGCCCAGTTATAAACTCATAAAACATTGGGCTCCAACCGGCTATAAAATCGTGTGCAGTTTAAATCTCAACACAAAACTCTCAACATGCTTGTTTATAAATCATAAATCATGCTATAACAGTTTACAAATCACATACACAAATGGTTTAGATTTCCCTTACCTCTTTGCACCTCGTATAGTGCAATCGTTCCCCCGTATCACGGACTAGCCTCGCATTCCACTCTGGAACTCCCGAGCTATCTAAACGATGTTAAAAACATCAATACTCAACATCACATAAATCTCAATTCTCAAAATCGAGCATAATTGCTCATAACACCTCAAATCCCTTGATTCTCGTAACTCAACCCTAAACTACAACCTCATTTTCAATATCTCGAAGTTCTACATCTCTAATACCAATTATCTACGCTAATTTACCACATTGTCTATATTTCCGTTTATAGCACAATCCTCAAAATTGCCACAATTTCCAAATATCAACATTAATCCCACTACATTACAATCTCATCAATCCCTAATCATTCCTCAACTATTTCAACACGATTACAACCACCAATAACATCAAAATCAGCTCAAATATCAAGATCGAGGTTTAGAAATTACCCAAAGCTTGTGAGACGCACAACTCACACCTCGATCCGATTCGTCCTTCAATTTCCAAGTATGTTGTTCTCCCTTTGATGAGGAACAACTTTCCTTCTTACCACAATAGCTGATTCGGCCGAAAATAGGGGATTTGGAGGAGTGAGAAACTAGGTTTTCGGAAAAATAGAGGTTTGGAAGAGAGAGAAAGTGAGATTTCAGGAGAAAACACGGGTTCCTTATATAGACTGGAGGTAGGAGATCGATCTGCCTCTTGATGAGATCGATCTGTGTTTGAAATTTGGGGACGATCTGGGCAATTTTATGCCTAGGAGATCGATCTCTTTATGGCTTTATGAGATCGATCTGCTCCTAAGGAGATCGATCTTCTCCCCAAACAGAAGCATTTGGAGATCGATCTCCTCCTCATGAGATCGATCTTCTCTCAAACAGATTCATTAGGAGATCAATCTCTTCCTCATGAGATCGATCCCTTCTCAAACAGATTCATAAGGAGATCGATCTCTTCCATTGGAGATCGATCTGCTCTTCAAATTTCCCCTTCCTCGTCATTTTTAACTCACCAGATCGATCTCTCCTTCTCCCAGATCGATCTGTCCTCATGCTTCATGCTCATTTTACACACTTAACACATAAATCTCCAATTATAATTCCCACAATTCACTTAGCTCAATAAATTATACTCAAATTATTATTACATCAATAAAATATGTCTGAAATTCTCAGATCTCACATCCTCCCCACCTTAAAAGAATTTGGTCCTCCAAATTCAACTCAACTAGTCAAAATAGATGGGGGTATTTCTCCTTCATGAGACTCTCTAGTTCCCACGTCGCTTCTTCCCTTGAGTGATGCTTCCACAAGACTTTCACTAATGGGATGCTCTTGGTTCTCAGTACCTTCTCTTTTCTATCGAGAATCCGGACGGGTTCCTCAATGTAGCTCATGTCCTCCTGTATGTCCATCTCATCATACTCTATGACATGAGAAGGGTCCGGGTGGTACTTCCTCAACATAGATACATGAAAAACATTGTGTATTCCGGACATCTGTGGGGGTAATGCTAATCTGTAAGCTACCTCACCCACTTTCTCAAGAATCTCAAATGGTCCTATGTATCGAGGACTCAATTTCCTTTTCTTCCCAAATCGCATGATACCCTTACTCGGTGATACTCTCAGAAATACTGCATCACCAACATCAAACTCAAGTGGCCGTCTACGCACATCAGCGTAGCTTTTCTGTCTACTCTGTGCAGCCCGTAACCTCTCACATATGAGTTTCACACTCTGTACGGCTTGCTCAACAAGCTCGGGAGCATTTATCTTTCTGTCACCGACTTCTTCCCAAGCTACAGGGGATCTACATCTCCTACCATATAGAGCCTCAAAAGGTGCCATTCCAATACTCGTATGATAGCTGTTATTGTACGCAAACTCTGCTAGGGGCAGGTGATCATCCCATGATCCCTTAAAATCCATCGTACACGCCCTCAACATATCCTCTAGGGTCTGAATAGTCCTCTCTGACTGACCATCTGTCTGAGGATGATAGGCGGTACTAAAACTCAATCGAGATCCCATGGACTCCTGAAACTGGGTCCAGAATCTGGAAGTAAATCGAGAATCTCTATCAGAAGTAATACTCACTGGAGCCCCATGTAATCTAGCTATCTCGCGGACATATAGCTCAGCTAAGGCATCCACAGTATCTGTGCTCTTGATGGCAAGGAAGTGGGCACTCTTGGTCAATCTATCCACAATGACCCATATCACGTCACAACCTCTTCGGGTCCTCGGTAAACCCATAATAAAGTCTATAGTGACATGCTCCCATTTCCATGTAGGTACAGGTAAGGGCTGTAGTAGTCCTCCGGGCTTCCGATGCTCAGCTTTCACTTGCTGGCATACTAAACACCTGGCCACATACTCTGCCACGTCTCGCTTCATACCACTCCACCAATACACCTTTCTCAAGTCTCGGTACATCTTAGTACTTCCTGGGTGCATGGAGTATCGCGAGCAGTGGGATTCTCTCAGTATCTGTCTCTTCAGGGTATCATCGTCCGGTACACAAATCCGTCCTCTGAATCTCAACAATCCATCCTCACTGATGGTGAGATCCGACTGCGAACTCTGCTCAGCTTGGCTAACCATATCTATCAATCTCTGATCACTGCGCTGCCCAGTTCTAATCTGATCCATGATCCTGGGCTCTATCCGCAGGCTAGCCAAAAATCCAGTCTCTACCTCTTTAACTCTGATCCGAAGTTCGGCGAACTGCTCTAACAAATCCCATTCCCTGATCATCATAGCAGATATCATACTCTTCCTGCTCAGGGCATCAGCAACCACATTCGCCTTACCCGGATGATATAGAATCTCGCAGTCATAATCCTTAAGGAGTTCCATCGATCTCCTTTGTCTCATGTTTAACTCTTTCTGATCAAAGAGATATCTCAAACTCTTGTGATCAGTGAAGATCTGGAATCTTTCCCCATATAAGTAATGTCGCCAGATCTTCAAAGCAAATACCACAGCGGCTAACTCCAAATCATGCGTGGGATAATTCCGCTCATGGTCTTTCAGTTGTCGCGATCCATATGCGACTACTCTTCCGTGCTGCATAAGTACACACCCCAATCCTTGATGAGATGCATCACTATACACCGAGAATCCTCCTGATCCCTCAGGGATAGTTAACACAGGTGCCGCCGTCAATCTCCTCTTTAACTCTTGAAAACTGAGCTCACATTGATCAGTCCATATGAACGGAGTCTCCTTACGCGTGAGGTTAGTCAAAGGAGTGGCAATCCTCGAGAATCCTTCCACAAATCTCCTGTAATACCCTGCCAAACCAAGGAAGCTTCATATCTCAGTCACTGTCCTCGGTCTTTCCCAATTAAGCACAGCTGCTATTTTACTCGGATCCACTGATACTCCTTCCTCTGAGACTACATGCCCAAGGAAAGCTATCCGGTTTAGCCAAAATTCACACTTACTAAGCTTTCTGTATAATTGCTTATCCCGGAGTATCTAAAGTACTAACCACAAATGCTGTGCATGCTTCTCATACGACCGAGAATACACCAGGATATCATCGATAAAGACTATCACAAACTTATCCAGATAGTCTCTGAACACCTCGTTCATCAATCTCATAAATGCTGCAGGGGCGTTCGTCAATCCAAAGGACATCACCAGAAATTCGTAATGGCCATACCTTGTCCTAAAGGCCGTCTTTGGAATATCTTCTTCCTTGATCCTCAATTGGTGATAGCCCGATCTCAAATCAATCTTAGAAAAGACTGATGCCCCTCTCAGCTGATCAAGTAGATCATCAATCCTGGGTAGTGGGTATTTATTCTTCACCGTGGCTTTATTCAACAGCCGATAGTCTACGCATAATCTGAGACTACCATCCTTCTTCTTAACAAATAGTACTGGCGCTCCCCACGGTGAAACACTGGGTCTAATAAACCCTTGATCTAATAACTCCTGCAGTTGCTTCTTCAATTCCTCAAGTTCCACTAATGCCATCCTGTAGGGAGGTTTAGAGATCGGCTGAGTATCCGGTACCAAATCAATGGTAAACTCCAGCTCTCTCTCTGGTGGTAAACCTGGCAATTCATCTGGGAAAACATCCAGAAATTCGCAAACCACAGGTATATCCTCAATCCTCGGGTGTTCCCGCTCATCATCTGAGATGAGTGTCTCATAACCTTCACATGAATAATCACATTTAATATTCTCCAAAATAATATTAAAATCCTCAAATTACTTACTAGAATTCCACATAATTATTCCCTTAATATCTCAATCGTACACTGTAAGGTTTAGGTAGGGAGAAAGTTACAATCTTAGTGTAGCAGTCTAAACTCACTCGATTGGTCGCCAACCAATCCATTCCCAGAATTACATCAAACCCATGTATACTCAACATGATTAGATCTGCTAACATCACTCTATCTCCCACCTTAATTTCACACCCTCTACAGATTAACTCAGTTCTCTGGGATTCACGCATAGGGGTATTTACATGTAGTATATACTCTAGAGGTTCAAACTTCAAGTTTAATCTACATGCAAAATGCTCAGAAATAAACGAATGCGTGGATCCTGAATCAATCAACACATGAGCCTCATAATTATAGACAGAGAGTGTACCTCTTATAGTTTCTGCCGAAGTGTCTGCGGTCTCCTTATCCAGGGCGAACACACGTCCTTGTGCCACAGGTTTCTTCCCTTTCTCTGCCGCAGTGGCCCGTCTCCGGGGATCCACTCTCTGAGGCTGTTGTCTAGTGGGCTCCGGAGCATGTGGTATCTGAGGTTGGGGACAGTCTTTCACTCTGTGACCCATGTCATTACATCTGAAACATCCATGGATCGACCCAGTACAACTTCCCTCATGCGATCGGCCACAGTCTCTACAAATCCTCATCTCCGGCCTGACGTATCGTGGGGTCTCCTTGATAATAGGATAGGCTCTAGGTCTCTCCAATCTGTCCTTCTGCACCTCAATCCTTCCTCTTCTGAAGGAACCTCTCCGAGCCTCTGACTGGAAAAGTGCTGGCCTCTTGCCCTTATCTCTATTCACCGCTCTGAGCTCATTCTGGGATTGTACCATCTCAATCCCTCTTTCAACCTCTTGTGCTCGTCTCATAGCATCTCCAAACTCGGTAATACATAGCCCCATCAGTCTATCTCTAATAACGGGCTTCAACCCATACACAAACTTCTCTGTGCGGAGCTCTTCACTCTTGAAGGTCTCTGGGTCATATCTCAGTAGTGCGGTGAACTGGCTCTCATAGTCATCCACCGACATGTCACCCTGTACCAAACTCAAAAACTCGGCCTGTTTCCTCCTCTGGGCGGCTCGTGGTACATATTGGGTTCTAAAAGCTGTCTGGAACTCTTCCCAACCAATCACATCCTGGTGGGACATCAAGATACCCTGGGTAGTACTCCACCAATCTCGAGCTCTCCCCTTCAGCATATAGGCACTCATACTGACTCTCTCAGCATCGGTGCACCCCAGTAAATCAAATATAACTCTCAACTCCGTCAACCACTCCTCAGCCTCTGTAGGATCCTTCTTTCCCTTAAATGCGGGTGGATTCATCTTCAGAAATTCCTTTAGTCGGACCTTACTTCTGTCCTCAGGCTGAGTGACGGGAGGCACTGGGGGTATGGGAGGTCCTGGTGGTGGTGTAGGGGTAGTATCCGAGGCATTAACTCCAAAGTGTTGCGCGAATAGCGCCGCCATCTGCTCAAAACCTTGCCTCACATCGATCTCAATCCGATTAAATCGAGAGTTAGGACTCTCTGGTTGTGGGACAGGTGGTGGAGGGGACTCTGCCTGCCTCCTCGAATGACCTCGTCGTTTACTCATTCTCAATCTCAACTCGTCTCCTGCGCGTACATATCACAATCGATTGAAATCTCAATCCTCAATTTCAGTTCATGACCAGACTATTACAGACACTTGGGATGTATTCTATTTCACTTAACCGACACTGACAGTACTAGACACCCTAAGCTCTGATACCAAGAAAACTCTGTCACGCCCCGAATATGCGGAAAATAGGGCAATTTAAAACTTTTTACTCATTAATTCACAATTAAGAGTGCATTCCTGTGCAGTGTCATACATCATCATAATTATCATGCCTCAGGATCTCAACATCATATAACGTATATTGTACCGTATACAAATACTCAATTCCAAGTTAATTAATCCTAATACATCCCATATAATGTCATACATCAAGTGTCTGCAAATACATTAATAGTCTGGGTACATGAAAAGATAAATATACCTCAAAGTACAAATTATGTAGCCTGGAGCTCGAATCCTCCACTAGCCACTACTCCGTATGTCGCAGGGAAGTCCTTATTCACTTGAAGAACTCTGGGGGGAAAGAAAAACAGGGTGAGCTTCTAAATCGCTCAGTAAGGGGGGTAGGGGACTCATTTCATAAACCAAAATGCACATCACAAAGCATTTATTTGTATGTGAAACTCATTTGAAAACCATAGCATGAAAATACTCAAAACGACACTCTCATGTGTCAAGTCATGTGAAAACATGAAGTAAAAAGGCTCACTCTAGAGAAAAACAAAGCATGTGAAAATACGCGTTAAACGCTTTCTCAAATAACGTGGCATAGCCACTGATTTAAAATCACTCGTGGCATCGCCACAAAACACACGTGGCAAAGCCACTGATTATTTTCTCACGTGGCATAGCCACAAAACACACGTGGCAAAGCCACTGATTATTTTCTCACGTGGCATAGCCACAAAACACATGTGGCAAAGCCACTGAATTATTTTCTCACGTGGCATAGCCACAGAATAGGGTTTCTCAACGTGGCACTGCCACCAATGGGGTTTTCTCAACGTGGCACAGCCACCAATGGGGTTTTCTCAACGTGGCACAGCCACCAATGGGGTTTAACGTGGCACAGCCACCGATGGGGTATACGTGGCACAGCCACCGATGGGGTATAACGTGGCACAGCCACCGATGGGGTATAACGTGGCACAGCCACCGATGGGGTATAACGTGGCACAGCCACCGATGGGGTATAACGTGGCACAGCCACCAATGGGTTTCTCAACGTGGCACAGCCACCGAATAGGTCATTCTCACGTTACCAGAACGGAGAAGAAATCGGGCTTACATGCTACCAGAGCAATGCCCGGTGTGTACTCACAACTACACACCTCAGTCTTATCACATAAGACGGGTTTGCCTTCACGTAGAACTCGTAAAGGTTTCTCTCTCATAAAACTCATTTGAAAACCGTTTTGTACTCAACACAAAACGTAATAAAAACCGAGTTCTAACCGACAAAGCACATGCACACATTTCTCAAATCTCAATGTTGCCTTAACGTAGAGCCCAGTTATAAACTCATAAAACATTGGGCTCCAACCGGCTATAAAATCGTGTGCAGTTCAAATCTCAACACAAAACTCTCAACATGCTTGTTTATAAATCATAAATCATGCTATAACAGTTTACAAATCACATACACAAATGGTTTAGATTTCCCTTACCTCTTTGCACCTCGTATAGTGCAATCGTTCCCCCGTATCACGGACTAGCCTCGCATTCCACTCTGGAACTCCCGAGCTGTCCAAACGATGTTAAAAACATCAATACTCAATATCACATAAATCTCAATTCTCAAAATCGAGCATAATTGCTCATAACACCTCAAATCCCTTGATTCTCGTAACTCAACCCTAAACTACAACCTCATTTTCAATATCTCGAAGTTCTACATCTCTAATACCAATTTTCTACGCTAATTTACCACCTTGTCTATATTTCCGTTTATAGCACAATCCTCAAAATTGCCACAATTTCCAAATATCAACATTAATCCCACTACATTACAATCTCATCAATCCCTAATCATTCCTCAACTATTTCAACACGATTACAACCACCAATAACATCAAAATCAGCTCAAATATCAAGATCGAGGTTTAGAAATTACCCAAAGCTTGTGAGACGCACAACTCACGCCTCGATCCGATTCGTCCTTCGATTTCCAAGTATGTTGTTCTCCCTTTGATGAGGAACAACTTTCCTTCTTACCACAATAGCTGATTCGACCGAAAATGGGGGATTTGGAGGAGTGAGAAACTAGGTTTTCAGAAAAATAGAGGTTTGGAAGAGAGAGAAAATGAGATTTCAGGAGAAAACACGGGTTCCTTATATAGACTGGAGGTAGGAGATCGATCTGCCTCTTGATGAGATCGATCTGTGTTTGAAATTTGGGGACGATCTGGGCAATTTTATGCCTAGGAGATCGATCTGTCGAAGGGTGAGATCGATCTCTTTATGGCTTTATGAGATCGATCTGCTCCTAAGGAGATCGATCTTCTCCCCAAACAGAAGCATTTGGAGATCGATCTCCTCCTCATGAGATCGATATTCTCTCAAACAGATTCATTAGGAGATCGATCTCTTCCTCATGAGATCGATCCCTTCTCAAACAGATTCATAAGGAGATCGATCTCTTCCATTGGAGATCGATCTGCTCTTCAAATTTCCCCTTTCTCGTCATTTTTAACTCACCAGATCGATCTCTCCTTCTCCCAAATCGATCTGTCCTCATGCTTCATGCTCATTTTACACACTTAACACATAAATCTCCAATTATAATTCCCACAATTCACTTAGCTCAATAAATTATACTCAAATTATTATTACATCAATAAAATATGTCTGAAATTCTCAGATCTCACATAAATGAACTATGTGATGATTGGTAATGTTGCCTACCAAGTGTTTGTGAAATGCCTAAGTGAAAATGGCTAAATAATAGGCATGGATTGCATGCCATGGTAAAACCGAGACATAAGTAGCTTTCGACCATAGCATGTGGCCGAGAGGCCCAATATGCCAAGCCCAATTATTTTAGGCCCAATAGGGTGTAATGGGCCTAGGACAAGGCCAATAAGAGTTGGTGGGCCCCACAAGCCCAATAGGCCCAACAAAAGTGAATAGTAAAATGAAAATGGGCTTAAGGTATAGTTAGGCCCATTAAGGATTATTAAGGCCCATTAAGGGAAAATAGACTGTATTAATGTGTAATACAGTAGGAAAATTATAATTAACCTGAGGAATGATTATTTACAGCTCCGGAGTTTACATTGAGAGCTGATCAGACTGCAGGATTTAACAGCACCGAGGAAGTGAGGTCACGTGACGTGATCCGAGGTAAGAGACTTTTGCGAGTAGTTAGAGATACCTGCACGTATTTTCATCTGCTTTTACATTCACTTAAAAACTCTGAGGGTCAGAGAAAGTGAATAATAATTATTGCGACCCGATAGTGGCAAATTACGATTTTACCCCTAGTTAGTCAAAAAGTCAACTTTTGTGAAAAGTTGCATAAAGAATGAAAACTATTATTGTGATTGTTTAACTGCTGTTTAGCATGAAAATAAATAGATGGGCTAATGATTTTAAGGTTGATGTGACTTAAGCACACTTTATAGTGCTGATTTTGATGTTTTATAAACAATCCCTTTTAAAGAGCCATCTATCATATTATGTGAGAATGAATCGTGCTAGAGCATAGCTCGCACTGGATTTCATATGTTTTCCTCATACAGTAGTGCTGGATGTTTATACGCACTAGATTTCTATGACATGCATGATAGAGTACTGGAGTTTTACTCATACTCAGCTTTTAATGATATATGCATGACACAGAGTGCTGGAGCGATTAGCTCGTACTCGAGTTTTACATGAGATACATGACAGAGTACTGGAGCGTTGCTCGTACTCGATTCTTCATGGTTTATACATGACATAGTACTGGAGCTATTGCTCGTACTTGATTTAATACATGAACTATGCATTGACCTAGTTGCTGGAGGTTTACTCGCACTAGAGTTGAGTTTGTGATGTGAAACAGTGTTCGAGCGTAGTGTCGACTGTGTGTCACACTCGAGGGCCAACACTGTATGTGATATTATATACATGGTACCTATTCATGCCGCATTCTTATGTGACTAAGTGTCACATTTTGAGAGGATGGCCAGCATGAGGGTATTTGAGATGTGGTATGATATTTCCACGTGCGCGAGGGCTAAGACCTATAGTAGGCACCCTGACTGTGATGTTGATATTCCACGGGTGCGAGAGCTAAGACCTATGGTAGGCACTTTGGCCGTGAGGACGGGTCCACGGGTGTACTTTGTACCATGCCTGAGTGGTGCGAGGTGTACGCTGTACCGTGTGTTATTGTGGAGTTGAAGAGAATATAGCTGACGGTTGTGATAGACTGACCCCCCTCCCGTTGCAGCAGTGATGCCCTGCACACCGAGACCTGTGTTGCTTGGGATCACAAGTCAGATATGATCATAGTCCAGGGTACTATTTACACTTAACCACAGAGTCTAACATGATATATCACATTGATTGAATGATTTAAACTGCGGACAGACCTGAGGGATGGGTCGGACTCCGATTTTGTGTTGTGAATCATTTGATGCCATATTTATTGTGATTTAAATATAAATGGCATGATTTACATAAAGGCATGATTTATATACGATGCGTTGTTTTGCACTACATGCCTACATTTGAGAAAGAAAGCATGATTTTTTGTACATGGGATTTATTCTGTACAAGTATATATATTATATTTCAAGACATGCTTTTAAAGCGAGTAAAGGAAATAATGTTTTCAAGGCATAGCGTTATTTTGAGTAGATAGTGTTGATATCTACTTGCTTGCCTGATTTCCTTACTGAGCGCATTGTATGCTCACCCCCCTTTCTTTACATCTCTCTACAGAGCGTCAGTAGAGCGAGAGCTATCGAGGGATAGTGTCCCAGAGTCCACTGCTAGTTCCTATCGATCGCCAGGTATACATATTATGTATAGTTGTGTATCTAAACATAGAAACAACACAGTGATGTATACGTTATATATTATGGGGAATGTATTTGTATTAGATTTTATATAATCTTACATGTATAATAAAGCAGTTACAGTCAGTAATAATATATCGACATGTATGTATGAAATGGATGATGTGGTAAGTGAGGACTCTGACATCGAATCACAGTCCAACCATTGAAGAGCAGAAAGGTAAGTTAAGAATGCGAAAAATTTATAGTGATTTTTGGATAAAGTGATGGATTGAGAACGGGTCCTGACAGATATAATGATCGCTTGTCTCACATAATATTACATAGTTCCACTTGGTTTTATACGCTGAGGGTGATTATGTTGTCCAGGGTAGACCCGAGGGAGGACTCGAACCTTGAGGGATTGTGATTTAAAGAAATGATATTTCTACTCGTGATGAGATTTGACGTGTTTTGAGAAAATGATGAATCCTGAAGGATGTTTTGTGTTGAGCTCTTTCTTATGACGAGTTTTAATGATAATGAGCATGAGATGTTTTACATGTTGATCTTTCCATGTTTTATATGCCTATTTTCCATGTTTTTAGTACATGATATATGTATATACATGTGATATAGTTTTATTTCCACATGCTCCGATTATAAATGATTTATGTCATGACATTATCAGCATGTAGATAGTGTAGTTATCTACCATGCTTCCATTATTACCTTTCTGAGTGTGTGGTTACTCATCCCTCTACTTTCCCCCTCTACAGAGCGCGTATAGTAGCCTTGTGAAGGACAGAGGCGTTATATTTTGGGATATCCATTGCAGTCCATCGCTAAGAGGTATACACACAAGGATTCTTTTGTATCTAAACATGTAAAGGCACAGTAGCCATTTTGAATTGCGATATGGGGGATGTAAATGTTAGAAAACATGTTATGTATAAACATGTGACTTAAGTATCAAATGTATGGCTTTAATTTTGATTAATTGGAAATGGATGGTAAATGATGATTAATATTGACTTACAGTCTAACTGTTATTGGTGAGGGTTGTTCACAACCGGGTAAGGGAAATGGAAAATACGAAAAATTTGTAGTGATTTTTAGACGAATTGGATAAAAAGTCGTGACATGATCTTTACTTGATTGGATTTGAACATTAATGTAAAGCCCGTAATTAGATATGTACTCTTTATGATTTTGTGATGATTGGACAAGTCACAATTGATATAAATCATGAGGAATGAATGTTTTTTAAGTTGCCAATGTGTATGGAATGCAAAACGGGTAGTTAAGTAAATCGAAATGAATGTAACAGTGGATTTTGAGAAGAAATTGCAGCAGAACTGCTTTTAAAGAGGAGCAGATTGATCTTTCATTCAATGCAGATTGATCTTGAAGAGGTTTTGGGTAGAATAGATCGATCTCATGAAAGGGCCAGATCGATCTCATGCTTGAGAGAAGATCGATCCCCTAAGCTTGGAAAGTCGGTTCCTGAAGGGAAATATGCAGGACAGATCGATCTCACTTAGTTAACAGATCGATCACCTAGAGCAATTCTATAAATATAATGTTCTGCAGCCTCTGTTTTCCTGAGAAACCTCAAACCTTTCAAGAAACCAAAGTTAACCTAATCTTTCTACACTAGAAAACTTCATCTTTCAATGAGTTTTGAGTAAGATTCAATTTAGCAAAGTTGTTCTTAGTAAAGAGGAGAACAACATACTTGGAAACAAGAAGTTAGAAGCAAAGATTGAAGGAGCAAGGAGGATTTTGCAAATTTTGGTGAAAAGGAAGAAAGTTCAAGCTAGGTAAGATTTAACACACCACTTTGATATATGTTAATCTAGGTGTATTGGTGAATTAATCGGTATAAGTTTAAATTGTTGAAAACAAATGGATCATGAAAAATTTCCATGACCTAGTTATAGGCATGAAATTGAGAAAATGATGAGGAAGTTGAAAAATATGGATTAAATAATGGAGTAAACATGTATGGAAGATTGAAAATGGTTTTATAAAATACATAAATTGGAATAGATGAGAAATGAAGATAGGTATATGAAATATATGGTATAACACCATTATGGGAGAAAGTGATGAGATAAAAGCATTGATTTAGAGTCATGCAAGTGAAAACAAGTATATTAAAGTATACTGATGTGAAAAATTATTAACAGCTTCGAAGTTGATATTGGAAGCTGGTCGGACTCCGAGAGTGATGTCAGGACCCGTTCTCAATCTATGACTTTATCCAAAAATCACTATAAATTTTTCGCATTCTTAACTTACCTTTCCACTCTTCAATGGTTGGGCTGTCATTCGATGTTAGAATCCTCACTTACCACATTATCCATTTCATACATACATGTCAATATATTATTACTGACTGTAACTGCTTTTATTATACATGTAAGATTATATAAAATCTAATACAAATACATTCCCCATAATATATGTCGTATACATCACTGTGCTGTTTCTATGTTTAGATACACAACTGTACATAAAGGTATACCTGGCGATTGATAGGAACTAGCAGTGGACTCTGGGATACTATCCCTCGATAGCTCTCGCTCTACTGCTGACATTTTGTAGAGAGATGTAAAGAAAGAGGGGTGAGCATACAACGCGCTCAGTAAGGAAATCAGGCAAGCAAGTAGATATCAACACTATCTACTCAAAATAATGCTATGCCTCGAAAACATTATTTCCTTTACTCCCTTTAAAAGCATGTCTTGAAATATAATAAATATATTTGTACAGAAAAAATCCCATGTACAGAAAATCATGCTTTCTTTCTCAAATGTAGGCATGTAGTGCAAAACAATGCATCGTATATAAATCATGCCTTTATGTAAATCATGCCATGTATATTTAACTCACAATAAATATGGCATCAAATGATTCACAACACAAAATCGGAGTCTGACCTATCCCTCAGGTCTGTCCGCAATTTAAATCAGTCAATCAATGTGATATATCATGTAAGACTCTGTGGTTAAGTGCAAATAGTATCCTGGACTATGATCATATCCGACATGTGATCCCAAGCAACACAGATCTCGGTGTGCGGGGCATCACTGCTGCAACTGGAGGGGGGTCAGTCCATCACAACCGTCAGCTATATCCTCCTCAACTCCACAACAACACACGATACAGCGTACACCTCGCGCCACTCAGGCATGGTACAAAGTACACCCGTGGACCCGTCCTCACGACCACAGTGCCTACCATAGGTCTTAGCTCTCGCATCCGTGGAATATCAACATCACAGTCAGGGTGCCTACTATAGGTCTTAGCCCTCGCGCCTGTGGAAATATCATACCACATCTCAAATACCCTCATGCTGGCCATCCTCTCAAAATGTGACACTCAGTCACACAAGAATGCGGCATGAATAGGTACCATGTATATAATATCACATACAGTGTGCGCCCTCGAGTGCGACACACAGTCGACACTGCGCTCGAACACTGTTTCACATCACAAACTCAACTCTAGTGCGAGCAACCTCCAGCACTAGGTCAATGCATAGTTCATGTATTAAATCAAGTACGAGCAATAGCTCCAGTACTATGTCATGTATAAACCATGAAGAATTGAGTACGAGCAATGCTCCAGTACTCTGTCATGTATCTCATGTAAAACTCGAGTATGAGCTAATCGCTCCAGCACTCTGTGTCATGCATATATCATTAAAAGCTGAGTACGAGTAAAACTCCAGTACTCTATCATACATGTCATGGAAATCTAGTGCGTATTAAAATCCAGCACTAATGTATGTGGAAGACTTATGAAATCCAGTGCGAGCAGTGCTCTAGCACGATTCATTCTCACATAATATGATAGATGGCTCTTTAAAAAGGGATGGTTTATAAAACATCAAAATCAGCACTATAAAGTGTGCTTAAGTCACATCAACCTTAAAATCATTATCCCATCTATTTATTTTCATGCTAAACAGCAGTTAAACAATCACAATAATAGTTTCCATGCTTTTTGTAACTTTTCACAAAAGTTGACTTTTTGACTAACTAGGGGTAAAATCGTAATTTGCCACTATCGGGTCGCAATAATTGTTATTCACTTTCTCTGACCCTCAGAATTTTTAAGTGAATGTAAAAGCAGACGAAAATACGTGCAAGCATCTCTATCTACTTGCAAAAGTCCCTTACAGGATCACGTCACGTGACCTCACTTCCTCGATGCTGTTAAATCTCGCAGTCCGATCAGCTCTCAATGTAAACTTCAGAGCTGTAAATAATCATTCCTCAGGTTAATTATAATTTTCCTACTGTATTACACATTAATACAGTCTATTTTCCCTTAATGGGCCTTAATAATCTTTAATGGGCCTTAATCCGTATTAAGCCCGTTTTCCACTTATTATTTCCCTTCATTAGGGTCTATCGACTCATTGGGCCTATCAATACCCGTTGGGCTTTATTCCAAGCTCTTTGGATAGCCCGTATATCATTTACGACATTTAATTCAAAATTTCGAATATAATTCACTAAATACGAAATTTAATCCAAAATGCGTAAAATAAATCTTAAATACGCAATAATGACATAAATTGTCGTAAATGAACTTTACTTACCCGAGAATATGTGATGGTACGCAAATCGAAGTTCGATCGGGCTTTCATTCGGAATTTATCGTCGAACTGCACAATTTATTATATTTAACTCCGGGTCAATTTCTGATTAAATATAATTTAAATAAATTCATCGAAAATCAAATCGGTCACTTTTGACCTCGTATCAACTTACCCGAAGTTCGGTGAAATCCCAAAAGTTTTCCTTTTCCTTTTTCTTTCTTTTTCATCTTTTTTCCCTTTTTCTCCTTGGCTGAACCGGTCTGGTCCGGTTCAGCGCAGAACCTTCTCCCCTGAACCGTCGACCGGTTCAAGCATCCTTTGGCCGTACTGGCGTATTTCGACCGGTTCCCGACGCATAACCACCGCCGTTCAGCGCGTCTCAGCCTGGGCAACACTCGGCTCGGCTCGATCGGGACCAAGCACCGCCGGTGGCCGTCGGATTCCTTCTTTTCCCCCGCGGCTTCACCTCTTCAATTCGTCGGCGTCTGGCGTCGGTAGAGGTCATGACCGGTGCCGATGGGTGCGCACGGTCCTCCTCTTTCTTTTTCGGCCGCTTGCCTGTCCGTGGGGTGGCCGGTGCTCGCCGTCCGGTGGTCTTCTTCTTTCGTCGGTTTGGTTTCGTTTCCTCTATTCTCTCTCCCCGATTCTAACTTTCAGATTTCTTTTTTTTTATAATATATTTTTATTATTATTTTATTATAAAATAATAATAAAAATCCCATAAATATCCCATAAATATCTAAAAATATCTCAAAAAATTATATTAAATTCATTTAAGCCGTAAATGAATTTATCAGTCCGATTTTACCTTTTCGGTATATTTTTCCACTATTTTTGGGCTCTTTTTTCGTGGTGAAAATTTCGATAAATTCTAATAAATTTATATCTTGATCAATTGGGCTTAAAATTAAATATTTTCCTCGATTTTGATCAAGATTCCTCAATTTCATATTTTTTAATGAAATTGTCTTATCGAAATTATACTGAATTTCAGTCATTTGACCGTTTTACCCCTACACTCGTTCGAGAATTAACATAACCCTTATCTCGTTGTTATGCAGCTTACATGCATTTTTAAATTTCTTAAATTGTTGATTGCATGTTAGTAAATACTCTTCTTATGATTCAACTATAATTACATAGTGTTCATACACATAGGAATCATAAGGTACAAGCTACAAAGATCTGGGTCTGACAAGTGAGCAGCACCGAGGAAGTGAGGTCACACGACGTGATCCGAGGTAAGGAAATTTCGTGAGTAGCTAGAGGTAGCTACACGTATTTTGAATAGAATTTTAATAATTATATTCTATATGAATTCCCGCGAATAGACATGTTGTGATAGGGACTGATAAGATAAAGTGTGATTTTATCCAAAAATATGATAAAAAGCCTTAGAAGCATGTTGTGACCAAAATTTATAGTTGCATGATAGAATGGCTAATGTTTTCATGTATATGTGAAAACAGCATATTTAGTGTTGATTTGATTTTTACTTGGGTGAATTGTGATTTGAAATAAGCCATCTATCGGGGTTTGTGTGTAAGCTATTAGTGCTAGAGAATACTCGCACTATATTTTGAGATATACATCACATAGTACTTGAGTGAATTCTCATACTAAAATTTAAATGCGATTTATGCATGATAGAGTACTGGGAGCATTGCTCGTACTCAGTTTTATTGATTGATGCATTATAGAGTATTGGGAGCTTTGCTCATACTCAGTTTTACATGATAGAGTACTGGGAGTATAGCTCGTACTCAGTTTTCATTGATTGATGCATTGTAGAGTATTGGGAGCATTGCTCATACTCGGATTTTTACATGACATAGTGCTAAGAGCATTGCTCGCACTAGATTTGCATCAATTGTATTATGGTCGTGCTGGGAGTTTACTCACACGCATCAGTTTTCGAAGAGAAAGCATGAAACAGCTGTGCTGGGAGCCTGTGCTGACTGTGTGTTGCACTGATTTTATGCTCGCACGTGCACATTTTAAAATATGGCTGAGGGCTATCAAAAATAAAACCCATAGTGTGAGGACTAAGACTTATGGCAAGCATCCCGACAATGAGGTAGATCCAAAGTATGAAGACTAAGACTCATGGTGAGCATCCCGACCTTAAGATTGGGTCCATCGAGTACTTTGTACCATGTATGTCACATGGAGTACGATGTACCATGAGTACACGATGTGGTTAACTTGTGAGCTGACGGTAGAGATTTGACCCACCTCCCGTTACAACAATTGTGAGACCCCACACACCGAGTACTGTGTAGTCTGGGTTCACAAAAAATGACTTATGATCATAATCTCGGAACATGTAGTCGCCTATCTCCATTCATGCAATGTAAATTGGCATTTCTTGAATGAATTATCACATGGTTTTATAACCTGAACATGTGAATTTATGTGAGATAAAGGGTAACCTGAGGGATGGGTGAGGCCCAGATTTGATTTTCATGTTTTTAGACATGATGATATGCCATATTATTTTGATTTAATTGAATGGCATGATAAATGATTTATGTGAAATTACATGAGAAATGTAATGTTTTGCATAAACTGCTAAGGTTTATTAAACCAGCAGGATTTCAGTTTGTAAATGATGATTTGTTTCTGTATGTATATATTGCATAAAAGTTTCAAATAAAGATACATGCTTTAGATACGAATATATAAGGAAATGATTTCAAGGCATGAGCATAGTATTTTACAGATAGTATGGTTATCTACCTATTTGCCTGATTTCCTTACTGAGCTGTGAGCTCGACCCCATTTTATTTCCCTCTCTACAGAGCATTCACAGTAGTTGAGCACAATTAAGGACTATTATTCCTTGATCCGCTGCATATCCATCTTACGAGAGGTATACACATTTGAATCATTTTGTACTAAATAATGTATAAGCATAGTTATGTAAATGAATGTATGGTCGGGGATGTATATGTACAAGTATTTGTATTAATGTATAAGAGTCTACATTATACAAAAGAATATTGGCTTGTATACATATTATGAAAGAATAATGGACGGGTGACTAATATCGAATCACTGCCCAACGGTTTGGTGTGGAGTGATGACAGAAGGAGAGGTAAGTGAAATGCGAAAAATTTGTGGTGATTTTGGTAGGTCACAGGAGGGGAGGTCGTGACAATTAATTTTGTCTTATATGCTACTCTTGAATAGAGTCTTTTGCCTCTGAGACGACATTATTTATGCTTAATGAAACTCCAATGGCAATGTCACTCATATGGTACCTCATTTAGGGACCCCTTGTTATATTATATGTACTTTGAAATTCTTAGTCTTTTTACTATGATAAAAAGGGGAAAAGTGAGAAGATAAATTAACACTAATGTTAAATCATAATATAAATTAATGCACATATTTAAAGGGAGAAATGATTTTGCAAATTTTTAAATGAATATCAAAATGAGGAGAGCTTAAATTAAAACTAATTCATATTAAGTTTTGTCATATCAAAAATTGAGAGATTGTTGATTTTAAAATACTTAGGATTTTAATATGTAATTAAATGACTACCTTATAGATATAAAATATTATAAATCTACCTTACAGGCTGGTATCAAACCTATTTGACACGATATTATAGCAAAATTTTTTGTTTTTAGTACCCAATAAGATATAAAGAAATCAGTGGTTATCGTCTGTGTTTTCTTAACTTCATTGTGACTTTCTACAGCATTATCTTATATGGCATTACTCGTATGAGATTTTCACAGCTTACAGACACTACTTTATATGCTGGAAAGCTTTGTTTCTCACATTAAGCATGTTTTAACCAAGCATGAGACTTATGTCTATGTTTTATAAGCTTACTGTTTTTATGGATTAACACAATTTTTGTATATCCATTAGACGACTACAAGTCTTCAAAACATGCTTTCAAAACAATATTTTCAGTGTATAGGCACTCTATAACATTTAGTTACATCCAGAGCAATATGGAAACTACTCGAGTCTATTACTCTTGACAGTGGGTGTTTACGACACTTGTCGTTGTAAGTTTCGATCTTGGCTGATCAACAAGATTGGAATCATGATCTATGGCCATAATGAGGTATAGGTTCGTTGATAGCTACAATGGGAATAGCTTTTACTGGTAAATAGTGAAGCCTTGCCTATGCATACACTTTATTGTTTTATAGACTATAAGATTGTCAGATAAGTATTTGATCACTTTATCGAACTATATGATTGATCAAAAAAATGTTTTACCATTTTACTGTACTATATGATTTTTCAGATAAGTGTTTATAAGGATAGAGATTTCATAATGTACTTATCATTTTCAGATTAAATAAAGTTTTCAGTAAAAAATCTATCGTTGTATGAATTGTTTTATAAGCTACTGATCCAAAAGTACCTATGGTTTTATGGCAGTGCATCGTTTTAACATTTTCAATATCGTTTTAGATTATCAATAGCAGAATCTATAAGTTTATTGTAACTATTTTTAGTGTGGTTAGGTCAAAAGGAAAATGAGGCACTTGAAAGTATCCTTTCTTCTAGAAAGACCATGATAGCATCTAGATAACACTTTATTCCAAAACCCAAAAAATAAGAGTTATAGGAAAGTTATTGAAAGCGTTATATGATTTGTCATATACAATGTTATCATGAAACATGTTTTTGTACAACATGTATGTAAGACCCGTAAATTTCTATGTAATGTATATGATTATTTGATGTATAGATAAGTTACATTACATATGAAATACAAGAAATAAACATTTTTAAGTCCTAAGTGTGAATGGACTGATAAATGAGTGTTGAAGTGATTGAGTATGAGTTTAAATGGGAAAATTTACAGTAAAAGGGAGCATGATGAAGGCCAGATCAATCCCATGCGAGAAGAGATCGATCTTATGGCCTGGAAAACACAATGCCAAGCACTTTGCAAGAGGGAGATCGATCCCTCACTCAAGCAGATCAATCCCATTGGCCTCGGGTTAGACTAGATCGATCTTCTCTTAATGGCCAGATCGATCTCCTAAACTCTCGGCCTGAAAGAAATCGATCATATTCCATTGACCAGATCGATCTTATGCAATATGGCAAATCGATCTCATACTTCTAATAGATCGATCTCCTGCCTACAAAATGGTCGAAATTCTGAGGATTCAAGCAAGGCCAGATCGATATCCACCCTATGTAGATCAATCTCATAGTGTCATTCCTATAAAAGCAGAGTAGTTGGATCGGTAATTTTCACGAGAACAAACCATTTTCTTCCACTTTCAACCTAAAAACCTAGCTTTCTCTCTCTAAAACCATCTCATTTTTGTAAAGATTTGAGAAAAACTATTAGAGCAAAGTTGTTCATCATAAAGAGCAGAACAACATAGCTTGAAACAAACACTTCATTTGTTGGATTGAAGGAGAGAAGGAGTGCTCATATTTGGAGCAGGAAGAAAATCAAGCTAGGTGAGTTTCTAATACACCAACTCAAATACATTTATCTAGTTATTATTGGTGAGTAGATGGGTGTATGAATTTATGATAGAAACTACCAGAATGTAAAGGAACAAGTAAAGCCTAGAATGAGTCTAGTGTGAGAAAATGTGATATGGGTGAGTTGATGATAAATGGAGTATGTTATGGTGTTAGTAAAGTAATATACAAGATTTTGGGATGATTGAATGAAGCTACATTGTGAGATTAGGTAAGTTATGAAAATAGTATATGAGGTGTTTGATAAATTGCCATAGTGAAGTAAATGATGGACTAGGACACTATGAGCTTAATATCGATTTAATGTGAATTAATAGGCCTAAAAGAGTTCAATAAACTCTCGAGAAATTAGTAAAGCGATCAAAACGAGCTTAAGAGGAAGTGAGGCCTTATAAATGTTAATGGAAACTATAGGTCGAATCGACTATAAAAAATGCAAGAATTGTGTTTTATTGGAGTGAATTGATGTGAAATATGATTCGTGCAGTCCCGAAGATTTCGTTGGAGGCGAATCGAACTGCACAAACGAGCAGCTCTACGAAAGTGGAAGCACTCAACGCGATTCCAGGTAAGGGAATTCTATAAGTGTTAGAGATAACTGCTCGTATTTTGTGGGTGAATATAGGGCCTTGTAAATGTATGGTTATGTAGAAAAGTGATTGATGGCATACGTGAATGTCTACGAATATATATATATATATGATTTAGTTTTGAAATGAATTTTACAAGGGGGTAGTAAGGCTAATAATTGCATAAATCATATGTTTTGATATCTTTACAAAATAATTTGCTTCGGTTTAAGAAAACTTAACAGATAGGCTGGCTAGTGATTTCATGATTTGTGAAATAGCATAAGTGAGGTGCTAACTTTGGTTTTAAGAATGTTTTGTTGAAATACAGTTGCCTATCGTACTTATATGAGTTGAATCGTGCTAGAGCCTTGCTCGCACCTAATTTTGATGTTTTCAATATGCATGAAACATGCTGGAGCCTAGCTCTACATGGGTTTCCTTAACTTGTGCATAAAATTGTACTGGAGCTATGCTCATACGTGATTTCTTCATTATTTGTTGTGCATAAAACCATACTGAAGCATTGCTCGTACGAGGATATTTGCTGATGATACATGAAATCGTGCTAGAACTTCACTCACACTAAATTTTCACACTGTGGTGTGTATGAGCCGTGGAGATAGTAAGATCCTCAAACCCAACAACCTCAAGCCCATTGGGGTGGGGAGGCTCTCTTACATGAAAACGTAATGCTCGCACGTGCACTTAAGACTATGTAGGTTACACATGGCATGGGATAGATAAGTCCTATGGCAGGCACCCCCAACCATGAGATGGATCCGCGTAGTACGTTGTACCGTGTAGATCACATGGAGTATGTTGTACCGCATGGTTGTGATGATGATTTAAAAGTCTAGCGAAGAACTAACCTACTTTCGTCCCAACATGATACCCTGCACACCGGGATCCTTATGGTCTGGGATGATTATGACAGTTGGCCAACATAGTCCTTGATATATATAGTGACTACCTATCTCACATGATATCACATGGTTTTGTATACTAAATATGATTTGTGTTGTCCAGGGTAGACCCAAGGGAGGGGTAGAGTCTTGTGGGATTGTATTAAAAGAGATGGTTTCTGCTAATTCTGATGAATTTTGATGTGTTTTGGGAAAGCGATAAATCCTGAGGGATGTTTTGTGTTGAATTTCCATTTTTGATGAGTTTTAATGATGATGAGCATTAGAGGTTTTACATGATGACTTTTTCATGTTTTTAACATGCCTATTTACATGTTCATCAGTACATGATATATGTATATACATGTAGCATAGTTTTGATGTTTTCCTCATGCTCTAGATGCTAATGATTTTATGCATGACACTATAAGCATGTAGATAGTGTAGTTATCTACCATGCTTGCATTATTACCTCACTGAGCATGTGGTTGCTCATCCCTTCATTTTCCCTCTCTACAGAGCGTGTATAGTAGCCTAGTGAAGGACTGAGGCGTTATTTTTGGATATCCGCTACTCTCCATCGTCTAGAGGTATACACACATGAATTCTTTTTGTATCTAAACATGTGATAGCACAGTAATCGTTTTGAAATGTAAAATGGGGGGTGTAAATGTTAGTAAACATGTCATGTATAAGTATATGACTTAATTTTCAAATGTGTGAACTTCTTTTTGATTAATGGGAAGATGTATGAAAATGGTGATTATTATTGACTCACAACCCAACTGTATTTGTGAGGGTTGTTCATAACCGGGTAAGTTAACGGTTAAAGCGAAAAAAATTATAATGATTTTTTGACGAAATGGATAAAAAGGGTCGTGACAATGCATATTTGACTCAATATCATATATGCGATCAGTGATGCTCTTATGTGGTTAACTTCAGGGCTTTATAGCTCACCCCCTATTTTCCATCATAAATTAAGCGCAAATTTGATTTTAGTATTATCAGTATAATTTTAACAGTGTAACAGAATTCTTTTTCATATAAATTTGTATTAGTACTTAGGAAGGGATGTGTATGAACTGTCGGTATAATTGTAAATGTATTTTACGGTATATTAAGATGTAAATGAATTTTTATAGATAAAAGTATCAAAAAGGAAAAAATATTGTATTATTTACAAAACAATATTTTTACAGAGATTAGCATATCAGATAATTTTGAGATTAGAATATAAAGTAGATATATGAATGTTACAATGCCTTAGAAAAAGTTAGATTTGGATTTTCACTGAGTCTGGCTCAAGTTTAGGCAACCAATTTGAAAAGGGTTAAACCCGAGAATTTTCTGTTTCTTGGTAAATTGCGTATTCTGGGTCATTTTGAATAGGTTTTAATATGAAATTCGATTGGGACATTAAGTTCGGAGCCTTAAACCGAGTTAGGTAGTTTGTGACCTAGAAATATTGTAGGACTGAGCTCGCATGACAAACCAATGTTAAGGAAAAAGTATAATTTACCCAAGATAAGTTATGTTTTCGTAATAAGTCACAGTAACATCACGTCTTTCGAGATGTGACACGAATTATACTAATTACTTAATGCTTGAATAAAACTCAAAGACACAGATGCTTGAATAGTTTAATCTTTATATACATGTTTGATTCTTATATGTTTAAGAAAATGAAGTGAGTACATAGTTTAAATGCCAATACTAAGCCTTGATTTCTCAAGGTATCAATATCCTTGGTAAAGGTATCAATACCTGTTAATTTAAATATTAATGGCTCCAATGTGTGTATCGATCCCCTATTGCTACCCATGAACATAAATTGATGCTCTGCTCTAGTATCAATAGGCTATGGTTAAGGTATTGATACACTTGTGTTGATACACACTGAAGGAACATATCAATACTTCTCAACTCTGGCTACACAATGATCAGATTTTTATGTCTACCAATAGGAAGAATTTCAAGTATTAAATTCCAATGACCAAAGTCAGTTGAGCGAGTATAACTGGAAAAAGCAAAGTATTCAACAACCAAGAGCCAAATTTCCAATTCATTCATCATTTAGATATCAAGCTTTATAATAGTTTAGAAACAAAGATTCATTATACAATCCTTTAATTTCAATCTTATAATTCCTTCTAGAGCTAAATTTATAATCACCCAAATTTTGTAAGGGTGTTCTTGATTAAACTTGTATGTATACCTTAATCCACCATTTGAAAAAAGGGAGTGAAATCCTTGAGTGCTTAAGTGTAATGTAAGATGGATAAAGGTAAAGGTAAAAGTTTTCTCCTTAAGCCATAAATGGAAAAGTTTTTAAAGGTTTTTTTTCTTAAACCTGCAAAAGGGAAGGGGTTATAGGTTTTCTCTTTGGGCCTAGAAATGAAGAGGTTGTAAAGGTTATCCTTGAGCTAGTGAAAAAAAAAAAGGTTACTCTTGAGCTTGCAAAAAGAGAGTGGATTGTAAAGTCTATTTTCGACAGTGAATTTGGCAATACTGTCACGGTCGACTTTTACCAAAAAACCACTAAAATTTTTTGCTTTTTACTTACCTCTCTCTTTATCAACAATTGGGCTGTGATTCGGTATTAGTATCACCTTTCTTACTTACCGTGTCATCTACTATTTATATCATACATACATGTCAATAGGAACTATCTATTGACTGTGATTTCTTTTACATCAAAAGTAAGCTCACTATATTAATATACAAACACATCCCCAATATTACATTCGTTTACATCACTATGCTGTTTATATGTTCAGATACAAAATCGAACATAATATTTATACCTTTCGCTTGATGGGAATGTAACGAATACAAGGAATGCAAGTCCTCAGCTGTATACTATCTACTGCGGATGCTTTGTAGGGAGGTGGAAAATGAAAGGGGTGAGCTCACTAGCTCAGTAAGGAAATCAGGCAAGCAAGTAGATAACCACACTATCTACTGAAAATAATGCCATGCCTTGAAATACTATTTCCTTAATTTAACATTAAAAACATAAATTAGAAAGCTGATATAATACATACATATTTAATCACGTGTACTGAAATCATGCTGAGTTCGTAAATATAGACATTTCATGAAAAACACTACATCTTTGTAAACTCATAATGCTGTTAAGGTAAATCATGCCATTTAAATTCAAACATGTAAAATATGGCATTTAGCAATTAAAAGAAGTCAATCAGGATCCAACTCATCCCTCAGGTCTACCCGAAATCATAAAAACATGTGATATAATCATGTGAGACTCGATGACTAAATGCAATAATAACCTGGACTATGGCCATATCCTATACTGTGATCCCAAGCTACACAGGCCTCGGTGTGCGGGGCATCACAACTGCAACGAGAGGTGAGGTCAATCATGCTGGTACAAATAACAACTAAACCAGTAAGTCATCAAGACTACACAGTACAACATACCGTGTGATGTACACGGTACAATCTACTTCATGGACCCACATGGTCTAGGGTGCTTGCTATAAGTCTTATCCCACATCACGGTCCAAGGGTGCTTGCCATAGGTCTTATTGTCACAAGCACCCGTAACTTACCAAAAACCACCACAATTTTTTTGGATTTTACTTACCTTTCCTTCTGTCATAATTCAATCCATCACACAGTTGGGCTATGATTCGATATCAGTCACCCCATTCATATTCATTCTCATAAGTAATTTACATATATAAATTTCAAATACATATAAGTATACATATACATCCCCGATAGTACATTCGTTTATACAATTGTGCTTTTACATTGTTCAGTACAAAAAGTAGCAAATGTGTATACCTCTCGTATGGGTATGCAGCGATCTAGGAATATCAGTTGTGATGCCCGAAAGTGCGAAAAACAGGGCCAATTTAAAATTTATTTACTTCATTGCACAATTCTAGGTGCATTCCTGTGCTGTGTCCTGCATCATCATATATTTTGCACCTCAAGATCTCATCATCCAACATCTATATATTACATCATATTCATTCTTCAATTTCAAATTAATTAATCCTACTACATCCCATACATCACTATTCATCAAGTGTCTGTAAATACAATATTAGTCTAGGTACATGAAATATTAAAATATACCTCAAGCATAATATATGGCCTGGAGCTCAAGTCCTTCACTAGCCACTACTTCGTAAGTCACAGGAAAACTCTCTTCACTTGAAGAAATCTGGGGGGAGATAAAACAGGGTGAGCTTCTAAATCGCTCAGTAAGGGGGTAAGGGACTCATTGATAAAATAATTATTTGCACAGCACAATCATTTTGTTTTGGGAGTGTAAACCTAATAAACTTAGTAGAAAAGTGCAGCTTGAATAATCAAAACACCATTTCAACTCATTTCTCAAAGCTCATGCAGAAACATGAGAATAATTGGTTTAATATAAAAACCAAAGTTACAAGCATGTAGAAAACAGGATGTGATAATGGCTTTTCTCATAAAACGTGACGAAAATCACCGCAATAGTAATGTACGTAGCGCAGCCACCAAACACAATCTTATGTGTAAAACGAGACTAGGCAAATAAAACTCATAAAAATTCGTCATGGCACATCAAAACAATTGAACTCGTCCCCTAGGCGGACATCCCCAATCGAGGGATTTCATCGACAATAATACACCCATGGCCATGGTTCGCTGTAGACTTGATCAAACTCGTACAGCTGTCGGTCTTACATGCTATCAAAGCACGACCTGGTTTTACATGCTATCAAAGCAATGCCACCCATCGCTACCGTGGAGCGGGGTCATCTCACGTTACTAGAACGGAGGCGTCGGTCTTATGTGCTACTAGAGCACGGCCCAACCTTACATGCTATAAGAGCAAAGCCCGATGTGTATTCAACATGACATGCCTAAGTCCTAGTAATAGCCATTATCATATAAAACCATTTTGCCTTCACGTAGCGCTCATAATGGTTTTTCTCATTAAATTCATCTCAAAACCGTTTTGTACTCAACACAAAACTTGTCAAAACTGAGCTCAAATCGGCAAAACTACGCAGAAATTTCTCAAATCTCAGTATGCCTTAACGTAGAGCCCAAATCACTTTTCACTTTTTAAACTTAAAACGATTGTAAAGGAATTTCACATTTAGTTTACAACTCATAAAAATTGGTGCCCAACCGGTTATAAAACCATATGCAACAACTCATTCACAACCCATAAAAACATGCTTGTTTTCTCAAATCACATTTCATGCTACAATATCATCACAAAATCGCATACACAAATGAGTTTAAGTTTTCGCTTACCTCGTTGCACCTCGTATAGTGCAATCGTTCCCCCAAACAACGGAGTAGCCTCACATTGCTCTCTGGAACTCTCAGCTATCCAAACGATGCTAAAACATCAATAATTCATCTCAATCACATCATCGAGCACATATTTGCTTATATTCTCGTTAAATACTACAAACCTCATTTTTCTCATATTCCTATCCTAATTCACATTCTCATCCACTACATTTCAAATCCTATATTTTTCATGCATAATATCCATGCCAAAATCACTTCATTGCTTCAATTTCAATTTATAGCCAAAATCCAAAAAATCACCACAATTGTATAATATCATCATCACTCCCAACAAAATCACAATTTCGTCAACTCTAATCATTACCTAGCCATTTTATCACAACACCCATAGTCACAATCACCAAAATCACCTCAGTGTCAAAGATTAAAGTTTAAAAATTTACCCAAAACTTATGGAGAGCTCTATTCACATCTCGATTCAATTCATCCTTCGATTTCCAAGTATGTTGTTCTTCTTTAGATGAGGAACAACTTTCCTTCTTGCCTCTGCCTAATATTTGGGAGGAAATAGGGGTTTTGGAGCAAAGAGAAAGCTAGGGTTGCGAAAATGGTGATTTGTAGAGAGAGAGAGAGATCGATTTCCAAAAAATCAAAGGGATTCTTATATAGGCCGAAGGTAGGTGGTCAATCTGGTCCTTGATGAGATTGGTCTCTTTTTGAATTTGGGAACGTTTTGAGGTAATTTTATGCCTAGGAGATCGATCTGTCGTGGGGTGAGATCGATCTCATAATTGCTTCATGAGATTGATCTGCTCCTTGAGGAGATCGATCTTCTGTTTACAAAATACTTCATGAGATCGATCTGCTCTTTGATGAGATCGATCTTCTCTTTACAAAAACATTTAGAGATCGATTTGCTTGCTGATGAGATCGATCTGCCATCAGTTCTGGTATATTTCCTACATTTTGGAGCCATGAGATCGATCTCTTATCCTTGGAGATCGATCTCTTATCCTTAGAGATTGATCTGGCCTTCACTGATTGTACTGCTGCTGCATCAATTTGCAGAAAATTCAATGTAAAACTTCCCATAATCTACCTCATATCCATAATTCAATCCATACACATTCAAGACTTAAAAACCTCATCTTCTTATACTTCATCATATTTAAAACTTGTGTGTACATTAAATATCATAATTACATACACCAAATTATAATTCTAATAACTGGGGTATACAAAATTCTCAGTTCTCACATCCTCCCCACCTTTAAAGAATTTGGTCCTCTAAATTCAACTCGACTCATCAAACAGATGGGGGTACTTTTCCTTCATGAGACTCTCCAATTCCCAAGTTGCCTCTTCTATTGAGTGATGTTTCCATAAAACTTTCACTAATGGGATGCTTTTGGTTCTAAGTACCTTCTCTTTTCTATGAAGAATTCGGACGGGTTCCTCAGTGTAGCTCATGTCCTCTTGTATGTCTATCTCTTCATACTCCATGACATGAGAAGGGTCCGGGTGGTACTTCCTCAACATAGATACATGAAAGACGTTGTGCATTTCGGACATCTGTGGGGGTAATGCTAACCTATAGGCTACCTTTCCCACTCTCTCAAGAATCTCGAATGGTATCAAGGGCTCAATTTTCCTTTCTTTCCAAATCTCATGATACCCTTACTCAATGATATCTTTAGAAATACTGCATCACCAACATAAAGCTCGAGTGGCCATCTATGCACATCCGCGTAGCTTTTCTGTCTACTCTGTGCAGCCCATAATCTCTCACATATGAGTTTCACACTCTGTACAGCCTGTTCAACAAGTTCAAGAGCATTTATCTTTCTGTCACCCATTTTTTTCCCATGCTACAGGGGATCTACACCTCCTACCATATGGAGCCTTAAAAGGTGTCATTCCAATACTCGTATAATAGCTATTATTGTGCGTAAACTCTGCTCGGGGTAGGTGATCATCTCATGATCCCTTAAAATCCATCGTACACGCCCTCAACATATCCTTCAGGATCTGAATAGTCCTCTCTGACTGACCATCTATCTGAGGATGAAAGGCGGTACTAAAACTAAATCAAGATCCCATAAACTCCTGAAATTGGGTCCAAAATCTGGAAGTAAATTGGGAATCTCTATCAGAAGTAATACTCACTAGAGCTCCATGTAATCTAGCTATCTCGCTGACATATAACTTAGCTAAGGCATCCACAGTATCGATGCTCTTGATGGAAAGGAAGTGGGCACTTTTCATCAGCCTATCTACTATGACCCATATCGCATCACGACCCCTTCGGGTCCTTGGTAAACCCATAATAAAGTCCATAGTGACATGTTCCCATTTCCTTGTAGGCATAGGTAAAGGCTGCAATAGTCCTCCGGGCTTGCGATGCTAAGCTTTTATTTGCTGGCACACTAA
This sequence comes from Firmiana major, assembly GCA_033439115.1. Taxonomy (NCBI): domain Eukaryota; kingdom Viridiplantae; phylum Streptophyta; class Magnoliopsida; order Malvales; family Malvaceae; genus Firmiana; species Firmiana major. The sequence continues at coordinate 61,791,550 of CM065897.1, read as the reverse complement.
ACATCTGGCCACAAAATCTGCCACGTCTCGCTTCATACCACTCCACCAATATACCTTTCTCAAATCTCGGTACATTTTAGTACTCCATGGGTGTATGGTGTATCGCAAGCAATGGGATTCTCTCAGTATCTGTTTCTTCAGGGTATCATCATTCGGTTCACAAATTCATCCTCTGAATCACAATAACCCATCCTCACTGACTATGAGATCCAACTACGAAGTTTGCTCGGCTTGGCTAACCATATCGATCAACCTCTGATCATCACGCTGCTTGGTTCTAATCCGATCCATGATCCTGGGCTCTATTCACAGGCTAGCTAAAAATCCAATTTCTACCTCTCTAACTCTGATCCGGAGTTTAACAAATTGCTCCAATAAATCCCATTCCCTAACCATCATAGTAGATATCATACTCTTTTTACTCAGGGCATCAGCAACTACATTCGCCTTTCCCGGATGGTACAGAATCTCACAGTCATAATCCTTAAGGAGTTCCATCCATCTCCTTTGTCTCATGTTTAACTCTTTTTTATCAAACAGATACCTCAAACTCTTACGGTTATTGAAGATCTGAAATCTTTCCCCATATTAGTAGTGCCTTCGAAATTTCAAGGCAAACACCACAGCAGCTAACTCCAAATCATGTGTGGGGTAATTTCGCTCATGATCTTTCAATTGTCGCGATCCATAGGTGACCACTCTTCCATGCTACATGAGCACACATCCCAATCCTTGATGAGAAGCATTACTATACACTAAAAATCCTTCTGATCCCTCTGGGATAGTCAACACAAGTGCCACTGTTAATCTCCTCTTTAATTCTTGAAAATTGAGCTCACATTGATCAGTCCATATGAATGGAATCTCCGTGCGCGTGAGCTTGGTTAAAGGAGTGGTAATCCTAGAAAATCCCTTCACAAATCTTCTATAATAACCTGCCAAACCAAGGAAACTTTATACCTCTGTAACTGTCTTCGATCTTTCCCAATTAAGTACAGCCTCTACTTTAATTGGATCAACTGATACTCCTTCCGCTAAAACTATGTGACCAAGGAAAGCTATTTGATCCAGCAAAAACTCACACTTACCAAGCTTTGCATATAATTGCTTATCTCGAAGTATCGAAAGTACTAACCACAAGTGTTATGCGTGCTCCTCATAAGATTAAGAGTACACGAAGATATCATCAATAAAGACTATCACAAACTTATCTAAATAATCTCTGAACACTTCGTTCATTAAGGCTGTAAGGGAGTTCGTTAATCCAAAGGGTATCACTAGAAATTCATAACGGCCATACCTTGTCCTAAAAGTTGTCTTCGAAATATCTTCCTCCTTAATCCTCAATTGGTGATACCCGATCTCAAGTCAATCTTAGAGAAGACTGAAGCCCCTCTCAGCTAATCAAGTAGGTCATCAATCCTGGGCAATGAATATTTATTCTTCACTGTGGCTTTATTCAACAGCCAGTAGTCTACGCATAATCTGAGACTACCATCCTTCTTCCTCACGAATAACATTGGTGCTCCCCACGGTGAGACATTGGGTCTAATAAATCCTTGATCGAATAACTCTTGTAGTTGTTTCTTCAATTCCTAAAGTTCCACTAATGTGCTATATGGAGGTCTAGAGATAGATTGAGTATATGGTACCAAATCAATAGTAAACTCCAACTCTCTCTTTGGTGGTAAACCTAGCAACTCATCTGGGAAGACATCCAAAAATTCACACACCACAGGTATATCCTCAATCCTCGGATGTTCCCGCTTATCATCTGAGATGAGTGTTTCATAACCTTCACATGAACAATCATATTTAGTACTCTCAAAAGCAACATCAAAATTTCAATTTGCTTGTAAAAATTCCACACATTTATTTCCTCAATATTTCAAATCTACACTAAGGTTCAGGTAGGGAGAAAGTTACAACCTTAATGTAGCAGTCTAAACTCACTCGATCGGTTGTCATCCAATCCATTCCCAAAATTACATCAAATCCATGTATATCTAACATTATTAGATCTGCTAACATCACTCTATCTCCCACCTTTATTTCACACCCTTTACAGATTAAATCAGTTCTCTGGAACTGACGCATAGGGGTATTTACATGTAGTACATACTCTAGAGGTTCAAACTTCAAATTTAATCTACATGCAAAATGATCAGAAATAAACGAATGCGTGGACTCTGGATCAATCAACACATGAGCCTAATGATTACAGCCAGAGAGTGTACCTCTTATAGTTTCTGCAAAAGTGTCTATTGTAGGCTTCAGGGGATTCACTCTCTGAGGTTGCTATCTAGTAGGCTCCAGAGAATGTGGTCTCTGAGGTTGAGGGCAGTCTTTTACTCTGTGACCCATGTCTCCACATCTAAAACATCTATGGATCAACCCATTACCACATCCCTCATGCGATCGGCCACAATTTTTGTAAATTCTTATCTCAGGCCTGACATTTCGAGGGGTCTTACTGATGATAGGATAAGCTCTGGGTCTCTCCAATCTGCCCTTCTGTACCTCAATCCTTCCTTTTTTGAAGGAACCTCTCCAAACATCTACTTGGGAAATAGCTGGCCTCTTGCCCTTATCTCGTGTCACTGCACTGAACTCATTCTAAGATTGTACAATTTCGATTCCCCTCTCAATCTCTTGTGCTCGTCTCAGAGCATCTCCAAACTCAGTAATACATAGCCATATCAATTGATCTCTGATGATAGCCTTCAATCCATACATAAATCTCTCTGTGTGGAGCTCTTCATTTTTGAAGGTCTTTGGATCTTATCTTAATAGAGTGGTAAATCGGCTCTCGTAATCATCCACAGACATATCGTCCTGTATCAGATTCAAAACTCTACCTGCTTTCTTCTCTGAGCGGCTCGTGGTACATCTTGGGCTCTAAATTCCGTCTGAAATTCTTCCTAACCAATCACATCCTAGCTGGACATCAGAATACCTTGGGTAGTACCCCACCAATCTTGAGCTCTCCCTTTCAACATATAAGGGCCCATAATGACCCTCTCAGCATCTGTGCATCCCAAATAGTTAAATATGACTCTCAACTCAGTCAGCCACTCCTCAGCCTCTACGGGATCCTTTTTCACTTTGAATACGGGCAGATTCATTTTAAAAAAGTCCTTCAGTCGTACCATACTTCTGTCATCAGGCTGAGTGACGGGAGGCACTTGGTCCATCAGTACTGGGGGCACGAAAGGTCCTGGTAGGGTGTAGGAGTAGTACCAGAGGCATTAACTCCAAAATGTTACGCGAATAGCACTGCCATTTGCTCAAAACATTACCGTACATCATGCTCAATTTGGTTAAATCAAGAGTTAGGACACTCCGGTGTGGGGCAGGTGGCGGAGGTGGCTTTGCCTACCTCCTCGAATGACCTCATCGTCTACTCATTCTCAACCTCAATACGTTTCCCGCGTGTACATAACAAATTCGATTGACATCTCAATCCTCAATTTCAGTTAATGACCAGACGTATACAGACACTTGACCGACACTGACAGTAATAAACACCCTAAGTTTTGATACCAAGAAAACTCTGTGACGCCCTGGAAGCGCGAAAAAGAGGTTAAATTTAAAATTTAATTACATCATTTCACAATTCTAAGTGCATTCCTGTGCAGTGTCATGTATCATCATATATAAATTGTAATTTACACCTCAGGATCTCATCATCCAACATCTATATATTACATCATATTCATTCTTCAATTCCGAATTAATTAATCCTAATATATCTCATACATCACTGTTCATCAAGTGTCTGTAAATACAATATTAGTCTGAGTACATGAAATATTAAAATATACCTCAAGCACAATATATGGCCTGGAGCTCAAGTCCTCCACTAGCCACTACTCTGTATGTTAGAGGAAAACTCTCTTCACTTGAAGAAATCTAGGGGGAGATAAAACAAGGTGAGCTTCTAAATCACTCAGTAAGGGGGTAAGGGACTCATTGATAAAATAATGATTTGCACAGAACAATCATTTTGTTTTATGAGTGTAAACCTAATAAACTTAGTAGAAAAGTGCAGCATGAATAATCAAAACACCATCTCAACTTATTTCTCAAAGCTCATCCAGAAACATGAGAATAATTGGTTTAATATAAAAACTACAGTTACAAGCATGTAGAAAACAGGATGCGATAATGGCTTTTCTCCTAAAACGTGATAACAATCACCACAATAGTAATGCACACAATCTCATGTATAAAATGAGACTAGGCAAATAAAACTCATATAAAAATTCATCATGGTACATCAAAACGATTGAACTCGTCCCCTAGGCGGACATCCCCAATCGAGGGATTTCGTCGACAATAATACACCCATGGTCATGGTTTGCTGTAGACTTGATCAGAGTCGTACAGCTGTCAGTCTTACATGCTATCAAAGCAATGCCATCCATCGCTACCACGGAGCGGGGTTATCTCACGTTACTAGAACGGAGGCGTCGGTTTTACGTGCTACTAGAGCACGGCCCGACCTTACATGCTACAAGAGTAAAGCCCGATGTGTATTCAACATGACACGCCTAAGTCTTAGTAATAGTCATTATCATATAAAACTGTTTTTCCTTCACGTAGCGCTCAGAATGGTTTTTCTCATAAAATTCATCTCAAAACCGTTTTGTACTCAACACAAAATATGTCAAAACCAAGCTCAAACCGACAAAACCATGCACACATTTCTCAAATCTCAGTACCCCTTAACGTAAAGCCCAAAACACTTTTTACTTGTTAAACTCAAAATGGTTGTAAAACAATTTAACATTTAGTTTACAACTCATAAAAATTGGGCCCCAACCAGCTATAAAACCGTGTACAACAACTCATTCACAACTCATAAAAACATGCTTGTTTTCTCAAATCACATTTCATGCTATAATATCATCACAAAATGGCATACACAAATGAGTTTAAGTTTTCCCTTACCTCGTTGCCCCTCGTATAGTGCAATCGTTGCCCCAAACAATGGACTATCCTCGCATTCCTCTCTCGAACTCCCGACTATCCAAACGATGCTAAAACATCAATAATTCATCTCAATCACATCATTGAGCACATATTTACTCATATTCTCGTTAAATACTACAAACCTCATTTTTCTCATATTCCTATCCTAATTCATATTCTCATCCACTACATTTCAAATCCTATATTTTTCATGCATAATATCCATGCCAAAATCACCTCATTGCCTCAATTCCAATTTATAGCCAAAATCCCAAAAATCACCACAATTATATAATATTATCATCACTCCCAACAAAATCACAATTTCATCAACTCTAATCATTACCTAGCCATTTTTTCACAACACCCATAGTCACAATCACCAAAATCACCTCAATGTCAAAGATTAAAGTTTAGAAATTTACCCAAAACTTATGGAGAGCTCTATTCACACCTCGATTCAATTCGTCCTTCGATTTCTAAGTATGTTGTTATCCTTTGGATGAGGAACAACTTTCCTTCTTGCCTCTGCCTAAGATTAAGACGAAAATGGGGGTTTTAGAGGAGAGAGAAAGCTAAGGTTACAAAAATGGCAATTTGCAAAGAGAGAGAGATCGATTTCCAAAAAGATAAAGGGGTCCTTATATAGGCCGAAGGTAGGAGATCGATCTAGTCCTTGATGAGATCAGTTTCTTTTTGAATTTGGGAACGTTTTGGCATAATTTTATGCCTAGGAGATCGATCTGTCGTGGGGTGAGATCAATCTCATAATTGCTTCATGAGATCGATCTGTTCCTTAAGGATATCGATCTTCTCTTTACAAAAACATTTAGAGATCGATCTGCTTGTCGATGAGATCGATTTTCCTATCAGTTGTTACACATTTCCTGCATTCTGGAGCCATGAGATTGATCTCTCACCTTGGAGATCGATTTGGCCTTCACAGATTGTACTGCTGCTGCATCAATTTGTAGAAAACTCAATGTAAAACTTCCCAAAATCTACCTTATAGTCCATAATTCAAACCATACACATTCAAGACTTAAAAACCTCATCTTCTGATACTTCATCATATTTAAAACTTGTGTGTACATTAACATATCATAATTACATACACCAAATTACAATTCTCATAGTTCTCACATCAGTCCTCAACCGTACTCAACTACTGTGGACGCTATGTAGAGAGGGGAAATAAAAAGGGGGGTGATCTCATACCTCAGTAAGGAAATAAGGCAAGCAAGCAGATAATCACACTATCTTCAAAATATAATGCTCATGCCTTAAAATCATTTCCTTCTGAATTCACATCTAAAGCATGTATGGAAGATTATAAGGTAGTTTTGTGAAATAAATGAATTAGAATAGATGAGAAATGAAGATAGGTATATGATATTTATGGTATAATACCATAATGGGAGAAAGTGATGAGATAGAGACATTGAGAGGAGTTAAAAGCATTGAATTAGAGTCATGCAACTGAAAACAAAGTATATTAAGGTATACTGATTAAATAACTATTTACAGCTTCGAAGTCGATATTAGAAGCTAATCAGACTGCGAGTTTAGCAACACCGAGGAAGTGAGGTTACGTGACGTGATCCGAGGTAAGGAAATTTCATGAGTAGCTAGAGATAGCTACACGTATTTTGAATAGAATTTCAATAACTATATTCTCTATGAATTCTTGTGAATAGGCATGTTGTTATAGGGACTGATGAGATAAATCGTGGTTTTATCCAAAAATAGGATAAAAAGCCTTAGAAGCATGTTTGTGACAAATATTTATAGTTGCATGATAGAATGGCTAATGTTTTCATGTATATGCAAAAACATGCACATTTTAGTGTCGATTTGATTTACTTGGGTGAATTATGATTTGAAATAAGCCATCTATCGGGGTTGTGTGTAAACCATTAGTGCTAGAGAATGCTCGCACTATATTTTATGAGATATACATCACATAGTACTTGAGTATATTCTCGTACTAAATTTTAAATGCGATTTATGCATTATGGAGTAGTGGGAGCATTGCTCACACTCAGTTTTACATGATAGAGTACTGGGAGCATAGCTCGTACTCAGTCTTCATTGATTGATGCATTATAGAGTATTGGGAGCATTGCTCATACTCAGTTTTTACATGACATAGTGCTGGGAGCATTGCTGGCACTAGATTTATGTCACTTGTGTATGGTAGTGCTCGGAGTTTACTCGCATGTACAAGTTTTAAAAGAGAAAGCATGAAACAACTGTGTTGGGAGCCTGTGCTGACTATGTGTCACACCGATTATATGCTCACACGTGCAATAATTTGATATATGATCGAGGGCTATCGAAAATATTATCCATAGCATGAGGACTAAGACTTATGGTAAGCATCCCAACTATGAGATATATCTAAGGTATGAGGACTAAGACTTATGGTAAGCATCCCAACTATGAGATATATCTAAGGTATGAGGACTAAGACTAATGGCGAGCATCTCGACCTTGAGATTAGGTCCATGGAGTACTGTGTACCGTGTATGTCACATGAAGTATGTTGTACCATGAGTACACGATGTGAGTGAGTTGTGAGCTAATGGTAGAGGATTTGACCCACCCGTTACAGCAAATGTGAGACCCCACACACCGAGTACTGTGTAGCTTGGGATCACAAAAAATGAGTTATGATCATAATCTCGAAACATGTACTCGTATATCTCCTTTCGTGCAAATTGAGTTTTCTTGAATGAACTATCACATGATTTTACAATCTGAACATGTGAATTTGTGTGTGATAAAGGGTAACCCGAGGGATGGGTGAGGCCTAGATTCCAATGTTTTAAAATATGAATATATGCCATATTATTTGATTTAATTGAATGACATGTTAAATGTGATTTGTATGAAATTACATGAGAAATGCAATGTTTTGTATAAACTGCTGAGGTTGCTAAACCAACATGTTTTCAGTTTTATAACTAATGATTTATATCTATATGTATATATTGCATAAAAGTTTCAAGGAAGATGCATGCTTTAGATATGAGTCGATAAGGAAATGATTTCAAGGCATGAGCATTGTATTTTGTAGATAGTGTGGTTATCTACTTGCTTGCCTGATTTCCTTACTGAGCTGTGAGCTCACCCCTTTTTATTTCCCCTCTTTATAGAGCGTTCACTGTAGTCTGGCACGGCTGAGGACTAGTATACCTTGATCCATTACATATCTATCTTACTAGAGGTATACACATTTGAAACGTTTTGTAATGAACAATGTAAAAGCATAGTTATGTAAACGATTGTACGGTCGGGGATGTCTATGTACAAGATGTTTATATTTAAAGTATATGAGTTAACTTTTAAGAAAAGAATACTTATAGTCAATAGAATATCTATATTGACATGAATGTATGTTATGGAATGAATATGGTTGAGGTGACTGATATCGAATCATAGCCCAATTGTTTGGTGTTGAGTTATGACAGAAGGAAAGGTAAGTAAATGTGAAAAATTTATGGTGATTTTGGTAGGTCATGGGAAGGGAGGTGAATCAGTTCTCGTAATCATCAACTGTCATATTGCCTTGAGTCAAATTCAGGAATTCAGCTTACTTCCTCCTCTGGGCAACTCTTGGTACATACTGGTGCCTAAATGCCGATTGAAACACCTCCCAGCTAATCACCTCATGGCCAGTCGCCAATAAACCATAAGTAGTGCTCCACCAATCTCAGGCTTGTCCCTTTAACATGTAGGCACCCATACTGACCCTCTCTGTATCGGAGCATCTCAAAAAGTCAAAAATGACTCGCTACTCTGTCAGCCACTGCTCAGTCTCTGCGGATTCTTTCACCCCTCTAAAAGCCGATGGGATCATCTTCAGAAAGTCCCTTATTCGACCCTTATCTCTATCCTCAAGTTGGGTATGTACTGAAGGCTATGTGGCAGGAGGCACCGGATCAATCTGTAGTGGGGGTGCGGGTGGTCCCTGTGGTGGTGGAGGAGTCGAAATCGGTGTAGTACTTGAGACATTAGCCCCAAAGTGCTGCGCGAATAGCGCTGCCATTTGCTCGAATCCCTGACGCACATCGTGCTCTAGGCGATTCATTCGAGAGTTAGGACTCTCCGACTGTGGTTCAGGTGGCGGAGGTGGCTGCGCCTGCCTCCCTGAATGTCCTCTTCTCCCCCTCATATTCTATCTCTTACGTGCCTGCACGTATTCATTAAACATCGATAATAATTTTACTCGTTAAATTCAATTCATTACCAGACAATACAGACACTTAGGATGTAATCTATTTTCAATTGATCGACACTGATAGTACTAAACACCATTTGCTCTGATACTAAGAAAATCTGTGACAACCCAAAAGCGAGGAAAATAAAGCAATTTAAAATTTTTCTTAAAACAAAACTACCAACTCTGGCTGCATTCTTATGCAGCATCTTTAAATTGCTATCGTTTATACACAAACATTATCCCCAAGATCATACAACTTATACTTAATGAAATCAAATACATAATATCCCAAAAGAATCAACCCATAAGTCTCCACTCATTTCTTTCATATCAACCTAATTATATCCCAAAATACTTATCACAAATGTCTATATTACATCATTGTCTGAATACAAAATGAACTAAATTATATCTTATGCGTGTACAAGCGATAGCCTGGGGAGATCTGGTCCACCAGCCTATTACGTGTACGCGACAGGCTCTATCTCGCTTACTTCAAGTAATTTGAAGGGAGAGGAAAAAGGGTGACCTCTCAAAACGCTCAGTAAGGAAGATAAGGGAAGTTATAAAAATCATTATCACAAACACAATATGATGGAAATATTTGAGCATGCAAATGATTATAGAAATAACGATAGAAAACAATGGCATCAGCACAATTCACATGATAAAATCACAAATTGCATCACATTAAATCTCAATGCGTGATATAAATCGCAGTTGTAAAGTCACATCATCATCACAGAAATCGAGACTAGGCATTTATAAAAACTCATATGAAATCAACATCATAGGCACATCACATCAATTGAATTCGTCCCCTAGGCAGACATCCACAAGAGAGGGATTTTGTCGACAATAATACATATGGCCATGATTTGTTATAGACTTTATCAGAGTCATACAGCCATCGATCTTACATGCTATCAAAGCACATCCTGGTCTTACATGCTACCAAAGCGAGGCCACCCATCACTACCGGAGCGGGGTTATCTCACATTACCAGAACTGAGGCGTCGGTCTTACATGCTACTAGAGCACAACCCGTTGTGCCTCTCATGACAAGCCATAGTCTCAGTAAAAAATGTTTTGCCTTCACGTAGAGTTCTTAGTGGTTATCACAAAACCCATTTTGGTTAAAACACATTGTATTCACATTTTAAAAACTCATCAAAACCAATCTCAAACCGGTAAAACACTCACACATACCCATTGTTATATAAAAATCGTTTTGCCTTCACGTAGGGCTCATAGTGGTTTTCAAAAAACTCATTTCTGTTATAAACCATATGTGTTCACAATTACACAAATCACATAAAAATTGAGCTTCAACCGGCAAAACACTCACACATTCATCAAAACATCAATTCATCTCATTTCCCATAAACATGCTCATCTCATTAAACCTTTTTCATGCTATTAAAACGTTTTCATTCATTTGAAAACTCACAAGCACAAATGGTTTATTTCACTTACCTCTTGCACCTTGAGTGGTACAATATCCTCGGGTTCTCGGACTAGCCTCGTTTCTCGTGTTGAATTCTTGAGCTGTCCACACATATCATTAACCATATACATCATTCTCATTTCTCTTTTCTTTCTCTTACTCATTCTAACTCAACTTTATCTCAAAACTCTTTCTATATCTTTACTAACACTTTAGTTAATTCATAACCATCACAAGACATCCACATTAAATCTTCTAACTAAACCTATTTGTTGTTTCCATCATGCCTAAAACATTTCCAACCAAATATTTAAACATATATGTTTATCCACCCATATATAAAATGATAATGCTCAATAACAAGGGTCTTGTGAGCTTACCTAGCTTGTCCTCTCTTGACTAAGCTTGTAGAATGCTTGTCTCTTCCCTTTGTTCAAGCCAACCTTTTATTTTCTAGTATGTTGTTCTCCTTGCCAAGAGGAACAACTTTGCCTCTTACCCCTTTGTCTAATTCTGTCTAGAATAAGGTGAATCTTAGAGAGAGAAAGCTTGGTTTGGGTGAAAATGGTGGAGGTTTAGGTTTACAGTTGAGAGAGGCTCAATTTCTAGGCAAAATCCTGTGATCCTTATATAGATAAGGTTTATGAGATCGATCTGGCATTGATGGGGATCGATCTCTACTTCATTTCAACAACTCCATCTACTTCATTAACAACTACAAGATCGATATGGTCAAGGGTGAAGATCGATCTGTTCTTCTAAGTAGAGATCGATCTGGCATTGAATTAGGGATCGATATCTTCCAGGCTGAGAGTTAAGGAGATGATTTGGCATTGATGGGGATCGATCTCTACTTCATTTTAACAACTCCATCTACTTCATTAACAACTACAAGATCGATCTGGTCGAGGGAGAAGATCGATCTGTTCTTCTAAGTGGACATCGATCTAGCATTGAATTAGAGATCAATCTCTTCCAGGCTGAGAGTTAAGGAGATCGATTTGCTCTTGTGATAAGATCGATCCTTGCTAGGCAGAGGCATTAGGAGATCGATCTTCTTCCTTATGAGATCGATTTGCTTATCTGCTTTTACACGTTTTCTGCATTCAAGGCTATGGGATCGATCTCTCATCCTTGAAGATCGATCTGGCCTTCACAGATTCTAATGCTACTGCATCAATTGTAGGAAACTTAATGTAAAACCTACCATAATCTACTCCATAGGCCATATTTCAATCCATACACATTTAAGACTTAAAAACTTCATCTCTTTATACTTCATTAACTTTAAAACTTGCGTGTACATCAACATATCATAATTACATTCACCAAATTACATTCTCACTTAGCAAATCTCATAAAATTTACAGTTCTCACATCCTCCCCACTTTAAGAGAATTTGGTTCTCCATATTCAACTCGACCCATTAAATAGCCGAGGGTACTTCTCCTTCATAAGGCTCTCTAGTTCCTAAATTACTTCCTCTATTGAGTGGTGTTTCCAGAGAACTTTAACCAATGAAATGCTTTTCATCTGAAGTACCTTTTCCTTCCTATCAAGTATTCGGATGGGTTTTTCCACATAACTCATATCCTTCTGAATATCCAATGCCTCATACTCAATGACATGGGAATGGCCCGGATTGTATTTCCTCAACATGGAGACGTGAAAGACATTGTGAATCAAAAAAAACAGTGGGGGTAGAGCTAACTGGTAGGCGACGTCTCCCACTCTTCCAAAATCTCAAACGATCCTATATATCGTGGACTTAATTTTCCTTTCTTCCTGAAGCGCATGATATACTTGGAGATATCTTAAGAAACACAGAATCTCCAACTCGAAAATCGAGTGGCCGTCTATGCACATCAGTGTAACTTTTCTATCGACTCTGAGCAACCCGTAATCTATCACAGATGATCTTCACACTCTAAACTACCTGTTCAATGAGCTCGAGAGCAATTACTTTCCTGTTGACCACTTCTTCCCACGCTATAGGGGATCTACACTTCCTAACATACAGAGCCTTATTAGGTGCCATATCAATACTCGTATGATAGCTATTATTGTGTGCAAACTCAACAAGGGTCAGGTGATCATCCCATGATCCCTTAAAGTCCATCGTACACGCCCTCAATATGTCCTCCAAGGTCTATATAATCCACTCGAATTACCATCAGTCTGAGGATGGTAGGTTGTACTGAAATTTAACCGAGATCCCATGACCTCCTGAAAATGAGTCTAAAACCTGGAGGTGAATCGATAATCTCTATTAGAAGAAACACTCATGGGAGCCCCATGTAGTCTAGCTATCTCTCTAATGTATAGCTCGGCTAATGTACTCAATGTATTTATGCTCTTGATGGCAAGGAAGTGGGCACTCTTCGTTAATCTATCCACTATCACCCATATTGCATCATGACCTCGTCGGGTCCTCGGTAATCCCATGATAAAGTCCATGGTGATATGCTATCATTTCCATGTAGGCACAGACAAAGGCTTAAGCAATCCTCCGGGCCTCTGGTGCTCAGCTTTCATTTATTGGCAGACCAAACATTTGGCCACATATTCTGCCACGTCCCTCTTCATACCACTCCACCAATACATCCTTCTCAAGTCCTAATACATCTTGGTACTTCTCGGGTTCATGGTGTATCGCGAGCAGTGAGACTCTCTTAGTATTTATTACTTTAGAGTATCGTCGTTCGGAACACAAATTTGACCTTTAAACCTCAATAACCCATTATCACTGACCATAAAATCTTATTGTGATGTCAGTTCAGCTTGGCTAACTGTATCCAATAACCTCTGATCATTTTGCTACTCGGTTCTAATCTGATCCATAATATCGGGCTCTATCTGCAGGCTAGCCATAAATCCAACTTCTATTTCCTCAACTCTGATTCTGAGTCCGGTGAATTGTTCCAACAAGTCCCATTCCTTAATCATCATAGCAAATATCATGCTCTTTCTGCTTAGGGTAGCAACAACTACATTCGCCTTCCCTGGATGGTAAAGTATCTTGTAATCATAATCTATGAAAAGTTTTATCTATCTCCTTTATCTCATGTTTAACTCCTTTTGGTCGAATATTTATCTCAGACTCTTGTGGTCAGTAAATATCTGGAACCTTTCCCCATATAAGTAATGCCGCTAGATCTTCACTGCAAACATCACTACGACTAACTCCAAATCATGTGTGGGGTAGTTCCGCTCATGATCCTTCAGCTATCGCGAACCATATGCGACTACTCTCCCATGCTGCATGAGCACACACCCCAATCCTTATTAAGAGACATCACAGTACACTGCGAAGCCTCTAGGTCCATTTAGAATAGTCAACACAGGTGTCGTCATTAATCTCCTTTTCAATACTTGAAAACTCTACTAACACTGCTCAGACCATACAAAAGGAGTCTCATTATGTTTGAGTTTAGTCAGAGGAGTGGTAATCCTGGAAAATCCTTCAACAAACCTTATGTAATACCCTGCCAACCCTAGGAAACTCTGAATCTCTGTAACTATTCTCGGTCTCTCCCAATTAAGTACAGCCTCTATCTTAGACGGATCAACTGCCACCCCATCTTTAGATACAGTATAACTAAGAAAAGGTATCTGATCCATTCAAAACTCACTCTTACTAATCTTTCCATACAGTTGCTTATCTATGAGTACATGCAGCACAATCCTCAAATACTGTGCATGTTCCTTATGAGACCAAGAATACACAAGGATATCATCAATAAAGACTATCACAAACTGATCTAGATAGTCTCTAAATATCTCATTCATTAAGCTCATAAAAGCAGTAGGGACATTCGTCAAACCAAAGGGCATCACTAAGAACTCATAGTGGCCATATCTAGTTTTGAAGGTCGTCTTTGGAATATCCTCTTTCCTAATTCTTAACTGATGATAGCCTGACTTTGAGTCAATTTTTGAAAAGATAAAAGCCCCGCTCAGCTAGTCAAACAAATCATCTATTCTTCACAAGGGATACTGGTTCTTCACCGTAGCCTTGTTCAGTAGTTTGTAGTCTATACATAGTCTCAGGCTACCATCCTTCTTCTTTCCAAACAACACCGGAGCTCCCCATGGCGACATACTAGGCCTAATAAAACCCTGGTCAAGCAGTTCTTGCAACTGTTTCTTTAACTCTTCTAATACGACCAATGCCATCCTATAGGGAGGTTTGGAGATCGGCTGAGTATATAGCACTAAATCGATAGTAAACTCCAGCTCTCTCTCTGGTGATAAGCCAAGCAATTCATCCAAAAACTCATATACTACCGATATGTCCTCTATCCTTGGATGTTCTTGACTCATATAAGAAATGAGTACGATGTAACCTTCACATCAATAATTCAATCAATATTTATAGTGATATAATCATCTCTTAACATTAATAATAAACTTCACATGTCTTTATTCTTTAATCATTCAAACAAACACTAAACTTTTTAGGTAGGGAGAAAGTTACAGTCTTAGCGTAGCAATCTGCTAACATCACTAGATCACATCGAAACCACACATGTTTAACATCACTAGATCTGCTAACATCACCTTATCTCCCACCTTGATATCACAACTCTTGCACACCATATCAGTCCTCTGGGACTCACGCATGTGGGTATTTACATGAAGAATATAGTCTAAGGATTCATACTTCAAACTCAGTTTACATGCAAATTGTACATCAATAAAAGAATGCGTGGATCCCAAATCAAATAACACCTGAGCCTTATGATTACAGACAAGAAGTGCACCTTGTATGGTCTTAGATGAAGTGTTTGCAATCTCCTTATCCAAAGTAAACACACATCCCTCTGTGACTAGCTTCTTGCCCTTATCAGCAGATGTAGCCTATCTCTAGCAAATCGTCCTCTGTGGCTACTATCTAGGAGGCTCTTGAGAATTTTGCTTTTGTGATTGTGGGAAATATCTCACTCAGTGACCCATGTCCTCGCATCTACAGTATCCTTATATGGTTCTAGGATAGCTTCCCTGATGTGATCTACCACAATCTCTGCAAACTCTAACCTCTAGTCTAACACCTCGAGGGGTCTCCATAGTGATGGAGGAACCCTAGGTCTGTCAACTTTTCCTTTTGGTCCCTCAAACTATCTCTTCTTAAAAGAACCTCTTTGAAAGTCTATGTGTGTCACGACCCTTTTTATCCTCTAATTAACCGAAAATCTCAATAAATTTTTTGTATTTATTCCTTTCCCTACTCGGTCGTGAACAAACTTACCACTACTCTGTTGGGCTGTGAGTCAATAATAATCCACTCGCAACATCCATTCTCAGTTAAAAAAAGTGATGTCATACATTTGAAAGTCAATCATTTACTTATACAAATTACAATTAATGAAATCTACATCCCCCATAGTTACAACTCGATGATTATTATGCCATTACATTGTTTAGATACAAAAAGAATCCTGTGTATATACCTTTCGATGATAGAAGCAGCGGATGTCCAAAAACACAATGCCTCAGTCCCCACTGGCTTACTACCCATGCTCTATAGGAGGGGAAAAGAGAGAGGGATGAGCAACCACACGCTCAGTAAGGCAATAATGCAAGCATGGTAGATAAATACTCTATCTACATGCTGATAATGTTATGCATAAATCATTTATAATAGGAGCATGAGGAATTACAACTATGCCATATGTGTATACATATATCATGTATTTAAATTCATGAAAATTGGCATATAAAACATGGTAACATTAACATGTAAAAATCGTCTCATGCTCATCAATTATCAAATTTCATAAAAAGGGCAATTCGTTTAAGAAACATCCTTTTTTATCATCTCTTTCTCAATACCCCAAAGTCATATCAAGTCATTTCACAATCACAACATCATTACCATCTCACAAATTAAATCCCACAAGGTTCGACCTGTCCCTCAGGTATACCCAGGACAGTCAAATCACACTCAAGTATTTAAACCTGTGGTATTATGTAAATCAAGCAAGGAGACGAGTCACTATATCTCGACTGACTATGTTGGCCAACGGGTTACTATATCTCGACTGACTATGTTGGCCAACTATGTCACATATCATCCCAGACCACACAGATCCCGGTGTGCGGGGTATCATGTTGGTATAAAGGTAGGTTAATTCTTCGCTAGACTTTCTCAAATCAAGTATCCACCACGCGATACATCGTACTCATGTGATATACACGGTATATCGTACTCTGTAGACCCATAACATGGTTGGGGGTGCCTGCATTAGGTCTTATCTACACCATACGGAGTGAAACCTCTAGTCTCAAGTGCACGTGGGAGTACTCTTAATACCAGGTCCTAACCCCTCATGGCCTTGCTTGCCCCTGTTGGGTTCCCTGATTCAAGTCCTAGCCCCCCACCTTCACCCCACTCAAGAGGTCTGTTAGGCCTATTGGGTTTCCTGAATGGATTAGTCAGGTCCTAGCCCCTCACCCTCACCTCACTCAAGAGGTCTGTTAGGCCTATTAGGTTCCCCAAACACCAATCTGTATCACTCTCACCACAGCCTTATACATACCACAGTGTGAAAACCAGCGCGAGCTACGCTCTAGCGTGAATTCATGTATCATAATAAATCACCTCGTACGAGCAACGCTCTAGTACGACATTTATGCATAAAAATATGAAGAAACCACATACGAGCATCGCTCCAGTACGGTTATATGCATACGAAAACCACTTAAAATCCACATACGAGCAAAAGCTCCAGTACAGTTTATAAAGCATCGTCATAGTTTCAAACCAAAGTGTGAGCTAAGCTCCAGCACATTTCAAACATATAGAAACATTAATACCTAGTGCGAGCTAGGCTCCAGCACGGTTTAATTCACATAAACACGATAGGCGGCTCATGAACATTCAAAACCAATCTCAAACACATTTAGCACTTCGCATGTGCTATCATACAACATCAAACAACAATAGCCAGCCTATCCAACCATTTGCTTGAAACAAAGCATTGGGTTTTGTGAAAACATTCAAACAAGTGATTTATGTAATTATTAGCCTTACTATCCCTTTTTTAAGAATCATTTCGGAAACCAAATCGTATACGTACTCATAATTATTCACATACATCATCAACCACTTTTCCAAACCATTAAAATTTACAACACTATATATAGCCATAAAATACGAGCAGCTACCTTTACATACTTACAGAATTCCCTTACCTGGAATCGTGACATGTGATTCCACTTCCTTAGAGCTGCTCACTCGTACGGTTCAATTCGTCTCCAACGAACTCTTCGAAGCTGAACACAAACGTATTTCGCACCATTATAGTCCATTATAATCCAACTCTTGCCTTTACTACAGTCGATTAGACCTATAGTCTCTATTAACGCTTATGAGGCCTTGTTTCATTACTTTACCCATAACTCGAGTCTACAGATTCCTTTAGGCTTATTTATTCATTCTAAATCGATATTAAATCGATGTTAAGCTCATAATGTTCATTTTTTCATAAATTTCCTTCACTATGGCATATTATTAAAGACTACATGTGCTTATTCTCATCAATCCACAAAACCCACTATGTAGCTTCATTTACCCATTTCTAATCATCCACATTACATAAATAACAACTTATCATAACCCATAAACCACCAACTCCTCAAATCACACTTTCTCACACTACAAGCATTCCATTTTCTAGGTTATATGTGTTCCATTGCTTTCTAGATGATTTCTATCATCCATATACATGCCAATCAACTCCAAAATCAATTTAATAGACAATGTACTTAGGCTAGAGTATTAAAACTTACCAAGTCTAGCTCTTCTTCTTCCTCCAAAGGAAAATACACCTTTCTCCTTCAATCCAATAAGTGAGGTTTTAATTTCAAACTATGTTGTCTCTTTCTTAAGATGAACAACTTTGTATCAAATAGCTTCCCTTTAAATATTACTGGAAATGGTTGATTTTAGAGAGATAAACTTAGGTTTTGGATGAAAATGGAAGGGTGATGTTGTTTTCCCAAAATTTTCAAATTTCAGCGCTCCTTTTATAGAAATAGCTTGAGGAGATCGATCTACACTAGGAGGAGATCGATCTAGTCTACTCAATTCTCCCTTTTTCACGGTATTTTATGCATGAGATCGATCTGTCAAAGCTTGAGATCGATCTGCTCCAAACAAAGAGCTAAGGAGATCGATCTATATGCTTGAGGATCGATCTTTTCATTACAGAATGGTTAGGAGGTCGATCTGACCCCATTGGAGATCGATCTACTCTATTTCATTGCCCAAATAAGAGCATTTTGGCTCTTCCAAATCGATCTCTCATCCTATGAGATCGATCTGGCCTTTATATTTTCTAGATTTACTGCAGTTTTCTGTAGTAATTCACACCAAAACGATCCTTAATTTGGTGTCATAGTCATTTCCTCATCCAACCACCTTTAAGACTTGAAAATGGCATCCATCCATACCTTATACACATTGAAAATTCCTTGTATATCCAAAGGTATACTATATAAGACCAAATGGAAGTATTTAGATTCATGTAACTTCCTCCCATTTACCACACTACTCATTTTGAGTTCCACTCACATTCATCCCTTATAAAAGCTCATTTCTTCATATTCATACACAATGAAACTTGTATGTACATTACAAATTGTATTACGCGTATATACATCGAATCCATGAACTTGCATCAATTATACTTTGCATTATAAGTCCATTCACATTCCTTTGATCCAATTACACACACTACAATTTTACATATACAGGGTCTCATATTCTCCCCCTTCAAGGAATTTGGTCCTCCAAATTAGAACCAAGTCGTTCTTTAAAAAGTTGGGGGTACTTCTCCCGTATCAAGTTCTCTAATTCCCATGTGGCCTCTTCGATCGTGTGATGTTGCCAAATAACTTTCATCAAGGGGATTATCTTATTTCGCAACACTTCTTCTTCTCTGTCCAATACCCGAACTGGCTTCTCAACATACATCAAACTACTCTCATTGAGCTCCAATGGCTCATAACTTATCACGTGTGCCGAGTCCGGGTGATACTTCCGAAGCATAGAGACGTGAAAGACGTTGTGGACATTTTCCAAGTTCGGTGGCAATGCCAACCTATACGCCGTATCTCCCACTCTTTTCAAAATCTCGAAGGGTCCGATATATCTAGGGCTCAGCTTGCCCTTCTTACCAAACCTCATAATACTCTTCGAAGGTGAAACTCTCAAAAATACTGACTCACCCACATCAAACACTAGTGGTCCTCGTCTCTTGTCAGCATAACTCTTTTGTCAGCTTTGAGCTATCCGTAATCTCTCACATATCAACTGGACGTCCTCAGATGCCTGCTGCACTAAGTCTGGAGTAAAAATCTGTTTGTCACCAACTTCTTCCCATCCAATGGGGGATCGACACCTGCGTCCATACAGTGCCTCATAGGGTGCCATTCCGATACTCACATAATAGCTATTATTATTGTGAGACCCCGTATATGTATGGTTGTAACATGTGTCATTGGATTAATGAATGCTAATAGACTTGTAATGTAAAGTATAATTGATGTAAGTCCATGGATTCAATGTTCATATGTGTAATATGATTTGTAATGTACATACAAGTTTCATTGTGTATGAATACGAAGGAATGAGTTCTTATAAGTGATGAATGTGAATGAAACTCAAAATGAGTAGTGTGGTAAATGGAAGGAAGTTGCATGAATATAAATGTTTCCATTTGGTTTTATATATTATACCTTTGGATATACAAGGACTGCACACAAGTTTTAATGTGTATAAGGTATGAATAGATGCCATTTTCAAGTCATAAAGGTGGATGGATGAGAAAATGGCTATGACGGCAGATTAAGGATGTTTTGGTGTAAGTTGCAGTAGAAAAATTATAGAAAATCTAGAAAATATGAAGGTCGGATCGATCTCATACGTGAGAGATCAATTTGAAAGAGTCAGAATCCTCTTGTTTGAGTAATGGAATAGATCAGATCGATCTTCAATGGGACCAGATCGATCTTCTAAACATTTTGTAATGAAAAGATCGATCCTTAAACATACAGATCGATCTCATTAGCTCTCTGTTTGGAAGCAGATCGATCTCATGCTTAAAATGTCATGAA
Organism: Firmiana major; assembly: GCA_033439115.1. Taxonomy (NCBI): domain Eukaryota; kingdom Viridiplantae; phylum Streptophyta; class Magnoliopsida; order Malvales; family Malvaceae; genus Firmiana; species Firmiana major. Next base: position 61,770,785 of record CM065897.1, on the reverse strand, counting down.
AAAGAGGGATTTAAGGGGACCAGATTGATCTCCTCCTAGTGCAGATCGATCTCCTCAAGCTATTTCTATAAAAAAAAAAAAGAGCTGAAATCTGAAAATTTTAGGAAAACAACATCACCCTTCCATTTTTCACCCAAAACCTAAGTTTATCTCTCTAAAATTGGCCATTTCCAGTTAGAATTGAGAGGAGGCCAAAATCCCATTGTCGGTATTGAAGAAGCTAAAGGCATTGTCATTTAGAGCAAGAAGAGAAATCAGATTTGGTAAGCTTCTAATACTCCAGCCTAAGTACATTATGAATTTAATTGATTTTGGAGTTGATTGGCATGTGTATAAATGATAGAAATCATCTAGAAAACAATGGAACACATATAACCTAGAAAATGGAAAGAGTCTAGAGTGAGAAAGTGTGATTGAGTATGTTACTGATTTATGGATTATGATAAGCTGTTATAGAAGTAATATGAATGATGTGGAGTGGTTAAATGAGGCCACATTATGAATTTGGATAAGTTGGTGATTTGTGGGAATTGCTAAGTTGTCGATTGAGTAATGTGGATGATTTGTAATGGGTAAATAAAACTACATTGTGGGTTGAGTGGAATTAGGAAAATGAGCACATGTAGTGTTGATGAAAAAGCCATAGTGAGGAAATATATAGGCCTAAAGGAACACTATGAGCTTAATATCAGTTTAATACCGATTCATTATGAATAAATAGGCCTAAAGGAATCCATAGACTCGAGATATGATAGAGAAATGAAATGGGGCCTTCTATGAGATGATAGAAGCTATAGAGTGAATTGACTGAAGCAAAACCCAAAGGTTGCATGTATTAGATCGAAATAACACGAAATATCAATTTGTACAGTTTCAAAGAGTCATTGGAGACTCAATCAAACTACGCACACGTTGTAAGACCCCATATATGTATAGTTGCAACGTGTGTAATTGGATCAATGAATGCTAATGGACTTGTAATGTAAAGTGTAATTGATGTAAGTCCATTGATTCAATGTACATATGTGTAATATGATTTGTAATGTACATACAAGTTTCATTGTGTATGAATATGAAGAAATGAGTTCTTGTAAGTGATGAATGTGATTCGAACTCAAAATGAATAGTGTGGTAAATGGAAGGAAGTTGCATGAATATAAATGCTTCAATTTGGTTTTATATAGTAGACCTTTGGATATACAAGTAATGCACACAAGTTTCAATGTGTATAGGGTATGAATGGATGCCATTTTCAAGTCATAAAGGTGGATGGATGAGAAAATGACTATGGCAGCATATTAAAGATGTTTTAGTGTAAGTTGCAGTAGAAAAACTACAAAAAATCTAAAAAATATGAAGGCCATATCGCTCTCATAAGATGAGAGATCGATCTGAAAGAGCCAGAATGCTCTTATTTAGGTAATGGAATAGAACAGATTGATCTCCAATAGGGTTAGATCGATCTCCTAACCATTCTGTAATGAAAAGATAGATCCTCAAGCATATAGATCGATCTCCTTAGCTCTCTATTTGGGAGTAGATCAATCTCAAGCTTCGACAGATCGATCTCATTCTTAAAATGCCTTAAAAAAGAGAGATTTAAGGGGAACAGATCAATCTCCCCCTAGTGCAGATCGATCTCCTCAAGTTATTTCTATAAAAAGAGTGCTGAAAATCTAAAAATTTCGAGAAAAACATCACCTTTTCCATTTCCAACCCAAAAACCTAATTTTCTCTCTCTAAAATGCACCCATTCCAGTAAGATCTGAAGAGAGACCATTAGAAGTAAAGTTGTTCATCGTAAGGAAGAGAACAACATAGTTGCGAATCAAAAACCACATTGGGTTATTGAAAGTACAGAGGGCATTGACATTTAGAGTAAGAAGAGAAATTGGATTTGGTAAGATTCTAACACTCCAACTCTAGTACATTGTCTATTTAATTGATTTTGGAGTTGTTTGGCATGACTATGGATGGTTGGAAACACCTAGGTTGTGTTAGAAACTAATGTAACCTAGAAAATGGATTGAACCTAGTGTGAGAAAGTGAAAGTCAAATGAGTTGATGAATTATGGGTACGTTAAAGTAGCTATTGGAGTAATGTAAATGATATGAAATGGATAAATGAAGCTATAAAGTGAGTTTAGTGAATTTATGAGGATAAGTATAAGTAAGGCTTGATGAAAGGCCATGGTGGGGAAATTTGTGAACTATGAGCCTAATATCAATTTAAAATCGATTTAGAATAAGTTAAGAGGCCTAAGAGAATCCATCTATTCGAGTTATGAGTAGAATAATAAAGCGAGGCCTCACAAGCGTTAGTAGAGACTATAGACCGAATCGACTATAGTAAATGCGAGATTTAGATTATAATGGGCTAAAACGTTGTGGAATATGTTTATGTGCAGTTTCGGAGAGTTCGTTGGGGACGAATCAAACCGTACAAGTAAGCAGCTTAAAGGAAGTGGAATCACGCGTCGCGATTCCAAGTAAGGGAATTTTGTGAGTATATAGAGATAGATGCTCGTACTTTGAACTTGTGGGTGAATATTGGGTGTTTTATGAAATGCCTGGTTACTCAAGTAAATGATTGATGGTATTCATGAATGATGATAAGTATATGCGTGATTTTGGTTTTGAAGTGGATTCTATGAAATGGGATAGTAAGGCTAATAATTACATAAATCTAAAGTTTTGATGTTTTACAAAACGTAATTGCTTTGTTCTAAGCAAGCTTGTAGATGGGTCGGCTAGTGTTTTATTGATGTTATGGAAAAAAACATTTGTGAAGTGCTAAACTCGGTTGTCGGGATTGTTTGATTGTGTATGAGCCACCTATCGTATTTGTATGACATAAATCGCGCTAGAGCCTCACTCGCACTGGATTTCAGTGTTTTCACTTGTGTGAAATGTGCTGGAGCTTAGCTCGCACTTTGATTTGATTTGGGGTGATGTTTTATAAACTGTACTGGAGCTCTTGCTCGTACGTGGTTTTGATGGTTTTCTTCTGCATATAATCGTACTAGAGCTACGCTCGTACGCGGTTTCTACATGTTTTTATGCATAAATGCCATATTAGAGCATTCCTCATATGAGGTGATTGGTTTGATGCATGAATTCACGCTAGAGCATAGCTCGCGCTGGTTATCACACTGTGGTATGTATGAGGCCGTAGTGAGGGTAATATGGACTAACTCAGGGAACCCAACAGGCCTGATAGACCTCTTGAGTGGGGTGAGGAGCTACGACCTGACAGTAATCCATTCAGAGAACCCAACAAGCCTAACAGACCTCTGGGTGAGGGTGAGGGGTTAGGACATGAATCAGGGAAAACAACAGGGACGAGCAAGGCCATGAGGGGCTAGGACCTTGTATTGAGAGTACTCCCATGCGCACTTGAGACTATAGAGGTTACACTTGGTATGGGGTAGATAAGACCTACGGCAAGCACCCCTAACCTTGTTATGGGTTTGTGGAGTACGATGTACCGTGTATATCACATGGAGTACGATGTACTGCATGGTGTTTACTTGTTTTGAGAAATTCTGGTGGAGAACTAACCGACTTTCGTTCCAGCATGATACCTCGCACACCAGGATCCGTGTGGTCTGGGATGATATGTGACGTAGTTGGCTAACATAGTCTATGAGTATGAGTTATAGTAACCTGTCTCCTTGCTTGATTTACCTACTACCACATGATTTTAATCTCTAAGTGTGATTGTGACTGTCTCGGGGTAGAACCAAGGGAGGGGTCGAGCCTTGAGGACTTGATTTGTGAATTGATGATGATGTTTGTAATTGGAAATTTTATTCAATGGGATTTTGATACTGGAGAAAAGAGGTTGTAAATGTGATTTAAAAAAGGAGGTTTCTTAATGAATTGCCCTTTTTATGAATTTAAATGGGATTGAGCATGAGATGATTTATGCATGATGTTTTTACCATGTTTTATATGCTAATGTACATGATTTTGATACATGATATATATGTATACTCATATGGCATAGTTTTACTTCCTTATGCTCCTACTATAAACGATTTATGCATAACATTATCAGCATGTAGAGTAGTTATCTACCATGCTTGCATTATTACCTTACTGAGCGTGTGGTTTGCTCATCCCTCTCTATTTTCCCCCTCCTACAGAGCATGCATAGTAGCCCAGAGAGGACTGAGGCGTTGTATTTTTGGATATCTGCTGCTCCCATCGTCGAAGGTATATACACAGTATTCTTTTTGTATCTAAACAATGTAATGGCACAGTAATTATTGAGTTGTAATTATGGGGGATGTAGATGTCAGTGAACATAACTTTGTAAGTTAATGGTTAAATTTCAAATGTATGACATCACTTTATTTAACTGAGAATGAATGAGAAGTGATGTTTATTATTGACTTGCAGCCCAACAGTGTGGTGGTAAGTTAGCTCACGATCGGGTAAGGAAAAAAATTTACGAAAAAATTTCAGTGATTTTCGTTACAGAGAATGAAAAAGGGTCGTGACACACATAAACAACTTTAAGGAAGTGGAATCACACGTCGCGATTCCAGGTAAGAAAATTTTGTGAGTATATAGAGGTAGCTGCTCATATTTTGTGGGTATATAGGGGTTGTAAATTTGCATGATGGTTTGGAAAAGTGGTTGATGATGTATGTGAACAATTATGAGTACGTATATGATTTGGTTTATATGGATGTATAAAAAGGGATAGTAAGGCTAATAATTGCATAAATCACGTGTTTTGAATGTTTTCACAAAACATAATGCTTTGATTTGAGCAAATAAAAAGATAGGCTGGCTAGTACTTGAATGATGTTGTGAAATAGCCCAAGTGAGGCGCTAAATATGTTTGGAGATGTTTTAAATGTATGTGAGCCGCCTATCGTTTGTATGTGATTTAATTCGCGCTGGAGCATTGCTCGCGCTAGATTTTGATGTTTTCATTTGTATGAAACGTGCTGAAACTTAGCTCGCACCTTGATTTGGAAATTATGATAATGTTTATAAACCGTATTGGAGCTTCTGCTCGTACGTGGCTTTTGAGTGGTTTTTCTTATGCGTATAACCATAATAGAGCTATGCTCGTACGTGGTTTCTTTATGATAGGATGCATGAGTCGTGCTAGAGCTTTGCTCGCACAAGTTTGCACATCGTAATACGTACGAGGTCGTGAAAGTTAGTAAGATCCTCAAGCCCTACATCCTTAAGCGAACATCCTTAAGCCCGACGAGACGGGGAGGCTCTGTTAGGCGGGGAGGCTCTGTTCGGTGGGGAGGCTCTCTTACAGTAAGATCCTTAAGCCCTACATACTTAAGCCCGAGGAGGCAGGGAGGCTCTGTTAGGCGGGGAGGCTCTGTTAGGCGAGGAAGCTCTGTTCGGTGGGGAGGCTCTCTTACGGAAGGATCCTTAAGCCAACATCCTTAAGCCCTAGAGGGACGGGGAGGCTCTGTTCAGTAGAGAGGCTCTCCTACATGGGTACAGAAAGATCCTTAAGCCCTAGAGGGGTGGGGAGCTCTGTTCGGCAGGAAAGCTCTCTAACATGGATATGGAAAATTCTTGGTATGGGGTAGGTAAGACCTAGGAATGGCACCCCCAATCACGATATGAGTCCGCGGAGTACCTTGTACCGTGTATATCACATGGAGTACGATGTACCATGCGATGGTTATGTGATGAGAAAGTCTGACGAGGGACTAACCCCCTTCGTGCCAGCACAATACCCCGCACACCTGGATTCGTGTGGTCTGGGATGATTTATGGTGTAGTGGGTCCACATAGTCACTTGGGATATAATGACCTGGTCTTTTTATTACATATGTGTGATCGTGATTGTCCAAGGTAGACTCGAGGGAGGGGTCGAGTCTTGTGGGATTTGATTTTTTAAATGGTAATGATGTTTTTGATTGAGAAAATGGTTTGTGATGGGATTGTATGTGTTTGAGAAAGAGCTTTATAATGTGATTTAAAAAGGAGGTTTCTTAGATGAATTGCCATTTTTATGAGTTTAATGAGAATGAGCATGAGATGTTTTCACATGTTGATATTCCATGTTTTATATGCCAATTTTACATGATTTTGGATACATGATATATATGTATACTCATATGGCATAGTTTTATTCCTTATGCTCCTATTATAAATGATTTATGCATAACATTATCAGCATGTAGATAGAGTAGTTATCTACCATGCTTGCATTATTGCCTTACTGAGCGTGTGGTTGCTCATCCCTCTCTATTTTCCCCCTCTTACAGAGCATGCATAGTAGCCCAGTGAGGACTAAGGCGTGGTAGTTTAGACATCCGCTGCATCTCCATCACTCGGAGGTATATACACAGTGATTCTTTTTTGTATCTAAATAATGTAAAAGCACAGTAGTCATTTGAAATGTAATTATGGGGGATGTAGATACCAGTAATCATATTTTGTATAAGTAAACGATTAACTTCGAATGTATGACATCGTTTCATTAAATTGTGAATGAATGGTAAGTGGTGGTTATTATTGACTCACAGCCCAACTGTATGTGATAAGCTATTCACGATCAGGTAAGGTAACAGTAAAACGCGAAAAATTTATTGAGATTTTCAGTAAAAGGGAATGCAAAAGGGTTGTGACAATTATAGGGGAACTCGGCTAATTGTAAGTGATCATCCCAGGAGCCTCCAAAATCCAACACACACGCTCTCAACATATCCTCAAGGGTCTGTATAGTCCTCTTTGACTGCCCATCTATCTGAGGATGAAAAGCCGTGCTAAAACTCAGTCGGGTCCCCAGCGCTTCCTAAAAATGTTCCCAGAAATGGGAAGTGAAGCGGGCATCCCTATCAGAAACAACGCTCACTGGAACTCCAAGTAGCCGTACTATCTCTCGAATATATAGGTTCTCTAACTGACTCAGTGTATCGGTAGCTCTCATAGCCAAGAAATGGGCAGACTTAGTCAACGGTCCACAATAACACATATCGCATCATGACCTCTACAGGTCCTCGGCAACCCCATCACAAAATCCATGGTGACATGGTCCCACTTCCAAGTCAGTATCGGTAGAAGCTGCAATAATCCTGCAGGCTTTTAATGCTCTACCTTTACCTGCTGACAAACGAGACACTTAGCGACATATTTAGCAATGTTTCTTTTCATTTCGGACCACCAATAAACCTTCCGAAGGTTTTGATACATCTTGGTACTCCCCGGATGTATCGTATACTTCGATGAATGAGCCTCTGAGAAAATTAGCTTCCTGATCTCAGGATCCTCAGGAACACATACTCTGCCCCTGAACCTCAATAACTCATCAGCACTCAGCTCAAAATCAATACCCACACCTGTCTGTATCAGCCTCAGCCAATCGATGCACCGTCGATTACTCTGCTGGGTCTGTCGAATACGACCAATCAGCTCTGGCTCTAATCTCATACTAGCCATGATATCCAATCTCTCTGATCCAGGTAGGGTTACATCCAAACTGAGGTTCGTAAAGTGTTCCAACAATTCATGCTCTTGTACCATCATATAAGACACCAACCCAAGGTTCTTCCTGCTAAAAGAATCGGCAACTACATTTGCCTTATCGGGTGGTACATGATTTCACAATCATAGTCCTTTAAAAGTTCGAGCCATCTCCTTTGTCTCATATTTAGCTCTTTCTACGAGAACAGGTACTTAAGGCTCTTATGATCTGTGAACACCCAAAATTTCTCACCGTAGAGATAGTGGCACCATATTTTCAAAGCAAATACCACGGTCGCCAACTCTAAATCATCTGTCAAGTAGTTCCTCTCGTGATCTTTCAACTATCTATATCCATAGGCAACTACCTTCCTATCCTACATAAGTACACAGCCTAATCCCTGGTGTGATGCATCCGTATACATCGAGAATCCTCCTGTGGTAAGAATGGTGAGAACCGGAGCAGTGGTCAATCGACGCTTAAGCTCCTCAAAACTCCCCTCACATGGCTCATCCCATACAAACTTAACATCCTTAAGCGTGAGGCATGTTAATGGAGCAGTTAGTCTGAGAAACCCTCAACAAATCTCCGATAATACCCTGCCAATCCCAGAAAACTTTTGATCTCAATAACTGTCTTGGGCTGTTCCCATTGTACAATTGCCTCTATCTTAGATGGATCCACTGATACTCCATCCTTCGACACAACATGCCATAGAAATGAGGTCTGCTCTAACCAAAAGTTACACTTGCTGAGTTTGGCATACAACTCATTTTCTCGGAGGGTCTGCAGAACTACTCTCAAGTGCTCCTCATGCTCTTCCCTAGACTTGGAATAAACCAATATGTCATCAATAAACACAATCACAAACTTATCTAGGTTTGGCTTAAACATATCATTTATCAGTGCCATAAATGCTGCGGGGGCATTCTTTAATCTGAATGGCATTACCATAAACTCGTAGTGGCCATAACCGGTACGAAATGCTGTCTTGGGTACATATCCACTCCTGATCCTCAACTGATGATACCCTGACTGCAGATCTATCTTAAAAAATACTTGGGCTCCTCAGAGTTGATCCAACAAATCATCTATGCGTGGAAGGGGGTACTTGTTCTTAATGGTGGCTTTATTCAACAACCGGTAATCTATACACAGTCGGAGGCTTCCATCCTTCTTCCTTACAAACAGTATCGGTGCTCCCCAAGGCGAGACACTCGGCCTAATGAACCCCTTCTCTAGTAACTCTTGCAGCTGTTTCTTCAGCTCTTCCAACTCAATCGGTGTCATTCTGTATGGTGGTTTCATTATCGGCTCTGTACCAGGCACTAACTCTATGCAAAATTCCATTTCCCTTTCAGGTGGTAGTCTTGGTAATTCATCAGGAAAGACATCAAGGTAATCCACAATTACAAATATGTCCCTCAATTTTGGGTGTGCCTCATCTATATCGACCACGTAGGCAATGAACCCTTCACGTCATTCTTTCCATCAATGTAGGTTTCACATACTTCAGCAATTTATGTGCAAAGGAAGGTGATATGAAAGAATGTGTGGCACCAAGATCAAATAATACCAATGCTTCTAAATCAAAGATTTGGATGGTACCTTTAATCACATCCGTCAATGCGTCTGTAGTGTCCTAGTCCAATACGTGCACCCTTCCTCTGCTCACACCCACAGCCTATTTCCTTTTTTTCTCAGCTGTAGCCCTCTTACTCGGGGCCGCTGTCTCAACTAGAGCTCACTCAGGCTCCTTGCCCTTCTGTAGGGCGATCTCAACCATCTCGGTACAATATCTCAAAAAATGTACCGGCTTTCCACACCTAAAACATAAAACAGGGGGCACCTGACATGGTCTAGTCCCTTGGTATCTGCCACATCTTCTACACTGATCAGTGGTAGGTCGTGGTCCTCCAATAGTCATACCCCTCGGCACAGTCAAAGCCGGGTACATGGGAGGTCTAGCAGCTCTCTCCTGCACTTCCTCGATCTTAGGTCTTTTCTCAAAATACCTTGGGCCTCCGTTCCTGGCCACTCCATCCCTCCTGAATCTCTTTCGGTCTCTATCCTTCCTAACACTAATTCTCCCAAGCTCGGAGGCATTCCACTCAAAATCTTGCTCGCATAACTTAGCCTTATGTATAGCCTCCTCATAGGTTAAAATGTCGAGGGAGCTAGCTTAGTCTGAATGGCCAATCTCAATCGATCCAAGAACTTTTGTATCTTCTGGGTCTCACTACCCATCGAGTCCGGGTCGTATCTCCCCAAGGACATGAACTTAGACTCATACTCGTCCACAGTACGATTCGCCTGAACCAAATTCATGAATTCCATCTGCTGTTTCCTGTGTGGTAGCTAGAATGTACTGTCACCTGAAGGCCTCTAAAAATATCTCCTATGAGATCTCGGAGTGTGTGGCCCTCAAAATAGCCTTGGTGGACCTCCACCAATGCTCGGCCTCGCCTTTCAACATAAACATGGCAAAGGCTACCTTCTCAACTGAAGTGCATCGAAGAAACCTATATAGTTTCTCCATCTCATACACCCAGTCCTTCATGATAACCAGGTCTTTCACCCCTCTAAATATTGGCGTTTCAATGCTTGGAACTCTTGCAGTCTGCTCAAGTCGTAGTCATAACCCAACTCACTACTACTATGCTGTAGAGCGATAGGAGAAGTTGTATCCTGGGCTGGGGGTGTCATCGTCTCAGTAGCCTGAGGTCTCTCCACCTCTACAGCTGCCTGTCTAATGGTAGGCTGTGCTGCGGGACCTCGTCTATCACCGGCACCCAATGCCTACGTGACTATCTCCACCAGGTTCTCAATACTCCGCTCTATCCTAGCGAAGCGTGCCTTTGTATCTCCTGCTCTTCCAGTAGGGTTCTGTGGAGCCTGATCAGTCTGTGGCTCCGAACGGCTCACAGGCCTACCTCTACAGCCTCTAGCACGTGTTCCCGCCCCTCTACCTCTACGCGTAACAGGCAATCTGCCTAACTTCATGTATTAATACTCGTTTATCAAACTCAATCCATCACGGTATACACAGTTATATCTAAACAAAAGAACAATAATATGGAGATGTACTTTCCTACGTTTTATTACTGACTCACATCAGGCCAACTCTGCTCTGATACCAATATCTGTCATGACCCTTTTTATCCTCTTATTAACCGAAAATCTCAATAATTTTTTCGCATTTATTCCTTTCCCTACTCGGTCATAAACAAACTTACTACTACATTGTTGGGCTATGAGTCAATAATAATCCACTCGCAATATCCATTCTCAGGTAATAAAAGTGATGTCACACATTTGAAAGTCAATCATTTACTTGTACAAATTACAATTAATGACATCTGCATCCCCCATAGTTACAACTCGATGATTACTGTGTCATTACATTGTTTAGGTACAAAAAGAATCTTGTGTATATACCTTTCGACGATGGAAGCAGCAGATGTCCAAAAACATAATGCCTCAATCCTCACTGGGCTACTATGTACGCTATGTATGAGGGGGAAAATAGAGAGGGATGAGTAACCACACGCTCAGTAAGGCAATAATGCAAGCACGGTAGATAACTACTCTATCTACATGCTGATAATGTTATGCATAAATCATTTATAATAGGAGCATGAGGAACTAAAACTATTCCATATGAGTATAAATATATCATGTATTTATATTCATGGAAATTGGCATATAAACATGGTAACATCAACATGTAAAAATCGTTTCATGCTCATCAATTATCAAATCTCATAAAAAGGACAATTCGTTTAAGAAACATCATTTTTGATTATCTCTTTATCAATACCCCAAAGTCCCATCAAGTCATTTCACGATAAAATACAAATCATTTCACAATCACAACATCATTACCATCTCACAAATTAAAACCCACAAGGTTTGACCCCTCCCTTGTGTCTACCCTGGACAGTCAAATCACACTCAAGTATTTAAACCATGTGGTATTATGTAAATCAACCAAGGAGACAGGTCACTATATCTTGACTGACTATGTTGGCCAACTATGTCACATATCATCCCAGACCACACGGATCTCGGTGTGCGGGGTATCATGCTGGTACGAAGGTGGATTAGTTTTTCGCCAGACTTTTTGAAATCAAGTAACCACCACGCGGTACATCGTACTCCATGTGATATACACAGAACATCATACTCCGCAAACCCATAACATGGTTGGGGGTGCCTGCATTAGGTCTTATCCACCCCATATCGAGTGAAACCTGTAGTCTTAAGTGCACGTGGGAGTACTCTTAATACTAGGTCCTAGCCCCTCATGGCCTTGCTCGCCACTGTTGGGTTCCTTGATTCAGGTCCTAGCCCCTCACCTTCACCCCACTCAAAAGGTCTGTTACGCATGTTGGGTTTCCTGAATGGATTACATCAAGTCCTAGCCCATCACCCCACTCAAGAGGTCTGTTATGCCTGTTGGCTTCCTTGAACACCAATCTGTATCACTCTCACCACGGCCTCATACATACCACATCGTGAAAACCAGCGCGAGCTACGCTCTAGCGCGAATTCATGTATCATAATAAATCACCTCGTACGAGCAACGCTCTAGTACAACATTTATGCATAAAAATATGAAGAAACCAAATACGAGCATCGCTCCAGTACAGTTATATGCATAAGAAAACCACTTAAAATTCACATACGAGCAAAAGCTCCAGTACGGTTTATAAAGCATCGTCATAGTTTCAAACCAAAGTGCGAGCTAAGCTCCAGCACGTTTCAAGCATATAAAAACATCAATACCCAGTGCGAGCTATGCTCCAGCACGGTTTAATTCACATAAACACGATAGGCCGCTCATGAACATTCAAAACCAATCTCAAACACATTTAACACTTCACATGTGCTATCACACAACATCAAACAACAATAGCCAGCCTATCCAACCATTTGCTTGAAACAAAGCATTGGGTTTTGTGAAAACACTCAAACAAGTGATTTATGCAATTATTAGTCTTACTATCCCTTTTTTAAGAATCATTTCGGACACCAAATCATATACGTACTCATAATTATTCACATACATCATCAACCACTTTTCCAAACCATCATGTAAATTTACAACACCCTATATACCCACAAAATACAAGCAGCTACCTCTATATACTTACAGAATTCCCTTACCTAGAATCGCGACACATAATTCCACTTCCTTAGAGTTGCTTACTCGTACGGTTCGATTTGTCCCCAACGAACTCTTCGGAGCTGCACACAAACGTATTTCGCACCATTATAGTCCATTATAATCCAACTCTTGCGTTTACTATAGTCGATTCGACCTATAGTCTCTATTAACGCTTATGAGACCTCGTTTCATTACTTTACCCATAACTCGAGTCTACGGATTCCTTTAGGCTTATTTATTCATTCCAAATCGATATTAAATCGATGTTAAGCTCATAATGTTCATTTTTCATAAATTTCCTTCACTATGACATATTATTAAACACTACTGACACGCCTAAAGGGTATATGTCCGCAAGTGCACGGGTCGTACAAGTAATAATGGGATTTGAGTCCCGAGTTATCGTCCCACAGAGAAGTTGACTAGCCTAATTAACTTCCGATTAATCTTACCCTAAGTATATCCTAGCAAATTATGAATTTTTGATTATCGGTGATCTACTAAGTTTGAAATTAAAAATACTGAAAATAATAGAACTATAAAATAAAGAAAATAAAATCGAGCTAAAATTTACTTACTAAGCTTCACGCAATTAAAAACCAATACCTACGAAAATAATTAAAACAGTTAAAATTGATTAACGCAATTAAAATAAAATGTAATTATGAAAATAACAAAGCAAGATTAATTAAACAAAAATTAAACTAACCTAAAATGCAATTAAACTACTTAATCAAAATGCAATTTGAACTAAACTAAAACTTAATGAAAATAAAATCCTAGGAAATTAAGAAAATAACTATAAAACTACCGGTCTAAAATATTAACTCTAAACTAATCCTAACTATATCTACTTACTAATTTAACAATAAAATTTAACTAATGCATGTAACAAATCTAATCTAACTTAACTAATACATGATAAAAATAAAAATGAGCTAAGGACATAATTAAATCTATTTCATGAACTAATTAAGAAAAATGGATTATTGTGCTCTTGGTAAATGCCAAACAAGCCTTAAGCAAATGTAAACCATATAATTATCCCTCCAAACACTGTTCACGTGTCTTTCTAATTTCATGCTTATTCTAGGCTTTCATGATTTTGGCAACTGTCCCGCTGCACTCTGCTTCTGTTGTTGCTGGTGTCTCGGTTCCAGGTCACGGTCCATTTCTACTGCTCCAAGCTTTCTCGATCTGCCATGCTGTTCCAGCCTACTGCTGCATGTCCGTGACCTTTGCGCTGCTTCTGTTGTTTCTGCCCTGGTGTGTCTCAGTTCCAAGGGCTCTTGGGTTCAGTTACCAGCTACTCTCATTTTGCTTCTCGGTTTTGCAATTTGCAGCTGCTACAGACATGTTTCGATTCCAGGTGCTCTCGATAATCTGCTACAACACTGCTGCTCCACATTCTCTGCTCTCGGTCTGGACACTCACTACTCTCGGTCCTGCATCTGCTCCAGGCGTTATCTGTTCTGTTCCAAGTTGCTGTCGATTCTGTCTTGCTCCATGCTGCTTTGCTCTGCACTTCTACAGCCCCAAAAATCACTCTTGCTTTCCTACCTCAATGCAGCAACGTGCAGCACTAAGATGCACCAGCTTCAGTTCATAGGATCCAAGGAACAGAGCATTGCAGAGTATAATTTGCTAATCCCTTATTATTGCCATGGTACACTCAGCCTATGCTCCACGATGCATGATGACAATACGGGACAATAAGCAAGCTGAAACTGAATAAACAGATAACTAAAAGAAAAACAAGAAATGTGGAAAAGATAAATACAGAACCGAGAGGTATGAATAAAATGCAGTGGAAGACAATAGAAGCTAGTGTTAATGTGCAGTAAAAAGCATAATCAGAGCAAAGCAAATAACGAAAAATGAAAAGAAATTTAAATAACAATGCATTGCTAGTTAAAAGCTTATAAACTAAAAGAACAAAGTGATGATCAACACTGAAAAATTAACCAAAGCTACCCTTAAATCATATGACAGGAAACCATCATCCTCAGTTTGCTTCATTCCATCTTTTTAATGCTATGGTTCCACATTACTTAAATGTGAACTCATGCCTAGCATTTACCCACATTCAAGCACCAAAACCAAACAGCAAAGATGACCAAAGAGCCAAGGTGCTGAATGCACCAAGAAGGATGCAAAACAGAGAGCAACTAAATCTACTAGTGTTTCAAATGAAGAAGAAGAAAAAATAAATAAATAAGTAAGTAAGGTTTCTATGTAAAACCGAAACATACACTAAAAAAAAAAAAAGTTATGGAAATAGAAATTGACAAAAAAAAAACTCATAGTTACCAAACCGAGAGCATGAAATGAAAGTGATTTTCATTGAAATGAAATTTTACAAAGACTAATGAAGAACATGAAAATGAATAGTAAAACATTGAGAAAATTCACTAACGGGAAAGGAGAAACTTAAGAACAAAATAAAACCTAAAAATACCTTAAAACTATTCTACCCTAAATATTACATCTACCCCTACTCCTAAATTACATAATCTTTAAATTGTCATCCTTTCCTATTTATAAACACACTAGGGGTAAAATTATCATTTCAACATCCTTGATGAGTTGGCATTTTTTTGGCCACTTGTCTTCACACCATTGGCTCCTTGAAAAGATATTTTCATGTCATCGGTCTTCTTGTCTAATTGGATGTGCTAGGTGGCATGACTCATGTTGTCTGCGTGGCTCAATCTCGATTTTAGCCCAATTTCGATCCATTTTCTACCGA
The DNA here is from genome assembly GCA_033439115.1 of Firmiana major. Classification (NCBI taxonomy): domain Eukaryota; kingdom Viridiplantae; phylum Streptophyta; class Magnoliopsida; order Malvales; family Malvaceae; genus Firmiana; species Firmiana major. The sequence goes on along the minus strand of CM065897.1, from coordinate 61,755,410 downwards.
AATATTCAAAATTCATCCGAATTTAATTTATCTGCAAACATGAGAATTTTAATTAAATAAAGGGGATAATTAACAAAATAAATTGGGGATTTAAATAATTAATTAGGAAATTAAGCACAAATAATTCTAAAAATATAGAATTATCAACTACATGTGCTTATTCTCATCAATCCACAAAACCCACAATATAGCTTCATTTACCTATTTCTAATCATCCACATTGCACAAATAACAACTTATCATAACCCATAAACCACTAACTCCCCAAATCACACTTTTTCACACTACAGGCATTCCATTTTCTAGGTTATATGTGTTCCATTGCTTTCTAGATGATTTCTATCATCCATATACATGCCAATCAACTCCAAAATCAATTTAATAGAAAATGTACTTAGGCTGGAGTATTTAAACTTACCAAGTCTAGCTCTTCTTCTTCCTCCAAAGGAAAATACACCTTGCTCCTTCAATCCAATAAGTGAGGTTTTGATTTCAAACTATGTTGTTCTCTTCCTTAAGATGAACAACTTTGTATCTAATAGCTTCCCTTCAAATATTACTGGAAATGGCTGATTTTAGAGAGATAAACTTAGGTTTTTGGTGAAAAATGGAAGGGTGATGTTTTCCTGAAATTTTTCGATTTGAGTGCTCCTTTTATAGAAATAGCTTGAGGAGATCGATCTACACTAGAAGGAGATCGATCTAGTCCCTTCAATTCTCCCTTTTTCATGGCATTTTAAGCATAAGATCGATCTATCAAAGCTTGAGATCGATCTGCTCCAAACAAAGAGCTAAAGAGATCAATTTGTATGCTTGAGGATCGATCTTTTCATTACAGAATGGTTAGGAGATCGATCTGACCCCATTGCTGATCGATCAGCTCTATTCCATTGCCCAAACAAAAGCATTCTGGCTCTTTCAAATCAATCTCTCATCCTATGAGATTGATCTGGCCTTTATATTTTCCAGTTTTCTGCAGTAATTCACACCAAAACGATCCTTAATTTGCTGCCATAGTCATTTCCTGTGAGGTCTGAGAATTTCAGACATATTTAATGATGTAATAATAAATTGAAGTGTAATTTATTGAGCTAAGTGAATTGTGAGAATTATAATTGGAGATTTATGTGTTAAGTGTGTAAAATAAGCTTGATCCATGAGGACAGATCGATCTGGGAGAAGGAGAGATCGATCTGCTGAATTAAAAATGACGAGGAAGGGGAAATTTGAGGAGCAGATCGATCTCCAATGGAAGAGATCGATCTCCTTATGAATCTGTTTGAGAAGGGATCGATCTCATGAGGAAGAGATCGATCTCCAAATGCCTCTGTTTGGGAGAAGATCGATCTCCTCAAGGCACAGATCGATCTCATAAAGCCATAAAGAGATCGATCTCACCCCTCGACAGATCGATCTCCTAGGCATAAAATTGCCCAGATCGTCCCCAAAAATTCAAACGCAGATCGATCTCCCCAGGAGACAGATCGATCTCCTACCTCCAGTCTATATAAGAAACTCGTGTTTTCTCCTGAAATCTCACTTTCTCTCTCTTTCAAACCTCCATTTTTTCGAAAACCTAGTTTCTTACTCCTCCAAATCCCCCATTTCCGACCGAATCAGCTATTGTGGTAAGAAGGAAAGTTGTTCCTCATCAAAGGGAGAACAACATACTTGGAAATCGAAGGACGAATCGGATCGAGGCGTGAGTTGTGCGTCTCACAAGCTGTGGGTAATTTCTAAACCTCGATCTTGATATTTGAGTTGATTTTGATGTTATTGGTGGTTGAATTTGTGTTGAAATGGCTGAAAGATGACTAGGGATTGATTAAATTTCAATGTGGTAGGAGTGATATGCATATTGAGAATTTTGGTGAATTTAGGAAATTGTGAGCTATAAATGAAAAATTGGACAATGTGGAGAATTAGCGTAGATAATTGGTATTAGAGATATCGAACATTGGGATATTGTGAATAGAGTTGTAGTTTAGGGTTGAGTTACGAGAAATCAAGAGAATTGAGGTGTTATGAGCAATTATGCTCGATTTTAAGAATTGAGGCTTATGTGATGTGGAGTATTGATGTTTTAACATCGTTTGGACAGCTCGGGAGTTCCAGAGTGGAATGCGAGACTAGTCCGTGATACGGGGGAAACGATTGCACTATACGAGGTGCAAAGAGGTAAGGGAAATCTAAACCATTTGTGTATGTGAATTGCAAACTGTTTTAGCATGATTTACGATTTATAAACAAGCATGTTGAGTATTTTGTGTTGAGATTTGAACTGCACACGATTTTATAGCCGGTTGGAGCCCAATGTTTTATGAGTTTATAACTGGGCTCTACGTTAAGGCAACATTGAGATTTGAGAAATGTGTGCGTGTGCTTTGCCGGTTAGAACTCGATTTTTATTACGTTTTGTGTTGAGTACAAAACGGTTTTCAAATGAGTTTTATGAGAGAGAAACCATTACGAGTTCTACGTGAAGGCAAACCCGTCTTATGTTATAAGACTGAGGTGTGTAGTTGTGAGTACACACCGGGCATTGCTCTGGTAGCATGTAAGCCCGATTTCTTCTCCGTTCTGGTAACTTGAGAATGACCTACTTGGTGGCTGTGCCACGTTATACCCCATCGGTGGCTGTGCCACGTATACCCAATCGGTGGCTGTGCCACGTATACCCCATTGGTGGCTGTGCCACGTTGAGAAACCCATTGGTGGCTGTGCCACGTATACCCCATTGGTGGCTGTGCCACGTTGAAAAACCCATTGGTGGCTGTGCCACGTATACCCCATTGGTGGCTGTGCCACGTTGAGAAACCCATTGGTGGCTGTGCCACGTATACCCCATTGGTGGCTGTGCCACGTTGAGAAATCCATTGGTGGCTGTGCCACGTATACCCCATTGGTGGCTGTGCCACGTTGAGAAACCCCATTGGTGGCAGTGCCACGTTGAGAAACCCTATTTTATGGCTATGCCACGTGAGAAAATAATCAGTGGCTTTGCCACGTGTGTTTTGTGGCTATGCCACGTGAGAAAATAATTCAGTGGCTTTGCCACGTGTGTATTGTGGCTATGCCACGTGTGATTTTAAATCAGTGGCTATGCCACGTTATTTGAGAAAGCGTTTAACGCGTATTTTCACATGCTTTGTTTTGCTCTAGAGTGAGCCTTTTTACTTCATGTTTTCACATGACTTGACACATGAGAGTGTCGTTTTGAATATTTTCATGCTATGGTTTTCAAATGAGTTTCACATACAAATAAATGCTTTGTGATGTGCATTTTGGTTTATGAAATGAGTCCCCTACCCCCCTTACTGAGCGATTTAGAAGCTCACCCTGTTTTTCTTTCCCCCCAGAGTTCTTCAAGTGAATAAGGACTTCCCTGCGACGTACAGAGTGGTGGCTAGTGGAGGATTTCAAGCTCCAGGCTATATAATTTGTACTTTGAGGTATATTTATCTTTTCATGTACCCAGACTATTAATGTATTTGCAGACACTTGATGCATGACATTATATGGGATGTATTAGGATTAATTAACTTGAAATTGAGTATTTGTATACGGTACAATATACGTTATATGATGTTGAGATCCTGAGGCATGATAATTATGATGATGTATGACACTGTACAGGAATGCACTCTTAATTGTGAATTAATGAGTAAAAAGTTTTAAATTTGCCCTATTTTCCCCATATTCGGGGCGTGACAGAGTTTTCTTGGTATCAGAGCTTAGGGTGTCTAGTACTGTCAGTGTCGGTTAAGTGAAATAGAATACATCCCAAGTGTCTGTAATAGTCTGGTCATGAACTGAAATTGAGGATTGAGATTTCAATCGATTGTGATATGTACGCGCAGGAGACGAGTTGAGATAGAGAATGAGTAAACGACGAGGTCGTTCGAGGGGGCAGGCAGAGTCCCCTCCACCACCTGTCCCACAACCAGAGAGTCCTAACTCTCGATTTAATCGGATTGAGACCGATGTGAGGCAAGGTTTTGAGCAGATGGCGGCGCTATTCGCGCAACACTTTGGAGTTAATGCCTCGGATACTACCCCTACACCACCACCAGGACCTCCTATACCCCCAGTGCCTCCCGTCACTCAGCCTGAGGACAGAAGTAAGGTCCGACTAAAGGAATTTCTGAAGATGAATCCACCCGCATTTAAGGGAAAGAAGGATCCTACAGAGGCTGAGGAGTGGTTGACGGAGTTGAGAGTTATATTTGATTTACTGGGGTGCACCGATGCTGAGAGAGTCAGTATGAGTGCCTATATGCTGAAGGGGAGAGCTCGAGATTGGTGGAGTACTACCCAGGGTATCTTGATGTCCCACCAGGATGTGATTGGTTGGGAAGAGTTCCAGATAGCTTTTAGAACCCAATATGTACCACGAGCTGCCCGGAGAAGGAAACAGGCCGAGTTTTTGAGTTTGGTACAGGGTGACATGTCGGTGGATGACTATGAGAGCCAGTTCACCGCACTACTGAGATATGACCCAGAGACCTTCAAGAGTGAAGAGCTCCGCACAGAGAAGTTTGTGTATGGGTTGAAGCCCGTTATTAGAGATAGACTGATGGGGCTATGTATTATCGAGTTTGGAGATGCTCTGAGACGAGCACAAGAGGTTGAAAGAGGGATTGAGATGGTACAATCCCAAAATGAGCTCAGAGCGGTGAATAGAGATAAGGGCAAGAGGCCAGCACTTTTCCAGTCAGAGGCTCGGAGAGGTTCCTTCAGAAGAGGAAGGATTGAGGTGCAGAAGGACAGATTGGAGAGACCCAGAGCCTATCCTATTATCAAGGAGGCCCCCCGATATGTCAGGCCGGGGATGAGGATTTGTAGAGATTGTGGCCGATCGCATGAGTGAAGTTGTACTGGGTCGATCCATGGATGTTTCAGATGTGGTGACATGGGTCACAGAGTGAAAGACTGTCCCCAACCTCAGATACCACATGCTCCGGAGCCCGCTAGACAACAGCCTCAGAGAGTGGATCCCCGGAGACGGGCCACTGCGACAGAGAAAGGGAAGAAACCTGTGGCACAGGGACGTGTGTTTGCCCTGGATAAGGAGACCGCAGACGCTTCGGCAGAAACTATAAGAGGTACACTCTCTGTCTGTAATTATGAGGCTCATGTGTTGATTGATTCAGGATCCACGCATTCGTTTATTTCTGAGCATTTTGCATGTAGATTAAACTTGAAGTTTGAACCTCTAGAATATATACTACATGTAAATACCCCTATGCGTGAATCTCAGAGAACTGAGTTAATCTGTAGAGGATGTGAAATAAAGGTGGGAGATAGAGTGATGTTAGCAGATCTAATCATGTTGAATATACATGGGTTTGATGTAATTCTGGGGATGGATTGGTTGGCAACCAATCGAGTGAGTTTAGACTGCTACACTAAGATTGTAACTTTCTCCCTACCTAAACCTTACAGTGTACGATTGAGATATTGAGGGAATAATTATGTGGATTTCTAGTGAGTAATTTGAGAATTTTAATATTATTTTGGAGAATATTAAATATGATTATTCATGTGAAGGTTATGAGACACTCATCTCAGACGATGAGCGGGAACATCCGAGGATTAAGGATATACCTGTGGTTTGCGAATTTCTGGATGTTTTCCCAGATGAATTGCCAGGTTTACCACCAGAGAGAGAGCTGGAGTTTACCATTGATTTGGTACCAGATACTCAGCCGATCTCTAAACCTCCCTACAGGATGGCATTAGTGGAACTTGAGGAATTGAAGAAACAACTACAGGAGTTATTGGATCAAGGGTTTATTAGACCCAGTGTTTCGCCGTGGGGAGCGCCAGTACTGTTTGTTAAGAAGAAGGATGGTAGTCTCAGATTATGTGTGGACTACCGGCTATTGAATAAAGCCACGGTGAAGAATAAATACCCACTGCCCAGGATTGACGATCTACTTGATCAGCTAAGAGGGGCATCAGTCTTTTCTAAGATTGATTTGAGATCGGGCTATCACCAATTGAGGATCAAGGAGGAAGATATTCCAAAGACGGCCTTTAGGACAAGGTATGGCCATTACGAATTTCTGGTGATGTCCTTTGGATTGACGAACGCCCTTGCAGCATTTATGAGATTGATGAACGAGGTGTTCAGAGACTATCTGGATAAGTTTGTGATAGTCTTTATCGATGATATCCTGGTGTACTCTCGGTCGTATGAGGAGCATGCACAGCATTTGTGGTTAATACTTCAGATACTCTGGGATAAGCAATTATACGGAAAGCTTAGTAAGTGTGAGTTTTGGCTGAACCGGATAGCTTTCCTTGGGCATGTAGTCTCAGAGGAAGGAGTATCAGTGGATCCGAGTAAAATAGCAGCTGTGCTTAATTGGGAAAGACCAAGGACAGTGACTGAGATACGAAGCTTCCTTGGTTTGGCAGGGTATTACAGGAGATTTGTGGAAGGGTTCTCGAGGATTGCCGCTCCTTTGACTAAGCTCACGCGTAAGGAGACTCCGTTCATATGGACTGATCAATGTGAGCTCAGTTTTCAAGAGTTAAAGAGGAGATTGACAGCGGCACCTGTGTTAACTATTCCCGAGGGATCAGGAGGATTCTCGGTGTATAGTGATGCATCTCACCAAGGATTGGGGTGTGTGCTTATGCAGCACGGAAGAGTGGTCGCATACGGATCGCGACAGTTGAAGGACCATGAGCGGAATTACCCCACGCATGATTTGGAGTTAGCCGCTGTGGTATTTGCTTTGAAGATCTGGCGACACTACTTATATGGGGAAAGATTCCAGATCTTCACTGATCACAAGAGTTTGAGATATCTCTTTGATCAGAAAGAGTTAAACATGAGACAAAGGAGATGGATGGAACTCCTTAAGGATTATGACTGCGAGATTCTTTATCATCCGGGTAAGGCGAATGTGGTTGCTGATGCCCTGAGCAGGAAGAGTATGATATCTGCTATGATGATCAGGGAATGGGATTTGTTAGAGCAGTTCGCCGAACTTCGGATCAGAGTTAAAGAGGTAGAGACTGGATTTTTGGCTAGCCTGCGGATAGAGCCCAGATCATGGATCAGATTAGAACTGGGCAACGCAGTGATCAGAGATTGATAGACATGGTTAGCCAAGCTGAGCAGAGTTCGCAGTCGGATCTCACCATCAGTGAGGATGGATTATTAAGGTTCAGAGGACGGATTTGTGTACCGGACGATGATACCCTGAAGAGACAGATACTGAGAGAATCCCACTGCTCGCGATACACCATGCACCCAGGAAGTACTAAGATGTACCGAGACTTGAGAAAGGTGTATTGGTGGAGTGGTATGAAGCGAGATGTGGCAGAGTATGTGGCCAGGTGTTTAGTATGCCAGCAAGTGAAAGCTGAGCATCGAAAGCCCGGAGGACTTCTACAGCCCTTACCTGTACCTACATGGAAATGGGAGCATGTCACTATAGACTTTATTATGGGTTTACCGAGGACCCGGAGAGGTCGTGACGCGATATGGGTCATTGTGGATAGATTGACCAAGAGTGCCCACTTCCTTGCCATCAAGAGCACAGATACTGTGGATGCCTTAGCTGAACTGTATGTCAGCGAGATAGCTAGATTACATGGGGCTCCAGTGAGTATTACTTCTGATAGAGATTCCCGGTTTACTTCCAGATTTTGGACCCAGTTTCAGGAGTCCATGGGATCTCGATTGAGTTTTAGTACCGCCTATCATCCTCAGACAGATGGTCAGTCAGAGAGGACTATTCAGACCCTGGAGGATATGTTGAGGGCGTGTACGATGGATTTTAAGGGATCATGGGATGATCACCTGCCCCTAGCAGAGTTTGCGTACAATAACAGCTATCATGCGAGTATTGGAATGGCACCTTTTGAGGCTCTATATGGTAGGAGGTGTAGATCCCCTGTAGCTTGGGAAGAAGTCGGTGACAGAAAGATAAATGCTCTCGAGCTTGTTGGGCAAGCCGTACAGAGTGTGAAACTCATATGTGAGAGGTTACGGGCTGCACAGAGTAGACAGAAAAGCTACGCGGATGTGCGTAGACGGCCACTCGAGTTTGATGTTGGTGATGCAGTATTTCTGAGAGTATCACCGAGCAAGGGTATCATGCGATTTGGGAAGAAAGGGAAATTGAGTCCTCGATACATAGGACCATTTGAGATTCTTGAGAGAGTGGGAGAGGTAGCCTACAGATTGGCATTACCCCCACAGATGTCCGGAATACACAATGTTTTTCATGTGTCTATGTTGAGGAAGTACCACCCGGACCCTTCTCATGTTATAGAGTATGATGAGATGGACATACAGGAGGACATGAGCTATACTGAGGAACCCGTCCGGATTCTCGATAGAAAGGAGAAGGTACTGAGAACCAAGAGCATCCCATTAGTGAAAGTTTTGTGGAAGCATCACTCAAGGGAAGAAGCGACGTGGGAACTAGAGAGTCTCATGAAGGAGAAATACCCCCATCTATTTTGATTAGTTGAGTTGAATTTGGAGGACCAAATTCTTTTTAAGGTGGGGAGGATGTGAGGTCTGAGAATTTCAGACATATTTAATGATGTAATAATAAATTGAAGTGTAATTTATTGAGCTAAGTGAATTGTGGGAATTATAATTGGAGATTTATGTGTTAAGTGTGTAAAATAAGCTTGATCCATGAGGACAGATCGATCTGGGAGAAGGAGAGATCGATCTGGTGAATTAAAAATGACGAGGAAGGGGAAATTTGAGGAGCAGATCGATCTCCAATGGAAGAGATCGATCTCCTTATGAATCTGTTTGAGAAGGGATCGATCTCATGAAGAAGAGATCGATCTCCAAATGCCTCTGTTTGGGAGAAGATCGATCTCCTCAAGGCACAGATCGATCTCATAAAGCCATAAAGAGATCGATCTCACCCCTCGACAGATCAATCTCCTAGGCATAAAATTGCCCAGATCGTCCCCAAAAATTCAAACGCATATCGATCTCCCCAGGAGACAGATCGATCTCCTACCTCCAGTCTATATAAGGAACTCGTGTTTTCTCCTGAAATCTCACTTTCTCTCTCTTTCAAACCTCCATTTTTTCGAAAACCTAGTTTCTCACTCCTCCAAATCCCCCATTTCCGGCCGAATCAGCTATTGTGGTAAGAAGGAAAGTTGTTCCTCATCAAAGGGAGAACAACATACTTGGAAATCGAAGGACGAATCGGATCGAGGCGTGAGTTCTGCGTCTCACAAGCTTTGGGTAATTTCTAAACCTCGATCTTGATATTTGAGTTGATTTTGATGTTATTGGTGGTTGAATTTGTGTTGAAATGGTTGAAAGATGACTAGGGATTGATTAAATTTCAATGTGGTAGGAGTGATATGCATATTGAGAATTTTGGTGAATTTAGGAAATTGTGAGCTATAAATGGAAAATTGGACAATGTGGAGAATTAGCGTAGATAATTGGTATTAGAGATATCGAACATTGGGATATTGTGAATAGAGTTGTAGTTTAGGGTTGAGTTACGAGAAATCAAGAGAATTGAGGTGTTATGAGCAATTATGCTCGATTTTAAGAATTGAGGCTTATGTGATGTGGAGTATTGATGTTTTAACATCGTTTGGACAGCTCGGGAGTTCCAGAGTGGAATGCGAGACTAGTCCGTGATACGGGGGAAACGATTGCACTATACGAGGTGCAAAGAGGTAAGGGAAATCTAAACCATTTGTGTATGTGAATTGCAAACTGTTTTAGCATGATTTACGATTTATAAACAAGCATGTTGAGTATTTTGTGTTGAGATTTGAACTGCACACGATTTTATAGCCGGTTGGAGCCCAATGTTTTATGAGTTTATAACTGGGCTCTACGTTAAGGCAACATTGAGATTTGAGAAATGTGTGCGTGTACTTTGCCGGTTAGAACTCGATTTTTATTACGTTTTGTGTTGAGTACAAAACGGTTTTCAAATGAGTTTTATGAGAGAGAAACCATTACGAGTTCTACGTGAAGGCAAACCCGTCTTATGTGATAAGACTGAGGTGTGTAGTTGTGAGTACACACTGGGCATTGCTCTGGTAGCATGTAAGCCCGATTTCTTCTCCGTTCTGGTAACGTGAGAATGACCTACTTGGTGGCTGTGCCACGTTATACCCCATCGGTGGCTGTGCCACGTATACCCAATCGGTGGCTGTGCCACGTATACCCCATTGGTGGCTGTGCCACGTTGAGAAACCCATTGGTGGCTGTGCCACGTATACCCCATTGGTGGCTGTGCCACGTTGAGAAACCCATTGGTGGCTGTGCCACGTATACCCCATTGGTGGCTGTGCCACGTTGAGAAACCTATTGGTGGCTGTGCCACGTATACCCCATTGGTGGCTGTGCCACGTTGAGAAATCCATTGGTGGCTGTGCCACGTATACCCCATTGGTGGCTGTGCCACGTTGAGAAACCCCATTGGTGGCAGTGCCACGTTGAGAAACCCTATTTTGTGGCTATGCCACGTGAGAAAATAATCAGTGGCTTTACCACGTGTGTTTTGTGGCTATGCCACGTGAGAAAATAATTCAGTGGCTTTGCCACGTGTGTATTGTGGCTATGCCACGTGTGATTTTAAATCAGTGGCTATGCCACGTTATTTGAGAAAGCGTTTAACGCGTATTTTCACATGCTTTGTTTTGCTCTAGAGTGAGCCTTTTTACTTCATGTTTTCACATGACTTGACACATGAGAGTGTCGTTTTGAATATTTTCATGCTATGGTTTTCAAATGAGTTTCACATACAAATAAATGCTTTGTGATGTGCATTTTGGTTTATGAAATGAGTCCCCTACCCCCTTACTGAGCGATTTAGAAGCTCACCCTGTTTTTCTTTCCCCCCAGAGTTCTTCAAGTGAATAAGGACTTCCCTGCGACGTACGGAGTGGTGGCTAGTGGAGGATTTCAAGCTCCAGGCTATATAATTTGTACTTTGAGGTATATTTATCTTTTCATGTACCCAGACTATTAATGTATTTGCAGACACTTGATGCATGACATTATATGGGATGTATTAGGATTAATTAACTTGAAATTGAGTATTTGTATACGGTACAATATACGTTATATGATGTTGAGATCCTGAGGCATGATAATTATGATGATGTATGACACTGCACAGGAATGCACTCTTAATTGTGAATTAATGAGTAAAAAGTTTTAAATTTGCCCTATTTTCCGCATATTCGGGGCGTGACATTTCCACATCCAACCACCTTTAAGACTTAAAAATGGCATCCATCCATACCTTATACACATTGAAACTTATGTGCATTCCTTGTATATCCAAAGGTATACTATCTAAGACCAAATGGAAGTATTTAGATTCATGCAACTTCCTCTCATTTACCACACTACTCATTTTGAGTTCCACTCACATTCATCCCTTATAAAAGCTTATTTCTTCATATTCATACATAATGAAACTTGTATGTACATTACAAATCGTATTACATGTATGTACATCGAATCCATGAACTTACATCAATTATACTCTACATTACAAGTCCATTCACATTCCTTTGATCCAATGACACATAGTACAATTTTACATATACGGGGTCTCACAGTGTGGGAGGTCACAAGTCGCTTATTCTTGTCCCTAGTCAAAATTCAAGACTCAGTCTGGGACTGTACCAACTCTAGTCCCCTCTCCACTTCTTGTGCTCGTCTCAAAGCATCTTTAAACTCAGTGATACAGAGCCCTATCAATCTGTCCCTAATAATGGGTCTTAGTCCATTTACAAATCGCTCTGTACGGAGCTCCCCATCCTTAAGGGTCTCCGGATCATACTTCAGTAAGGTGGTGAATCGGCTCTCGTAATCATCAACTGTCATACTGCCATGAGTCAAATTCAGGAATTTAGCTTGCTTCCTCCTCTGGGCAGCTCTTGGTACATATTGGTGTCTAAATGTCAATTGAAACACCTCCCAGCTAACCACCTCATGGTTAGTCGCCAATCTACCCTGAGTAGCGCTCCACCAATCTAGCGCTTGTCCCTTTAACATGTAGGAACCCATACTGAACTTCTCTGTATCGGTGCATCTCAAAAAGTCAAAAATGACTCGCAACTCTGTCAGCCACTCCTTAGCCTCTGGGGGATCTTTCACCCCTCTAAAAGTCGGTGGAATAATCTTTAGAAAGTCCCTCATCCAACCCATATCTCTATCACCAAGTTGGGTCTGCACTAGAGGCTGTGTGGCAGGAGGCACCGGATTAGTCTGTAGTGGGGGTATGAGTGGTCCCTGTGGTGGTGGAGGAGTCAAAACCGATGTAGTACCCGAGGTATTAGCTCCAAAGTGCTGCACGAATAGCACTGCCATCTGCTCGAATCCCTGACGCACATCGTGCTCTAGGCGATTCATTCGAGAGTTAGGACTCTCCGACTCTGGTTCAGGTGGCGGAGGTGGCTGCACCTGCCTCCTTGAACGTCCTCTTCTCCCCCTCATATTCTATCTCTTACGTGCTTGTGCGTATTCATTAAACATCGATCATAATTTTACTCGTTAAATTCAATTCATTACCAGACAATACAGACACTTGGGATATTGATTGACACTGACAATACTAAACACCCTTTCCTCTGATACCAAGAAAATCTGTGACAGTCCAGAAGCACGAAAAACAAGGCAATTTAAAATTTTTCTTAAAACAAAACTACCAACTCTGGGTGCATTCCTATGCAACGTCGTTCAATCGCTATCATTTATATACAAAATTATCCCCAAGATCATACAACTTATACTAAATGAAATCAAATACATAATATCGCAAAAGAATTAACTCATAAGTCTCAACTCATTTCTTTCATATCAACTTAATTACATCCCAAAATACTTATCACAAATGTCTGTATTACAACATTGTCTAGATACAAAATGAGCTGAATTATATCTTATGCGTGTACAAGCAATAGCCAGGGGAGATCTGGTCCACCAGCCTATTAAACGTACGCAGCATGCTCTATCTCGCTTACTTCAAGTAATCTGGAGGGAGAGGAAAAAGGGTGAGCTCTCAAAACGCTCAGTAAGGAGGATAAGGGAAGTTATAAAAATCATTATCACAAACACAATATGATGAAAATATTTAAGCATGCAAATTGTTATAGAAATAACGGTAGAAAACAATGGCATCAACACAATTCACGTGATAAACTCACAAATCGCATCACATCAAATCTCAATGGGTGATATAAATCGTACTTGTAAAATCACATCATCATCATAGAAATCGAGACTAAGCATTTATAAAAACTCATATGAAATAAATGTCATAGGCACACCACATCAATTGAATTCGTCCCCTAGGCGGACATCCCTAAGAGAGGGATTTCGTCAATAATAATACACCTGGCCATGATTCACTGTAAACTTGATCAGAGTCATACAGTCGTCGATCTTACATGCTATCAATGCACAGCATGGTCTTACATGCTATCAAAGCAAGGCCACCCATCGCTATCGGAGCGGGGTCATCTCACGTTACCAGAACGGAGGCATCGGTCTTACATGGTACTAGAGCACGGCATAATGTGCATCTCATGACAAGCCATAGTCTCAGTAAAAATCGTTTTACCTTCACGTAGACCTCTTAGTGGTTATCACAAAACTCATTTCAGTTATAACACATTGTATTCAAATTTACACAAAACTCATCAAAATCGAGCTCAAATCGACAAAACACTCACACATTTCCATTTTTGTATAAAAATCATTTTGGCTTCACGTAGAGCTCATAATGGTTATCACAAAACTCATTTTGGTTATAAAACATATGTGTCTACAATTACACAAATCGCATCAAAAATTGAGCTCCAATTGACAAAACACTCACACATTCATCAAAATATCAATTCATCTCATTTCTCATAAACATGCTCATCTCATTAAACCTTTTTCATGCTATTAAAATGTTTTCATTCATTTGAAAACTCATAAGCATAAATGGTTATTTCCCTTACCTCTTGCACTTTAAGTGGTACAATATCCTCGGGTTCTCAGACTAGCCTCATTTCCTGTGCCAAATTCTCGAGCTATCCACACATATCATTAACCCATGAATATACATCATTCTCATTTCTCTATTCTTTCTCTTACTCATTCTAACTTAACATTATCTCAAAACTCTTTCTACATCTTTACCAACACTTTAGCTAATTCATAACCATCATAAGACATCTGCATTAAATCTCCTAACTAAACCCATTTATTGGTTCCATCATGCCTAAAACATTTCCAACCAAATATTTAAACATATGTGTTTATCCACCCATATATAAAATGATAATGCTCAATAATAAGGGTCTTGTGAACTTACCTAGCTTGTCCTCTCTTGACCAAGCTTGTAGAATTTGTCTCTTCCCGTTGTTCAAGCCAACCGTTTATTTTCTAGTATGTTGTTCTCTTTGCCAAGAGGAACAACTTTGTCTTTTACCCCTTTGTCTAATTCTGTCTAGAATATGGTGAATCTTAAGGAAAGAAAGCTTAGTTTGGGTGAAAATGGTGGAGGTTTAGGTTTACATGTGAGAGAGGCTTGGTTTCCAAGCAAAATCCTGTGATCCCTATATAGACAGGGCTTATGAGATTGATCTGGCATTGATGGGGATCAATCTCTGCTTCATTTCAACAACTCTATCTGCTCTATTAACAACTACAAGATCGATCTGGTCGAGGGTGAAGATCGATCTATTCTTCTAAGTGGAGATAGATCTGGCATTGAATTACGGATCAATCTCTTCCAAGCTAAAAGTTAAGGAGATCGATCTGCCCTTGTGACAAGATTGATCCTTGCTAGGCAGAGGCATTAGGAGATCGATCTTCTTCCTTATAAGATCAATCCGCCTATCTATTTTTGCACGTTTTCTGCATTCTGGAGCTATGGGATCGATCTCTCATCCTTGGAGATCGATCTGGCCTTCATAGATTCTACTGTTGCTGCATTAATTGCACAAAACTCAAAGCAAAACTCACCATAATCTACTCCATAGGCCATATTTCAATCCATACACATTTAAGACTTAAAAACTTCATCTCCTTATACTTCATTAAATTTAAAACTTGCATGTACATCAACATATCATCATTACATTCACCAAATTACAATTCTCACTTAGCAAATCTCATAAAATTTATAATTCTCACAGAGGTCGTGATAGGAAATCAGCACTGTTTTTAAATCATATCATGTATATCACATTATGCTGCAGTGCGAGCCTTGAGTGCGACACACAGTCGACACCCCGCTCAAATAACTATTTATACATATCACAAACTCGAACACTAGTGCGAGTAACACTCCAGCACTAGGTCATGCATAGTTCACATTTCAAAACAAGTATGAGCAATCGCTTCAGTACCATCTTATGCATAAAACTCACTAAAATCAAGTACAAGCAACGTTCTTGTGCTATGCCATGTACAAACCATGTAAAACTAAGTACGACCAATCACTTCAGCACTCTATCATGCATAAATCACATAAAAGTAAGTACGAGCAATGCCTCAGTACTATGTCATGCATGTCATGGAAATCTAGTGCGAGTCATATTCTAGCACTAATTTACGTTGAAAACATATGAAATCAACTGCGAGCAATGCTCCAACATGATCTGTTTTCACATAACTTGATAGATGGCTCTTTTAAAAGAGATGATTCCAAATAAGTAAAATCAGCATCATAATTGTGCTATTTCTCATTAATCATGAAAATATTGGCCAAATCTATCTATTCTTCTACTAAACAGCAGTAAAAACACTCAAAAATAGGTTTTCCAAGCTTTATTTACCTTTTTCTAATTTTCCAAAATTTACCCTTAATAGGGGTAAAATGGTAATTTGCTCATATCAGGTCTCTATAAATTTTATTCTTTTTCTAGAACCCTCAAACTTTTTAAGTCCCTGTAACTACCCTTAAAATATGTGCAGGTATCTCTAACTACTCACAAAATTCCCTTATCTAGAATCACGTCGAGCAAAATCGTTTTCCCAATGCTGCTCGATCCCGCAGTCCGGTTTCGCTCTCAGTATATTCTCTGGAGCTGCAGATAATTATTTATCACATCAATTTAATCCAACAAATATAATTCTTACATTTACTACAGTCAATTTGACTTATTGAGCTCATTAACACATATTAGGCCGTCCGTGGGGCGATGATCTAAATTGGGTCAATTGCTACACAAGCTTGGCCCATTACGAAATTTTGGCTCAATACTTGGCTTAACATTACCATCACGTCATTTTACACATTTTCTAATCTCTTTAGATAGCTCATATAATCATTTATAGCAGTCGATTTTCAATTCTAATCATAATGCATTTTATATGAAATTATTTTACAATTTATGCGATTAATTTAACCAGTATAATCATACAAGTTATCGTAAATGAGGCTCGATTAAACTCTCGTTTATCGCCTATTATCGCGCTACACATTTATATATTTAAACCAATCAATTTCGATCAAATATAATTCTAAATAAATTTTTCAAAAATTAAATTGGTCAATTCGACCGCTTACCAGCTTATCCTTAATCTCGAGGCATCATCGAATTTTTCTCCCTTTTTTTTCCTTTTTCTTCTCTTTTGGCTGAACTGATTCAGATCGATTCAGTCTCTCTTTCCATTAAATTGGTTTGACCCAGTTCAGTGCTAATTTCACTGGTCGAATGCTTTTTCGGTCGATTCTTGACCCTGTTTTCATCCAGGGAGGTTGCACGGTGGAGAGTACCATTCGGTTAGCTTGGGCTGGGGCAGATCAATGTTGGATTTCGTCCAATTTCATCTTCTCTCCCACAACCTCTCCCTTCTCCAAACTCCTCGTCGCCTACAAATCCAGGCACGTGGTGGAGGTCAGGCATTCTCCCGGTGTCATATGTCCCTTCGCCAGGCACCTCTTGCGCCCTCAGCCTTTGGTCGCCGTCGGTAAAGAAATTAGAGGAGGATCGGGTTTCCCTCCCCTGTTCGTGCAAGCTTTCCAATTCTATTTCCTTTTTTTCGTTTCTTTTAATTTTTATTTTATTATATATATATATATATATTATATTCTTATATAATATAATATATTTAGAAATATCTTATAATAAAATACATATATATAAGAAAATATCTTATATTGTATAATATTATTATAATAATATTAATACTAAAACTAAGTATTTTATACCTTAATATTCACACACATGTACATATAAAATTATTTAATTTATTTCGACAAATATATATGTACATCATATTTTATTTTTATTTCTCCAAAAATATTTTTTTTATTATTATTATTATTATTTGAAAATATTTTTCCATATTTCCGAGATAAATTCTCGTTTTGGGAAAATTCTGGGGCTTCATAAGAAATTCGTATCTTGATCAATTGGACTTGAAAATTCAATTATTTATTCTTTATTGATCAAGATTACATGAATCCATATTTATAATGACAACTTCTTAAGAAAATGAAACCGAATTTTTGGGTTTTACAATCCTCCACAACTTAAGAAATTTAGTCTACCAAATTAGAACCAAGTCAATCCTCAAATAATTGAGGATGCTTCTCACGCATCAGGCTCTCTAACTCTCACGTAGCCTCCTCTGAAGTGTGGTGCTACCAGAGAACCTTCACTAACCCGATAGTTTTCGACCTCAATACCTTTTCCTTCCTATCCAATATCTGAATTGGCTTCTCTACATATGACATGTCCCCTCTGAGCTCCAACGGCTCATATTGAATCACATGTGCTGAATCCAGGAGATACTTTGTTTTCACACAAATCGATAGACGACTTAATTCAAATGATTTCACTCAACTATATATTAACATATATGAATTTGGAAGCTTGAAATTATACCTAGCTTGTAGTTTCCTTCTTGGTCGAAACTTTGAAGCTTCTCAAGTTTCTCACTTTGGCTCCTTGATAGCCAATTTCAATATATGTTAATCCTCTCTCAATTTGGAACAACTTTCATGAAAATTGCAAGTTCCAAATATGCCTTTATCCTAGTGATTTCTAGTGAGAGAAAGCTTGAAAACTATTTAGTTATGGTGTTTCCTTGTGTAGCCGAGAATGAAAGGATGAAGAAGACAAGTGTTGGCTAATTTTATAAGTCAAATACTTAGTCATTAAGCCTAGAATTCAGCCACCATAATTGACTTTTAATGGGTTAAGGTTAAGGTTACCAAATTGGATTTTGCTTCATTTGTTTAGGTGATAGTTACCAAATTAGATTTTGCTACCTTTTATTAATGGTTTTAACTTATACTAATGGGCTTTCGGTTTGGACTTTTGGGCTAAAACATTTTCTACCAATTGGGCCTTCAATTGTCTTCATATTGGGCCCACCAAAAGGCCTAACAATTCAACCCATTGGGCTTTCCGAATTCGGCCCACAATTGTTATACCTTAATAGGCTTTAAGAAATCCAACTTTGGCCCATTGCATTTTACCCATTAAATTTAATCTGGAATTCATCCAAATAAATTTTTCTTACTTCAGGGGATGAATATCTTATATTCTAACCAAAAATATTTTTCCCTAATTTTTTTCTCTACACTTAGGTAAATTTCTAACTATGGTTAGTCAACTATGGTCAAAGTCCACCTTTCTTAACTACTTTTGACTTTTTTGACCATAGACTACGTTTGACTTTTTTTTCAAAATTTTAAAAGTGTCATATCTTATGGTTTACACTCTCGTCTTTATGTTTTGGCCATTTTCGAGAAGTGAATATGCCCAAAACACCTCGAACAAACCATTTCGGACTCGTTTAGCCCCTTTTTGGCATTTATTCTACTTCTATGTATTCGAGACCAAATCAAACTGACTTTCCTTCATGAACCCTCTATATTTTCACATCATAAGTTCTTCTCTTCAGTCAGAATAATTTAGATCCACTCAGTTTAGCCTATACCTCTTATAGCCCTTATTTGGCCTTTTATGTAGCTTATGTGAATTTAATCACTTCATGTACGATTTCTTGTAGTAAATACTCTTCTTATGATTCAACCAATATACAAAATGTTTGTACATATTAGAATCATAAGGAATAAGCTACACCAAAAATTCGGGTCTTACAATACTCCATGGACCCAATCCTCAGAGTCGGGGTGCTTGTCATAGGTCTTAGCCCTCATACCATGGATAATAGTTTCGATAGCCCTCGGCCATATCTCAAAATGCACGTGCGAGCATATAATCGATGCAACACACAATCTGCATTGGTTCCCAGCATGACTATTTCATGCTATCTCTTTCAAAATCGGTACGTGCGAGTGAACTCCAGCACGACTTCATGCATAAGTCATATAAATCTAGTGCGAGTAATGCTCCCAGCACTATATCATGTAAAATTGAGTACGAGCAATATTCCAGTACTCTATCATGCTCAAATCGCATTAAAATCAAGTATGATAAATATTCAAGTACTATGTCATGCATATCATGTAAAATCTAGTGCGAGTATCACTCCAGCACTAATGAAGGTGGAAAACATATAAAATATAGTGCGAGTTTTGCTCTAGCACGATTTGTTTTGACACAAATTGATAGACGGCTCAATTCAAAAGAATTCACTCAATTAAATCAAATCAGCACTATAATGTATTGTTTTCGCATATAACATGAAAACATCAGCCAGTCTATCCATGCAACTATCAAACAACATTTAAAATAGTCAAAAACATACTTCCAAAGCTTTTTGTAACTTTTCCTAAAAGTTGACTTTTTAACTAACTAGGGGTAAAATCGTAATTTGTCACTATCAAGTCGCTATAAGTATTATTCACTTTCTCTAACCCTCAAAATTTTTAAGTGAATGTAAAAGCAGACAAAAATAGATGCAGATATCTCTAACTACTCGCAAAAGTCCCTTAACTTGGATTATGTCAAGTGACCTCACTTTCTCGGTGCTGCTCGATCTCACAGCCCGATCAGCTCTCAATGTAAACTCTAAAGCTGCATATAAGCATTCATTAGATTAATTACACTTTTCCTACTATATTTCACATTTAATACAGTCTATTTCACTTAATGGGCCTAACACTGTCTTAGGCCAATTTCCATTTTATTATTCATTTCAGTTGGGCCTATTAGGCTTGTGAGGCTCACCAACTCTTATTGGGATAATTCGAGGCCCATAACACCTCATTGGGTCGAAACCAATTAGGCTTGGCCCATTGGACCTCTCGGCCACATGCCACGACCGAGAACCATGCATGCCTAGCCATGTTGAGCACCACGTCAACATTAGCCATTTCACTAGCCATTCGCTTTGGCATTTTCACAAACACTTGGTTGGCAATTGTCTTAAGCTTAACTTAGTTCATTTAGGCATTTCATCAAACACCTTGATTTCCAACATTAAACAACCATCCTTATGAACAAATTGATTAAAACTAACCATGTCATAATCATGTATACATGCATATCAACCTATACATGTCTTAAAATCACATGGGTATTCATCAATTTATTATTACCCATTTTCGGCAATCACATGTTCATGATAATTTCATGTGTTTCAATGCTTAAAACATATACCAATGAACTTATAATAATTCATACATTAACATATATGAATTTGAAAGCTTGAAATTATACCTAGCTTGCACTTTCACACTTGGCCGAAACTTTGAAGCTTCTCGGGTTACTCACTTTAGATCCTTGATAGCCAATTCCAACATGTGTTAATCCTCTCTCAATTTGGAACAACTTTCATAAAGATTACAAGTTCCAAATATACCTTTATCCTAGTAATTTTTAGTGAGAGAAAGCTTGAAAACTAGTTGGTTATGGTGTTTCCTTGTGTAGCCGAGAATGAAAGGATAAAGAAGACAAGTGTTGGCTAATTTTATAAGTCAAAGACTTGGTCATTAAGCCTAGAATTCAGCCACCATATGTGAGACCCCGTATATGTATGGTTGTAACGTGTGTAATTGGATCAATGAATGCTAATGGACTTGTAATGTAAAGTAAATTGATGTAAGTCCATGGAATCAATGTACATATGTGTAATATGATTTGTAATGTACATACAAGTTTCATTGTGTATGAATATGAAGGAATGAGTTCTTATAAGTGATGAATGTGAATGGAACTCAAAACGAGTAGTGTGGTAAATGGAAGGAAGTTGCATGAATATAAATGCTTCCATTTGGTTTTATATAGTATACCTTTGGATATACAAGTAATGCACACAAGTTTCAATATGAATAAGGTATGAATGGATGTCATTTTCAAGTCATAAAGGTGGATGGATGAGAAAATGATTATGGCAGCAAATTAAGGATGTTTGGCTGTGTGTTGCTGCAGAAAAACTGCAAAAAATCTAGAAACTATGAAGGCTAGATCGATCTCATAGGATGAGAGATCGATCTGCAAGAGCCAAAATTCTCTTATTTGGGTAATGGAATAGATCAGATCGATCTCCAATGGGGCCAGATCGATCTCATAGTCATTCTGTAATGAAAAGATCAATCCTCAAGCATACAGATCGATCTCCTTAGCTCTCTTTTTGGAGCAGATCGATCTCAAGCTTTGAGAGATCGATCTCATGCTTAAAATGTCATGAAAAAGAGGGATTTAAGGGGACCAAATTGATCTCTTCCTAGTGTAGATCAATCTCCTCAGGCTATTTCTATAAAAGGAGTAGTGAAAATCTGCATTTTCAGAGATTGAATAAGTTCTTCCCTTTTCCAACCCAAAACCTAGATTTATCTCTCTAAAATCAACCATTTCCAGTAAGAATTGAGGGGAGGCTATTAGGTACCAAGTTTCTCATCTTGAGGAAGAGAACAACATAGTTGAAACCCAAAATCCCATTGTTGGTATTGAAGGAGCTAAGGACATTGTCATTTGGAGCAAGAAGAGAAACCTGATTTGGTAAGTTTCTAAAACTCCAACCTAAGTACATTGTCTATTAAATTGATTTTGGAGTTGATTGGCATGAATATGGACGATAGAAATCATCTAGAAAGCAATGGAACACATGTAACCTAGAAAATGGAATGCCTCTAGTGTGAGACAGTGTGATTTGGGGAGTTGGTGGTTTATGGGTTATGATAAGTTGTTATTTGTGTAATGTGGATGATTAGAAATGGGTAAATGAAGCTACATTGTGGGTTTTGTGAATTGATGAGCATGAGCACATGTAGTGTTTGATAATATGCCATAGTGAAGGAAATTTATGAAAAATGAACATTATGTGCTTAACATCGATTTAATATCGATTTGGAATGAGTTAATAGACCTAAAAGAATCCATAGACTCGAGTTATGGGTAGAGTAATGAAACGAGGCCTCATAAGCGTTAATAGAGACTATAGATCGAATCGACTATAGTAAACGTGAGAGTTGGATTATAATGGGCTAAAACGTTGTGGAATACGTTTATGTGCAGTTTCAGAGAGATCATTGGAGACGAATCAAACCGTACGAGTAAGCAGCTCTAAGGAAGTGGAAATATTCCGACGTGATTTTCAGGTAAGGGAATTTTGTAAGTATATAGAGGTAGCTGCTCGTATTTTGAACTCGTGGGTATCTAGGGCTTTGGAAATGTGCATGAGTTTATGAAAATGTGGTTGACAATGTATGGAAATTATTACGAGTATTTGCGTGAAACTTGGTTGTTGAAGTGGTATTATAAAGAAATGGGATAGTAAGGCTAATAATTGCATAAATCAAGTGCTTTGAATGCTTTCACAAAACATGTGTTTTGTTTCCAGCGAATTGATAGATAGGCTGGCTATTGTTGTTTGATGTTGTGTGATAGCACATGTGAAATGCTAAATGTGTTTTGAGATTGGTTTTGAACGTTTATGAGCCGCCTATCATGTTTATGTGAATTAAACCGTGTTGGAGCCTAGCTCGCATCGAGTATTGATGTTTTTCTATGTTTGAAACGTGCTAGAGCTTAGCTTGCACTTTGGTTTGAAACTATGACGATGCTTTATAAACCGTACTAGAGCTTTTGCTCATACGTGGATTTTGAGTGGATTTCTTATGTATATAACCGTACAAGAGCGATGCTCGTACGTGATTTCTTCATATTTTTATGCATAAATGTCGTACTAGAGCATTGCTCGTACGAGGTGATTTATTATGATGCATGAATTCACGTTAGAGCGTAGCTCGCGCTGGTTTTCACACTGTGTTATGCATGAGGCCGTGGTGAAGATAATACAGATTGGTGTTTAGGGAACCCAACAGGCCTAACAGACCTTTTGAATGGGGTGAGGGTGAGGGTGAGGGGTTAGGAACTGACATTAATCCATTCAGGGAACCCAACAGGCCTAACAGACCTCTTGAGTGGGGTAAGGGTGAGGGTGAGGGGCTAGGACCTGAATCAGGGAACCCAATAAGGGCGAGCAAGGCCATGAGGGGTGTAATGACCCTTGACCCTTAAAAATCGGGGGAAATTTTTTTTTTTTTAGTTTACCCACTTATTCCCTTATTCACTTAGGTTGTATTCCTATGCAGTGTCAAAACACTTTTCCTAATTCTTTACTCGTAATTATAATTAATTTTCATACTTTAACTTATATGGCAGATAGAAATTTCGGCAGCATAATAGCTTACATATGAGCCTACCCACCTGCAATTCAATTGTTTTCGACAATCCTAGATATCCACAACTACCAAGCATGCTTTCCAACGATCCTAGATATCTACAACTACCATGCATACTTTCCCAATAAACTTTTATAACTCAATATATCGCTTTCGATTTAATACTAGCCATCTCAAAACATAAACCCAAAATAATATTGTTTACATCGTATTCCTTACAAAATTAGATCCCAACAAAAGAATTCCCAATATGCATGTCTGCGCGTACAGATATGTCTGGTATAGGAATGTAAATGTATACCTTTCTGCGTGTACAAAAAGTAGCCTATGGTAGCTCTCCCCACCAGCCTACGTCTTGTACGCGACAGGTAGCGCCTACGGATCACTGCAATTAATCTGAGAGGTAGAGAGGTGAGCTTTCAGGAAAAAGCCCAGTAAGAAACGCATTTAAAATAATCATGGTGGCTAAATCACATTGAATGCATGATAAAACCAAGAGATACGCTTCTTTGCAAATATAACGTAGCTTTTAAAAAGCGTATATATAAAACATAATCGATAGAAATATAATTTCGAAGAACAAATCTATTCAGTTACCTCACAAACTATCGAAACACACAGAACTCCAAATTATTTCAAAATCAATAGAACTTCAAAAGCATAATTGATGCATAAACATATATCGAAGGATCAAAATCATATAGCATAGTACATATCGGATGGAGACTAGGCTAACTTATAGAATTATCATGCGGCAATAACAAAATCATTCTCCGTAGAGGGAATTCAGAACCTATGCAGGCGAAGTTCAGACGCCACAAAGGCGAGCATGACAAAAATGCATTGACCGTATGGCACTTTGCATCTGTAGGACTTAAGAGGTGGCCCCCACAGTCACATAGATTGTGTGGCACTTTGCTGTCACAAAACCCAAGAGGTGGCCCCCACGATCGTATGACTTTGTGAACCGCGTGGCATTTTGCTCCCGTCGGACTCAAGAGGTGGCCCCCACGTTCGTATGTCTTTGTGATCCGTGTGGCACTTTGCTCCCGTCGGACTCAAGAGGTGGCCCCCACGTTCACATGTCATTGTGGAAATTGCGTGGCACTTTGCTCCCGTCGGACTCAAGAGGTGGCCCCCACAATTCCACTATATGTTGCCCTTTCGTCTCAAAACAAAATTTTCAAAGTCTTTCTTGGGTTTTGTACCCATAAACTAATACCGAGTAATAAAATCGAATTTCTTATGAGCTGAAAACTCTTTCATAAAACAGACAGACTGTGTGGCACTTTATTCCTGTATGACTCAAAAGGTAGCCCCCACAACCACCTTTCGAAAACGAATTTCATTTCTTAAGCATAAGTTCACATACCAATTTTCATTTCATTCAAAAACATGAAATAAATCATACATAAGTCAAAACCATGACATTTATTCAAAAAATCATGCTTGAAACTATGCATTTAATTTCATGTAGCATTTCTTTATCTCGAAAACATGATCAAATAAATCTTGGACTCATTAGGTGTCGGGTTTTATTTTACAATCAAGGGTTGCACGAGAAGGCATAAAAACACATAGATAAATCGAAGTCTAAAGGTAGGGATACCATTACCATCTTAAATTACACCTCTTACCTCGATTTAACAAAATTTTTGAATTCGAGTGGTGACGCCTTCTAGTAACTCCATTAATTCCTTCTATGATCACCTACAGCGAAGTTGTGTACTTAGCACCCTATTCATGCGAATTGTTCGAATTGCGTTAAAATCGTAACCTATTCGTTACTACTGCGTGTGTACGTATTATTGTACGTACCCAAGTCGACACGCACGCTTATATATTTTCTTTGCTATTTATATATTTTGTACATACAAATATTAATCATACACATTTTCTATATACATTTACATGTATATGCACATAAACATATATATATATATATATATATACTCCTATATGTATATACTCAAATATATATATATATATTCACATAAATACACATTTATCCTATATATTCCCACATGTATATACACCAATATATATTTCTATATATACATATATATATATATACATATATATTATTATTAGTTTCCATTATTCAATATCACAAATATATATATATATATGTGTGTTTGCCTACTCCTCATCATTCCCATTTTTAATCTAATTCAAACTATACTAGCATGCTTATATCTACAACCCATTTATCTACATGTACTTTGAATTTACATACATGTATATACATATATATACTTTACCTTATCATACTTATACACAATAACATAAATATATATACATGTACAATTAAATATACATATATACATTAGATTCTTACCTCTTTTCTCTTCTTTCTCTCTTCTTCCTTTTTTTTTTCTTTTTTTTCTTCCTCAGTTTCACATTTCCAGCCCTGTTTCTGTTTCTCCTTCTTCCTCAACCTCTCGGTTCCAGCCTTCACTGCCTCACTGATCACTTCTCTCTTCCACCGGACCCTGTTTCCCCTTCAGCCCTCGGGTCCTGCTCTTTTCACTTAGCCTCCTTTGCCTCGGTCTACTACCTTCAATCTCGGTTTTATCCTGTTTTCCTGGCCTGCTTCAATGAAGCCTCGGTTCCAGCCTCACCCTTTTAACTTGCTTTAATTCCCAGTTTCCTGTTTCTATTTCCCCCTCTCGGTTGCTTCTGTTCAGCCTCAATTCTGCTCTGCTTCGGCCCACTTCTGCATCCGCTCCAAACCTCAATCTCCTTCTTCGGTTGCTTCTCGGTTTTCAGCCCTCCTGATCAGTCCTCAAGCCTCGGTCAGCTCCCTTCTAGCCTCTCTCGATTTTCTTCCATTTTCCAGCCCCTATTTTGTTTTCTATTTTCCAGATGCTACTTCTCTTCTTCTTCTCCTTTCCAATCTTCTCTCTCGGTCAGCCCCGTCCTTCTCTTCCTCAGTTTCCCCCTTTTTCTTCCTTCATTCCTTCTTTCTCCACCCAGCCGACCGACTCTCTCTCTCTCTTCCCCCTTTCCTTCTTCCCTTTTCTTCTTCTTCCTCTTCTCTTTTCTCCCTTCGGTTCCCGCCCAGCTCCTCTGTTTTGATTTCCTTTTCCAATTCAGAATAGTGGCAGACGGAATTTGCTTTTCTAAGCCAATTTCATACATGCCATAATATATATATATATATTATTTTAATGTATATGTATATATTATATTAGTATATATGTATTATTTGTTTATATATTTTGTATTGTTATTTTGTTGTATGGTTTCCATTTCATTTTTAATTGTCTTATGCTTTAATTTTAATTTTATTAATACATGTATTAAATACTATACATTACATAATATATATATTTGTTATATATATATATATATATTATTATCCATCTATTTAAATGTCATGTATATTTATATATACATATACACCTATGTATATATATCTATATATACCCATTTCCTTGTAAGATTATCCAAGGACACAATATTCATGCCTTCCATTAAATCATGTTATTTTTATTCTTACATAGTCCAATTAAATATAGGAATTTTGTGGGGTTTACATTCTCCCCACCTTTAAAGAATTTGGTCCTCCAAATTCCTCTTGGTCCTTCAGAATAAATGAGGGTACCTCTAGACGCTGTCAAGTCTATCGGGCGGTGAGGTATTTTTTTAAAAAAAACCTTTATTGGCCGTCAGACTTGACCACGCAAACCGATTATGGAATACAAGTATTCATGATTCAATTTCAATAAGGAAATAGGTTACCAAACTTATCACAATGTCACATTTATCCTCAGTGAGAACTTATTATCAATTCATATCACTTGATCCGAATCATTTCACATACCAGAGATATTCGTACCTTACATACATCTCTCATTCCAATATGACTCGTATATTCAATATTTTTCATCAATAGACAAATCATAAAATTTATTCCTTAACTGCAAGGCTTACATCGAACTTACTAGGTAAGGAGAAGACTACAGTCATAGAGTAGCAATCTAAACCTACACGGTTGGTGGCTAGCCAATCCATACCCAAAATTACATTAAAGCCATACATGCCCAAAAAAAATTAGATCTGCTAATATGATCCTATCTCCTACCTTGATTTCACAATTCCTACACACCATATTGGTCCAAGGCAAAGATACTCCCATGAGTGACAGGCTTTTTTGCCTTTCTTTGCTACGATAGCCCATCTCTGTGGGACTTGTCTCTGGGGAGATTGCCTTTCAGGTTGTCATGGTAGCTCTGGGGGCTATGGAACCTTATTCTGTGGGCAATATTTAATCAGGTGTCCCCTCTGTCCACACCTAAAATAGTTCCCTGTGGCCCTGTAACAAATACCTTCATGGGGTTTACCGCACTCCCTACATAACTTCCCATATTGCTGCGGACCTCTGGTAGTCTGTAGAGCAGGTATAGGAATGGTGGGTCAATCAACCCTAGTCTGAGACTCATCTGTCCTCTGCTTCTTAGGCTGGTCCCTCCGAAAATCTTATCTCACCAACTCCATCCACTTACTCTCATCTTTGTTCTTTCCCTTAAGGCATACTCCGTCTATGTAACATTCAGGCCCCTCTCAACCATCTGTGCTTTTCCCAGGGCATCCTGAAATTCAGTAATCCATAACCCCAAAAGTCGATCTCGGATAGCTAGCCTCAACCCTACTAGAAACCTCTCAGTCTGACGCTCTTCATTCTGGAACGTCTCTAGATCATACCTCATCAGCATAGTGAACTTACTTTCGCACTCATCTACGGTCATACTGCCCTGTACCAAATTCAAAAAGTCTATCCTCAACTTCTACTGGGCAGCTAGTGGAACATACTGCTTCCTAAAAGCTGTGGAGAATGCATCCCAACTAATCACCGGATGATGAGCAGTCAGAAGGACCTTAGCGGATCCCCACCAATACTTTGCTTGGCCCTGCAGCATGTAGGTGGCCATGGAAACCTTCTCATCATCAGAACACCCCAGAAAGTCGAAGATCTTCCTAAGGCTCACCAGCCACTCTTGAGCCTCTACCAGATTCTTAATTCCCTTAAATGCTTGAGGCCTCATCTTCAGGAAATCCCTCATCCTACCGACATTCCTCTCCTCCCTCCGGGCCTGTACAGGAGGCTGAGGCACCATAAGTACCGGAGGGACTGGTGGAGGAGGAGGTGGTGATGCTTGTGGAGGAGTCTGCACCGGAGTAGGAACCGGTGCCATGCCAGCTGAATCAGATACGTTTGCCCTTAAGTGTTGGGCAACCATGGCAGCTATCGACTCCAAGCCTCGCTCGAGGCGTTGCTCCAATCGATGCTCAAACTGAGCCATACAAGTACTAGGACTCTCTGGCTCCGGTGGAGGACATGGAGGTGGCTGAGCCTGCCTCCGAGTACGTCCGCATTTTCCACTCATCGTGCAGCGATCTAATACCTGCGTATAATTTCAAAGATCAAACCTTAAAGTTATTAGGTATACATTACCTACAACTAGACAAGCACAGACATTGGGATGTAATTTAATCCTTATTTTCGACACTGATAGTACTAGACAACCTTCGCTCTGATACCACTTAAACTATAATGACCCTTGACCTTTGAAAATCGAGGGAAATTTTTTTTTATTTTAGTTCACCCACTTATTCCCTTATTCACTTAGGTTGTATTCCTGTGTAGTGTCAAAACACTTTTCCTAATTCTTTACTCGTAATTATAATTAATTTCCATACTTTAACTTATATGGCCGATAGAAATTTCGGCAGCATAATGGCTTACATATAAGCCTACCCACCGACAATTCAATTGTTTTCGACAATCCTAGATTTCCACAACTACCAAGCATGCTTTCCAACGATCCTAGATATCTACAACTACCATGCATACTTTCCCAATTCACTTTTACAACTCAATATATTGCTTTCGATTTAATACTAGCAATCTCAAAACATAAACCCAAAATAATATTGTTTACATTGTTTTCCTTACAAAATTACATCCGAAAAAAAAGAATTAACCATATACGTGTCTGCGTGTACAGATAGGTCTGGTATAGGAATATAAATGTATACCTTTCTGCGTGTACAAAAAGTAGCCTAGGGTAGCTCTCCCCACCAGACTACATCGTGTACGCAGCAGGTAGCACCTACGGATCACTGCAATTAATCTGAGAGGTAGAGGGGTGAGCTTTCGGGAAAAAGCCCAGTAAGAAATGCATTTAAAATAATCAAGGTGGCTAAATCACATTGAATGCATGATAAAACCAAGAGATACGTTTCTTTGCAAATATCACATAGCTTTCAAAAAGCGTATATATAAAACATAATCGATAGAAATATAATTTCGAAAATCTATTCAGTTACCTCACAAACTATCGAAACTCACAGAACTCCAAATTATTTCAAAGCCGATAGAACTTCAAAAGCATAATTGATGTATAAGCATATATCGAAGGATCAAAATCATATAGCCTAGTACATATCGGATGGAGACTATGCCAACTTATAGAATTGTCATGCGGCAATAACAAAATCATCTTCTGTAGACGGAATTCAGAACCTATGCAGGCGAAGTTCAGACACCACAAAGGCGAGCATGACAAAAACGCATTAACCGTATGGCACTTTACATCTGTAGGACTTAAGAGGTGGCCCCCACAGTCACATAGACTGTGTGGCACTTTGCTCCCACATAACTCAAGAGGTGGCCCCCACGATCGTATGTCTTTATGAACCGCGTGGCACTTTGCTCCCGGTTCGACTCAAGAGGTGGCCCCCACGTTCATATGTCTTTGTGATCCGTGTGGCACTTTGCTCCCGTCGGACTCAAGAGGTGGCCCCCACATTCGTATGTCTTTGTGATCTGTGTGGCACTTTGCTCCCGTCGGACTCAAGAGGTGGCCCCCATGTTCACATGTCATTATGGAAATTGCGTAGCACTTTGCTCCCGTCGGACTCAAGAGGTGGCCCCCACAATTCCACTATACGTTGCCCTTTTGTCTCAAAACAGAATTTTCAAAGTCTTTCTTGGGTTTTGTAACCCATAAACTAATACCGAGTAATAAAATCAAATTTCTTGTGAACTAAAAACTCTTTCATAAAACAGACAGACTGTGTGGCACTTTGTTCCCATAGAACTCAAGAGGTGGCCCCCACAATCGCCTTTCGAAAACGAATTTCATTTCTCAAGCATAAGTTCCATACCAACTTTCATTTCATTCAAAAACATGAAATCAATCATACATAAGTCAAAAGCATGACATTTATTCAGAAAATCATGCTTAAAACTATGCATTTAATTTCATATAGCATTTCTTTATCTCGAAAACATGATCAAATAAATCTTGGACTCATTAAGTGTCGGGTTTTATTTTACAATCAAGGGTTGCACGAGAAGGCATAAAAACACATAGATAAATCGGAGTCTAAAGGTAGGGATACCATTACCATCTTAAATTACACCCCTTACCACGATTTATCAAAATTTTGGAATTTGAGTGGTGACGCCTTCCAGTAACTCCTTTAATTCCTTTTACGATCACCTATACCGAAGTTGTATACTTAGCACCCTATTCATGCGAATTGTCCAAATTGCGTTAAAATCGTAACCTATTCGTTACTACTGCGTGTGTACGTATTATTGTACGTACCTAAGTCGACACGCACGTTTATATATTTTCTTTTCTATTTATATATTTTGTACATACAAATATTAATCATACACATTTTCTATATACATTTACATGTATATACACATAAACATATATATATATATACTCCTATATGTATATACTCAAATATATATATATATATATTCACATAAATACACATTTATCCTATATATTCCCACATGTATATACACTAATATATATTTATATATATACACACATATATATATACATATATATTATTATTAGTTTCCATTATTCAATATCACAAATATATATATATATGTGTGTTTGCCTACTCCTCATCATTCCCATTTTTAATCTAATTCAAACTATACTAGCATGCTTATATCTACAACCCATTTATCTACATGTACTTTGAATTTACATACATGTATTTACATATATATACTTTACCTTATCATACTTATACACAATCACATAAATATATAAACATGTACAATTAAATATACATATATACATTAGATTCTTACCTCTTTTCTCTTCTTTCTCTCTTCTTCCTTTTTTTTTCTTTTTTTTCTTCCCCGGTTTCACGTTTCCAGCGCTGTTTCTGTTTCTGTTTCTCCTTCTTCCTCAACCTCTCGGTTCTAGCCTTCACTGCCTCACTGATCACTTCTCTCTTCCACCGGACCCTGTTTCCCCTTCAGCCCTCGGGTCCTGCTTTTTTCACTCAGCCTCCCCTGCCTCGATCTGCTTCCTTCAATCTCGGTTCTATCATGTTTTCCTGGCCTACTTCAATGAAGCCTCGGTTCCAGCCTCACCCCTTCAACTTGCTTCAATTCCCAGTTTCCTTTTTCTATTTCCCCCCTCTCGGTTGCTTCTGTTTAGCCTCAATTCTGCTATGCTTCGGCCCACTTTTGCATCCGCTCTAAGCCTCAGTCTCCTTTTTTGGTTGCTTCTCAGTTTTTAGCCCTCCCAATCAGCCCTCAAGCCTCGGTCAGCTCCCATCTAGCCTCTCTTGGTTTTCTTCCATTTTCCAGCCCCTGTTTTATTTTTTGTTTTCCAGGTGCTGCTTCTCTTCTTCTTCTCCTTTCCAATCTTCTCTCTCAGTCAGCCCCGTCCTTCTCTTCTTTGGTTTCCCCCTTCTTCTTCCTTCTTTCCTTCTTTCTCCCCCCAGCCGACTGGCTCTCTCTCTCTTCCCCTTTCCTTCTTCCCTTTTCTTCTTCTTCCTCTTCCCTTTTTTCCCTTCGGTTCCCGCCCAGCTCCTCTGTTTTGATTTTTTTTCCAATTCAGAATAGTGACAGACGAAATTGGCTTTTCTAAGCCAATTCCGTACATGCCATAATATATATATATATATATTATTTTAATATATATTTATATATTATATTAGTATATATGTATTATTTGTTTATATGTTTTGTATTGTTATTTTGTTGTATGGTTTCCATTTCATTTTTAATTGTCTTATGCTTTAATTTTAATTTTATTAACACATATATTAAATACTATACATTACATAATATATATATATATTTGTTATATATATATATATATATATATATTCTTATCCATCTATTTAAATGTCATGTATATTTATATATATATATATATATATATATATATATATATATATATACACCTATGTATATATATCTATATATATCTATATATACCCATTTCCTTGTAAGATTATCCAAGGACACAATATTCATGCCTTCCATTAAATCATGTTATTTTTATTCTTACATAGTCCAATTAAAATAGAAATTTTGTGGGGTTTACAAAGGGCTAGGACCTGGTGTGAGACCCCGTATATGTATAATTGTAATATGTACATAGGAATGTAAATGGAGTCATACTATGAATTCATAAGTGAAGTATATGAAATGTAAGTTCATAAGATTATGTACACACATGTAATAAGAGTTGTGATTATACATACAAGTTACATTATATATGAATGTGAAGAAATGAACTTAAACATGTAGAGAATGTCAGTAGAATGGAATATGAGTAGTGTGGTAAAGGGAATGAAGAGTTGCATGAGTATGCACTCTCATTTGGTTAATATTAAGTATCTTTGGTTATACAAAGATTCCACATAAGTTTCAATAGGTATAAGGTATGAATGGATGCCATTTTCAAGTCTCAAAGATGATTAGATGAGAAAATGACCATGGCAGCAAATTAAGGATGTTTTGGTACAAGTTTCTGCAGAAAACTGTAGAAAAATCTAGGAATTATGCAGGTCAGATCGATCTCATAGGATTAGAGATCGATCTGGAAGAGCCAGAATGCTTTTATTTGGGCAATAGAATAGAGCAGATCGATCTCCAATGGAGCCAGATTGATCTCCTAAGCATTCTATAATGAAAAGATATATCCTCAAGCACCCAGATCGATCTCCTTAGCTCTCTGTTTGGGGGCAGATCGATCTCAAGCTTCCACAGATTATTCTCATGCTTAAAATGTCATGAAAAAGAGGGATTTAAGGGGACCGAATCGATCTTCTCTTGGTGCAGATCGATCTCCTTAAGTGATTTCTATATAAGGAGTGCTAAAAATCTAAAAATTTCAAGAAAAACACTATCCTTTCAGTTTCAACCCAAAAACCTAACTTTCTCTCTCTAAAATCAGCCATATCTAGTAAGATTTGAGGGCAAGCCATTAGACACTAAGTTGTTCATCTTGAGGAAGAGAACAACATAGTTGGAACCCAAAAGCCCATTGTTGGTATTGAAGGAGCTAAGGGCATTGTCATTTGGAAAAAGAAGAGAAATCAGATTTGGTAAGATTCTAACACTCCAACTATGGTACATGGTCTATTTAATTGATTTTGGAGTTGTTTAGCATGAGTATGGATGGTTAGAAACTATCTAAAATGCATTGAAATGATTATGACCTAGAAATGGTCTAGTGTGAAAAGTGGAATGTATGGAGATTAATGAGAAATGGGATGTCTAGAGGTGACAATAGTGTTATGCGTATGATTTTAAGATGTGATTGGTGAATAAATTGTAAGATTTACCTAAAAGGGGCAAAATGTGGATTAAAGCATTGGTAAAATGCATAAGTGAATTATATTGAATAGTGAGGTCAAATATGGGTTAAAAACATTAACTCAATTGATTTGGATGAATGAATCGCAGCTTTCGAGGATACGCCGAAGCGAGTTGAGCTAAGAGAGTGAGAAGCTAAGAGGAAAAGAGTCACACCAAGTAAATCGAGGTAAGGGAATTATGTGGACTCTTAGAGATATCTGTGCGCAATTTGGTGCTTAAATGCTTTGCTAGATTGCATGAGATATTAGGAAATGATGTTGGGTGATTAAAGGGTGAAAGTTGGGAGTTTGATAAATTTGCATGAAAACAAAGGCATAATGTTTTGAAAATCGCGTTTTATTGCTTTTTAGCAAGTGATTGGTAGGTTGGCTAGCATTTGAAATGAATTGCAAAAGAAATGAGTTGTTTTGGTTTGTTAACCACACTTTGCAAAGAAATGAGCCACCTACATTGTTTTCGTGAGAATGAAAGCGTGCTAGAGTACGACTCTGTCACGACCCAATTCTATTCTCTTTAACCGAAAATCACTGAAAATTTTTTGCGTTTTACTGTTACCTTACCCGGTCGTGAACTAACTCACCACACACTGTTGGGCTGTGAGTCAATAATAAACACCACATGTCATTCATTCTCAATTAATTAAAACGATGTCATACATGTGCATTTAATCGTGTACTTATACGAATACATGTTTTACTGACATCTACATCCCCCATAAGTACAACTCAAAAGAATACTGTGCTTTTACATTGTTTAGATACAAAAAGAATACTGTGCTTTTACATTGTTTAGATACAAAAAGAATCACTGTGTATATACCTTTAAGCGATGGAGATGCAGCTGAGTCCAAAATACCACGCCTCAGTCCTGACTGGGCTACTATGCACGCTCTGTAGGGGGGAAAATAGAGTGGGATGAGCAACCACACGCTCAGTAAGGCAATAATGCAAGCATGGTAGATAACTACTCTATCTACATGCTGATAGTGTTATGCATAAATCATTTATGATAGGAGCATGAGGAATAAAACTATGCCATATGAGTATACATATATATCATGTATCAAAGTCATGTAAAATTGGCATATAAACATGGTAAAACATCATGTATAAATTATCTCATGCTCGATCTCATTTAAATTCATAAAAAGGGCAATTCATTAAGAAACCTCCTTTTTAAACCCACGTCAAAAAACTCTTTCTCATCACATACAATCACATCACATCAACTCACAATCACAACCTCATTTTCGTTTCACAAATCAAATCCACGAGGCTCGACCCCTCCTTCGGGTCTACCTTAAACAATCACAAATCACACTTAGAGATTTAAAATCATGTGGTAGTAAGTAAATCAAGCAAGGAGATAGGTTACTATATCTCAAGTGACTACATTGGCCAATCGTCACATATCATCCCAAACCACACGGATTCCGGTGTGCGGGGTATCATGCTGGTACGAAGGTGGGTTAGTTCTCCGCCAGACTTTCTCAAATCAAGTAACCACCACGCGGTACATCGTACTCCATGTGATATACATGGTACATCGTACTCCGCGGACCTATAACATGGTTGGGGGTGCCTGCCATAGGTCTTATCTACCCCATACCAAGTGTAACCTTTATAGTCTCGAAAGCGCGTGGGAGTAACCTCAATACCAGGTCCTAGCCCCTCATGGCCTTGCTCGCCCCTGTTGGGTTCCCTGATCCAGGTCCTAGCCCCTCACCCTCACCTCACCTAAGAGGTCTGTCAGGCCTGTAGGGTTCCTTGGATGGATTATGTCAGGTCCTAGCCCCTCATCCTCACCCCACCTAAGAGGTCTGTCAGGCCTGTTGGGTTCCCTGAGTTAATCTGTATCTCTCACCACGGCCTCATACATACCACAGTGTGAAAACCAGCGCGAGCTACGCTCTAGCGCGAATTCATGCATCAAAACCAATCACTTCGTACGAGCAACGCTCTGGTACGATATTTATGCATAAAATATGAAGAAACCATGTACGAGCATAGCTCCAGTACAGTTATATGCATAAGAAAAATCACTCAAATCCACGTACGAGCGTAAGCTCCAGTACGGTTTATAAACATCATCACAATTTAAATTCAAAGCGAGAGCTAAGCTCAAGCACGTTTCACACAAGTGAAAACATAGAAATCCAGCGCGAGCGAAGCTCTAGCGCGATTTATGTCATACAAATGTGATAGGCGGCTCATATACAATTTATCAATCCCGACAATTCGGGTTTAGCACTCACAAATGCTTTTCCACAACAACAATACAATACTAGCCGACCTATCTACAAGCTTGCTTAAAACCAAGCAAATTCGTTTTGAAAAGCATCAAAACATTAGATTTATACAATTATTAGCCTTACTATCCCATTTCATAAAATCCACTTCAAATCCAAAACCACGCATATACTCATCATCGTTCACGAATACCATCAACAGTTATTTGAGCAATCATGCATTTCATAAAAACACCCGATATTCACCCACAAGTTCAAAGTACGAGCAGCTACCTCTATATACTCACAAAATTCCCTTACCTGGAATCGCGATGCGTGATTCCACTTCCTTAAGCTGCTTACTCGTACGGTTCGGTTCGTCTTCAACGAACTCTTCGGGACTGCACAAAATCATATCCCGCATTATATTCGATCCATATATTGCAACCCTTGTGCTTGCTATAGTCAATTTAATCTATAGCCTCTATTAAAGCTTATTTGGCCTCGTTTCATTACTTTATCCATAACTCGAGTCTATGGATCTTCTTAGGCCTATTAACTTATTCAAAATCGATATTAAATCGACATTAAGCTCATAGTGTTCATATTCCATGAACCCTCACTATGGCATTTATCAATCATATACATACCCATTTCCACAATTCCTCCAAACTCACAATGTAATCTCATTTAACCATTTAAAATCATAAACATTACCCCAATAACAGCTTTAGCATGCCATAATTCATAGGCTCATTTAATCCCACATATCCTCACATTATACCCATTTTAGATTTCTAGGTCACACCAATTCCACTACATTCCTAGGTAGTTTATCCATCAATACTCATATCAATCAACTCCAAAATCAATTAAATAGCTAATGCATTTGGATTGGAGTGTTAGAATCTTACCAATATGATTTCTCTTCTTGCTTCAATTGGTAATGCCCTTAACTCCTTCAATTCCAAAGATGGGAAGATGCCCTCTCACTATGTTGTTCTTCTCTTTGATAGGAACAACTTTGCCTCTAATGATCTCTCTCCAAATCTCACTGAAAATGGCTGATTTTAGAGAGGGAAAGTTAGGTTTTTGGGGTTGAGATTGTAAGGTTAAGTGTTTTTCCGAGATTTCCAGATTTTCAGCTCTCCTTATATAGAAATGACTTGAGGAGATCGATCTGGTCCAAGAGGAGATCGATCTGGTCCCTTAAAATCCCTCTTTTTCACGGCATTTTTAAGCCTGAGATCGATCTGTCGAAGCAATGAGATCGATCTGTTGAAGCATGAGATCGATCTGTCGAAGCATGAGATCGATCTGGTCCCAAACAGAGAGCTAAGGAGATCGATCTGGGTGCTTGAGGATCGATCTTTTCACTACAGAATGCTTGGCAGATCGATCTGGCTCCATTAGAGATCGATCTGCTCTATTCTTTCGCCCAAATAAGAGCATTCTGGCTCTTCCAGATCGATCTCTCATCCTATGAGATCGATCTGGACCTCATGTTTTCCAGATTTCCTGCAGTTTCATTGCTGCAACTCATACCAACACCTCCTTAATCTATTGCCATGGCCATTTTCTCATCCATCCACCTTTATAACTTGAAAATGGCATCCATTCATACCTTATGCACATTGAAACTTGTGTGCATTCATTGTATGTTCAAAGGTATGCTACATAAAACCAAATGGAAGCATAACTCCATTCCATTTTACCACACTACTCATCTTGAGCCTCAATCACATCCATCACTTGCTAGAACTCATTTCTTCGTATTCATACTCAATGAAACTTGTATGTACGTTACAATTTATATTACACATACATACATTGAATCCATGGACTTACATCAATCATACTTGACATTACAAGTCCATTCATATTATTTGATCCAATTACACACATTACCCTTATACATATACGGGGCTTTACAGACTCGCACGAGATTTGACGTGTTTTATACATATGAGTGCTAGAGGCACTAGTTTTCACATGGATTTAATATTTGTTTTGGCATTGTGCTTGGAGTTTGTCTCGCACTAGATGCCCACCTTGCTTGTTACCGTGCTTGGAGCTTCGAGTAGACTGGGTGTCATATCGATTAAATAGGCTCTCACGTGTATTGTTTTGACATGATTTATTAGCCGTGTTAGGAGCTTTGGGTAGACAAGAGGTCGTACAGATTAAATAGGCTCACACGTGAGTTTTGAGATGTGGCTTGATATGATGTGTTGATTGGGTCCATGGAGTATGTTGCACCGTGCATGTAGCATAGAGTACGTTGTACCGAGTTGAGATGTGATGTGCCATCTTCGGACGAGATCTGCTATAGACTAACGGGTAGGATTTGACCCACCTCCCGTGTGGAAGCAGATAGTGGTGATATCCCGCACACCTGATCCGTGTAGCCGGTATCACAGGTTATGTACATAGACCTTGAGGTTATTACCTATTATAGAATTGCCTATCTCACATGTCTATTGTTTTGAGAATAAATCCATGTTTAAGATGATTTGTGGGTCAGGACAGTCCGAGGGATGGGCTGAGACCTGACAAGTGTTGAATTGTTTTGAGATATTGGTTGTTAATGGTTTTTAAAGTGCACGGATGCATGATGTTTAATCCCATGTTTATTTGAGAAAATGCATGATGGTTAATGCCATGCTTATTTGAGGAAATGCATGATGGTTAATGCCATGCTTATTTGAGAAAACGCATGATGGTTAATGCCATGCTTTATTATGAATTATGCATGATGATTTATACCATGCTTTGAGTTGAAATGTGCACTGGATTTTAATAGCATGATTACTTTACATACCGTTAACACAATCATACACTTATGTTTTGAGATTAATTGATGAATTAAATGCTTTTGAGCATGGCATCACGATCACGTAGATAGTGTAGTATCTTCTTGTTCGTATGATTGCCTTACTAGGCGTATGGTTTGCTCACCCCTTATTTTCCCCCTCTCTACAGAGTGTTGAGTATAGATTAAGCATGACTGGAGGCGTTTCCCTTTTGGTAATCTACTGCATCCCATTGCGTAAGGTGTGCACACTGTTGAAATTTTGTATATAAACTTACGATAGCACAGTAGCATTTTGTATGTAACTATTGGGGATGTAAAACAATGTAAACACATGTAACAACTCTGATATTTATACATTTATATAAGTGTTTAGTTATGAATAATATGCAAATTAAATTGGTATGGTGGAGTGAGTTAGACATCGACACACAGCCCAACTATTGAGGAGAGTTGCTGTTCACAATTAAGGTAAGGATGAATGATAAGCGATGCACGAAAATGCAAAAAATTTGTACGTATTTTGGTAAGTTGAGGGTCGTGACACCTGGTATTAAGAGTACTCTCACGTGCACTCGGGACTAGCGATTTCACTCGGTATGGGGTAGATAAGACCTACTGCAGGCACCCCCAATCCATCTTATGGGTTCCAGGAGTACGATGTACCGCGTGGTGGTTACTTGATTTGAGAAAGTCTGGCAGAGAATTAACCCACCTTCATACCAGCGTCATACCCCGCACACCGGGATCCGTGTGGTCTGGGATGATATGTGACATAGTTGGCCAACATAGTCAGCCGAGATATAGTGACCCGTCTCCTTGCTTGATTTACATAATACCACATGGTTTAAATACTTTAGTGTGATTTGACTATCTAAGGTAGACCCGATGAAGGGGTCGAGCCTTGTGGGATTTAATTTGTGAGATGGTACTGATGTTGTGATTGTGAAATGATTTGTTTTTTGATTGTGAAATGACTTGATGGGACTTTAGGGTATTGAGAAAGAGATAATGAAAAAAGGATGTTTCTTAAACGAATTGCCCTTTTTTATGGAATTTGATAATTAATGAGCATGAGACGATTTTTACATGTTGATGTTACCATGTTTTATGTGCCAATTTCCATGAATTTAAATACATGATATATGTATACTCATATGGCATAGTTTTAATTCCTCATGCTCCTGTTATAAATGATTTACGCATAATATTATCAGCATGTAGATAGAGTAGTTATCTACCATGCTTACATTATTGCCTTACTGAGCGTGTGGTTGCTCATCCCTCTTTATTTTTCCCCCTCCTACAAAGCGTGCATAGTAGCCCAGTGAGGACTGAGGCATTGTGTTTTTGGACATCCGCTGCTTCCATCGCCGAAAGGTATATACACAAGATTCTTTTGGTATCTAAACAATGCAATGGCACAGTAATGATTGAGTTGTAATTATAGGGGACGTAGATGTCAGTAAACATGTTCTGTATGAGTGAATGATTTAATTTCGAATATATGACATCACTTTTATTAACTAAGAATGGATATTGCGAGTGGATTATTATTGACTCACAGCCCAACAGTGTAGTGGTAAGTTTGTTCACAACCGATTAGGGAAAGGAATAAATTTAAAAAATTTATTGAGATTTTCAGTTAAAGGGAATGAAAAAGGGTCGTGACAGTGATTGGTATCAGAGCTGTGTTGGCCTGATGTGAGTCAGTAATAAAACGTAGGAAAAGTATACCCCATATCATTGTGCTTTTGTTTAGATATAACTGTGTATATCGTGATGGATTGAGTTTAATAAATGATTATTAATACAGGAAGTGAGGCAATATGCCTGTTACACATCGACGTAGAGGGGCGGGAGCACGTGCTAGAGGCCGTAGAGGTAGGCCTGAGAGCTGTGCGGAGCCACAGAGTGATCAGGCTCCAGAGAACCCATCTGAGAGAGCAGGAGATACAGAGACACGCTTCACTAGGATAGAGCGAAGTATTGAGAATCTGGTGGAGATAGTCACGCAGGCCTTGGGTGCTGGTGACAGATGAGGTCCCGCAACATAGCCTAATGCTACTGGATAGGCAGTTGCAAACGCAGAGAGGCCTCAAGCTATTGAAACGATGACACCTCCAGTATAGGATACAGATTCTCCTATCGCTCCACAGCATAGCGATAGTGATTTGGGTTATGACTGCGACTTGAGCAGACTACTAGAGTTCCAAGCATTGAAACCCCCAGTGTTAAGAGGGGTGAAGGACCCAGTTATCACGGAGGACTGGGTGTATGAGATGGAGAAACTATATAGGTTTTTTCAATGCACTTCAGCTGAGAAGGTTGCCTTTGTTGTGTTTATGCTAAAAGGCAAGGCAGAGCATTGGTGGAGATCCACTGAAGCTATTTTGAGGGCTAAACACTCCGAGATCTCATGGGAGATATTTGTAGAAGCCTTCATGAGACAGTACATTCCAACAACCGTACAGAGAAAAGTGCGGATGGAATTCATGAATCTGGTTTAGGGGAACTGTACTGTTGACGAGTATGCATCCAAGTTTTTATCCTTGGGGAGATACGACCCAAACACGATGGGTAGTAAGACCCAAAAGATTCAGAAGTTCATGGATGGACTAAGATTAGTCATCTGTACTAAGCTAACTCCCTTCGACATTTTAACCTATGAGGAGGCTGTACATAAGGCTCAGTTATGTGAGCAAGATTTTGAACGGAATGCCTCTGAGCTTGGGAGAATTGGTTTCAGGAAGGATAAAGACCGAAAGAGATCTGGGAGGGATAGAGTGGCCAGGAAAGAAGGCCCAAGGTATTTTGAGAAGAGACCTAAGATCGAGGATGTGCAAGAGAGAGTTGCTAAACCTCCCGTGTACTTGGCTTTGACTGCACCGAGGGGTATGACTATTGGAGGACCACAACCTACCACTGATAAGTGTAGGAGATGTGGCAGATACCATGGGACTAGACCATGTCAGGTGCCCCCTGTTTCATGATTTAGGTGTTGGAAACTTGGACATCTTTCGAGATATTGTACTGAGATGGTTGAGATCACCCCACAGAAGGGCAAGGAGCCTGAGGGAGCTCCAGTTGAGACAATGGCCCCGAAGAGGAGGGTTATAATCGAGGAAAAAAGGAAATAGGATGTGGGTGTGAGCAGAGGAAGGGTGCATGCACTAGACCAAGACACTACAGACGCATCAACTGATGTGATTAAAGGTACCATCTGAATCTTTGATTTAGAAGCATTGGTTTTAATTGATCCTAGTGCCACGCATTCTTTCATATCACCTTCCTTTGCACATAAATTATTGAAGCATGTGAAACCAACATTATTGGATAAAATGTTAATGATTTCCATACCCATGAATGATAGTCAATTGACCGAGCATGTGTAGGGATTGTAAACTTATGATAGACGAAAAAATAAATGACAGCCAATTTAATTTTATTGAATATGAATGATTTCGATGTAATATTGGGAATGGATTGGTTGGCTACCAATCGGGTTATGATGGATTGTCTTGCAAAAACTTTAATTTTTCTCAAGATAGAAAATCATGTTGTAAGATTTTTGAAATGAAATGAAATCACATGATGATGATGAATGAAATAAGTATGATTTTAATTTATAATGCTTATTAAATGAATCTGTATGCTTATGATGAATATGGATGGGATGACTTGTGACACTAATGGTAGAAAGGGTAATATGAAGGGTTCATTTCCTACGTGGTTGCTATAGATGAGGTACACCAGGAATCGTAGGACATACCCATAATTATGGATTACCTTGATATCTTTCTGGATGAATTACCAGGACTACCACCTGAAAGGGAAATGAAATTTTACATAGAGTTAGTGCCTGGTACAGAGCCGATATCGAAACCACCATATAGAATGGCTCCGTTAGAGTTGGAAGAGCTGAAGAAACAACTGTAAGAGTTGCTAGAGAAGGGGTTCATAAGACTGAATGTCTCACCTTGGGGAGCATCAGTTTTATTTGTAAGGAAGAAGGATGGAAGCCTCCGACTGTGTATAGATTACCGATTGTTGAATAAGGCCACCATTAAGAACAAGTACCCCCTTCCACGCTTAGATGATTTGCTGGATTAACTCCAGAGAGCCCAAGTATTTTCTAAGATAGATTTATGGTCAGGGTACCATCAGTTGAGGATAAAGAGTGGAGATGTACCCAAGACAGCATTTCGTATCTATTATGGACACTACGAGTTTATGGTGATGCCATTTGGATTAACGAATGCCCCCGCAGCATTTATGGCACTGATGAATGATATATTCAAGCCATACCTAGACAAGTTTGTAATTGTGTTTATTGGTGCCATATTGGTCTATTCCAAGTCCAGGGAAGATCATGATGAGCACTTAAGGATAGTTTTGTAAATCCTCCCAGAGGAAGAGTTATATGCCAAACTCAGAAAGTGTAACTTTTGGTTAGAGCAGATCTCGTTTCTAGACCATGTTGTGTCAAAGGATGGGGTATCGATGGATCCATCCAAGATAGAGGCAGTTATACAGTAGGAACAACCCAAGACAGTTATTGAGATCAGAAGTTTTCTGAGATTAGCAAGATATTATCGGAGATTTGTAGAGGGTTTCTCCAGACTAGCTACTCTATTGACACGCCTCACGCGTATACATGTTAAGTTTGTATGGAGTTTTGAGGAGCTTAAGTGTCGATTGACCACTACTCCAGTTCTCACCATTCCTACCAGCTCAGGAGGATTCTCGGTGTATACAGATGCATAACACCAGGGATTAGGCTATGTACTTATGTAGGATGGGAAGGTAGTTGCCTATAGATCTAGACAGTTGAAAGATCACGAAAGGAACTACCCAACACATGATTTTGAGTTGGCGACCGTGGTATTTGCTTTGAAAATATGGCACCACTATCTTTATGGTGAGAAATTTCAGGTGTTCACAGATC
Organism: Firmiana major; assembly: GCA_033439115.1. Classification (NCBI taxonomy): domain Eukaryota; kingdom Viridiplantae; phylum Streptophyta; class Magnoliopsida; order Malvales; family Malvaceae; genus Firmiana; species Firmiana major. Next base: position 61,711,178 of record CM065897.1, on the reverse strand, counting down.
ATAAGAGCCTTAAGTACATGTTCTCGCAGAAAGAGTTGAATATGAGACAGAGGAGATGGCTCAAACTTTTAAAGGACTATGATTGGGAAATCATGTACCACCCAAGTAAGGCAAATGTAGTTATCGATGCTTTGAGTAGGAAGAACCTTGGGTTGGTGTCTTATATTATGGTACGGGAGCATGAATTGTTGAAACACTTCACGAACCTCAGTGTAGATGTAACCCCACCTAGATCAAAGAGATTGGATATCATGGCTAGTATGAGATTAGAGACAAAGCTAATTGGTCGTATTAGGCAGGCCCAACAGAGCGATCGACGGTGCATCAATTGGCTGAGGCAGATACAGACAGGTGTGGGTATTGATTTTGAGCTGAGTACGGATGGGTTATTGAGGTTCAGGGGCAGAGTATGTGTTCCCAAGGATCTTGAGATCAGGAAGCTGATTTTATTAGAGGCTCATTCATTGAAGTATACGATACACCCGGAGAGTACCAAGATGTATCAAAACCTTCGAAAGGTTTATTGGTGGTCTGGAATGAAAAGAGATATTGCTGAGTATGTCGCTAAGCGTCTCGTTTGTCAGCAGGTGAAGGTAGAGCATCAAAAACCTGCAGGATTATTACAACCGCTATGGATATCGACTTAGAAGTGGGAGCATGTCACCATGGATTTTATGATGGGATTGTCGAGGACCCGCAGAGGTCATGATGCCATATGGGTTATTGTGGACCGATTGACTAAGTCCGCCCATTTCTTAGCTATGAGAGCTACTGATACACTGAGTCAGTACGTGAACCTATATGTTCGAGAGATAGTACGACTACATGGTGTTCCAGAGAGTGTTGTTTCTAATAGGGATGCCTGCTTCACTTCCCATTTCTGGGAACATTTTCAGGAAATGCTATGGACCCGACTGAGTTTTAGCACCGCTTTTCATCCTCAGACAGATGGGCAGTCAGAGAGGGCTATACAAACCCTCGAGGATAAGTTGAGAGCGCGTGTGCTGGATTTTAAAGGCTTTTGAGATGATCACCTACAGTTAGTCGAGTTTGCCTATAATAATAGTTATCATTCTAGTATCGGGATGGCACCCTATGAGGCACTATATTGACGTAGATGTCGATCCGCCATTGGATGGGAAGAGGTTAGTGACAGACAAATTTTTACTTCTGATTCAGTGCAGTAGGCATGTAAGGATGTCCGATTGATATGTGAGAGATTACGGACAGCTTAGAGCTGGTAAAAGAGTTATGCTGATAAGAGACGGAGACCACTAGAGTTTGATGTGGGTGAGTCAGTATTTCTGAGAGTTTCTCCTTCGAAGGGTATTATGAGATTCGGTAAGGAGGGCAAGCTGAGCCCTATATATATCGGACCCTTCGAGATTTTGGAGAGAGTAGGAGATAAGGCATATCGGTTGGCATTGCCACCAGACTTGGCAAATGTTCATAACTTCTTCCACATCTCGATGCTTCAGAAATATCACCTAGATCCGACACATGTGATAAGATATGAGCCGTTGGAGCTCAATGAGAGTATGACATATGTCGAGAAGCCAGTTCAGGTATTGGACAGAAAAAAAAGTATTGCGGAATAAGAAAATTTCCTTAGTGAAAATTCTTTGGCAACATCACACAGTGGAAGAGGCCACATGGGAATTGGAAAACTTGATACAGGAGAACTACCCCAACATTTTGAAGAGTGACTTGGTTCTAATTTGGAGGACCAAATTCCTTGAAGGAGGGGAGAATGTGAGACCCCGTATATGTATAGTTGTAATGTGTGTAATTGGATCAATGAATGCTAATAGACTTGTAATGTAAAGTATAATTGATGTAAGTCCATGGATTCAATGTACATATGTGTAATATGATTTGTAATGTACAAACAAGTTTCATTGTGTATGAATATAAAGGAATGAGTTCTTATAAGTGATGAATGTGAATAGAACTCAAAATAAGTAGTGTGGTAAATGGAAGGAAGTTGCATGAATATAAATGCTTCGATTTGGTTTTATATAGTATACCTTTGGATATACAAGTAATGCACACAAGTTTCAATGTGAATAAGGTATGAATGGATGTCATTTTCAAGTCATAAAGGTGGATGGATGAGAAAATGACTATGACAGCAAATTAAGGATGTTTATGTGTGTGTTGTTGTAGAAAAACTGCAAAAGAATCTGGAAAATATGAAGGCCAGATCGATCTCATAGGATGAGAGATCGATCTAAAAGAGCCAAAATGCTCTTATTGGGTAATGGAATATAGCAGATCGATCTCCAATGGGGCCAGATAGATCTCATAACCATTCTGTAATGAAAAGATCGATCCCCAGGCATACAGATCGATCTCCTTAGCTCTTTGTTTGGAGAAGATCGATCTAAAGCTTCGACAGATCGATCTCATGCTTAAAATGCTGTGAAAAAGAGGGACTTAAGGGGACCAGATTGATCTCCTCCTAGTACAGATCGATCTCCTTAAGCTATTTCTATAAAAAGAGTAGTGAAAATCTGTATTTTCGGAGATTGAACAAATTCTTCCCTTTTCCAACCCAAAACCTAGATTTATCTCTCTAAAATCAACCATTTCTAGTAAGAATTGAGGGGAGGCTATTAAGTACCAAGTTGTTCATCTTGCGGAAGAGAACAACATAGTTGAAACCCAAAATCCCATTATTGGTATTGAAAGAGCTAAGGACATTGTCATTTGGAGCAAGAAGAGAAACCTGATTTGGTAAGTTTCTAAAACTCCAGCCTAAGTACATTATCTATTAAATTGATTTTGGAGTTGATTGGCATGAATATGGATGATAGAAATCATCTAGAAAGCAATGGAACACATGTAACCTAGAAAATGGAATACCTCTAGTGTGAGAAAGTGTGATATGGGGAGTTGGTGGTTTATGGGTTATGATAAGTTGTTATTTATGTAATGTGGATGATTAGAAACGGGTAAATGAAGATACATTGTGGGTTTTGTGAATTGATGAGCATGAGCACATGTAGTGTTTGATAATATGCCATAGAGAAGGAAATTTATGAAAAATGAACATTATGAGCTTAACATCAATTTAATATCGATTTGGAATACGTTAATAGGCCTAAAAGAATCCATAGACTCAAGTTATGGATAGAGTAATGAAACGAGGCCTCATAAGCGTTAATAGAGACTATAGATCGAATCGACTATAGTAAACGCGAGAGTTGGATTATAATGGGCTAAAACATTGTGGAATACGTTTATGTGCAGTTTCGAAGAGTTCCTTGGAGACAAATCGAACCGTACGAGTAAGCATCTCTAAGGAAGTGGAAATATCACGATATGATTTCCAGGTAAGGGAATGTTGTAAGTATATAGAGGTAGCTACTCGTATTTCAAACTCATGGGTATATATGGCTTTGGAAATGTGCATGCGTTTATGAAAATCTGGTTGACAATGTATGGAAATTATTACGAGTATTTGCGTGAAACTTGGTTGTTGAAGTGGTATTACAAAGAAATGGGATAGTAAGGCTAATAATTGCATAAATCAAGTGTTTTGAATGCTTTCACAAAACATGTGTTTTTTGTTACCAGCGAATTGAGAGATAAGCTGGCTATTGTTGTTTGATGTTGTGTGATAGCACATGTGAAGTGCTAAATGTGTTTTGAGATTGGTTTTGAACGTTCATGAGCCGCCTATCGTGTTTATGTGAATTAAACCATGCTAGAGCCTAGCTCGCATCGGGTATTGATGTTTTTATATGTTTGAAACGTGCTGCAGCTTAGCTCGTACTTTGGTTTGAATCTATGATGATGCTTTATAAATCGTATCGGAGCTTTTGATCGTATGTGGATTTTGAGTGGATTTCTTATGTATATAACCATACTGGAGCGATGCTCGTATGTGATTTCTTCATATTCTTATGCATAAATGTCGTACTACAGCGTTGCTCGTACGAGGTGATTTATTATGGTGAATGAATTAGCACTATAGCGTAGCTCGCGCTGGTTTTCACACTGTGGTATGTATGAGGTCGTGGTGAGGATAATACAGATTGGTGTTCAAGGAACCCAACAAGCCTAACAGACCTCTTGAGTGGGGTGAGGGTGAGGGGCTAGGACCTGGCATTAATCCATTTAGGGAACCCAACAGGCCTAACAAACCTCTTGAGTGGGGTGAGACTAAGGGGCTAGGACCTGAATCAGGGAGCCCAACAGGGGCGAGCAAGGCCATGAGGGGTCAGAACCTGGAATTAAAAGTACTCCCACGTGCACTCGGGGCTAGAGGTTTCACTCAGTATGGGGTAGATAAGACCTACTACAGGCACCCCCAATACATCTTATGGGTCCACGGAGTATGATGTACCGTGTATATCACATGGAGTATGATGTACCACGTGGTGGTTACTTGATTTGAGAAAGTCTGGCAGAGAACTAACCTACACATTTATATTTTTAAACCGATCAATTACGGTCAAATATAATTCCAAATAAATTTTTTAAAAATTAAATCGGTCAATTTTGACCGCTTACAGGCTTATCCTTAATCTTGAAGCATCACGAATTTCTTCTCCCTCTTCCCTTTTTTCTCTCTCTTGCTTGAATCGGTTCGGACCGGTTCAGTCCCTCTTTCCACTGAACCGGTCTGACCTGGTTTAGTGCCAATTTTTTTGGTTGAACACTTTTCCAATCGGTTCTCGGCCCTGTTTTCGTCCAGGGAGGTCACGCGGTGGAGATTACCATTCGGTTGGCTTGGGCTGGGGCAGATCGAAGTCGGATTCCGTTCGATTTCATCTTCTCTCTCGCGACCTCTCCCTTCTCCGATCTCCTCGTCGTTGGTGAATCCAGGCACGTTGTGGATGTCAGGCGTTCTCCCGGTGCCGATCGTCCCTCCGCCAGGCACCTCTCGTGCCCTTAGCCTCTGGGTTGCCGTCGGTGAAGAAATCAGGGGAGGATCGGGTTTTCCTCCCCTATCCACGCGAGCTTTCCAGTTCTGTTTCTTTTTTTTTTCTGTTTCTTTTACTTTCTATTTTATTTTATTTTATTTTATTATATATATATATATTATATTCGTATATAATATAATATATTTAGAAATATCCTATAATAAAATACATATATATAAGAAAATATCTTATATTTTATAAAATTATTATAATAATATTAATACTAAAACAAAGTATTTTATACCTTAATATCCACACACATGTACATATAAAATTATTTAATTTATTTCGACAAATATATATGTACATCATATTTTATTTTTATTTCTCCGAAAATATTTTTTTATTATTATTATTTTTGAAAATATTTTTTCATATTTTCGATCATTTTAAAGTGGAAAATCCAAAAATTATTTTTCATGCATTAGTTAATTTTTATTGTTAAGTTAGTAATTAGTGATAATTAGGATTAATTTAGATTTAATATTTTAGTCTTTAAAATTTGTAGTTAGTCTTTTAATTAAATTGCATTTTTATTAATTAGTTTAATTATGTGCATATTTTATTCTAAGATAGTTTAATTTTAGTTTAATTAATTTTGTTGCTTTATTTTCTTATTTGCATTTGATTGCGTTAATTAATTTTAACTGTTTTAATTTTCTTTCGTAGGTTGATTGCTTGGAGCATTGTAAGTATTTTTAGCCCGGTTTCATTTTATTAAGTTGCTTTCCAATAATTTTTTAGCCTTAGTATATCACCAACTTTAATTTCATAATTTTCTAGAATATACTTAGGGTAAGATTAAACGGTAATTAATTAGACTAGTAAACTTCTCTGTGGGACAATAATTTCGAGACTCAAATCTCATTATTACTTGTACAACCCGTGCACTTGCGGATAATACCCTTAGGGCTTGTCAAGTTTTTGGCGCCGTTGCTACGGAAGTCTTAATTAGCCATTAGTTAATATCGGTGAAATTATGCTTAGGTGTAATTCTAGCTTGTAAATATTTAGCTTGTAAATATTTAATCTAGATTAGTTAATTGAAAAAAAAAAACTTAAAAAAAAAATTTAAGGACTTTTAGATGTTTGTATGCGTAGAGTCGGGAGTTACGGTAGCTTTCCTCCAGATCCTAAAATTGAAAGAACCTTAGGAAAATTTGAAAGGACTCTAGGAAATTTATAGCTCCGCTGCAATTCACAATGACAGAAAATAGGGAAATTAAGACCGTTGGAGATTATGCAATGCCAACTATTGGAGGTTATTATTCCAGCATTAGGCCACCAGCTGTCCATGCAAACAATTTTGAAATTAAGACTTCCATCCTCCAGATGATCCAGACCTCTTTGCAGTTCAGTGGGCTTCCACACGATGACCCACATGCTTACCTTGGGCAATTCCTGGACTTGTGCAACACGTTTAAACACAATGGATTATCTGACGATGCACTTAGGCTTAGATTATTCCCCTTCTCACTTAGGGATAGGGCGAGACACTGGTTAACCTCCCTGCCTCTAGGATCCACTTCTACATGGGACGAGTTAGCCCATCAATTTCTATCTAAGTTTTTCCCTCCCTCTAAAATGGCCCAACTCTGTAGTAACATATCTTCCTTTGCCCAATTTGATTCGAAAACTCTTTACGAAGCATGGGAACGATATAAGGAGCTTCTTAGGAAGTGTCCTCACCATGGCCTACCTTTGTGGCTGCAAGTCCAGACCTTCTACAACGAACTTACAAGCCAGAATAGGACCATTGTTGACGCTGCTGCTAGTGGAGCGCTAATGTGTAAAACAGAGGAGGAAGCTTACGAGTTGTTAGAAAAGATGGCTGCTAACAACTATCTATGGTCCTCGGAGAGGCAATTACCTAAAAAGTCAGCGGGTATTTATGAGCTCAACATGCTGTCTACCTTTGTGAGACCCCGTATATGTATAGCTGTATATAGGAACATAGAAATGTAAATGAAATCATAAGTACGATGATACATTTGTAATGTGATGTATATGCAATGTAAGTCCATAAGATTATGTACGCACTTGTAATAAGAGTCGTGATTGTACGTACAAGTTGCGTTATGAATGAGTATGAAGAAATGAACTTAAATACGAGAAGAATATGATTGAAATGGAATAAGAGTAGTGTGGTAAAATGGAAGGAAAGATTTACATAAGTGTATATTTCCATTCGGGTAATATCGTGTATATTTGGTTATACAAAGATTTTCCCACAAGTTTTAATATGTACTAAGTGTGATTGGATCACATTTTTAAGTCTCAAGGAGGGATGAATGAGGAAGGACTATGGAGGTAAATTGAGGAAGTTTTGAAGGGAGTTGTTGCAGAAAAACTGTAGGAAATCTGGAAATGTGAAGGCCAGATCGATCTCATAGGATGAGAGATCGATCTGGAAGAGCCAGAATGCTCTTATGTGAGTAATGGAATGGAGCAGATCGATCTCCAAGGGAATCAGATCGATCTTCTTAGCTCTCGGGTTGGAAGCAGATCAATCTCCTTAAGCTTCTGTTTAACAGCAGATCGATCTCAAGCCTCGACAGATTGATCTCCTGCTTTTAAAATGTCCTAGAAAAGAGGGATTTTTAGAGGACCAGATCGATCTCCACCCAAGGAAGATCGATCTCATCAAGTTAAATCTATAAATAGGAGCAGTTGGATCTGCAGATTTCGGGATAAACCATTTCTTTTCACTTCAACTCTAAAACCTAGCTTTCTCACTCCTAAATCCAGCCATTTTCAGTAAGATTTGAGGAAAAGCTATTAGAGACAAAGTCGTTCACGTCTAAGAGAAGAACAACAAAGTCTAGAGGCATTTCCCCATTTGTCAGATTGAAGGAATAAAAGGCGTTTCTAATTAGAGCAAATAGGAAATCTAATTAGGTAAGTTTCTAGTGCACAAATCCAAGTACATTGGTCTAGTTAATGATTATGAAGTTGATTGGGTGTGCACATTATGGGTAGAACTACCTAGAATGCCATGAAATGAATATAACTTAGAAATGGTCTAGTGTGAGAAAGTGGAATGTAGAAGTGTTAATGATGAATGAGATATCTTGAGAGGATGATTATGTTGTGGGCATGGTTTGGGTATGTTGATATTGGGATAAAAATTATGAGATTTACCACAAGGGGGTAAAATGTATATTTAAGGCATTGGATAAATGCTTAGTTGAACAAGAGTTAGAAACGTTAACTCGAGTGTTTGATGGATGAATTTCAGTTTCGGATGATACGCCGGAGCAAGTCGAAATGAGAATGCGAGAAGCGTAGAGGAGGATAGTTGCACACAAGTAAAGTGAGGTAAGGGACTGTATGTTAGCTATAGAGATGTTCGTGCGTATTTTATAGCAATTTCGTAGATATATTGCTAGAACTAGTACGATATTATAATTCTATGAAATGATATGGAAGCATGAAAGGTACTATGATGTATACATGTATTAAGAATTGGGATAGGGTAAGGCAATAGCATGATATGCATGTTTTCAATGTTTTTCTCTATTTTACATTGATCTTGATGATTGAGAAATGTTGATGATAGGTTGGCTAATTTTACATGTTTTAGCATGAAGAGGCATGCTGTATGAATAAACATGTTTTGAGTTTTAAAAAGAGAAAATAGCCATCTATCAGTTTTGAGATGAGATTTGGTGTTGAAGCGCTAGCTCACACCCGTTTTAATACCTTTGATGTACCGTGCTGGAGTTTTAACTCGCACGATAATTTTGAGAAAGTGCGGGAACTTTGCTCGCACCTGTTTTATTGAATTGAGGTAAACCTGGGGGTCTGGGACCTAAAGGGATACCAGCCGACGGCCATTTGAAAGGGCTGGGCCTTAACGATAGATCGTACCGCGCTGGAGCCTTGCGATGACTGTGTGTCACGCTGCTTGCTCGCCTGGTATATGAGACATGGTTTAGGATGAAAAGTCCATCGGAGTTGGAGTATGGACTTGGGTCCATGGTCGTACGTAGAACAGTGTAGTTATCCGTTGGTATACTATGTACTGTGCTAGGTGCAGTGAGTACGAGTATCACGTAGATGACACACGGCGTATCTTTACCGTGAGTATACGAGGAGATGAGGTTGATTGAGATGAGCCGGAGGGCATGACTGACCCATTCCCCTTAAGGTGAAGTGATGCCCTGTGCACACCTGATCAGTAAGGCTCGGGATCACTGACTATGGCCATATGTCGTGGATATTTGATTGCCCAAAATTCCATGCCTGTCTCAGAGATTCGAGGAACAGAGATAATCTCAGAAAAGAAAGAGATTTATAGAAAAAGTGAATTAAGGGAAGAAAGAGATTTTGTGTTTTTGATAAATCTCTGATTTCACATTTGTGTTGTGAGGGCACTATTTATGAGCATGTTTTAAATGGAAGCTTGATATATTTTATTTACACGAAAATGCCATTGAGAAAAATATGTTTAAATGTATTTTTCGTATGATATTTCCATTTATAATGAAAACATGGCTTTGCTTTATACATGCATGGGCTATGTAGGCAGTACGATATCTACCTGCTAGCATACATTTCCTTACTGAGCTGTGGTTTGCTCATCCCACTATTTTCCCCCTCCAGGTACTGAGAAGTAAAAGAACGGTGGTCTCTAGGTCTTTTGTGTTGAACAGCTCCCACAATTCAGCAAAGGTATAAGATTGTATACACGAGTATTTTGTATCTAATTTATCGTATCGCACAGTTATATCTTGGAAATTGTAAACAGTATTATGGGAATGATATGTAAGCACATGGTATTTATACAATTGATTTTGTATATCTACACACACACCTGGGAGTGTGAATTAAAGTTTTAAATCTTCCATTCTAAATGAATGAATTTTAGTAATTGCATCTTCTCACAGCCCAACCGTAGTAGAGAATGTATGGACAGAAGGGTTCCCAGAAGTGGGGTGTGACAGATTTGGTATCAGAGCATGGTTGGTCTGATATGAGTCGATGTTTAGGACTAAGAAAACATACATCCCCAAGTTACTGTGCGATATTTAGATACAAATGTGTGTACGGAGCTGGTAGTGAATTAAATGTTTGTTATAACGCATGAAAGTTATTAGGCTAGTGAATTATGCCTGAGAGACACCGCAAGAGGGGAGAGTGCTCGAGTGCTCTAGGGCGAAATGACAGGACTGAGAGTCACAATAGATCATCCTCTAGTCATGAGCCCCAGGAACAGATAGAGGCTTCTGATCCTCGAATAACTCGATTGGAGGAAGACATGTGCACGATGATGACCATGATGGGTCAGATCATGGCTAGGTTTAAGGGTACACCTGGTTCAGCGAGACAGGCTGCACCGAATCCCCTAGCAGCTACACCTGAACCTGAGAATGTTGCACCTACACAAGCTGAACCGATTAGGCCACGAGAACCTCATATTCGACCAGTACCTCCTCCAGTAGCCCCACAGCAGTATGATGATGATTTGGGGTATGGATATGACTGTGATATGGAGAGATTGAGGCATTTTATGGACTTTAAGCCTCCTTCGTTTAGCGGGGTAAAGGATCCGACAGTGGATGAGGACTGGGTCAGTCAGATGGAGAAGTTATTCGACTTCTGTAGATGTTCAGCTACGAAGAGAGTAGCGCTTGCGGCCTTTGTATTGAGAGGCAAAGTAGAGCACTGGTGGAAGTCCACCAGGCCGATGTTGAGAGCTCCAGGTATGGTTATCACTTGGGATATGTTCTTAGGAGTTTTCAAAGAGCAATACATCCCAAATACTGCTCGACGTAGGCTACAGATGGAATTTCTGAATCTGACTCAAGGGAATCGAACAGTTGATGAGTACGAGTCATGATTCACTTCACTGGGTCGATATGATCCGAACTTGATCAGGAATGAAGCTATCAGAGTCCGTAGATTTGTAGATGGACTGAGGCCTTCGATCCGAGCGAAGTTGGCCCCATTTGATGTCGCTACATATAGAGAGGCTGTGCGACGGGCCCAGTTATGTGAGCAAGATTATGACTTGCAGACTTCTGAGTTTAGTTGGGGTAAAGAAAAGGGTCCGAGGAAGCTGGGAGATGGAAAGAGTGCCAAATTTGGTCAAAAATTCATGAGTTAGCGTCGGAGAGAGGCGGATGAGTTCCAAAAAAAGGTTGCTAGACCTTTTATGCCTCCGACTCAGACACCAGCCAGGGGTATAGTGATTGGTGGACCCCGACCGACTACAGATCAGTGTAGACTATGTGGTCGATACCATGGTGGTAGGCCATGTCATCTTCAGGGTACCCGATGCTTCAGATGTGGTAAATTTGGACATTATGCCAAAGAGTGCCCGGAGATAGTTGAGGCAATTCCACAGAGGGGTAAAGAGCCAGAGAGGGTTCCTACAAATGCGCCTCCTGCAAGAAAGAAAGCCTCGGCTGAAGAAAAGGGAAAACAAGTTGTGGGTCAAGGGAGGGTGTATGCGATAGACCAGGCATCGGCTGATACCTCTTCTGAAGTGATAAAAGGTACAATCATGATTTTTAATTTGGAGGTTATAGCTTTGTTTGATTCTGGTGCTACGCATTCCTTTATATCACCTGCATGTGCATCTAAGTTAAAAGGTTTTGTAGAACCCACATACTTGAGTAGGACTTTACTAATAAGTACTCCAATGGGAGATAAGTGCATGACAGCCAACCTGATTTTGTTGAATATGTATAACATTGATGTAATCTTGGGAATGGATTGGTTAGCCACCAATCATGCTATCATAGACTGTCGTTCTAAGTCCATTAAGTTTTCTCTACCTGAAGAATGTGTTGTAAGATTTTAAGAGAAGATATGAAATCTTAAATTTTGTGTTAAGTAAAGTACTTCGGTATGAATGACTGGAGTGTTGTTTTGAAGGTTTTGTTGCTTATGTGGTGGATTTGAACAAAGTACATCCGGATATGGAGGACATCCCAGTGGTCAAAGAATTCCATGATGTCTTTCTAGACGATCTACCAAGATTACCACCCGATAGAGAAATGGAATTCGGTATAGACTTGACGCCTGGAACCAAACCAATATCCAAGTCACCATATAGGATGGCTCCAGTTGAGCTAGAGGAATTAAGGAAACAGCTGCAAGAGTTGCTAGAGAAGGGATTCATAAGACCGAGTGTCTCACCATAGGGAGCCCCGGTATTGTTTGTAAAGAAGAGAGATGGGAGCCTCAGGTTGTGCATTGACTATCGGATGTTAAACAAGGCTACCATCAAGAATAAGTACCCATTGCCACGCATTGACGATTTATTGGATCAGCTTCAGGGAGCACAAATCTTTTCCAAGATAGATTTGAGGTCTGGGTATTATCAATTGAAGATTCGAAAGGAGGATGTACCCAAGACAGCATTTCGTACCCGCTATGGCCATTACGAATTCTTAGTGATGCCTTTTGGGTTGACCAATACGCCGGTAGCTTTTATGGCTCTAATGAATGAAGTATTCAAGCCATACCTAGACCAGTTCGTAATTATTTTCATTGATGATATATTGGTGTATTCAAGGTCTGGAGATGAGCATGAGCAGCACTTGAGGATTATTTTGCAGACCCTCCGAGAGAGAAGGTTATATGCCAAGCTTAACAAATGTGACTTTTGGATAGAACAGATTTCTTTTCTAGGCCATGTTATATCGAAGGATAGGGTGTCAGTAGATCCATCCAAGATTGAGGCCATTGTTCAGTGGGAACAACCTAGGACAGTCACGAAGATCAGAAGCTTTTTGGGTTTGGCTGGTTATTACAGGAGATTTGTAGAGGGTTTCTCTAGATTGGCTGCTCCATTGACACGTCTTACGAGAAAGAGTGTGGAGTTTTCATGGGATGAAGCTTGTGAGAGGAGTTTTCAGGAACTTAAGCACAGATTAACCACCGTGCCAGTTCTTATCATCCCTAACAGTTTAGGGAATTACTCAGTGTATACAAATGCTTCGCATCAAGGACTAGGCTGTGTTTTGATGCAAGATGGAAGGGTAGTAGCTTATGGATCTAGACAGCTGAAAGATCATGAGAAGGACTACCCCACTCATGATTTGGAGTTAGCGGTCGTAATGTTTGCGTTGAAGATATGGTGCTACTACTTATATGGTGAGAGATTTCAGATCTTTACGGATCATAAGAGTTTGAAATATCTATTCTCACAAAAGGAGTTAAACATGAGACAGAGGAGGTGGTTGGAACTCCTCAAGGACTATAATTGTGAGATCTTATACCACTCGGGGAAGGCAAATGTGGTTGCCGATGCATTGAGTCGGAAGAGTCTCGGGTTGGTATCACATATGATGGTTAGAGAGCACGAGTTGTTGGAACAATTCACGAACCTTAGTCTGGATATGACCCTACCTGAGATTGGCAACTATGGGATTATTGCTAGCTTGAGATTAGAATCGGAGTTGATTGAGAGAATCCGACAAGCTCAGCAAATTGATCAATGGTGTATTGACATGATTAGCCAAATTCGGAAAGGGAAGGGTACCGATTTTATATTGAGTTCAGATGGAATACTAAGGTTTAGAGATAGAATATGTGTTCCTAAGGATTTAGAACTGAGAAAGCTGATCTTATCAGAGGCTCACTCGTCAAGATATACGATATACCCGGGGAGTAGTAAGATGTATCAAAATCTCCGAAAGGCATATTGGTGATCTGGAATGAAGAGAGACATAACTAAGTATGTCGCTAGATGTCTCATTTGTCAGCAAGTAAAAGTCGAACATCAGAAACCAGGAGGATTATTACAACCTCTACTGATACCAACATGGAAGTGGGAGTATGTCACCATGGATTTTGTGATGGGGTTACCGAGAACCCGTAAGAACCATGATGCGATATGGGTGATAGTAGATCGGTTAACGAAATCGGCACATTTCTTAGCCATGAGATCTACAGATACATTGAGTGCATTAGCGAACCTGTATGTGCGAGAAATAGTGAGATTGCATGGAGTCCCAGTGAGTGTTGTTTCTGATCGGGATGCCTGCTTCACTTCCCACTTTTAGGGACATTTTCAGGAAGCGATGAGGACCCAATTGAGTTTTAGCACCGCTTTTCATCCTCAAATAGATGGTCAGTCAAAGAGGACTATACAGACCTAGGAGGATATGTTGAGAGTGTGTGTACTGGATTTTAGAGGCTCATGGGACGATCACTTGCCATTGATTGAGTTCGCCTACAATAACAGTCATCACTCAAGTATTGGTATGGCCCCTTATGAGGCACTATACGGTCGTAGATGCCGATCGCCCATTGGTTGGGAAGAAGTTGGTGACAGACAATTGCTCGCTCCCGATTTGGTTAAACAAGCCTCCGAGGATTTTCAGATAATATGCGAGAGGCTGCGAAAAGCTCAAAGTCGACAAAAGAGCTACGCTGACAGGAGACGGAGACCACTTGAGTTTGATGTTGGCGAGTCTGTATTTTTGAAAGTATCTCCTTCTAAGGGAATAACGAGGTTTGGGAAGAAAGGAAAATTAAGTCCTCGTTACATTGGTCCCTTCAAGATTTTAGATAGAGTGGGAGATGGAGCATATAGACTAGCCTTGCCACCTGAGCAAGCAGAAGTCCACAATGTCTTCCACGTTTCTATGCTTCGAAAGTACTACCCGGATCCGACACATGTAATTAGCTATGAGCCGTTGGAGCTCAAGGAGGATATGTCGTATGTCGAGAGACCGATCTGGATATTAGATAGAAAAGAGAAGATGTTGCGGAACAAGACGATTTCATTGGTTAAGGTTTTGTGGCAACATCACACTGTGGAAGAGGCCACATGGGAACTGGAAAGTTTGATGTCGAGAAAGTATCCCGAGTTATTCACAGATTGAATTGGTTCCAATTTGGAGGACCAAATTCTCTAAGTGGGGGAGAATGTGAGACCCCATATATGTATAGCTGTATATAGGAACATAGAAATGTAAATGAAATCATAAGTACGATGAGTAATGTGATGTATATGCAATGTAAGTCCATAAGATTATGTACGCACTTGTAATAAGAGTCGTGATTGTACGTACAAGTTGCGTTATGAATGAGTATGAAGAAATGAACTTAAATACGAGAAGAATGTGATTGAAATGGAATAAGAGTAGTGTGGTAAAATGGAAGGAAAGATTTACATAAGTGTATATTTCCATTCGGGTAATATCGTGTATATTTGGTTATACAAAGATTTTCCCACAAGTTTTAATATGTACTAAGTGTGATTGGATCACATTTTTAAGTCTCAAGGAGGGATGAATGAGGAAAGGACTATGGAGGTAAATTGAGGAAGTTTTGAAGGGAGTTGTTGCAGAAAAACTACAGGAAATCTGGAAATGTGAAGGCCAGATCGATCTCATAGGATGAGAGATCGATCTGGAAGAGCTAGAATGCTCTTATATGAGTAATGGAATGGAGCAGATCTATCTCCAAGGGAATCAGATCGATCTCCTTAGCTCTCGGGTTGGAAGCAGATCGATCTCCCCTAAGACCAGATCGATCTCCTTAAGCTTCTGTTTGACAGCAGATCGATCTCAAGCCTCGACAGATCGATCTCCTGCTTTTAAAATGTCTTAGAAAATAGGAATTTTTAGAGGACCAGATCGATCTCCACCCAAGGAAGATCTATCTCATCAAGTTAAATCTATAAATAGGAGCAGTTGGATCTACAGATTTCGGGATAAACCATTTCTTTTCACTTCAACTCTAAAACCTAGCTTTCTCACTCCTAAATACAGCCATTTTCAATAAGATTTGAGGAAAAGCTATTAGAGACAAAGTCGTTCACGTCTAAGAGAAGAACAACAAAGTCTAGAGGCATTTCCCCATTTGTCAAATTGAAGGAATAAAAGGCGTTTCTAATTGGAGCAAATAGGAAATCCAATGAGGTAAGTTTCTAGTGCACAAATCCAAGTACATTGGTCTAGTTAATGATTATGAAGTTGATTGGGTGTGCACATTATGGGTAGAACTACCTAGAATGCCATGAAATGAATATAACTTAGAAATGGTCTAGTGTGAGAAAGTGGAATGTAGAAGTGTTAATGATGAATGAGATATCTTGAGAGGATGATTATGTTGTGGGCATGGTTTGGGTATGTTGATATTGGGATAAAATTATGAGATTTACCACAAGGGGGTAAAATGTATATTTAAGGCATTGGATAAATGCTTAGTTGAACAAGAGTTAGAAACGTTAACTCGAGTGTTTGATGGATGAATTTCAGTTTCGGATGATACGCCGGAGCAAGTCGAGATAAGAATGCGAGAAGCATAGAGGAGGATAGTTGCACACAAGTAAAGTGAGGTAAGGGACTGTGTGTTAGCTATAGAGATGTTCGTGCGTATTTTATAGCAATTTCGTAGATATATTGCTAGAACTAGTACGATATTATAATTCTATGAAATGATATGGAAGCATGAAAAGTACTATGATGTATACATGTATTGAGAAATGGGATAGGGTAAGGAAATAGCATGATATGCATGTTTTCAATGTTTTTCTCTATTTTACATTGATCTTGATGATTGAGAAATGTTAATGATAGGTTGGCTAATTTTACATGTTTTAGCATGAAGAGGCATGCTGTATGAATAAACATGTTTTGAGTTTTAAAAAGAGAAAATAGCCATCTATCAGTTTTGAGATGAGATTTGGTGTTGAAGCGCTAGCTCACACCCGTTTTAATGCCTTTGATGTACCGTGCTGGAGTTTTAACTCACACGATAATTTTGAGAAAGTGCGGGAACTTTGCTCGCACCTGTTTTATTGAGTTGAGGTAAACCTGGGGGTCTGAGAACCTAAGGGGATACCAGCCGACGACCATTTGAACGGGCTGGGCCTTAACGATAGATCGTACCGCGCTGGAGCCTTGCGATGACTGTGTGTCACGCTGCTTGCTCTCCTAGTATATGAGACATTGTTTAGGATGAAAAGTCCATCGGAGTTGGAGTTTGGACTTGGGTCCACGGTCGTACATAGAACAGTGTAGTTATCCGTTGGTATACTATGTACCGTGCTGGGTGCACGTGAGTACGAGTATCGCGTAGATGAAACACGGCATATCTTTACCGTGAGTATATGAGGAGATGAGGTTGATTGAGATGAGCCGAAGGGCAGGACTGACCCATTCCCCTTCAGGCGAAGTGATGCCCTGTGCACACCTGATCAGTGAGGCTCGGGATCACTGACTAAGGTCATATGTCATGGATATTTGATTGTCGAAAATTCCATACCTGTCTCAGAGATTCGAGGAACAGAGATAATCTCAGAAAAGAAAGAGATTTGCAGAAAAATTGAATTAAGGGAAGAAAGAGATTTTGTGTTTTTGATAAATCTCTGATTTCACATTTGTGTCGTGAGGGCACTATTTATGAGTATGTTTTAAATGGAAGCTTGATATATTTCATTTACACGAAAATGCCATTGAGAAAAATATGTTTAAATGCATTTTTCGTATGATATTTCCATTTATAATGAAAACATGGCTTTGGTTTATACATGCATGGGCTATGTAGGTAGTACAATATCTACCGCTAGCATACATTTCCTTACTGAGCTGTGGTTTGCTCATCCCACTATTTTCCCCCTCCAGGTACTGAGAAGTAAGAGAGCGATAGTCTCTAGGTCTTTTGTGTTGAACAGCTCCCACAATTCCGCAAAGGTATAAGATTGTATACACGAGTATTTTGTATCTAATTTATCGTATCACACAGTTATATCTTGGAAATTGTAAACAGTATTATGGGGATGATATGTAAGCACATGGTATTTATACAATTGATTTTGTATATCTACACACACACCTGGGAGTGTGAATTAAAGTTTTATATCTTCCACTGTAAATAAATGAATTTTAGTAATTGCATCTTCTCACAGCCCAACCGTAGTAGAGAATGTATGGATAGAAGGGTTCCCAGAAGTGGGGTGTGGCAACCTTGACATCTCAAATCGCTAACCTTACGAAGAAGGTAGAGTTGCTCAGTACCCAGTATAATCCTTCTACTAGTCCTAATCTGATTTATTCTGTCCAAAGTCCTTTTCTTTCCTATAAGCTATGTAGTGGTACCCACTCTGTAGATAGGTATCCGTTCAACTTAGAATCGGTTCAGTATGTTGCCCATTCTCAAACGCAACAGAACAACTCCTTTTCAAACACCTACAATCCAGGGAGGAAGAACCATCCTAACTTTTCCTGGAGCCAAAACCTAGGACAATCTTCTAATTCTAGACCTGTAGGACCCCCTAGTTTTCAAGCTCCACCGATTCATGTACCACCATAGTCGCAATTTACATTTCATCCGCCTTCTCGTCACCCATACCCACATCATCCATCACCACCACCACCACCTATCCAGCCACAGTATATACTTGCACCAACACCAACAGCTGAGAAGAAGCCCTTGCTTGAGGAAATGTTCACAACTATCATGCAAAATCAAGCTGCTTCAATTAAGAACTTAGAGGTTCATGTAGGACAAATAGCAAACGCTCTTAGTCAACGTCCTCAAGAGACCCTCCCCAATAACACTGAAGCTAATCCTGTTAGGCAAAGGGAGGGTAAGGAACATGTTAAATCCATCACCCTTAAGAGCGACAAAGAGCTAGAGGAGCCACAAGTTAAGTCCAATCCTGTTGAGCCCATAGTTGAAGAACTCATAAGTCCCAAAGAAGCAGCTCAGAAAGTGCAGGAACATCAGGATCAAGCTGCAAAGGAATCTAAGTCAGGCGCTTCTTCATCTTTACCTTCTTCTTCTTCACAATCTTCCTCTTCATCTGATATTAAACTTGTTACCACTACACTTCCTCCAGTTAGACCCCCATTACCATTTCCTCAGAGGTTCAAAATTCAGAAGCTTGATCAGCAGTTTGCTAAATTTCTTGAGGTTTTTAAGAAGCTTCACATTAACATTCCTTTCGCGGATGCTTTAGAGCAATTGCCTAGTTATGTGAAGTTTATGAAGGATATCCTCTTGAGGAAGAGAAGATTAGAGGATTATGAGATAGTGGCCTTGACTGAGGAGTGTAGTGTCATTATTCAGAGGAAATTACCCCCCAAGCTTAAAGATCCAGGTAGTTTTACCATGCCCTGCACCATAGGAGATCAGTTCTTTGGTAGAGCCCTTTGTGATCTAGGAGCTAGTATAAACCTTATGCCTTGGTCCATATACCAAAAGCTAGGAATAGGAGATACAAAGCCCACCACAGTGAATTTTCAATTAGCTGATATATCCATTAAATATCCGAAGGGGATCATTGAGGACGTGCTAGTTAAGGTGGACAAGTTTATTTTCCCTGCAGATTTTATTGTGTTAGACATGGAGGAAGAGAGGGAAGTCCCCATTATTCTAGGCAGACCTTTCCTAGCTACTGGTAGGACATTAATTGACGTACAAAAAGGGGAATTAACCATAAGAGTCTTAGATCAGGAGGTGACATTTAATGTTTTCAAACCTTTGAAGTTCCCTGATGACTCTCAAGATTGTTTTAAAATGGAGATTAAGGAGGATATAAGGCTTAAGCAAAAGAAATATGAAAGAAGGAGGGAAGTAGATAGAGTTAAGGAGTATTTAACTATTGATATTTTGTCACCACTTTGGCTGATCCTCCTACTCTTCGCCCTACTATTGAGTGTTGTTTTCTTTAGCTGCATTTGAAGTGGCTGTGGTTTTTTTTTCACCTTGTATATAGTTCTTAGTGGAGAGAGAGGTGAAAATCAAACTTATGGGAATGATCACATGTCTTTGACTTTGCATTCACTATGTTTGCATAATCTGATCCGGGTAATGTACTGTGAAGTGACTTTGACATTTTCACACACACACGAGGGATCCAATTTGGGTTAGGACTTATGATTGAATGATTCTAAGTGTTAGACTTATAATTGTGATTCTTTGATTTCATAGTCTATACTTTTTCTTTGAGGATAAAATTTGGGAAATTAGTCTGTTTTGTACGTGTCATTCCTACAATTATTTTGTTTTGCTTAAGGACAAGCAAAAACTCAAGTTTGGGGGTGTGATAATTCTATATTTTTAGAATTATTTGTGCTTAATTTCCTAATTAATTATTTAAATCCCTAATTTATTTTGTTAATTATCCTCTTTATTTAATTAAAATTCTCATGTTTGCAGATAAATTAAATCCGGATGAATTTTGAATATTTCGATAGAAATGGACCGAAATTGGGCTAAAATCGAGATTGTACCACGCGAACAACACGAGCCTAGCACATCCAATTGGACAAAAAGACAGATGACATGGAAATATTATTTTTCAAGGAGCCAATGGTGTGAAGACAAGTGGCCAAACAATGTCAACTCATCTAGGATGGAAATAATACAATTGTACCCCTAAGTGTGTGTATAAATAGAAAAAGATGTCAATTGAAAAAGGGGGAGCCTAGGTTAGAATAGTGGAAAAATAGGGTAGAATAGTTTTATTTTTTTAGGTTAACTTAAAAAGTCTTTTTTTCCTTGTTTTGGATGATTCGGCTGCATAGTATTTTTTCTAGCTTCCATTTTTCTTTTCTCGATAGCTACTGTTTTATTCAATTCAGTTTATTATGAAGAATTCTTGTTTTTAGTTTATCAGTATCGTTGCTTAGAGATGTTTATTTATCATTTTAATTTACTTATCCCGTCACCATCATGTGCTATAAGTTTTATTCAACCTATTGTCAGTTATAGTCTAAAGCATTTGTAATGCTTTGGTCATCAATGCCAGTAATATGTTCTGATGCAATATTGCCGGTCTAATACAGTGTATTGTCTTGCAATACTGAAATGGTGGAGCAATATTGGTTTGATCGGAGAATGAAATTGCAAACCGAGACCACAGGGATTCTGCATTTGTGTTAAAACTTTCTCCATCTTCTGTTTAATTTTTAATCACTGCTTTTACTTATATCTATATATTTTCTTTTTACTAGTGTTAGTCTTCTGCATTCTTCTAGGTTTCAATTATATTTGCTGGTTTTTTTGCATGGTACCGAGGGGTTTGATGATGGAATATGGCTGCCGAAAATGATGCATTGGAATCGTGTATTATACTCCAGTGATCGGAGCAGAATAGCAACTCGAGAAGGCTGAGTTTGCCGGTGTACTAGTTGAATCGAGCAAAGTGAAGTTGGCCAGACCGTGAGCTAACAGTGAATTGGGATCGATAATCTTTCTCTGTTTAGCTCTGTTTTTACTCCTCTTTACTATTTAGCCTAGGACCATTTTATTTTTATTTTTTTGCATTATTCCACTCTTTTAAGCCTCGGTTTACCTTAGTGTTTT
This sequence comes from Firmiana major, assembly GCA_033439115.1. Classification (NCBI taxonomy): domain Eukaryota; kingdom Viridiplantae; phylum Streptophyta; class Magnoliopsida; order Malvales; family Malvaceae; genus Firmiana; species Firmiana major. Next base: position 61,689,969 of record CM065897.1, on the reverse strand, counting down.
CTTTTTGTTTTGCTGATTAAAGTTGAAGGAGGTGTACTGCACTGGAAGCTATGATGTTAGGGGGATGTGTTGGTACAGAACCACCATGCAAAGCTGAAGCAGCAGTGGACAACACCTAAGCAGAGTATGCTGATGATCAGAGCAGTAGAAAATCGGGCATCAGCTGGAGTAAGATACTATTAGCGTCTGGAGCAAAAGCTTGGCATAAGCAGAATGTTGCACTGGTGCCAGTAACGCGAGACAACAAATCAGGATAAGACCAAAACCAACATGGTAATACCTGGAAATGAAACTTTGGAAGATAATGAACAGTGCATAATGACAAAATCGGGACCACTTGGTTTTGTAATTGCTTAAGGCCATGTTTGGGAAATATCTATTGTAGTGGTTTAATTCATTTTACATGCATTATTAGATAGATTAATTTCAAGTTTATTAGTTAGCTTAGTTAGTTGATTTTTAATGTGCATGTTAGTCATAGTTTCTTTGTTTCATTAGTTTAACTTTGATTTAATTAAGTCACTAAGTAATTTTTATTCTAGCATTAGGGTTTGTGCTTAAAATAATTAACTCATTTTATGCATTTTAAGTTTTCATTTTAAAATGAAAAATCCAAAAATTATTGTTCATGCATTAGTTAAGTTTTATTGTTAAGTTAGTAATAGTGATAATTAGGATTTATTTAGATTTAATATTTTAGTCTTTTAAATTTGTAGTTAGTCTTTTAATTAAATTGCATTTTTATTAATTAGTTTAATTATGTGCATATTTTATTCTAGGATAGTTTAATTTTAGTTTAATTAATTTTATTACTTTATTTTCTTATTTGCATTTTATTGCGTTAATTAATTTTAACTGTTTTAATTTTCTTTTGTAGGTTGATTGCTTGGAGCATTGTAAGTATTTTTAGCTCGGTTTCATTTTATTAAGTTGCTTTCTAGTAATTTTTTAGCCGTAGTAGATCACCAACTTTAATTTCATAATTTGCTAGAATATACTTAAGGTAAGATTAACCGGTAATTAATTAGACTAGTCAACTTATCTGTGGGACGATAATTCCGAGACTCAAATCCCATTATTACTTGTACGACCCGTGCATTTGCTGATAATACCCTTAGGGCTTGTCAATGGTTTTGAGCATGGCATCACGATCACGTAGATAGTGCAGTATCTACCTGTTCGCATGATTGCCTTATTGAGCAAGTTGTTTGCTCACCCCCCTTATTTTCTCCTCTCTACAGAGTACTGAGTGTAGGCTGAGGGCGACTGGAGGTTTCCTTTTTAGTATCCGTTGAATCCCATCGCGTAAGGTATACACACTGATGTAATTTTGTATCTAAACTTTCTATAGCACAGTAGCATTTTGAATGTAATCATTGGGGATGTAAAGCAATGTAAACACATGTAAATCGCACTCTGATTTATTTATACAAGTGTTTACTCCTAAATTATAATGCAAATTAAATTGTTATGGTTGGATGAGGTAGATATTGACACACAGTCCAACTATTGAGAGTGTAGCTGATCACGATCGAGGTAAGGTAGGACGAAAAATAAATAACATATGAAAATCGAAAAATTTGTGATGATTTTTGGTAAGTTTGAGGGTTGTGACAGAATTTGATATCAAAGCTGAATTGGTCTGACGTGTGTCGATGTCTAAAATACTTAATAAGTTGAAAAATTACATCCCCATGTTACTGTGCATGTTTTGATACAATTATGCGTATGTTGATGGGTTGACTAAGAAATTGATGTGAATGTAGGGAATTGAGCATTATGCCTAATACCAGTGGCGGTAGAGGGTTGAGAGCGCAAGCTAGAGGCCGTAGAGGTAGGCTTGGGGGTAGTATTGGGCTAGAAACACACGAGACTCAAGAAGAGATTGAGGTGGAGGCTGGGGTTGAGCATGTTCCACAGGGTCCAGAAGAGAGACCTGAAAGTACTGAGGCACGTTTCACGAGGATTGAGCGGAGAGATGATCTTAGAGTTGGTCACTCAATCTTTACCTGGAGTTGGGGGCAGACAGAGTCCCGCTACACAGAGTGATACCGAGTAGGCGACAGCTCTTGAGGCAAGGGCACGACCAGCCCAGAGACCTCAGACGACAGATACACCTACACCCTCACCCGCACAGGATATGCCTACACCTGTTGTTACACCACAGGGCAGTAGAGGTTGGGGTTATGGTTGTGATTTGGATAGACTGCGACAGTTCTAGAAGTTTGGACCATCATCTTTTAGTGGAGTTAAGGACCCAGTAGCTGCAGAGGATTGGATAAAAGAAATTGAGAAGTTATATGGGTTCTTTGAGTGCACTACTACCGAGATGGTAGCGTTTGTCGCATTCATGCTGAAGGGATCAGCAGAACATTAGTGGAAATCTACCAGGCCTATTTTGAGAGCCCGACATACAGAGATCAACTGGGATTTATTTTTGGAGACTTTTCGGAGATAATATGTTCCGGATACTGCACAACGAAAGATAAAGATGACATTTTTGGGACTGACCCAAGGGAGCAGGACGGTGGATGAGTATGAGACGACCATTATCTCCCTGGGTAGATATGATCCTAATACGATGGGTAATGAGGTCGAGAAGATCCAAAAGTTTGTGGATAGACTAAGACCAACCGTCAGGTCCAGATTAGTTCCCTTGGATATACCGACTTATGAGGAGGCAATGCACAAGGCACAATTGTATGAGCAAGATATAGATTGAATCGCCTCAGAGTTCGAGAAGGTTAGTAAAGTGAGGGACAGAGATAAGAAGAGACCTGTACTGGATAGAGGCTTTAGTTATAAGAGAAGCAAGAGGTTTTCTGGAAAGAGGCCAAGGATTGAGGAGATCCGAGAGAGGACAGTTAATCCTCCCATGTATCTGACCATAGCTCCAACCAAGGGAATTATGATTGAAGGGCCACAGCCTACTACAGAACAGTGTAGCAAGTGTGGTAGGTACCATGGTACTCGACCATGTTATGGACCTCTTGCAGTATGCTTCAGATGTGGGAAACCAGGGCACATAATCTGAGATTACCCAGAGATGGCAGAGAAAGTCCCACAGAAGGGCAAGGAGCCAGAGAGAGCTCCAGTTGGTGCAGCTGCTCCGAGGAGGAGGGCTACAGCTAAGGAAAAGGGGAAGCAGGTAGTGTGTGTGAGCAGAGGACGAGTGCACGCACTGGACCAGGACACTGCGGATCAGTCTTCGGATGTGGTTAAAGCTACCATCCAAATCTTTGATTTAGAAGCATTTGTATTGTTTGATACTGGTGCCACGTATTCCTTTATATCGGCATCCTTTGCACATAAATTGTTGAAACATGTAAAACCCACACTACTAGATAAGATGTTGATGATATCTACCCCTATGAATAATAGTCAATTGACTGAACATGTATATAGAAATTGTAAGATGAGGATAGGAGGTAAAGAAATGGCAGTCGATTTAATTTTATTAAGTATGAATGATTTTGATGTAATCCTAGGGATGGATTGGCTGGCTACAAACCATGTTGTTATGGATTATCGTGCTAGAACATTGACTTTTCCAGAGACAGATGATCTTGTTATAAGTTTTGTGAAATGAAATGAAATAACATGTTTACTATAAATAAAAGAGTATGATCTTAATACATGATATTCAAGAGATGAATCTGTTTATCAATTATATGTGTTAATGTGATGATTTGTGTTACTAACGGTGGAAAGGATAATGTGAAGGGTTCATTTCTTATGTGATTAAGATGGATAAGGCACGTCCAGAGTTGATAGACATCCCAATGGTCAGAAACTTTCCAGATATCTTTTCGGATGAATTACCAGGGTTACCTCTAGATATAGAGATAGAGTTTTGTATGGATTTGGCACTTAGTACAGAACCGATATCCAAGCCACCGTACAGAATGGCTCAAGTTGAGTTGGAAGAATTAAGGAAGCAGTTACAGGAGTTGCTGAAGAAGGGGTTCATCAGGCCGAGCGTCTCACTTTGGGGAGCACCAGTTCTATTTGTAAGGAAGAAGGATGGAAGCCTCCAACTATGTATTGATTACCGGTTGTTGAACAAGGCCACCATCAAGAATAAGTACCTTCCACGCATCGATGACTTATTGGATCAGCTTAGGGGAGCGCAAGTCTTTTCCAAGATAGATCTGAGATCTGGGTATCATCAGTTCAAAATTCAAGATGGAGATGTACCCAAGAGATAACTTTTTACACCCGATATAGACATTATGAGTTTATGGTTATGTCATGCGGGTTGACAAATGCTCCCGCAGCTTTTATGTCATTGATGAATGAGGTGTTTCACCAGTATTTGGATCGATTTGTTATTGTGTTTATTGATGATATACTGGTGTACCCAAGATCTAGAGAGGAGCATGAACAACATCTAAGGATAGTGCTACAGACCCTCCGAGAGAAGAAGTTGTACGCTAAACTCAGTAAGTGAAACTTTTCGTTGGAACAGATCTCTTTTCTGGGTCATATAGTATCGAAAGATGGAGTGTCAGTGGATTCATTAAAGATTGAGGCAGTGATACAGTGGCAAAGACCCCAGACAGTAAGAGAGATAAGAAGTTTCTTGGGTTTAGCAAGATATTATCGACGATTCGTGGAGGGGTTCTTGAGATTAGCTACTCCTTTGACACGTCTCACGAGAAAAAGTGTTGAATTTATGTAGGACGATAAATGTGAGGAAAGTTTTCAGAAGTTAAAATGACGTTTAACTATAGCTTCGATTCTCACCATTCCTACCAGCTCAGGAGGTTTCTCGGTGTATACGGATGCTTCACACCAAGGACTGGGCTGTGTATTGATGCAGGATGGGAAGGTAGTTGCATATGGATCAAGATAGTTGAAAAATCATGAGAGGAACTACCTGACCCACGATTTAGAGTTGGCGGTCGTAGTGTTTGCATTGAAGAAAATATGGCGCCACTATCTCTATGGTGAGAGATTTCAAGTTTACACAAAATCATAAAAGCCTTAAGTACCTGATCTCGCAAAAAGAGTTGAACATGAGACAAAGGAGATGGCTCGAGCTTTTAAAGGATTATAATTGTGAGATCTTGTACCACCCGGATAAAGCGAATGTAGTTGCTGATGCATTGAGTCGGAAGCATCTCGGGTTGGTGTCATTTATGATGGTTAGGGAACACGACCTATTGGAACAGTTCAAGAACGTCAGATTGGATGTGACCCCGCCTGATGCTGATAATGGCTTTATGATAGCTAGATCGAATCTGACAGGCTCAACGAATTGATCAGTAGTACAGTGATATTGTCGGGTAGATACAAAGGGGTGCAAAGATGGACTTTGAATTAAGTTCAGATGGATTGTTGAGGTTCATAGGTAGGATATGTGTTCCCGATGATCTAGAGATCAGAAACTCAATCTTGACAGAGGCTCACTCATTGAGATATACAATACATCCAGGGAGTACTAAGATGTATCAAAACCTGTGAAGAGTTTATTGGTGGTTTGGGATGAAGAAAGACATTGCTGAATATGTCGCTAAGTGTCTCGTTTGTCGGTAGGTGAAGGTAGAGCATCAGAAGCCTATAGGATTATTGCAGCCTCTACCGATATCGACTTGGAAGTGAGAGCACGTCACCATGGATTTTGTGATGGGATTATTGAGAACCTGCAGAGGTCATGATGCCATATGGGTGATTGTGGATCGGTTGACGAAATGAGCCCATTTTCTAGCTATAAGAGCTACAAATACTCTGAACCAGTTAGCGGACTTGTATGTGTGCGAGATAGTGAGGCTACATGGATGTTAGACCCAGATTTTTGTAGCTTGTACCTTGTGATTCGTATGTGTATGAACACTCCGTTATTATAGTTGAATCATAAGAAGAATATTTATTAGACTTAAAGTGTTAGTGAAATGATTTAACACGCAAAAGCTACATAAAAAGCCTAATGTGAGCTATAAGTGTCACATGCTAAACCGAGTAAATCTAAATCATTCTGACTGAAAATAAGAACTTAAAATGAGAAAACATAGAGAGCTCATGAAGAAAAGTCAGCTTGATTTAGTCCCGAACATAGAAAACGAGAGTAAAAGCTAAAAAGGGTAAAATGGATCTTTTTGGCTAGATAAGGTGTTTCGGTGAAATTATCTATCGGGAACGATTGAAACATAAAGACGAGAGTGTAAGACATAAGATATGACACTTTCAGAATTTGGAGAAAAAGTCAACTTGGTCAATGGTTAAGGAAAAAGTCAACTATAGTTAAGAAAGTGGACTTTTACCATAGTTGACTAATCATGGTTAAAAATTAACCTAAGTGTGGAGAAAAATTTGGAGAAAAATATTCTTGGCCAGAATACAAGATAATCATCCTCGGAAGTAGGAAAAATTTATTCGAAAGGATTTCGAATTTAATTTAATGGTTAAAAACGTAATGGGCTTAAGGTGAAAAGTTTAAAGCCCATTAAGGTATACTAAACGTATATCGAAATCTTAGGTCCCTTAGACCGAATTGTTGGACCAATTGATTGGCCAAATATTGAGACAATTAAAGGCCCGAGATATAGTAAAAATTTCAGCCCAAAAGCCCATTAAGAAAGCCCAAACCAAGAAGCCCAAATGGAAAGCCCATGAGATAAATATCTAACCATAGTTAAAGCTAACCATGACTCATAGGGTGACTCATTAGGTGACTCATGGCTAAGGCTTGGAAAGTCAAGCTTAATGGTTGTAAATTAAAGCTTAATGGCTAAGTAAGTGGCTTATAAATTCAGCCACACTATTGTCATCTTCATCACACCAAATTCGGCTAGAAGAAGAAACCATTGAAACATATTATCCAAGCTTTCTCTCACTAGGAATTAGGCATAATTGGAACTTGCACCCTTCATGGAAGTTGTTCCAAATTGAAAGGAGAGTGACATATGTTGGAATTGGCTATCAAGGAGCCATAGAGTGCAAATCGAGAGCCTTCAAAGATTCGGCCAAAGGGTGAACACAACAATTGGTATATTTTCTAGTTTTCAATTTCATATATGTTAATGTATGAATGATTTTAAGTATATTGATATATGTTTTAAGAATTGAAACATATTAAATCACTATGATGTTGGTTAGGCCGAGAGTGAGTGGTGAGACATTGATTTATGTCCATATGATTTTAAGGCATAAATGGATTAATGTACATGTGTTAATAATTATGGTGTAATTAGAATTAATCAATTGGATTAATTAATACATGTAATTAGTTGGCAATCAAGGTGTTTGATAAAATGCCTAAATGAACTATATGATGTTTAGGAATGTTGCCAACCAAGTGTTTGTGAAAATACCTAAGTGAAATGGCTAAGAAATAGGCATGGATGGCGTGCCATGGCATAACTGATGGCATGGGAAGCTCTCGGCCATGGCATGAGGCCGAGAGACCCAATGGGCCAAGCTCAAATATTTTAGGCCCAATAAGATATAATGGGTCTAGGACAAGCCCAATAAGAGTTGGTGGGCCCCACAAGCCCAATAGGCCCAACGAAAATGAATAGTAAAATGAAAATGGGCTTAAGGCATAGTTAGGCCCATTAAGGATTTCTAAAGCCCATTAAGGGAAATAGACTGTATTTAATATGAAATACAGTAGGTAAAGTGTAATTAACCTGATAAATGGTTATATGCAGCTCGAGAGAGTATTTGAGGAGCAAATCGGACTGCTGAATCGAGCAGCACAGAGAAAGTTAAATTTCTCGAATGATTGCAGGTAAGGGACTTTTGTGAGTAGTTAGAGATACCTGCACGTATTTTCGTCTGCTTTTACATTCACTTAAAAACTCTGAGGGTCAGAGAAAGTGAATAATAATTATTGCGACCAGATAGTGGCAAATTACTATTTTACCCCTAGTTAGTCAAAAAGTCAACTTTTGTGAAAAGTTGTAAAAAGCATGAAAACCACTATTTTGAGTGTTTAACTGCTGTTTAGCAAGAGAATAAATAGATGGGCTAATGATTTTAAGGTTGATGTGAATCAAGCACACTTTATAGTGCTGATTTTGATGTTTTGTAAATCATCCCTTTTTAAAGAGCCATCTATCATATTTTGTGAGAATGAATCGTGCTGGAGCACAGCTCGCACTGGATTTCATATATTTTCCACATGCATTAGTGCTGAATTTTGATTCGCACTAGATTTTCATGACATGCATGATAGAGTACTGGAGTTATTACTCGTACTCAGTTTTATATGATATATGCATGATAGAGTGCTGGAGCGATTAGCTCGTACTCGAGTTTTACATGAGATACATGACAGTGCTAGAGCGTTGCTCGTACTCGATTCTTCATGATTTATACATGACATAGTACTGGAGTTATTGCTCGTACTTGATTTGATGATATTGTGTATAGCATGATACTGGAGCTATTGCTCGTACTTGATTTAATACATGAACTATGCATTTACCTAGTTGCTGGAGGTTTACTCGCACTAGAGTTGAGTTTGTGATGTGAAACAGTGTTTGAGCGGAGTGTCGACTGTGAGTCGCACTCAAAGGCGCGCACTGTATCTGATATATAAAACATGTTACAAACCCATGCCCGCATCCTTGTGTGACTGAGTGTCACATTATGTGAGAGGATAGCCGCATGATGGTATTAGAGATGTGGTATGATATTCCATGGTTTGAGGGCTAAGACCTATGGTAGGCACCCCGGCTGTGATGTAGGGTCCACGGAGTACATTGTACCATGCATGTGGCATGGGAGTACACTGTACCGTGTGGTGTTGTGGAGTTGAGGAGGATATAGCTGGCGGTTGTGATGGACTGACCCCCCTCCCGTTGCAGCAGTGATGCCCCGCACACTAGGATTCCGTGTAGCTTGGGATCACATGTCGGATATGATCATAGTCCAGGATACTATTTGCATTTCACCACAGAGTCTCACATGATATATCACATTGATTTGACTGATTTAAATTGCGGACAGACCTGAGGGATGGGTCGGACTCCGATTTTTGTGATGTGAATTATTTAATGTCATATTTATTGTGATTTAAATATACATGGCATGATTTACATAAAGGCATGATTTATATAAAGATGCATTGTTTTGCACTACATGCCTACATTTGAGAAAGAAAGCATGATTTCTGTACATGAGATTTAATCTGTACAAGTATACATATATATATTTAATGACATGCTTTTAAAGTGAGTTAAGGAAATAATGTTTTCAAGGCATAGCATTATTTTGAGTAGATAGTGTAGATATCTACTTGCTTGCCTGATTTCCTTACTGAGCGCGTTGTATGCTCACCCCCCTTTCTTTACATCTCTCTACAGAGCATCAGCAGTAGAGCGAGAGCTATTGAGGTATAATATTCTTGAGTCCACTGCTAGTTCATATCGACCGCCAGGTATACAGATTTTGTACGGTTATGTATCTAAACATAGAAACAGCACAGTGATGTATACGATATATATATGGGGAATGTATTTGTGTTAGATTTTATATAATCTCACATGTATTATAAAAGCAGTTACTGTCAGTAACAGTATATTGACATGTATGTATGATAATGGATAATGTGGTAAGCGAGGATTCTGACATCGAATCACAGCCCAACCATTGAAGATAGGAAAGGTAAGTTAAAAATGCGAAAAATTTGTAGTGATTTTGGTTAAAGTCATGGATTGAGAACGGGTCCTGACAATGGAGTTCCAGTGAGCGTTGTTTTTTATAGGGATACCGCTTCACTTCTCATTTCTGGGAACGTTTTCAAGAAGCGATGGGGACCCAGTTGAGTTTTAGCATCGTGTTTCATCCTCAGACAGATGGTCAGTCAGAGAGGACTATACAAACCCTGGAGGATATGTTAAGAGCATGTGCATTGGATTTTGGAGGCTCCTGGGATGACAATTTGCAGCTCGCAGAGTGTCACGCCCCGAAAACGCAGAAAATAGGGCAAATTTAAAACTTTTTACTCATTAATTCACAATTAAGGGTGCATTCCTGTGCAATGTCATACATCATCATAATTATCATGCCTCATGATCTCATCATAATATAATATATATTGTATTATATACATTACTCAATTCCAAGTTAATTAGTCCTAATACATCCCATACAATGTTATACATCAAGTGTCTGCAATTATGATAATTGTCTGAGTACATGAAAAGATAAAAGATACCTCAAAATACAATATATGGCCTGGAGCTCAAGTCCTCCACTAGCCACTACTCCGTACGTCGCAGGAAAACCCTTTTCACTTGAAGAGATCTGGGGGGAAAGAAAACAGGATGAGCTTCTAAATTGCTCAGTAAAAGGGGTAAGGGACTCATTTCATAAACCAAAATGCACATCACAAAATATTTATTTGTATGTGAAACTCATTAATCTCATTTGAAAACCATAGCATGAAAGTACTCAAAACGACATTCTCATGTCTCAACTCATGTGAAAACATGAAGTAAAAAGGCTCAGTCTAGAGCAATAACAAAGCATGTGAAAATAATGCGATGAACGCTTTCTCAATTAACATGATAAAATCACTGTAATAATAATGCACGTGGCACAGCCACTAAACACACGTGGCATAGCCACTGATTTAAATTCACACGTGGCACAGCCACAGGATAGGGTTTCACGTGGCAACGGCCACCAAATAGGGTTCTCACGTGGCAACGGCCACCAAATAGGGTTTCTCACGTGGCAACGGCCACCAAGTAGGGTTCTTACGTGGCAACGGCCACCAAATAGGGTTCTCACGTTACCAGAACGGAGAAGAATTGGGCTTACATGGTACCAGAGCAATGCCCGGTGTGTACTCAGAATTACACACCTAAGTCTTAATCACATAAGACTAGTTTGCCTTCACGTAGAACTCATAGTGGTTTTTCTCTCATAAAACTCATTTAAAACCGTTTTGTACTCAACACAAAACATATTGAAACCGAGTCCCAACCGACAAAACACGCACACATTTCTCAAATCTCGATATTGCCTTAACGTAGAGCCCAGTTATAAACTATAAAAACATTGGGCTCCAACCGGCTATAAAAATCATGTGCAATTGTATCACAACGCAACACTCAACATGCTTGTTTTATAAATCACAAATCATGCTATAATAGTTCGCAAATCACATACACAAATGGTTTAGTTTCCTTTACCTCTTTGCACCTCGTATAGTGCAATCGTTTCCCCCTTGACACGGACTAGTCTCGCATTCCACTCTGGAACTCCCGAGCTGTCCAAACGATGTTAAAACATCAATATTCATCATCACAGTAACCTCAATTCTCAAAAATCGAGCATAATTGCTCATAACACCTCAAATCTCTTTATTCTCGTAACTCTACCCCAAACTACACTCTCATTCACAACATCTCAACGTTCTACATTTCTCATGCCAATTATCTATGCTAATTTACCACATTGTCTAAATTTCTATTTATAGCTCAAATTCTCAAAATTGCTAAATATCATTATCACTCCAACCACATTGTAATTTCATCAATCCCTAATCATTTTCCAGCTATTTCAGCACAATGACAACAACCATTATCATCAAAATCATCTCAGATATCAAGATCGAGGTTTAGAAATTACCCAAAACTTGTGAGGTGCACAACCCATGCCTCGATTCGATTCGTCCTTCGATTTCCAAGTATGTTGTTCTCCCTTTGATGAGGAACAACTTTCCTTCTTGCCACAACTTCTGATTTGGACGAAAATGGGTGCTTTGGATGAGTAAGAAAGCTAGGTTTCGGTGAAAATGGGGGTTGGAAGAGAGAGAAAGTGAGATTGCAGGAGAAAAACAGGTGTTCCTTATATAGGCTGAGGGTAGGAGATCGATCTGGCTCTTGATGAGATCGATCTGCATTTGAATTTTGGGGACGATTTGGGCAATTTTATGCCTAGGAGATCGATCTGTCGAGGGGTGAGATCGATCTCTTTATGGCTTTATGAGATCGATCTGCTCCTTGAGGAGATCGATCTTCTCCCAAACAGAATCATTTGGAGATGGATCTCTTCCTCATGAGATCGATCTTCTCTTAAACAGAATCATAAGGAGATCGATCCTCTTCCATTGGAGATCGATCTTCTCCTTAAATTCCTCCTTCCTTGTTATTTTTAACTCACCAGATCGATCTCTCCTTCTCCCAGATCGATCTGTCCTCATAACTTCATACTTATTTTAAACACTTAACATATAAATCTCCAATTATCATTCCCCAATTCACTTAGCTCAATAAATTATACTTCATGTTCATATTACATAATTAAAATATGTCTGAAATTCTCAGATCTCACATCCTCCCCACCTTAAAAAGAATTTGGTCCTCCAAACTGAACTCAATTAGTCAAATAAATGGGGGTATTTCTCCTTCATGAGATTCTCTAGTTCCCACGTTGCCTCTTCCATTGAGTGATGTTTCCACAAAACTTTCACTAATAGGATGCTCTTAGTTCTCAGTATCTTCTCTCTTCTATCGAGAATCTAGACGGGTTCCTCAGTGTAGCTCATATCCTCTTGAATGTCCATCTCGTCATACTCTATGACATGAGAAGGGTCCTTGTGGTACTTCCTCAACATAGACACATGAAAAACATTATGTATTCCCGACATCTGTGGGGGTAATGCTAATCTGTAAGCTACCTCTCCCACTCTCTCAAGAATCTCAAATGGTCCTACGTATCGAGGACTCAATTTCCCTTTCTTCCCAAATCGCATGATACCCTTACTCGGTGATATTTTCAGAAATACTGCATCCCCAACCTCAAACTCGAGTGGCCGTCAATGCACATCCGCGTAGCTTTTCTGTCTACTTTGTGCAGCCCGTAACCTCTCACATATGAGTTTCACATTATGTACGGCTTTCTCAACAAGCTCGAGAGCATTTATCTTTCTGTCACCGACTTCTTCCCAAGCTACAGGGGATCTACACCTCTTACCATATAGAGCCTCAAAAGGTGCCATTCCAATACTCGCATGATAGCTGTTATTGTATGCAAACTCTGCTAGGGGCAGGTGATCATCCCATGATCCCTGAAAATCCATCGTACACGCCCTCAACATATCCTCCAGGGTCTGAATAGTCCTCTTTGACTAACCATCTGTCTGAGGATGATAGGCGGTACTGAAACTCAATCGAGATCCCATGTACTCCTGAAACTGGGTCCAAAATCTAGAAGTAAATCGGGAATCTCTATCAGAAGTAATACTCACTGGAGCCTCATGTAATCTAGCTATCTCGCTGACATACAACTCAGCTAAGGCATCCACAGTATCTGTGCTCTTGATGGCAAGGAAGTGGGCACTCTTGGTCAATCTATCCACAATGACCCATATTGCGTCACGACCTCTTCGGGTCCTCGGTAAACCCATAATAAAGTCCATAGTGACATGCTCCTATTTCCATGTAGGTATGGGTAAGGGCTGTAGTAGTCCTCCGGGCTTCCGATGCTCAGCTTTCACTTGCTGGCATACTAAACACCTGGCCACATACTCTGCCACGTCTCGCTTCATACCACTCCACCAATACACCTTTCTTAAGTCTCGGTACATCTTAGTGCTCCCTGGGTGCATGGTGTATCGCGAGCAGTGGGATTCTCTCAGTATCTGTCTCTTCAGGGTATCATCGTTCGGTACACAAATCCGTCCTCTGAATCTCAACAATCCATCCTCACTGACTGTGAGATCCGTCTGCGAACTCTGTTCAGCTTGGCTAATCATATCTATCAATCTCTGATCACTGCGCTGCCCAGTTCTAATATGATCCATGATCCTGGGCTCTATTCGCAAGCTAGCCACAAATCCAGTCTCTATCTCTTTAACTCTAATCCGAAGTTCGGCAAACTGCTCCAGTAAATCCTATTCCCTGATCATCATAGCAGATATCATACTCTTCCTGCTCAGGGTATCAGCAACCACAATCGCCTTACCCGGATGATATAGAATCTCGCAGTCATAATCCTTAAGGAGTTCTATCCATCTCCTTTGTCTCATGTTTAACTCTTTCTGATCAAAGAGATATCTCAAACTCTTGTGATCAGTGAAGATCTGGAATCTTTCCCCATATAAGTAGTGTCGCCAGATCTTCAAAGTAAATACCACAGCGGCTAACTCCAAATCATGCATAGGGTAATTCCGCTCATGGTCTTTCAGCTGTCGCGATCCATATGCGACCACTCTTCCGTGCTGCATAAGCACACACCCCAATCCTTGATGAGATGCATCACTATACATCGAAAATCCTCTTGATCCCTTAGGAATAGTTAACACAGGTGCCACTGTCAACCTCCTCTTTAATTCCTAAAAATTGAGCTCACATTGATCAGTCCATATAAACTGAGCTTTGTCAAAGGGGCAGCAATCCGGGAAAATCCTTCAACAAATCTTCTGTAATACCCTGCCAAACCAAGGAAGCTTCGTACCTCAGTAACTGTCCTCGGTCTCTCCCAATTAAGCACAGCCTCCACCTTGCTTGGGTCCACTGATACTCCTTCCTCTGAGACTATATGACCAAGGAAAGCTATCCGATCCAGCCAAAACTCATACTTACTAAGCTTTCCATATAATTACTTATCTCAGAGTATCTGTAGTACTAACCACAAATGCTGTGCATGCTCCTCATACGACCGAGAGTACACCAGGATATCATCAATAAAGACTATCACAAATTTATCCAGATAGTCTCTGAACACTTTGTTCATCAATCTCATAAATGCTGCAGGGGCGTTCGTCAATCCAAAGGACATCACCAGAAATTCATAATGGTCATACCTTGTCCTGAATGCCGTCTTTGGAATATCTTCTTCCTTGATCCTCAATTGGTGATAGCCCGATCTCAAATCAATCTTAGAAAAGACTGATGCCCCTCTCAACTGATCAAGTAGATCATCAATCCTGGGCAATGGGTATTTATTCTTCACCGTGGCTTTATTCAACAACCGATAGTCTACGCATAATCTGAGACTACCATCTTTCTTCTTGACAAATAAAATCGTGCTCCCCATGGTGAAACACTGGGCCTAATGAACCCTTGATCCAATAACTCCTGTAGTTGTTTCTTCAATTCCTCAAGTTCCACTAATGCCATCCTGTAGGGAGGTTTAGAGATCGGCTGAGTATCTGGTACCAAATCAATGGTAAACTCTAGCTCTCTCTCTGATGGTAAACCTGGCAATTCATCTGGGAAAACATCCAGAAATTCACACACCACAGGTATATCCTCAATCCTCGGATGTTCCCGCTCATCGTCTGAGATGAGTGTCTCATAACCTTCACATGAACAATCATATTTAATATTCTCCAAAATAATATCAAAATTCTCAAATTACTTACTAGAATTCCACATATTCATTTTCTCAATATCTCAATCGTACACTGTAAGGTTCAGGTAGGGAGAAAGTTACAATCTTAGTGTAGCAATCTAAGCTCACTCGATTGGTTGTCAACCAATCCATCCCCAAAATTACATCAAATCCATGTATATTCAACATGATTAGATCTGCTAACATCCCTCTATCTCCCACCTTTATCTCACATCCTCTACAGATTAACTCAGTTCTCTGGGATTCACGCATAGGGGTATTTACATGTAGTATATATTCTAGAGGTTCAAACTTCAAGTTTAATCTACATGCAAAATGCTCAGAAATAAACGAATGCGTGGATCCTGAATCAATCAACACATGAGCCTTATGATTACAGACAGAGAGTGTACCTCTTATAGTTTCTGCAAAAGTGTCAGCAGCCTCCTTATCTAGGGCAAACACACGTCCCTGGGTAACAGGTCTCTTTCCTTTCTCTGCAGCAGTGGCCCGTCTCGGGGGATTCACTCTCTGAAGCTGTTGTCTAGTGGGCTCCAAGACATGTGGTTTCTGAGGTTGAGGGCAATCCTTCACCATGTGACTCATGTCTCCACATCTAAAACATCCATGGATCGACCCAGTACAACTTCCCTCATGCATTCGGCCACAAATTCTGCAAAACCTTGTCTCAGGCCTGACATCTCAAGGGGTCTCTCTAATGTTAGGGTAACCTCTGGGTCTCTCTAATCTGCCCTTCTGTACCTCAATCCTTCCTCTTCTGAAGGAACCTCTCCGAGCCTCTGTTTGGAAAATCGCTGGCCTCTTGCCCTTATCTCTATTCACTGCTCTAAGCTCATTCTGGGATTGTACCATTTCAATTCCTCTTTCAATCTCTTGTGCTCATCTCAGAGCATCTCCAAACTCAGTAATACATAGCCCTATCAATCTATCTCTGATGATGGGCTTCAATCCATATACGAATTTCTCTGTGCGGAGCTCTTCATTCTTAAAGGTCTCTGGGTCATATCTCAATAACGCTGTGAATTGGCTCTCATAGTCATCCACAGACATGTCACCCTGTACCAAACTCAAAAACTCGGCCTATTTCTTTCTCTGGGCGGCTCGTGGTACATATTGGGTCCTAAAGGCTGTCTAAAACTCTTCCCAACCAATCACATCCTGGCGGGATATCAGAATACCCTGGATAGTACCCCACCAATCTCAAGCTCTCCCTTTCAACATATAGATACTCATACTGACCCTCTCAGCATTGGTGCACCCCAGATAATCAAATATAATTCTCAACTCCGTCAGCCACTCCTCAGCCTCTGTAGGATCCTTCTTTCCCTTAAATGCGGGCGGATTCATCTTCAGAAAATCCTTCAGTCGGATCATACTTCTATCATCAGGCTGAGTGACGGGAGGTATTGGGGGTATGGGAGGTCCTTGTGGTGGTGTAGGAGTAGTACCCGAGGCATTAACTCCAAAGTGTTGCGCGAATAACGCTGCCATCTGCTCAAAACCTTGCCTCACATCGGTCTCAATCCGATTAAATCAAGAGTTAGGACTCTCTGGTTATGGGACAGGTGGCGGAGGGGACTCTGCCTGCCTCCTCGAACGACCTCGTCGTCCACTCATTCTCTATCTTAACTCGTCTCCTGCGCGTACATATCAAAATCGATTGAAATATCAATCCTCAATTTCAGTTCATGACCAGACTATTACAGACACTTGGGATGTATTCTATTTCACTTAGCCGACACTGACAGTACTAGACACCTTAAGCTCTGATACCAAGAAAACTCTGTCACGCCCCGAAAACGCAAAAAATAGGGCAAATTTAAAACTTTTTACTCATTAATTCACAATTAAGGGTGCATTCCTGTGCAGTGTCATACATCATCATAATTATCATGCCTCAGGATCTCATCATAATATAATATATATTGTATTATATACATTACTCAATTCCAAGTTAATTAATCCTAATAGATCCCATACAATGTTATACATCAAGTGTCTGCAATTATGATAATTGTCTAGGTACATGAAAAGATAAAAGATACCTCAAAATACAATATATGGCCTGGAGCTCAAGTCCTTCACTAGCCACTACTCCGTACGTCGCAGGAAAACCCTTTTCACTTGAAGAGATCTGGGGGGAAAGAAAACAGGGTGAGCTTCTAAATCGCTCAGTAAAGGGGGTAAATGACTCATTTCATAAACCAAAATGCACATCACAAAATATTTATTTGTATGTGAAACTCATTAATCTCATTTGAAAACCATAGCATGAAAGTACTCAAAACGACATTCTCATGTCTCAAATCATGTGAAAACATGAAGTAAAAAGGCTCAGTCTAGAGCAATAACAAAGCATGTGAAAATAATGCGATAAACGCTTTCTCAATTAACATGATAAAATCACTGTAATAATAATGCACGTGGCACAGACACTAAACACACGTGGCATAGCCACTGATTTAAATTCACACGTGGCACAGCCACAGGATAGGGTTTCACGTGGCAACGGCCACCAAATAGGGTTTCTCACGTGGCAACGGCCACCAAATAGGGTTCTCACGTGGCAACGGCCACCAAATAGGGTTCTCACGTTACCAGAACGGAGAAGAATTGGGCTTACATGGTACCAGAGCAATGCCCGGTGTGTACTCAGAATTACACACCTAAGTCTTAATCACATAAGACTAGTTTGCCTTCACGTAGAACTCATAGTGGTTTTTCTCTCATAAAACTCATTTAAAACCGTTTTGTACTCAACACAAAACATATTAAAACCGAGTCCCAACCGGCAAAACACGCACACATTTCTCAAATCTCGATATTGCCTTAACGTAGAGCCCAGTTATAAACTCATAAAAACATTGGGCTCCAACCGACTATAAAAATCGTGTGCAATTGTATCACAACACAACACTCAACATGCTTGTTTTATAAATCACAAATCATGCTATAATAGTTCGTAAATCACATACACAAATGGTTTAGTTTCCCTTACCTCTTTGCACCTCGTATAGTGCAATCGTTTCCCCCTTGACACGGACTAGTCTCACATTCCACTCTGAAACTCCCGAGCTGTCCAAACGATGTTAAAACATCAATATTCATCATCACAGTAACCTCAATTCTCAAAAATCGAGCATAATTGCTCATAACACCTCAAATCTCTTTATTCTCGTAACTCTACCCCAAACTACACTCTCATTCACAACATCTCAACGTTCTACATTTCTCATGCCAATTATCTATGCTAATTCACCACATTGTCTAAATTTCTATTTATAGCTCAAATTCCCAAAATTGCTAAATATCAAGATCAAGGTTTAAAAATTACCCAAAACTTGTGAGGTGCACAACCCACGCCTCGATTCGATTCGTCCTTCGATTTTCAAGTATGTTGTTCTCCCTTTGATGAGGAACAACTTTCCTTCTTGCCACAACTTCTGATTTGGACGGAAATGGGTGCTTTGGATGAGTGAGAAAGCTAGGTTTCGGTAAAAATGGGGGTTGGAAGAAAGAGAAAGTGAGATTGCAGGAGAAAAACAGGAGTTCCTTATTATATAGGCTGAGAGTAGGAGATCGATCTGGCTCTTGATGAGATCGATCTGCATTTGAATTTTGGGGACGATTTGGGCAATTTTATGCCTAGGAGATCGATTTGTCGAGGGGTGAGATCGATCTCTTTATGGCTTTATAAGATCAATCTGCTCCTTGAGGAGATCGATCTCTTCCTCATGAGATCGATCTTCTCTCAAACAGAATCATAAGGAGATCGATCCTCTTCCATTGGAGATCGATCTGCTCCTTAAATTCCTCCTTCCTTGTCATTTTTAACTCACCCGATCGATCTCTCCTTCTCCCAGATCGATCTGTCCTCATAACTTCATACTTATTTTAAACACTTAACATATAAATCTCCAATTATCATTCCCCAATTCACTTAGCTCAATAAATTATACTTCATGTTCATATTACATAATTAAAATATGTCTGAAATTCTCAATAAATCGATCTGCTCTTTCATTAAAATACTCTATAAAAATCCAAAATATCTACAACTTATATTATTTTATTCCAAATTTAATCTATTTAATTTAATTTAATTTATTAATTACATTTTAACCCTTTTTCGGGTATAGTTTCTCTGTATTTTCGGGATATTGTCCCGAATGACTTTTCGGTATATTTTTTGATTATTTTTGGGATTATTTTTCTGAACTAAAAATTTCGATTAATCCCGATTAATTCCAATAAATTAATATCTTGATCAATTTAATCCAGAATAAATTTATTTCACCTTTATTGACCAAGATTTCTCAATCCATTATTTTTAATTAAATTTCCTTATCGGATTTACACCGACTTTCAATCTTTTTCCCGTTTTGCCCTTACACGTGTTCGGGATTAATTTAACCCCACTTCCCTTCACGAATACTCATTTATTTCGTATTTTAATTAAATTCGGGTCTTACAAATCTCCCCCACTTAAGGAATTTGGTCCTCCAAATTAGAACCAATTCATATGAGTCTATAGACTACTCCGGGTACATCGATCGTATCATACTCTTAAATTCTTATGTGACCTTCTCCGGAGTGTATTACTAGGGAGATCATCTTAAATCTCAATACTTTCTCTTTCCTGTTTAATGCCGAAATCAACTTCTTCAATATGCTTATATTTGCATTAAGCCGAACTGTTGGATCTCATGTCCTATCACCTATGCTGGATCTGGATAGTATTTCCGAAGCATCAAAAGATGAGACACATTGCAGGTGCCTGTTAATTCAGGTGATAACATCAACCTACAGGTCTTATCTCCCACTTGTCTAATCTCTCAAAATATTCAATCCAGCGAAACTCAATTTACCTTCTTCCAAAAGTTCGCTATGGGACAAGAAACATTTCAATCATACTAATTCACGCTCGGTGAATTCCAATGCTTTTCTATCTGCTCTGAGGTGTTCTTAATCTCTCACTCTTAACTAAACATCCTCAGAGACTTATTATCCAAAAGTCGAAAATAATTCTATCTGTCACCCACTTTTTCTTATCCAATTTGGGGAACAACCCCTATAGCCATACACTGCCTCATATCTTGTTATCCCGATACTCAAGTGGCAACTGTCACTATTGACGAATTCGATTTGTAATTACTGATCATCCCAGGAGCATAAAAATCAAGGACGCACGCTTTCATCATATCCTCCAGAACTTGTACAGTCCTCTCTGACTGACCATCGGTCTGAGGACGGAAAGCTGTGCTAATACTCAGTCGGGTTCCCATAGCTTCCTAAAAGTATCCTCAGAGGTGGGAAGTGAAGCGGGAATCCCTATATGATACCATGCTCACTGGAACGCTACTTAATGTTCCACAATCTTCCTTACACATAAATCCTCATACACACTCTGAGTATCTGGGAATTTCATAACCAGAAGGTGGGTAGACTTAGTCAATCTATTGACTATTATCTAAATAGCCTCGAAATTCACCTGGGTCCTCTGTAACCTATCACGACATTCATGGAGACTTGCTCCCATTTTCGTGTCGATATAGGTAGAGGTTGCAATAACTCTGCAGACATACTAGGCACTTTTCCACAATCTCTACCATGTCTCTTTTCATATCTGACCACCAATACCCTTTTTGAGATTTCATATATATTCTTTACTTTTCGTATGCACCGTATATCCTGAAAAGTAAGCTTCTGACAATATTACTATCTCATCAACTGTGGTCCTGGGGAGCACTTATACTGTCTCTGAACCTGTCAGTAAATCATCGACACTCTTTGTGAATTCTGTCACTATACCCTTCTGAATCTGACCCAAACTATCGACATCATGCCGATCATCACGCTAAGCCTGTCAAATCCGGGCACTCTCATCCGGTTCTAATCTCAGGCTAGCTGTCACATAATCACTGTCACCGTCAGAAGGGATCACATCACTATTGAGGTCCACAACTGCTCAAGCAGCTCACGCTCCCTGACCATGATATGTAATACCATCCCAAGGCTCTTTCTGCTCAAGGCATCAGCCATCACATTAGCCTTTCCTGGGTGGTACAATTTTCACAATCAAAATCTCTCAGAAGCTCTAACCCACTATGAATTCTCATATTCGCCTCTTTCTGTGAAAACAGATACTTGAGATTTTATGATCAGTGCATACCCAAAATTTCTTACCCTGTACATAATAGTACTATATCCTCGGTATAAATACTACCGTTGCTAACTTTAAATCATGGGTCAGTTAGTTTATTTCATGATCAAGGAGTTGTCTGACTCCCATAATTGACTATCTTCCCATTATATATCAATACACAGCTCCTTCATAATTTTGAGTCATTCATACACACTGAGAACCTCTTGAGCTGTTGGGTATGGTGAAATTAATCACGGTGGTCAGTTCATACTTCACTACACGAAATTCATGTTACATCTATCATCTTATTTATCCTCTCTCATTCAAGACCACGTTTTCTTAGTTCAATGTGTCAACAAGGTATACCATTTTTGAGAATTCACAACAACCCAATTTTAAGAGCAATTTCCAATTATTGCTTACAATTTGCCCTGGACTTTAACTACACCCAACATATCATCAATAATGATGATTACGAATCGGTCCAGGTCAAGTTTAAATAACTCATCGTAATTGAGCTCCACTGCATAATTCAATTGCCTATATCCTTGACTTATGTATGCATAAGCGTATCAGATCCTTCAAAATCGTTTACGTTTTCAGGTACTAACCTGAGTCATTTCCTTTTCTTATATTAACAGCTCTTATTAAATTTTACTATGTTAACCTTTATGATTTGTCAAATTTTAATATTCTTATCGTCTTAGTAAAGGTATCCTAATGCTAAAGGTATTTATTACGACGATCGATTTCACGTTATAGGTTATATATATACTTTTAGACGCTGTCAAGTCTTCAGACGGGGAGGTATTTTGAAATACCTTTATTAACCTTCAGACTTAACCACATTTACTTTATATACCAGTCCATGTGGTCACAATTTATATTCGCTACTAATTGCTTTAATCCTAATTACTTCATATCGTAAAGATGTTCTTACCTAGCATACGCCTCTTACTCCGATACATCTTGTATTTAGGATCAAGCATCTCTCAGAGATTATCTCCTTAGTGTATCAATTATAACGAAACTCTTGTCATTATTCGTTCCATGAGTACAATCCTTTAATTTCAACTGTTGCACCCCTTTTTATCACTTGTCAACACTTACAGTATACTTTTCAGTGATGTTTTCACCCCTATTTTCAACTTAAAATCTCTATATCCATATTTCGTTAATTAATCCTCCTCTATTGGGGTACTCATTTATCAGTATTGTGCCCAATGATGTAGGAATTCATGCCTTTTACTCACTTATATACGAATGAAGGCGATATGAATAAATGTGTGGCACCAGGATCAATGAACATATGTACTTCATTATTCATAACAAGTGTGGTATCTTACACCACATCCATAAAACATCAATAGTGTCCTGGTCCAAGACATCCTCTCGCCTTCGTCCAACAGCCTACTTTCCTTTTTCTTTTCGGCTACGGCCTGCCTTTTCGTTACAGCTATACCAATGAAGTTTTTCTCTGTCTCTTTAATTTTCTGTGGGGCGATCTCGCCCAACTCTGTGCGATCAAAATCGATGGTCCGTCTTACCACACTTAATGGCCATTTTCATTAATACAGTGTAGGTATAGACCCTCCTTTCATGGTATCCACCACACATTCTACAGTGATCACACTGCTACTCTGTTTCGTAGCAAGTCAGGGTCCTCCAATCACATTGCCCCTCAAGAGTGCCAAAATTAGATGCACTGGGGCCTTACCAATTATCTTACTCCATGACTCATCAAATTAAATCTTTTACTAATTACCATTTTTTTCCATTTTAACATCTCTATCATTTCTCAATTCTCTTTTCTGTCTCTATTTCAGCCCTCACTACCTTTCCCCATCTCAGAGGCATACAATTCATTTTCTTATTTACCCAACTGTAAATCTGCGCACTGTCTCGGTATAAGTAATATCTCACGGGCCAATTGGACTTTAATTGGAAAGTTGAGCCATTTCATGAACTTTTAGACATCTCGACTGTCACTTGTTCATAGTGTCGAGGTAATATCTGCCCAAGAATATAACCGAGTTTCATACTCATAAATCATACTCATCAATAAATCAATTTCTATGGGTCAGAGTAAGGATTTTATCTATCATTCCCTTTAAACAGTGTCCGGGATATTCTATCACTGGAATACATCCAGAAATATTTCTCTTGTCAACTTTGGATGTTTAACACTTAAGATGGGTCGAGCGGGTTTCCACCAATGCTCCGTCTCGCCCTCAAATCCCTTGTATACTCTGAGCAATTAGCTCTCAAAATATTCTCCACACTCCGCTCCAATCTCGCGAAGCGTGTCTCAATACTATCCGATCACTCTGTCGGACTCAGTGGGGCATGCTCAACATTAGCCTTCATTTCAATCTCATCCTGATTCTCACAGGTCAACTCAGCACGACTAGCAGACTCAGGTCTACCTCTACGACCTCTGCCTCGTGCACTATCTCATCTAACGCGACTCATATTAGGCATTCTTGCATTCTCAACCATTTCTTAGTCAAAACCCATCTCGATATACACTATTGTATCTAACCAAGCACGGTAACATGGGGATGTAATTTCATAATTACTGACACTGACACACATCAGACCAATTACTGCTCTGATACCATAAAATCTGTCACGACCCAAATTACCCAAAAATCAGAGTTAATTTTTCGCGTTTTGTTTTTTTACTTAATTCTTACCTGTCCTCGAATCGTGACCACACTCCACTAATAATTGGGTTGTGCGTCAATGCCAGTCCCACCATTCAATTACCATCTAACTTATTTCTTCTCCAGTCATTTATAATTGCTTACATTATTTATACATCCCCTAAAGTTACTTACAAACATGTTATTGTGCTATGCTTATGTAGATACAATATGTACAAGTGTATATACCTTAAGTAATGGGCAGCAGCGGATATCCGAAATGCAGTACTGAGTCATCTCAACGTCTACTGGAGATTATCTGTGGGAGAAAATGAAAGGGGTGAGCACATCAAGCTCAGTAAGGCAATCCTACGAACAAGTAGGTAACCATACTACCTACATGAACGTGGTGCCATGCATAAACCACCCTTTCTCCACACATTTTAAAACAGATGATATGAGTTATGATGTTATGTAAATTAAGTTTGCACGAAAAATTCATGCAATTATTTCAAATCATTTCTTTCTCATTTAAAAATTCCACAATAAAGTCAGGACTCGACCCCTCCTTCGGGTGATCCTGACTCACACAAAACCATGAAAATCGGTTTACATCACACATGGGTTTAAAAAGCATGGAAATAGCATCATGCACATTTAATTTAAAACCTAGTTTGATCTCATCAAAATCGTCGACATGCGAGACTAGGCAACATCTGTATATCGGCAATAACCAGGACTATGGCCGTATGTGTCCTCGGGAGTTCCTCAGCTACACAGATCCTAGTGTGCGGGTTCTCACCATGATCGGGAACCGTCCGGGAGGTGGGTCACTCCATCTCGTCGGTCTTATCTGATCCCATGCATCCGAAGATGCCAACGTATCACAAAGATACCACACGGTACATCGTACTCCATGCTACTTGCACGATACATCGTACTCCGTGGACCCCCAGCCTTATCCCTCTTTCGGACTCATCAGCTGGACCTCCAACCCTTATCCCTCTTTCGGACTCATCAGGTTGTTTTAACATTAAACCGTATTGCCATGTCTCAAAGCGCACGTGCGAGCCTATTTAATAGGTGACACAGTCTACCCGATGCTCCAAGCACAGCTCATCGCATGTTCTCATAAAATCAGTGCGAGCAATGCTCAGCACTCTCATCAAATCAAGTAAAACTAGTGCGAGCTAGGCTCTAGCACTCTGTCTCAAAAATCATATAAAAATATGGTGCGAGTTAGACTCTAGCACCCTGTCACGAAAATCGTATATATATATAAAAAATCTTGTGCGAGTTGGACTCCAGCACCTATGCATGTAAAACTCTAGTGCGAGCTCTCGCTCCAGCACTAATGCATGCATCACACAAATCAAAATATCGTGCAAGCTGAGCTCTAGCACGTCACATGTCAATAAAAACACGTAGGCGGCTCTGTTTCCTCAAAACAGTTTTTCAAAACAATTATATCGTTCAAAGTATGCAATGCTGTGCATTTTCTTTCAAGGTTAGCCAGCCTACTCATGCATGCATTAAAATGTCTCCAGAACGAGCAGAAACGTCTTGTTCTTGCTCCTCCCAAATTTTTTCTAAATTTGTAAATTTTACCCTTAACAAGGGTATTTTGGTAATTTACCCATTCGGGGCACTAAAATTATTATTTGACCTCTAGACCCTTCGGATAATTTTTAAAGACTGCAAATGAACTTAAAATTTCATACAAGTTACCTCTAGCAGTCCGCAGAATTTCCTTACCTTATTTTCCTGTAGAGTCTGACCTTTTCTTTTCCACTGTTGTCTCGTCGCGCAGTCCGATATGCTCCCAATCAAATGCCCGAAACTACGTATCAATATTCCTCAGGTCAGATATCATACAATTTAATTGTATTTCCTATTTCCTGGGCTTAATTTAAATCATTGGACCCGTTTACCCCTATTGGACCCGATTGCACTTTAATGGGCCTTAATCGGCCTTAAGCCCGTTTTCTACTTAATTTTCACATTATCGAGGCCTATTGGGCTCATTGGGCCCACTAATAATTTATTGAGCCTCGTTCTAACTTTCAAATAGCTAAATTTATTATTTACGACAATTTATCTAAATTTTCATAATTTAATTCAATTTATGCGGAATTTAAATTCATATCACGCATAACGATGTAAATTGTCGTAAATAAGGGTCACTTACCCGAGATTCCATGATAGTACAAAATTCGAGGCTGTCTCGAGTTCTCGTTGGATGCCAATTATCGAGCTACATATTTTCATAATTTTTCGGGTAAATTTCCAGTCGAAAATTAATTAAATAAAATATTCCAAAATTTAAATCGGTCAATTTCGACCGCTTACCAACTTACCCGAAGCTTGATTGCATCACTGGAATTTTTTTCGATTTTTTCTCTTTTTCTTTTTCCCTTTTTCTTCCTTTTTTCCTTCTCTTTTGGCTGAACCGGTTCAGTCCGGTTCGGACCGGTTCAGACCACCGGTTCACTCCGGTTCACCACCTTTCCGATCGGTTCTCCGTCGGCTTCCACCGCCAATGGCTCCACAAGGTTGTCCGCAGCACGAATCTACCATTGGTTTGGGTCGAGGTCGCCGGAACGCCGCCGGTCTGGCTCTTCTCCCTCGGCCGTCGGAACCCATTTCTTTCTCTTCGTCGTCGCCGGCGATTCCCGCCGTTTCATCGGCTGCTACTGGTGCAGAAAGAACCGTCGTCGCTTGGGCTTTCAGAATCGGGCCTTAGTTCCGCCCGAATCGCTGCCGTTCGCCGCCGATGACCATTTCTTTCCCGCGGCCTTCTCCTCCGTTTTTCGGCGTTCTCCGGCGTCCTTGGCGCGCGTCACCGGTGGCAGATGACTCACCTAGCGTCGGGCTTCCTTCGTCGGCCCTCTCCTCGGGTCTCTGGCCGCCGGTGATTCGTCGGCTTCCTCCTCGGGTTGGCTTCCATTTTTCGTTTTTTTGCTTCTCTTTCTCTCTCCCCGACATTCCAATCTTCTCTCTTTTTTTTTATTAATTATTTTTATTATTATTATTTATTTTAATTATTACACTATTCATTAAAATACTCTATAAAAATCTAAAATATCTACAACTTATATTATTTTATTCCAAATTAATCTATTTAATTTAATTTAATTTATTAATTACATTTTA
Organism: Firmiana major; assembly: GCA_033439115.1. Classification (NCBI taxonomy): domain Eukaryota; kingdom Viridiplantae; phylum Streptophyta; class Magnoliopsida; order Malvales; family Malvaceae; genus Firmiana; species Firmiana major. The sequence goes on along the minus strand of CM065897.1, from coordinate 61,662,711 downwards.
ACCCTTTTTCGGGGATAATTCCTCCGTATTTTCGAGATATTGTCCCGAATGACTTTTCAGTATATTTTTCGATTATTTTTGGGATTATTTTTCTGAACTAAAAATTTTGATTAATCCCGATTAATTCTAATAAATTAATATCTTGATCAATTTAATCCAGAATAAATTTATTTCACCTTTATTGACCAAGATTTCTCAATCCATTATTTTTAATTAAATTTCCTTATCGGATTTACACCGGCTTTCGATCTTTTGACCGTTTTGCCCTTACACGTGTTCGGGATTAATTTAACCCGAATTTTCTTCACGAATACTCATTTATTTCGTATTTTAATTAAATTCGAGTCTTACAGTATCCTAATTGGGTTGGTTTGCATTAGACTTATTGTTGTATCACTCGTATGGTTCTGTGAATATTGGGGAATAGGTGTGCAAAAGTTGGCTACCTCTTACAAGAAAAATAATCATCCCAAATCAAATCAAATAAGCCTCCAAGTAATATGAAATTGAATTGGTTGAATTGGTGGCTTGAGGATCAAATCAATCATACTCAACCAAATTGATTGGCAAGAAACTTTTGTGTAGGTGTATTTTCAAAACAAGCAGAAAAATGCAGCGAATTTATTTTACTTTAAAGGTTTTCTTAAACTGAAAATCAAATATTTGTGTAGGTGTATAAAGGCTAGATTTTGACTTTGAGTTTGCCCTCATTACTGATCTTAGGCTAGAAACCAGAAAAAGGAAACCGTTTCTTTCTAGGAATATAAGCCTTAGCAACTGTAATAAAATCTTGTGCCATATTTTGTGTTTATACTGAAATGTACCAGTAGTTGAAATACTATTCTTTTTTATTGGTTATATACTTAAATTTACAAAGTTTAAAATGTACAACAAAAGATTTTTTTTTTTTTTCATATTCGTGTCTTCATTTGTAAAAACAGCTCATTGTAAATACTATTCTTTTTTATAATGATATTTTGGCTGGTGAAAAATATGAGGCGGGCTATAAGAAAAACAACTACAATAACAGTGGCTACACCACAAACAATAACAGCAACGACAACAATAACAGCTATGAGACCAAGAGAGAAGGACTGAGTGACATCAGATTTGTGGAATGTGGGAAGTACTATTATGATGTGAAGAATGAGAATTATCATCCTAATGGATATGACATTAGGTAAGGACACTACTAAAAAAGATTTAGGATCAAGAAGACTAAGTTATGGAGTCTTGCATGTCTTTACTTTTCTAGTCTCACTTGTGTTTGCACAATTTTTATGCTTTGCAAATCAAAAAGGATTGAAGACCATATAGTATATCAATATATTAGACTTAATTATATTCCCAAAGGTCTAACAATATATTATGTTGTCCTCATTCAAATCAACAAAATCAAATGTGTTTGATAAAACAGCAGAACCCAAATAATCCCTAATGTATCATGTGCTACATTTCTACATGCCATCCATCATCAATAATTTACTTCTTTTTTTTTTTTTAATAAAGTTCATTTGTAAAGTGCGTATAACCTAAAAAAAAAAAAAGAATAGTATATACGAATTATGCTGCCAAATGAATAAAAACAACTAATCATAATAACAGTCAGAATACCAAATTTCTTTAGTTAAGCAATTGGACTTAAAGTAACCCAGCCTTGGCTTAAACTCATTATTCATTAATCGAAGGAAAAACCAAAACGTCATACTGAGGTACTTTAAGAAATTAAAAGTTTTTGTCCCTATATAATTATGCAGCAAAAAAAAAAAGGCAAAGCAGATTGTTATCCCTCGACGTCAAACAAGCTGTATATTTGTCACTTATATGCAAACTGTTGTCTCTCAATGTTAAACCAGAAAAGCTCCAAAAAGCAAGTAACAATATCATTTTCCTATTAAGCATTTGAACTTCTACATATTAGCAGAAAAATGCTGGAATCATTAGCCTGAGAGTTTCAAAAGAAAGAGTGCTCACAATCGATCACAAAGTTTACATAATATCCAGAAGAAAGAGTTTTTAAAGTTTCAATTGCCTTTATAAAGAAGAGTTTTTAAAGTTTAATGAGCTCCAAAAGAAGAAGCTTTTCAAAAATAACATAGCGTCTAGAGGTAAGAAAGTCTTTTAGAGTTTTGAAAGCTCTATAATCTCTTGAAGGAGAAGTATGTCTAAATTTTTAAATTTTTGAGGCATCTCTCACCGAACGATCTTTTTTCAAGAATTTAAAGTTTCAACCTCCCTTAGTGCCTCCCTTACCAATTGAGCTGTTTTAAGAGTTTAAAATTCCAAAGCCTTCCTTCTAGGAAAGTAATTTTCAATAAAAGAAGAAGTAAAAGTAAAAATAAAAATAAAAAAGGTGCAAAAATGAAAAAGAAACATTGGATTCGGACAGAATGAATGTAAATATTTTTGCACAATTACAGTTTTTTACTCAATGCGCAAAGAGGGGCAATTGAATACACCCGATTTTGTCCAAGGGCTTTTGAGCACTAATTGGGCCCATTAATTTTTTTACCCTAAAATTATGTCTAAATTTGATATATTAAATAAGTGAAACTGAAATTTACTTTCAAACATCTAGGCTTATGAATTGAGTAATTGATTATGATTTAAAATCCTAGTCTAGGAATAGAGTTGGTATTTCATGAGACTACATTGGTTAGTTGAATTTAATTGAATAATAAATTTATTAATTTGGGTTTGTGGACCTCAATTAATTGGATTGTAGCTTTTTGGATTTAAGAGTATATTTTCGAGCATTGATGAGTTAATCAAATAACCATAATTATTTTATAAATAGCCAGTATAGTTTTTTTTTTCATTTCATAAGTGAAGTTAAGGTTATTACATATGTTCTATTTTATTTATTTTTATTTTTTTAATATTTTAAATGATATGTGTAATCATATTAATCTTACTTATAGAGTTAAAAAACTCAACTGATGATTTATAAAATAATTATCTATCAAATAATAAGGTCTTGTTTGGCCTTTGAGCCTAGTGGTCAATGATTTTGGCCTTTATTTTTTACTTTTATTAATTATTTATTTTTTCTTTTGGTATTTATTTTGTTTTCTAAAAAGAAAAAATGAAAAAATAATTTAGATAAGTTAGAAGAAACGAAAAAAGATTAAATAAAAAGGAATTAGGATTAAGATAAAACTGAAAACAAAAAATAAAAATAAAAAGATAAATTTGAAAATGAAAATGTAGAAAATTCAAGAAAATTAAAAATAAAGAGGTGTCAATTCTAGTTGAATTCAACTAGCTAACCAAAGTAATCATCATCATCATCAAGTGAACAAGATAAATAAAAGGAAAAATTCGGATAAATCAATCAACAACATAAAGACCTAATCTATATGCCCATATAACTCAACTAACTCAGCCTCATGAAAACACAAACAAAAAAATACGCTATGTAAGACCCTCAAATTCATAAGTATATAATTGTACATGCTATGTGAAGAATAAATGATGTAAAGTTCATAATGCAATGTACACACTTGTAATATGAGTTTGTGATGTACGTACAAGTTTCATTATGTATGAATAATAAGAAATGGACTTTTGTAGATGATGAATGTGAGTGGAATGGAAAATGAGTGGTATGGTAAAATGGAATGAAGTATGCATAAGTTGCATAAATGGTTATATTCCATTTGGTTGTAAATTGTATACCTTTGGTTATACAAAGAATGCACACAAGTCCTAATGTATATAAAGTATGAATGGATGTCATTTTCAAGCCTTAGGGGGCGTTTGGTTGGGGGGAATTTTTTTTTCCCTCCGTAATTTTTTTCCGTCATTCGATTCCCCCGTTTGGTTCGATTATTTTCCCCCTTGTCAGTCATTTTATTTTACCTACAGTGCTCAATTTTGGGAAAATCTGGGGTAAAATGATTACCTTCGAATCCTGAGGTATTTTTAGATTACCTGAGTCAAAAATTTTTTTTTTTGGATCTAAAGTATTTTTTTTTCCTAGAATTTACCCCTTAAAATTTTTTTCCTAGATAAAAGGTAATTTTGTTTTCCAATGTAATTTTTTTTCCCCTGAACCAAACACACCCTTAAAGGTAATTGGATGAGAAAATGACTATGACAGCAAAATAAATGAAGTTTAGAGTAAGTTACTGCCAAAAACTGCAGTAAAAACTTGGAAAACATGAATGAGAGATCGATATGAAAGAGCCAAAAATGCTCTTGTTCGAGCAATGGAACATGGGCAGATCGATCTGCTAAGCATTCTGTGAAGAAGGAATCGATCTCTAGAAAGTCAAATCGATTTTCTTAAGCTACTGACTTGCAGCAGATCGATTGCATGCAAGAGCAGATTGATCTCTTTAAGGTTCTGTGTTGTGCAGATCTATCTCGTGGTAGGAGCAGATCGATCTCATTAAGCCTGAAAGGTCGATTTCGAGAGAAAAAAGTGCAAGGCAGATTGATCTCATTGGAGAGCAGATCGATCTCATAGAGACAATTCTATAAATACCTGACTTTTATACTTCAGGTTTCACGAGAGAAACTATTCCATTCAAGAGCAAAAGTGTAACCTAACATTTCTACACTAGAAAACTTCAGTTTGCATTCAATTTTGAGTGAGGTATAAGTGAGCAACGTTGTTCTTGGCAAAGAGGAGAACAACCTACTTGGAAACAAGAGATTGAGATCAAAGGTTTCAAGAGCAATGAGGATTTTACCATTTTGGTGACAAAGGAAGGAAATCTTAACTAGGTAAGATTTAATGCACCAAGTTGATATATGTTAAACTAGGTGTATTAATGAGTTAAATGGTATATGTATGACTTGTTGGAAATGAAAGGATCATGAGAAATGTACATAACCTAGTTTTAGCATGAAAATGAGAACATGATGAAGAAATGGTGTGAACAGTGATTTAATGATGGAATATGCATGTAGGGAAGATTATAAGGTAATAGTATGAAATGCATAAATTTGAAATGAGGAGAAATGAATATAGGTATATGAAAAATATGGCTTTAGACCATATTTGGAGAAAATGATGAGATTTGAGTATTAAATTGAGATTTGGCAAATGAAATGCGTATAGAGCGATATACTAATGCCAATAATTATAACAGCTTCGAAAATTATCTTGGAAGCTGATCGGATTGCAAGAGTGAGCAGAAACGAGAAAGAGGGGTCACTTGATGTGATCCGAGATAAGGAAATTGCGTGAGTAGCTAGAGATGGCTACACGTATTTCGAATAGAATTTTGATATTATATTCTATATGAATTCCCTTAAAAAGATATGTTGTTGTGATAGAGATAAATGATAATAAGTGTATTTTATCCGAAAATAGGGTGAAAAATACCTAAGAAGCATGTTGTAACCCAAAATGCATGAGTTGCATGATAGAATGACTAATGTTTTCCTACTTATGCGAAAATAGCACATTTGAGTGCTTATTTGATTTATTGTGTGAAATGTGATTTGAATAGCCATCTATTTGGTTTCATGTGAAAACCATAAGTGTTAGAGGATACTCGCACTATAATTTGAGAGATGCATCAAAAAGTACTTGAGTATATACTCGTACTTGATTTTAAATGCGATTTATGCATGTGAGAGTGCTGGGAGCATAGCTCGTACTCAGTTTTGTGATTGATTCATATAAAGTATTGGAGCTTTGCTCATACTCAGTTTTACATGATAGAATACTGGGAGCGTTGCTCGTGCTCGATTCTTCATGATTTATGCAAGACACGGTACTTGAGCGATAGCTCGTACGTGATTTGAAAAAAGAATTATGCATTAACCTAGTGCTAGAGGTTACTCGCACTAGTATTTAATATTTTGAGATGCATACACAGTGTTTATGAGGCGGGGTCTTGATTGTGAGTCACACTCAAGACACGCACTGTGATTTTTACGTGATATATAAGACATGTTAGAAAATCGTGACGATTTCCTCGTGTAGACTGAGTGTCACACTGTGAGATGTTCACACGTGGATTTAGAGACGTGGTAATTATTTTTCATAGTATAAGGGCTAAGACTTATGGAAAACACCCCGACTATGATGTATTTCCATGGTGTGAAGGATAAGACCTATGACAAGCAACCCGACCATGAGGAGAGGGTCCACGGGTGTACGTTGTACCGTGTGAGTGGCATGGAGTACACTGTACCGTGTGGTGGAGTTGTGGAGTTGAGGAGTTTATAAATGATGGTTGTGATGGATTGACCCCCCTCCCGTTGCAGCAGTGATAACCCTCACATCGAAATCTATGTTGCTTGGGATTTCACCATTATAGGATATGGCCATAGTCCAGGAGAGTATTGCATTTAGCCACTGAGTCTTGCATGATATATCACTTGTTTTCATGAGACGATTAGACCTGAGGGATGGGTCAAAAACCGATTTTTGTGTTGTATTGTGAACTGTCATATTTACTGTGATTTATATGTAAATGACACGATTTATATAAAGGCATTCTGAAATTATAAAGATGCACTGTTTTGCATGAATGCCTATATTTGATAACTCAACATGATTTTAAGTACATGAGATTTATTCTGTACTACTATTATATCTGTTTTGATTCATGCTTTTGATATGAGAGAAGGAAAGGCAAAGCATTATTTTCATTAGATAGTGTGGACGTCTACTTGCTTAACTGATTTCCTTACTGAGTGCGTTGTTTGCTCATCCCCCTTTACTTTCCCCTCTTTATAGATCATCCGCAGTAGATTGAGTTCGGCTGAAGTGTAGCATTCCTTTTGTCCATTGTCATTTCCCATTGAGTTAAAGGTATACACATCGTGTACTATTTGTATCTGAACAATGTATAAACACAGTGATGTACACGTTTGTAATACTGGGGATGTAATTATATAATGTAAATAAATCTACTTATGAGAAATATGTACGTACAGTCAAAAGATAGTTATGATGACATGTATGTATGATGTGATAAGCTGAGTATGAATGAGACGACTAATACCGAATCACAGCCCAATTGTCGAGCAGAGAAAGGTAAGTAAAAAGCGATAAATTTGTAGTGATTTTTGGTAAGTCACAGAAGGAGGTCGTGACACGCTAACAAAACACAATGAGCAAAAATTTGTTAGGGGTTTTGATTCTAGTTTGTTGGGATAGCAACTTAGGCTTTTGGTTGAAAAGGGGTTGAAATTTGTAAACTGTTTGCTGGGGTTAAGCTTTGTGACAAAAGGGATTTTTGAGGGAACTCTCTTTTCTAGATCTATCAAAAGGGGTAGGTTTTTAGGGAAATTAATTTATGATTTGGATAAAGGGGTTACAAAGTTTATATTTGGAGCTTTTGGAAATTTTTCGACCATTGGAGTACGACGACAGATGGCGTTTGGGCTTTCAATTTAGAGAGAAGTTATTGAAAACTATTCTAGAGCGAATTAACGACTAGTATAACTACGCTGAAAAATGAATTTTTCAGCCTTCAAAACAATGTCGTTTTGCAATTTTGTGGTTTCTTACCTGCGACTTGACCTACCTATATTCGCGTGACTCAGAATTCATATGACATTTTTTTATTTTTTTATTTATTTATTTTTGTTTTATTTTGTTATTTTGTGTAGTCTATGTGATTAATTTGTTTAATTAACTTGATAAATATAGTAATTGGCTATCTTATTTTAATTAATTTATTAAATAGTTAGTTTAATTTTTTGCTAATTATCAAATTTGATTAATTGTTGGATAATTTAATTTGACTTATTAAGTTATTAGATTAGTTATTTATTGTTTCTTCGTTAGCTTATTTATTTATTTTATTGTTATGATAGGCCATAAAACATAAAGCATGAAAAATGTATAAAAATGAAAACATTGGCTTGAAAATCATTTAAGGTTTTGAAAGTTTAGAAAAAAAATTTGTCTACAATAAAATTCTTTAAAAATGTAAATTAAAATTAACAAACTTCTAATAAATTAAGAAAGTAAATGGTTATTACTACAATGATAGAATTTCAAAATGTTAAGATATGATTCAACAACCGAATATGAGGTTTGTACAATAATATTGTATCAAATATAAACTTAAAAAATTGTTAATTATACATGTTATATCATAATTATTATTACTAGGAACAAGTCTAAGCCCAAACTTTTAAAGTTCCAGGTCATATAATTCACATGAGCACAACTAATATTTAAAATTTACCAAATTCTAGCCATATCCTTATAACAGATATTGCTTTTTTGAGCATTGCAATTAAGTTTATTTTAATTTATAGATTATTACATTGAATTTCTTTTAACATTTCTGATGTTGCCCGATTGAACAGCAACAGGTATTTACCTTCCACGTATTCCGATTGCACTAACAACAAAAATGTGACGTCCGTGCGATTTGTTCCACGTGTTCTTCGTATAATCTGCAAAAACAACAGGAATCAGAGGGGGCAGGGATTTGTCCCTGCACGCGCACTCCGATGATTAAGTAAGTAATCGGGGGTTGTGTAAGTAAGAGGAAGAGAATGTGTTTCTTAATTCAGAGGGTAGAAGTATTTCTCCCTGCTTTTTTGTTCTTTTGTTTCGTCCTCTTTTCTGAGAGCTCCTCGGCATATTTATAGGTTTCTTCTAAGTCGGTTCGAGCTTAGGCCCAGGCGCGTGTCTGGGTCGCGACAGAGTCATAGAGCACTCTGTCGCGCTTCGGGTCAAGCAGCTTGCGGGGGAGTCGGCAGGCGACAGAGTACCCATGGACCTCTGCCACAGTCTGTGCAGGAGACCTATGCCGCAGGCTGTGCGGGAGACCTCTACCGCAGTCTGTGCGGGAGACTATGCCGCAGGCTGTGCGGGAGACCTCTACCGCGGGCTGTGCGGGAGACCTTTTGCCGCGAGGGCAATGCGGGAGAACTATGTCGCAATAGAGGCGATGGAGTCTGTCGCGCCTACTGTGCGGCACACATCCCAGGCGACAGAGTGCCTATCGCCCCAAACACTCTGTCGTTCAACAAGCAACTGTGTCGCGTAGCAACTCTGTCGCGAAATCAGCCACGTGGCTTGTCTTCGTTCTGACACGTGGCAGTCAATGGTTAGCGGATAGTTGTATACGTGGATTCTGGTGACACGACCACCATCAATTGCTCCCTACTCTTTCGTAGGAATTTTTCCTGTGAAAGAGGATCTAGGTTCGGATTTTTCTCGGGTCGGGTCGGATTTTCGCGCGTGTAGCGACGCAGGCGAGCCGCTATATATACTGGGCCCCTGCTGTCCTCGTCGCTACTCAGTTCTCTCGCAAAAATACTCTACCGTATTTTCCTCTGCAGACTCTGTCGCTACTCTCTCGTCACTCTACCGCAACTCCATCGCAACTCTGCCGCGCACACAACACTGTGTCGTAGGTCTGTCGCGCCTTCTTGAGACTCTGTCGCGAGTTCTTCTCTTCTTCATCTTAGGCTTTTTGGCTCTCGAACCCCTAAAATGGCTGGCCATGGTGTAGGAAAACAAATAGACCTAGGAGTAAAGTCGACTTTGAAGGAAGCCGACATCCAGGATCTAGTATCTAGGTTTCCCTTACCCGAGGGATACGCTTATAGACTTCCAACCCCCCAGGAGAGTGACATACGTCGTGTATCCAACGGGGTAGTTGTTTTTAGGGCAGCATTAGAGTTAGGACTCCACTTCCCATTGTCCGACTTCGGGGCTTCCTTCCTTAGGACACACGGAGTATCCCCGGGACAGTTGCATCCTCATGCATGGATGCAATTAGTAGCGTTCACCGTGCACTGCCATTCAAGGGACGTCCCTCCATCCCTTCCTCTCTTAGATGTATTTTTCAGGTTTCGAGGGAGCCCCGGCTTAGTGCCCTACTCGCTTCAGCGGGTGTATCAGCCCGGTTTTGAGAACAGGTTGTTCGAGAAACCTGCTAACAAGCTTCATGGTTTTGAGACGGAGTGGCTTGTTGTAGAAGTGCCCGAGGGCCTGGATTTCCCCACCCGTTGGGAGAATAGGCGAGAAATCCCCAAGGGCCCCAGGATTTCCACACTTAGGGAGCAGTTATCTTCGGATGTCAACAAACTGCTAGTCCGTCATCCCATTAGCCTTGACAGCCTTTTATCAAATGAAAATTTGATATCAGCTGGCTGGGGTGTGGGTCCGATCCCTGTTGCCGGACCCTCTGTTCCTTCGTCTAATCCTCCGCCTTCGGCTTCTCCCGAGTTAAATCCTGAACCTGTAAGGCCACAGGAGGACATAGGGAGTACCAACATGGAGTCTAGTTCTGGCAGCGAACCCTTAGCCGACCTGACTGGCTGGGAAGGGTTCGGCTCTACTTTCATGGTGCTCCCTGATGATGACGCCATAAATATAGAGTCCCTTCAGGAGCATCTCGATTCTCCTGACGGTAACTTTTAATTCTTTTTACTATTTGCTGTTTTTGATCAGTTTTTGACCACTGATTTGTTTTCTTTTTCTTTTTTGCAGAAATGAGTCATTTCCGGCAATCGTTGGGTCGCCAGGTCTCGGAGGCTGGTCCTTCCAGTGCTCCTACCAGGAAGAGGCGTCGTTTAGCTGACGATGTCCCAAGCGAGGCATCGGTCCCTTCTCAGCTACCTCGTGCTCGGACCCCCCTGTTTCTAGGCAGGCTATGCCTCCCCCTCCTTCGGAGCAGAGGGATCCCTCTCGGGATAGGGGGAGAGTTGCCTCATCTTCATGGGGGGCTTCTGGGTCATCCGGGCGATCCCGCTCCGAGGAGCGTGCGGAATGCAATATCATTCCGTCGCAGCGGAAGAATCGAAGGCGTTTATACATCGAGGGTTTGATGGGAAGCAGGCCAATACTACCGAGGATAGGCCCTGCTGACGAGAGGTCCTACCCCGTGGACGGGGGGTTTATTATGAGAGGGGCCAAATTTCGAGTTTACCTCGGGGTCCGTGACAACGATACTTTGGATACTCCCGGGGTGGCTTCCCGAATTAGTTGGTCTTCCATCCTTCCTCGGGACGAGGCGAGAATATTTTGAAATTATCCGGAGGGGGAGGACTTAGCCGACATGGAGGCATTGAGGGTAAGTTTAATACTCCTCTTCGTTTGACTCCTTTTTGTTGCATTCTTTGAATCTAACTTTTTGCATTTCTTTGCAGCTTGCTCAGAGAACCGTGGCTAACAATGCCCAGCACCGGGCTTATCGGGAGTGAGCTGATAAAGAAATCCGGGATTTGAAGGACAAGGTTATGGAATTATCCAACACCGTCAATAACTTGTCCAAACTTCCGGATTTGGTGCGAAGCTTGGAGGAACAGCTCGTCAAGGTTCACCAGGACCTGAACCAGGCCAAGGGGGACCTCACCGTCGAGACAGCCCGATCTGGCAAATTCCACGAGGATCTTCAGGAGGCCCATGCCGAGCTGGATCGTATGCAGTCCAACTACGGGTCCTTACTCACTCGGAATCAGGAGCTTGAGCAACACGTTGCTGATTTAGAAAGTCAAGCTGCTCCTACTTTGACCTGAGTAGAGATCGATAGCATCCGGGCGAAAGCCGTAAAGGAGTACCGCCTTTCCAAAGACTGCTTGAGGCGGAAGGAGGATTTCTTGAATCCCTATGTAAAGTACGAGTTCTATCTTGCTCGATCATGGTTAGAGAAGCATAGGGATGGCGAGGAATTCCCCGAGCTTCAATATACGAACGAGGCAATGCTATTTGAGGCCCCCGACTGGACCAAGTATGAACCTGGGGCTGAACCCGCGGACGTACTATTCGAGAGGACCGCTCAAGATGACCTCGCCAACCTCACCGATCCTTGAGAGCCCACGGATTTGGGCGGTGCTCCCAAGCCTATTGACGCTCTTCTTGATTTGGACGGCGAGGAGGGTCAGCAGTCCCTGGGTGGTGGAGGTCCGTCTGTAGCTAATCCCCAGCTTTCTCCCGAAGATTAGATAGCTATTTCTGTTTTTTGTTTTTCTTTTCAAGTACTTTGTTGTCTTTTTGTTTTAATTTTGTACTTTTGTTGAATATAATTGTAAAGATCTATTAAAGATCTGTTTGTAATGACTTTTGGATGAAATGAAATCGAGATTTTTGTTCATGCTTCGTATCGCATTACTTCTCTATTTATCATTTATCATTCTTTGTCTGTTTGTTTATTTTGCTTGTATATATTCGTTTTGAATGTATTCGTGTATGCTCCCCAATTCTTGATAGAAAGGTATACTTTCAGAAAGAATTTTTTGCGTAAACGTATAACTGTTTAAAGCTTGATTACTATGACGTGAATGCGTCTTCAGTTTTTATAGCCTTGATGTTTTTATTGCCTGGCCACAGTGACGCATAGCGCCTCAGGCTCTTATGGCTCGTCAGAGTGTACGCCTGGCCACAGTGACGCATAGCGCCTCAGGCTCTTACGGCTCGGCAGTATGTACGCCTAGCCACAGTGACGCATAGCGCCTCAGGCTCTTACGGCTCGGCAGTATGTACGCCTGGCCACAGTGAAGCATAGCGCCTCAGGCTCTTACGGCTCGTCTGAATATACGCCTGGCCACAGTGACGCATAGCGCCTCAGGCTCTTACGGCTCGGTTGAATATACGCCTGGCCACAGTGACGCATAGCGCCTCAGGCTCTTACGGCTCTTCTGAATATACGCCTGGCCACAGTGACACATAGCGCCTCAGGCTCTTACGGCTCGGTTGAGTATACGCCTGACCACAGTGACGCATAGCGCCTCAGGCTCTTACGGCTCGTCTGAATATACGCCTGGCCACAGTGACGCATAGCGCCTCAGGCTCTTACGGCTCGGCTGAATATACGCCTGGCCACAGTGACGCATAGCGCCTCAGGTTCTTACGGCTCGGTTGAATATACGCCTGGCCACAGTGACGCATAGCGCCTCAGGCTCTTACGGCTCTTCTGAATATACGCCTGGCCACAGTGACGCATAGCGCCTCAGGCTCTTACGGCTCGGTTGAGTATACGCCTGGCCACAGTGACGCATAGCGCCTCAGGCTCTTACAGCTCTTCTGAATACCTGTCACAAGATTTAGATGCATAAAAGTTGTAGATGTATAATAAAATGACATTCTGCGTGATGATTTGATAATAATATCTTGTGATGGTATAAACAAATGATAATACTGTTTGGGAAAGAAAATATAGCGATTAATTCAAATACAGCTTTAGGTGATTTGAATTCCATGTTTTCCCTATCTTCTTCCCTGGTAGAGTTTCCAGAACACAGGTGTTAGGTCCAATCTTGCATCTGATTCTGTATGGACCTTCCCAATTGGCTCTGAATTTTCCATCCTCCTTCAGGGCATTCGTGATCTGTGACTTTCTGAGCACTAGATCTCCCTCAAACATTGGCCTATCTCTCACCCGGCTATTATAGTAGTTGGCCACCCTCTGATGATAGGATGCCAATCGAATAGCCGCGGCTTCTCTATGTTCATCGAGTAGGTCCAAGCCTTCCCTTAGAGCTTGTGAGTTTTCTTCCTCTACTAAGGGTACCACTCTTGGTGATAACGCTCCAATTTTCATGGGGATCAGTGCTTCTGCGCCGTATACGAGGCTGAATGGTGTTTCTCTGGTTGACATACGACTGGTGGTACGATATGCCCATAGAACACTAGGCAATTCGTCCACCCATGCCCCTTTTGCTTTGTCTAGCCTAGTCTTCAGCCCATGAAGAATAGTCCGATTACTGACCTCGGCCTGTCCATTGGCTTGAGGATATGACACTGAAGAGATTAGCTGAATGTTGAGGTTTTTACAGAAATCGCGAAAAGCATTACAATCGAATTGCTTTCCATGGTCGACATTTAAGATGCGTGGGATTCCGAATCGACAGATGATGTCTTTCCATACCATCGCCTCGACCTTCTTTTCTGTGATTGTAGCTAAGGGCTCTGCTTCGATCCATTTTGTAAAGTAATCGGTAGCCACTAGCAGGAACTTTCTTTGGCCCGTGGCTAAGGGGAAAGGTCCAAGGATGTCCAATCCCCACTGTGCAAAAGGAATTGGCTGTACTGTGCCTTGAGAGGGAGTCACTGGGGCTGTTGTGATAGGTGCAAACCTCTGACATTTGTCACATATGCGGGTTTGGTCCATCGCATCTTTCTTCAACGTTGGCCAGTAAAATCTCGATCACAGTACTTTAGCAGCAAGGGCTCTTGCTCCTAAGTGTTCATCGTAAATTCCTTCATGCACTTCTGCTAGGGCATAGCTTGCTTGTTCCGGTCCCAGACATTTCAATAATGGTGACGAATATCCCCTTTTGTACAGTTCTCCGTTGATGAGTGTGAACTTCGCCCCTTGTACTTTCAAGCGACGAGCCTCATCTTTATCTTGGGGGAGTGTTCCTTCGGTGAGATGCTGCTTGTATGGGGATCTCCAATCGTCTCCCACTTGAATGTCACACACTTCGACCTCTTCAATACTAGGTCGTTCGAGCCTCTCCACCTTCACTGTCCTTCCTCATGTTTCGATGGAAGAGGCTAACTTAGACAATGAATCAGCATGTGCGTTTTCGGACCGATTGATTTGTATCAATTGAAAGCTTTTGAAAGTTTGGGCTAGAAGTTGGACTTTCTTCAAGTAAGGGACCAGCATCGGTTCCCGTACCTCATACTTTCCGCTGAATTGGTTCACCACCAATTGAGAATCACTGTGTGCTACCAAGTGGTGAACCTGCAGCTTTTCTGCCAATATCATCCCTGCTATCAGAGCTTCATACTCCGCTATGTTGTTCGAACTGGGGAATCCGAACCGTAGGGAGTATTCCAGGGATTTCCCTTCTGGTGATACCAGGACTATACCCGCTCCACTTCCGTTGGCACTTGATACCCCGTCGACATGCAGTAACCATGGGTGAGCCTCCCCCTCACTCTTGTCGCTCGGGATAGTGCACTCCACTATAAAATCTGCCAAAGCTTGACCCTTGATGGCCTGTCTCAGTTGGAATGTGATGTCGTATCCCCCAACTCCACCGCCCATTTCACTAACCTTCCTGAGTGTTCAGGTTTCTGAAGGATTTGTCTTAACGGTTGATCTGTTAAGACAGTGATAGGGTGTGCTTGGAAATAAGGGCGCAACTTTCGCGAGGCCATCACAAGGGCTAATGCTAGCTTTTCGGCTAGTGGGTAGCGGGTCTCTGGATCTAATAACAATTTACTCACGTAGTAGATGGGATGGTGCACCATTTCATCTTTCTTCAGTAGCACCGCACTGACGGCGAAATCACCGACTCCCAAATACATATAGAGTTGCTCTCCTTCTAGGGGCCTTGTTAATAAAGGCAACTGTTTCAAGTATTCTTTGAGGTCCTCGAAGGCCTTTTGATAGTCTTCTGTCCACTCGAAGTTCTTTCTCCCCCGTAGAGTTTTGAAGAACGGCAGGCTCCTTTCTGCTGATTTTGACAAGAAGCGATTCAGAGCTACTATTCTGCCTGTCAATCTCTGGACCTCTCTTACGGTAGTTGGGGGTTTTATGTCAATGACTGCCTGCACCTTTTCAGGATTTGCCTTAATGCCCCTGTTAGTGATCATGAAGCCTAAAAACTTCCCGGATCTTACCCCGAATGAGCACTTTTTGGGGTTTAGCTTCATGTTGAATCTCCTCAATACTTCGAATACCCTGGAAATTTGATCAGCATGAGACTCTCCTACGCGACTTTTGATGATCATATCATCCACGTAGGCTTCCATGGTATTTCCCAGAAGATCTTTGAACACTTTGCTCACCATTCGTTGATAGGTGGCTCCCGCGTTCTTTAAACCGAACGGCATTACCCGGTAGCAATAGGTTTCGTTGTCTGTTATGAAGGAAGTCTTTTCTTCGTCTTCTGGGTGAAGCATGATTTGGTGATACCCGGAGAAAGCATCCAAGAAATTGAGGAATTCGTAATCGGATGTTTCGTCTACCAGTCTGTCTATCCAAGGTAGGGGGTATGAATCTTTGGGGCAGGCTTTGTTCAGATCAGTGAAATCTACACACATTCGCCACTTCCCGCTAGATTTCTTTACCATCACTACGTTGGCCAACCACTCAGGGTAGTATACCTCTCGGATGAATCCGGCGCCCAGGAGTTTACTCACTTCTTCAGTGATTGCTTTTTGTCGTTCTGAGGTGAAACTCCTCTTCTTCTGTTTGACGGGTCTGTGCCCGGGTATGACATTAAGCTCATGGCAGATCACTTCAGGACTGATCCCGGGCATGTCCGTCGGACTCCAGGCGAAGACATCCGAGTTTCTTCTCAGGCAATCGACTATTTCATTCTTTAGTTGTTCGCCCAGTTGAGTCCCTATGAACGCCTTTTTTCCCTCATCCCCTTCTGTTAGCTCAATGGCCTCGGTTTCCTCTACAGGCTGAGGTTTGGGCGGATCATCTATACATAAGGTTTCTTTCCTCTGTGCTATCTTGTTGGCGGTGGAAGCGAGATAACAAGTACGGGTACTCCTTTGGTTTCCTCGTACCTGCCCGACTCCGTTGGGAGTGGGGAACTTCATTAATAGATAGCAAGAGGATATCACCGCCCTCATATCGTTCAGTACAGGTCTACCCAAGATCATGTTGTAGGCAGCGGAGGTTGACCTGACTACCATGAACAATACTTGCCGGGTCACGTCCTTCGGGTGCTCTCCGAGAGTCACAGGAAACTCTATGGACCCTGCCACCTTCACTCGCTCGCCCGTGAATCCATATAGTGGCGTCATAATGGGTTTCAACCTATCTTTGGATATGCTCATCTTTTCGAAGCAGTTCCAATAGATTAGGTTCACTGAGCTCCCGTTATCGACCAGGACTCTGCTCACCGGGTGTTTGGCCACTACCGTGGATATCACCATGGGGTCGTCATGAGGCGTGACAATATCACCTTTGTCAGCCAGAGTGAACATGATGGGTTCTTCATCCGCTTGTTCTTCCATCACAACGTTAACCTGATACGCTTGTCTTGCGTGGCTTTTGCGGGAAGTAGAGGAGCTTCCCGCCATTGATTCTCCGCATGCAATAACATTTATTGTGGGGGCCGTAGGTTCGTTGTTTGGCGGATTGGCTCGGGGGATGGTAGGCCTGAATGCTTCGTTTCTTGGCCTATTCCTTCTGTTATCATCATTTGGTCCAGTCCGCGGATGGTCATTCCTTTGGTCACGCGGAGGATAACGGGGTCTCTCGCTCCTCCATAGGAAGCGGTTGATCTTCCCCTCTCTGGCCAGTCTTTCCAACTGATCCATTAAATCTCTGTATCTCTCCGTTGGGTGGCCGTGAGTGCTATGGAATTCACAGTAGGCTTCAGAGTTTCATCCTACGTCTCAAATTTTCTTCTTGGGGAATTCCAACAGTCTCGCCCCTTCGATTGCTGCCAGTATCGCAGTGCGAGGCTCGTTCAACCTGGTATAACCCTCATACCTGAGCCTAGGGGCTTTGTCTACTCTCACGGGTCTTGGAGAGCTTTTCTCGAGCGCGTCTCTCTCTCTCTCTTCTTTCCTTCTTTTGCATCCCTGGGCTGTATCATCTTCATCACCTCTTCTTGGGCCAGATACTTATTGGCCCTAGCAAAGAGATCAGAGATGGTCATTGGTTGATCAAGAGAGAGGGATTCTTGTAGCTTTTCGGAGCTTGTCCCTTATAGCATTGCAGCCATGGCTACCCTTACCGGCAGATCTTCCACTTCCAAGGTTGCATCTCGAAAGCGGTCTACAAAGCTCTTCAAGGATTCTCTATTCCCTTGCTTAAGCGTGAGTAGGTAAGTAGCATCTTTCTTTCTCTGGCTGTGGATCATGAAGACTTTGAGGAATTCATTCCTCAATTGATCGAAAGAAGAGATCGAACCTTCGTTCAACCCGTTGAACCACTTCAGAGCATGCCCGGACAATGTGAGAGAAAAAGCTCTGCACATGATTTCGTCCTCCCATCCATGCAGCAGCATGAGGGATTCATAACTCTGTATGTGATCATAGGGGTCTGCTTTGCCGGTGTAAGTAGCCATAGAAGGTATTTTAAACTTCTTCGGTAAAGGTTTGTTCATGATCTCCGGACTGAATGGAATCCTCCTCCTTTGGCCATCATCCGGAGACACCAGTTTTTTCTTCTCAAGGATCCATTGGACGACCTTCTCCACGTTCTCCGACCCTCGAATTGAGTGTGGCCATGTCCCTTCGGGTCTGGAAGAGTCCGACTGATAAGCACCCCTTCTAGCACCTCCCATTCCGGGACTTGAGATTTCGAGACCTTCTCGTGGGTCTGGACCTCTCTGTCTCCGTCGCTCCCCAGCCCTATATTCTCTTAAGTCATGTTCCAACTCCACGGGAGATGAGCTGCGGCATGTGGGGGAACTCTGCCACCTATCGGCTGGAGGAGATGTCTGCCGCCTGCCGGGCAGAGGAGAACTCTGCCGCCTATCAGCGGCGGGAGAGCACCGTCGCGTAAGTGTTGCGGGATAGCTCTGCCGCATGTAGTCCCTGGGAGGGCTTTGCCGCATGGGTTTCGCAAGAGAACACTGTCGCCTGAGGTCTGCGGGTGAGTTCTGCCGCCGATGTGCCGCGGGTGAGCTCTGCGGTCTGCCAGCTGCAGGAGACCTTTGCCGCATGCGGTCCGCGGGTGAGCTCTGTCGCACAGGTGCTGCGGGCGAACTCTGCCGCCGTTGAGCCGCGGGTGACCTCCGTGGTCTATCTTCTGGGTGAGACCTCTGCCGCGAGAGGTCTGCAGGTGAGTTTTGCCGCATAGGTGCTGTGGGCGAACTCAGTCTCGCTGGATCTACAGTGGCATTATTTTGTGTTCCTGCCTCTTGTCCAGCATTTACCAGGGTGGAAGGCTGACCTCTCTCGTAGGTCTGCCTAGGCGTGCTTTCTCCCACTAATTGCTGCACTTCATGGGGCAAGCTGAATTGGGGGAGAGCCTCTCTGAAGAAGCTCACCATAGCCTTTAATGCTGTCGTGGTCTCTTCATTTTTGCGCTTCAGGGTCTCAAATTCTTCTAGAGAAACCAAGGCTTCTCTGTCACCCCTTTCACTACGTCTTCGTCTCTGCTCTGGTCTGACGGGGGGACTCACAGAATTTTGCCCCCCTGTCAACTCTGCTGTAGAGCGTGTCCTCACCATTTGGATAGAGAACCTGACTTTTTGTCAGATTTCCCACAGACGGCGCCAATTGATGTTGCCCGATTGAACAGCAACAGATATTTACCTTCCACGTATTCCGATTGCACTAACGACAAAAATGTGACGTCCGTGCGATTTGTTCCACGTGTTCTTCGTATAATCTGCAAAAACAACAGGAATCAGAGGGGGCAGGGATTTGTCCCTGCACGCGCACTCCGATGATTAAGTAATCGGGAGTTGTGTAAGTAAGAGGAAGAGAATGTGTTTCTTAATTCAAAGGGTAGAAGTATTTCTCCCTACTTTTTTTTGTTCTTTTGTTTCGTCCTCTTTTCTGAGAGCTCCTCGGCATATTTATAGGTTTCTTCTAAGTCGGTTCGAGCTTAGGCCCAGGCGCGTGCCTGGGCCGCGACAGAGTCATAGAGCACTCTGTCGCGCTTCGGGTCAAGCAGCTTGCGGGGGAGTCGGCAGGCGGCAGAGTACCCATGGACCTCTGCCGCAGTCTGTGCAGGAGACCTATGCCGCAGGCTGTGCGGGAGACCTCTACCGCAGTCTGTACGGGAGACTATGCCGCAGGCTGTGCGGGAGACCTCTACCGCGGGTTGTGCGGGAGACCTTTTGCCGCGAGGGCAATGCGGGAGACCTATGTCGCAATAGAGGCGATGGAGTCTGTCGTGCCTACTGTGCGGCACACATCCCAGGCGACAGAGTGCCTATCGCCCCGAACACTCTGTCGTTCAACAAGCAACTGTGTCGCGTAGCAACTCTGTGGCGAAATCAGCCACGTGGCTTGTCTTCGTTCTGACACGTGGCAGTCAATGGTTGGCGGATAGTTGTGCACGTGAATTCTGGTGACACGACCACCATCAATTTCAAATATCAAATATTTGTAAGATTATAAATATATTTAATACTTTTAGTAGTTATATTTCCTCCTCACCCCAACTATCATTAATTTTGATTTGATTTTAACCATATTATTATAATTTTTAAAGACAATTAGACAATGCTTCCGAATTAGAGATATAAACGAACATGAACAATTCATAAATATGTTTTACTATTGTTTATTTATATTTGTTATTAATCTTAACAAATCTTTATGAAAAAATGCATGATTCATCCGTTTATGTTCACGAATTTATTAAAAATTATTCATCATTTATAATTAATCTACTATTCTATAATAATAAAGTCTTAAATTACATAGTTAGATAATTTTCTTGTGAAAATGTAATACTTCATTCATTAATGTTAAGAAGGACGTTCAGTGAGTACAACATCTATTACACTGTCTGGACAAGACTCATCCCAGTGTTGTTCTCCAGTACAACTGTAAGCTAAGGTGGCTGGGCAATGAGCTGCCATATTAGCTTCTCTCTTAGTCTGTGTGAACTGACATGCATTGAACAGGTAGCTCCTCTGCTTAGCATATTTAATCAAGTGTCCTTGCAGTGAAAGATCAGGTCTTGCAAATGTAATCTCCTAATAATCGTAAGTACATCTCCCTCAACGTGGATGTGGGTGAAGCCCATGTTAGAAGCAAAGAATAGGGTACGTATGGTGCATGAGCTTCAACAGTGTCTGCGTTTGTGATATGCATTGCTTTAACATGGTAAGCACCCATCACTTCTCCCCATTCATTTCTGGCTAGAACATCTATTACTACAATTCCTTCTGCTGGTTTATAACCCCTATCAAAATTAAGCTCTACAGAAGGAATGATTGTTATTCGCGTTTTAGCCAACTGAAACTCCTTCAAGTAGTCCGAAGCATAAGTGGCTATGTGTTATGGTGGTCGAACCTTTCTTCATTTGATTTCTTCATTTCTGCTACTCCAAATACTCCACATCAAAATCAAACTTTTTTTCAAAGTCCTCCTCGCTCAGTCGTACTGTAACTTCTTGAAACCACTCAAGCACTGTTCGGCTGCCGTTGCTTCTCCATAAAGCTCCCTATGAAGAAACCTCCCAAACGTCTGAAGCTTTCCTACAATTCCGAACGGCATGCATTACTGTCACATCAACATGCTGACATCGCATGCAGTTTGATTGGGAACTGATTTTCCTTTTAAAAAGGTTAGTGGTTCTGGCATCGTTTTTCATTTTCATTTTTTTTCCTGTTTTTAAGATTTTGTTTTGTTTTTAAGTTCTAAAAATAGAAAATATATTTGGTTAATATTGTTATATATTGAAAACAAATATTTAACTATTCGGATATAATAATAAAAATAAAATTTTAAAATTTAAATAAAAATATTAATATATTTATTAAATAATATTATGTACATAAAATTAAATAATATTAATTAATACTATTTAATAGTAATATCAAATATCTTCATTTACTCATATTAAAATTTAATTTAATTTAAATAATATTACAATTTCATATAATATTACATAAAATAATTACTTAAAAATAATTAAATTAAAAATAATATTAAATAAGTTATTTAATATTAATTGTTATTAGATGATAATTGAGATTAGTAAAATTCTAGTTTATGTATTAAATAATAATATGAATTAATAATTAATAATTATATTTTATTATATTACTTAATTTAAAAGTAATAATATTAAATTATTAAATAATATATATAATCAATTTATTTATAACGATTTATATAATTATTAAAATATCAAAATTATAATTAAATATAATTTACATTTAATTGCTTTTTACATTCAACTTTTTCTGCATTAAAATAAATATATAAATTTTAAACTATATATTTTTAATAAAATAATATTTTATGTTAATTTAAAAATATTTTATTTTAAAAATTAATTTATTTTATTTTATATTTTTTATTATGAGAATATATTAATAATATATTAATATATAGATATTGTTCACTTAGTTATGAACTATACCAAAAATGAAAACATATTTATGAAAACAATAGAGAAAATAAATTCTTGTTTCTAACAATTTTGGAATTTTTTTCGTTTTTCGAAAAGAGAAACATATTGCCAAACATGTTTTCTGCTACTGTTTTTTAAAAGAAAATTTTTTTTTTAAAAAAAAAACAATGCCAAGTGACCCCTTAGCATTGTTGGGTAAACTTTCATAGCATAGCCTCTATGCAAATGTTTTTATTTTATTTAAGATGTCTTTCTTCCAAATTGCTTTCCAAATAGCTTGCTGCTTCTTCAATATATGTGTGAAAAACTCACCATTTTCCTTGTACTTTTATGAAACCCTAAGTATATTAAACTAAGTGTAATTTGATGTAATGACTATACAAGACTTTCACAGGGATAAAGGTTTCATCTTAAGTTTAAATTTGTGTATGAGTATGTTTTGAATTGATGTAAGAATGGAAATTCTATGTTCCAAACTTAAAGTAACTTGTATGGAAATTCTATGAGATTCGGGGAGATTTTGAAAATTAGACTTTTTGGGACTAGAGGATCAATCCCTCATAAGGAAGGATCGATCCCTTTGTAGTGAAATGTAAGAAGAAAGCATTCTAGAAGAAAATGATCCATCCTCAAGGAAGAAAGGATCATTCCCCATAGCTTCAACCCTTAACACTAGGCCTTTAGTGATAAAGGGATCAATCCCCTCCCTCGACAAATCGATCCCCATACCTTTTGAAGTGCTTACCTGCTCTTACTACTATAGACGGGACACTAACCAAACCCCACTTTAACCCCATAAACTCTATAGAACACTCTCTCACGTCATTCCTTTTGCTCTCCCACGAAATTCTAGCCTAAAATAAATACCCAAAGAGAAACCAAGAGAAAGAAAAAGAAGGATGCGAAAGAAGGAAAAAGGGAAGGTTGCCCCTAAAACTTCAACCAAACTTCCTCATTATCGTTATTTACCTCATATGTCAAATTAGAAGCTGAAGGAAGTTGTTTAGGAGATCAAAGCTTAGAGAGAAGTTTTAGATCTTATGATTTAAGTTGAGGATGTTAGCCTTTGATCTTAAAAAAGTTTATGATATTTAGTAAGTGGTGAGATGAATTGAAGTATTTTTAAGGGTTATTGTAGCAAGAAAGCTTGAAGGAAATGAGTAGGGTTTGAATCCAACAAAAGGATAAAGGTAAAGATTTTTGAAAAATTATGAAATTAATATATGTTGAAATTTAGGCATTGATCTTTGTTTTGGCTAAAAATGTAAAGGAAAAAAATGTGAAATGGCTGCCTTAAGGTTTGGCCATAAGTAGGCCTTAGTGTTATAGTTGTTTGCAGAGATTATAATGATGAGATTAAGAATGATAGAATTAATTGTGGAATGCAACAAGGTTTTTAAAGGGTGCATTGAGCTAAAGAAGGTGTACTTGACTCCATTGATATAAATTGATGCGTATAAGAGGTAAGGAATATGTTTGAAAGCGTGATGGTGTTCAAAGGACATGTTTTAGTGCATAGAAAAGTAGGAAGGCCAATTTGCCATAAAATTTGCATGCTTTAAAGATGTTTTAGAAACTTAGGCTACATCTACCCTTAGCTTTAAATGTTTTAGTGTATGAAATATTTTGCAAGCATATCACAATAACGCCCCGATTTACGTACAATTTGGTTGGGTTACGAATCGATGCTAGATCAATACAGTGAATCTTTTTATCATTTATATGTAAGCATAACATAATGTTAACATCCTCGAATAAAATCAGAATGACATTTTTCAATTAATCGGAATTATCGTTCAACTACAAAATAACTACGTTTACATCCTCAGATACATTTCATAAGCATTATTATACTTAAAAAAATTTAAATACAAAAGAATGTCTACTCTGGGTATACCTTTCACGCAGAAGAAAACTCTGCAGTATGGCTGCACAAAAGAATCCTACTTATACAAGAAGCGGACCAGGCTACTAAAGAGACTCTGTGGAAGAAAGTAAAGGGTGAGTTCAACATGCTCAGTAAGGAAAAGTATGACAAGTAGATAAATACACTAACTATTATGTGCATAAAAAGGATAATCATGTAGAATATACAAAGCCTTTGGCATGTAGTAAAAATCATAATTGAAATACGATAACAGTATCTATCTCAGTAATGTAAACATTATGCTGAAATAATCATGAGTTCTAAAAGCGTTCCAAAGTAGGATATAATAACTTACATGCAATAATACATTTCATTCTGTCAGTTCAGTAAAACAAATAGACGAGACAAGGCAGACATGCTAAGGTAGTATGACAAATAGCCAATGTCGATGACTCCGAGCACCACTGATCAGGTGTACTGGGATGTCAATTGCCGTGAGAGTGGTCAGCTACCCAACCGGCTAACAGTATAAGATGTCCAAAGATAAAATACACAGTACAACGTACTCGCATGCGTGTTGCATAGTACATCATACTCCATGGACCACAGTAACAGTAGAAAGTAATAGTACCAATGTAGCATAATTTAACTAAGCCTATTGTCTCCAGTAAGTGCGAACCAGGCAGTTCAACACATAGTCAGCATGCGGCTCAAGCACATTTATCAAGTACAGATTGATAAACAGCTCATTTTCACTAAAACAGTTTGAGACACGGTTCAGTACATAAAACAATTTAAAAAGGAGTTAGCTCATCATTTTTCGCTTAAAAATCCCAGTATGCAGTATGTGGTAAAACTAGGGATTTTCAATTTAAAACAATAATTTAGGTTGTACGGTATCCATGTAAAGAAATTAAATTTTATCGGGTAAGGTTAGGTCATTTAACTAAGGCTAAAAATATATAATTTCCATAGCTATGAAATCGACCTAGAATTTATATCTACAGTTCAACAATAAACAAATACGTGTAATTGTCTCTAGTAGCTCACAAAAATTTTCCTACCCCCTTAGGATGTCGGTAGTTCCTTTATCCCGCAATACGTGTGTCACGACCCTCAACTTACCAAAATCAATGCAAATTTTTCGCATTTTCATGCGTTGTTTATTAATCATCCTTACCTCGATCGTGATCAGCTACACACTCAACAGTTGGGTTGTGTGCCAATATCTACCTCATCCCTCCACAACAATTTAATTTGCAACATAATTTCAAAAGTAAAAACTTTTTTAAATACATCAAAGTTACTGTTTACAAGTATTTACAGTGCTTTACATCCTCAATGTTTACATACAAAATGCTACTGTGCTATGTCTAGTTTAGATACAAAATAATTCAAGTGTGTATACCTTACGCGATGAGATGCAGCGGATACCAAAAGGGAAAGCCTCCAGTCACGCTCAATCTATACTCAAAGCTCTGTAGAGAGGGGAAATAAGGGGGTGAGCAATCCACACGCTCAGTAATGCAATCATGCGAACAGGTAGATAATGCACTATCTACGTGATCGTGATGCCATGCTCAAGTATACATTTCATCATTTTCTCAAAATATGAGTTCATGCTTGTGTTAATGGTATGTAAAGCATTCATGCTATTAAAATCCAGTGCACAATTCAATTCAAAGCATGGAATATCCATCATGTATATTTCACAAATAGGGCATGGAAAACACATCATGCGTACGTGCACTTTAAAACCATTAACAAGCGTCATCTCAAAACAATCCAACATTTGTCAGGACTCAGCCCCTCCCTCGGACTGTCCTGACCCATAAATCATTTCAAACATGGATTTATTCACAAAGCAATAGACATGTGAGATAGGCAATACAATAAGGGAAATATCCTCTAGGACTATGGCCATATCTTGTGATACCGGCTACACGAATCAGATGTGCGGGGTATCACCACTATCTGCTTTCACACGAGAGGTGGGTCAAGTCCAACCCGTCGGTCCATAGCAGATCTCGTCCGAAGATGGCATAACACAATCTCAACATGGTACAACGTACTCCATGCTACATGCATGGTACAACGTACTCCGTGGACCCATATCAATACATCATATCATGCCACATCTCAAAACGCATGTGTGAGCCTAATTAATCGGTATGACTTCTTGTCTACCCGAAGCTCCTAACACGGCTATCAACATGTCAAAATATCACAAGTGCACATGCGAGCCTATTTAATCGGTGCGACAACCAATCTACCCGAAGCTCTAAGCACAACAACAAATAAAGTAGGCATCTAATGCGAGCTATGCTCCAACACTATGCCAAAACCAGTATAAAATCCATGTGAAAATTAGTACGAGTTAAACTCTAGCACTCATGCGTATAAAACACATCAAATCTCATGCGAGTCATACTCTAGCACGCTTTTATTCTCACAAAAACCATGTAGGTGGCTCAATTCTTTGCAAAGTATGGTTAACAAACTAAAACAACTCATTTCCTTTGCAATTCATTTCAAATGTTAGCCAACCTACCAATCACTTGCTAAAAAGCAATAAAACATGATTTTTCAAAGCATTATGCCTTTGTTTTCATGTACATTTCTCAAACACCCACTTTTGCCCTTCAATCACCTAATTTCATTTCCTAATTTCTCATACATTCTAGCAAAACATTTGAACGTCCAAATTGCGCACAAATATCTCTAAGAGTCTACAGAATTCCCTTACCTTAATTTACTTTAGTGCGACTCTCTCTTCCTCTTAGCTTCTTACGCTCTTGGCTCGCCTTGCTCTGGTGTATCCTCGGGAGCTGCGATTCATTCATCAAACTCTTAAGTTAACGCCTTTAACTCTTATTCAACTAGCATTTATCCAATGCCTTAAATACATATTTTACCCCTCGTGGTAAATCTCACCATTTATCCCAAAACCAACACCTCCAAATCATACCCACAACACAATTATCATTTTAAGATAACTCATTCATCATTAATACTTCTACATTTCACTTTCTCACACTAGACCATTTTTAGGTTATGGTGGATTCTTTACTTTTTAGGTTGTACCAATCATTCATATGTACATTAAACAACTCCAAAATCAATATCCAAACAATGTACTTGAGTTGTTTCATTAGAAACTCACCTAGCTTGATTTCTTCTTTACTCCAAATGAAAATGCACCTTTGTCCTTCAATCCAACAAATGGGAAAATGCCTCCAAGCTATGTTGTTATTCTCTTGATGTGAACAACTTTGTCTCTAATAACTTTCCCTCAAATCTTACTGAAAATGGCTAGATTTAGGAGTGAGAAAGCTAGGTTTTGGATTGAAAATGGTAGAGTGAGAGTGTTTTCTGGAAATCTGCAGATCCAACTACTCCTATTTATAGATTTAGATTGATGAGATTGATCTGTCTTGGGTGGAGATCGATTTGGTCCTCTTAAAATCTCTCTTTTTTATGACATTTTGAAGGCAGGAGATCGATTTGTTGAAACCTTAAGATCGATCTGCTCAGATAGTAGCTTAAGGAGATCGATCTGATCTTAGGGGAGATCGATTTTGATTCAACCCGAGAGCTAAGGAAATCAATTTGTTTCATTAATGATCGATCTGCATTTTACAGAATGTTTAGGAGATCGATCTGGCTCCATTTGAGATCGATCTGTCTTGTCCCACAGCTCAAGATATGAGCATTTTAGCTCTTCCAGATCGATCTCTCATCCTATGAGATCGATTTGCCATTCATATTTCCAAATTTTCTGTAGTTTTTCTGCAGCAACTCATACCAAACTTCATACATTTTGTTGCCATGGTCATTTTCTCATCCAATCATCTTTGAGACTTGAAAATGGCATCCATTCATACTTTATACCTATTAAAACTTGTGTGAAATCTTTGTATAACCAAAGGTACTTAATATAGACCAAATGGAAGTGCATAACTTATGCAATCCTCCTTCCATTTTACCACACTACTCATTTTCCATTCTACTCCCATTCTTCATATGTTCAAGTCCATTTCCTCATATTCATACATAATGTAACTTATACGTACAATCATAACTCTTATTACATGTGTGTACATTAAACTTATGGACTTACATTACATACACTTCTCATTACAAGTATATCACCATACTTATGAATTCATTTATATATATATATATACAAGGTTAAACCTATACGGGGTCTCACATTCTCCCCCACTTAGAAAATTTGGTCCGCCAGATTGGAACCAATCATTCTGTGAATAACTCGAGATACTTCTCCCGCATCCAATTCTCCAATTCTCATGTGGCCTCTTTCACAGTGTGATGTTGCCAAAGAACTTTCACCAAGGGAATTGTCTTTGTCCTCAACACTTTCTCTTTTTTGTCCAATATCCAAACTAGCCTCTCAATGTATGTCATGCTTTCATTGAGCTCCAAAGGCTCGTACCTTATCACATGTGCCGGGTTCGGGTGATACTTCCTTAACATGGATATGTGGAAGACGCTATGTACATTTGCCAACTCTGGTGGCAACGCCAACCTATAAGCCTTATCTCCCACCTTATCAAGTATCTCAAATGGCCATATATATCGAGGTCTCAACTTTCCCTTCTTCCCGAATCTCATAACTCTCTTCGAAGGAGAAACCTTCAAAAATACTGACTCACCCACATTAAATTCTAGTGGTCTCCGTCTCTTATTAGCATAACTCTTTTGTCTGCTCTGAGCTGTCCGTAACCTCTCACAAATCAACTGGACATTCTCAGAAGCTTGTCTAACCAAGTCCAGAGCAAAGATCTGTCTGTCACCAACTTCTTCCCATCCAATAGGGGAACGACATCCACGCCCATACAATGCTTCATATGGTGCCATCTCGATACTCACATGAAAACTATTATTATAGACGAACTCTACGAGTGGTAAATGGTCATCCCAAGAGCCTCTAAAATCCAATGCATACACTCTCAACATATTCTTTAGGAACTGTATAGTCCTCTCTGACTGACCACCTGTCTGAGGATGAAATGTTGTGCTAAAACTCAACCGGGTCCCCATAGTTTCCTGAAAATATTTCCAAAAGTGGGAAGTGAAGCGAGCATCTCTATCAGAAACAACGCTCACTGAAATTTCATGTAGCCTCACTATCTCGTGCACATACAAGTTCGCTAACTGGCTCAAAGTATCGGTAGCTCTCATAGCTAAAAAATGGGCAGATTTCGTCAACCTATCCATAATTACCCATATGGCATCATGACCTCTGTGGGTCCTTGACAATCCCATTACAAAATCCATGGTGATGTGCTCCCACTTCTAAGTCGATATCGGTAGAAGGTGCAGTAACCCTGCAGGCTTTTGATGCTCTACCTTCACCTGCTGACAAACGAGGCACTTAGCAACATATTCAGCAATGTGCTTTTTCATCCCAGACCACCAATAAATCTTTTGAAGGTTTTGATACATCTTAGTACTCCCTAGATGTATCATATACCTCGATGAGTGAGCCTCTATCAAGATCAACTTCCAAATCTCGAAATCATAGGGGATACATATCCTACTTCTAAACCTCAACAGCCCATGTGAACTCAACTCAAAGTCCATCTCTGTACCCCTCTGCATCTGCCCAACAATATCATTGCACTACTGATCACCTCGTTGAGCCTATCGGATTCGATCTACCAGAGTCAGTTCTAACTGCAAGCTAGCGATCATAAATCCACTATCAGCGTCAGGCTAGGTCATATCCAAACTGAGGTTCGTGAACTATTCTAACAGCTCATGTTCCCTGGCCATCATGAATGACACCAACTTGAGATGCTTCCTACTCAATGCATCAGCAACTACATTTGCTTTACCCGGGTGCTACAGGATCTCACAATCATAATCCTTTAATAGCTCGAGCCATCTCCTGTGTCTCATGTTTAACTTTTTCTACAAGAACAAGTACTTAAGGCTCTTATGATCAGTGTAAACCTGAAATCTCTCACCATAGAGATAGTTGCGCCATATTTTCAATGCAAACACTACGGCCGCCAACTCCAAATCGTGGGTTGGGTAGTTTCTCTCATGATCCTTCAACTATCTTGATCCATAAGCCACTACCTTCCCATCCTGCATCTACACACAGTCCAATCCTTGGTATGAAGCATTTGCATACACCGAGAAACCTCCTGAGCTGGTAGAGATGGTGAGTATCAGAGCTGTAGTTAACCTCCTCTTCAACTCCTCAAAACTTTCATCACGTTTATCGTCCCACACAAATTCAACATTCTTTCTCGTGAGACGTGTCAAAAGAGCAGCTAACCTCAAAAATCCCTTTACGAACCTTCGGTAATACCTAGTTAAACCTAGAAAACTTTTGATCTCTATCACTGTCTAGGGCCTCTGCCACTGTGTCACCGCCTCAATCTTAGATGGATCCACTGACACTCCATCTTTTGATACTATATGACCCAGAAAAGAGATCTGTTCTAACCAAAAATTACACTTACTGAGTTTAGCATATAGCTTCTTCTCTCGGAGGGTCTGCAGCACTATCCTTAGGTGTCGTTCATGCTCCTCTCTAGACCTTGTGTACACCAGTATATCATCAATAAACACGATTACAAATCGATCCAAATACTGGTGGAATACCTCATTCATCAACGACATAAAAGTTATGGGAGCATTCGTCAACCCGAATGGCATAACCATAAACTCATAATGTCCATATCGGGTACGAAAAGCTGTCTTGGGTACATCTCCATTCCGTATCTTCAACTGATGGTACCCAGATCTCAGATCTATCTTGAAAAAGACCTGCGCTTCCCTAAGCTGATCCAACAAGTCATCAATGCGTGGAAGGGGATACTTATTCTTGATGGTGGCCTTATTCAACAATCGGTAATTTTTACACAGTCAGAGGTTTCCATCCTTCCTCCTTACAAATAGAATCGGTGCTCTCCAAGGTGAGACGTTCGACCTGATGAACCCTTTCTTCAGTAACTCTTGCAACTGCTTCCTTAATTCCTCCAACTCAACTTGAATCGTTCTGTACGGTGGCTTGGATATCGGCTCAGTACCAGGTGTCAAATCTATGCCAAATTCCATCTCCCTATCTAGAGGTAACCCTGGTAATTTCGTCAAAAAGACATCTGGATATTCCCTGACCACTAGGATGTCTATCAACTCGAACGTGCCTTATCTGTCTCAACCACATAAGCAATGTATCTTTCACATTATTCTTTCCACCATTAGTAATCATAAATCATCACATCAACATATATAATTTGTAAATTAGATTCATCTCTAAATTATCATGTAACTAGATTATACTCTTCTCAATTACAACAACATGTTCTTTTATTTTATTTCACCAAATTTACAACAAGGTTGTCTATCTTTGGAAACATTAAAGTTTTAGCATGATAATCCATAACAACATGGTTTGCAGCCTGCCAATCCATTCCTAAGATCATATCAAAATCACTCATATTAAATAAAATTAAATCGACTGCCATTTCTTTACCTCCTATCCTCATCTTACAATCTCTATGTACATGCTCAGTCAACTGACTATCATTCATAGGGGTAGATATCATCAACATTTTATCTAGTAGTGTGGGTTTTATATGCTTCAGCAATTTACATGCAAAGGATGGCGATATAAAGGAATGCGTGGCACCAGGATCAAACAGTAAAAATGTTTCTACATTAAAGATTTGGATGATACCTTTAACCACATCTGAAGATTGATCTGCAGTGTCCTGGTCCAGTGCGTGCACTCGTCCTCTGCTCACACCCACTGCCTGCCTCCCCTTTTCCTCAACTGTAGCCCTTCTCCTCGGAGCAGCTATCCCAACTTAAGCTCTCTCTGGCTCCCTGTCTTTCCGTGGGGCTCTCTCTGTCATCTCTGGGCAATCCTTGATCATGTACCCTGATTTCCCACATCTAAAGCATACTATAGGATGTCCATAGCATGGTCGAGTACCATGGTACTTGCCACACTTGTCGCACTGCTCTGTCGTAGGTCGTGGCCTTCCAATCATAATTCCCTTAACTGGAGCTATGGCTGGATACATGGGAGGATTAACTGTCCTCTCCTGGATCTCCTCGATCCTTAGCCTCTTTCCAAAAAATTTCTTTCTTCCCTTATAACTGAAGCCTCTATCCATCACTGGTCTCTTCTTATCTTTATCCCTCACTTTACCAACCTTTCCAAACTCTGAGGCGATTCTATCAATGTCTTGCTCACACAATTGCACCCTGCACATAGCCTCCTCGTAGGTCAATATATCTAGAGGAACCAATCTGGACCTGATGGTCGATCTCAATCCATCCACAAACTTTTGGATCTTCTCAACCTCATTATCCATCGTGTTGGGATCATATCTTGTGAGAGCCCCTAGCCTCCGTAGGCGGCTCAATGGTATCAACAGAGTGCAAGGACTAGGACTTGGTCCTGGGTTCGAGCACTCTGGGACGCGTCCTGGGTGAGCAAAATCTTGATGGTCCAGTGGGACCAAAAGAGAACAATACATAGCTATGGTGACGAGGTCTAGTCGGCCCGGAGAGCTAGTAGGCTCGCCTGCGGAGGCTAGGGGCTCTCACATATCTACCTAGGAAAATAAAAGTCGTCTTATACTCATCCACAGTCCTACTCCCTTGGGCCAGTCCCAAAAATGTCATCTCCATCTTTCTTTACATCGTATCTAGAACATATTGTCTTCGAAAAGCCTCCAAAAACACATCCCAGCTGATCTTAGTATGCCGGGCTCTCAAAATAGGCTTGGTGGATTTCCACCAATGTTCTGATGATCCCTTCAGCATGAATGCGGCAAATGCTACCATCTCGGTAGTAATGCACTCAAAGAACCCATACAACTTCTCAATTTTGTTTATCCAATCCTCAACAGCTACGGGGTCTTTAACTCCACAGAAAGACGGCGGTTCAAACTTCTGGAACTATCGCTGTCTATCTAAATCACAACCGTAACCCCAGCCTCTACTGGTCTGTGGTGTAGCAACAGGTGTATGCATATCCTGTGCAGGTGGAGGTGTAGGTGTCTCTGTCGTCTGACGTCTCTGGGCTGGCTAGGCCCGTGCCTCAAGAACTACCGCCTCCTCAGCATCACCCTATGTAACGGCACTCTGTCTGCCCCCAACTCCAGGCAATGATTGAGTGACCAACTCTAAGATCATCTCAACGCTCCGCTCAATCCTCGCAAAGCGAGCCTCAGTACTCTCGAGCCTCTCCTCTAGACCCTATGGAGCATGCTCAACCTCAGCCTCCACCTCAATCTCTTCCTGAGCCGCTTGTGTTTATGGCTCAACACGACCCCCAGGCCTACCTCTACGACCTCTAACTTGCGCCCTCGCCCCTTTACCGCGACTGGTATTAGGCATAATTACTCAACTCCCTACATTCACATCAAATTCTTAGTCAACCCATCGACACACACATAATTTGTATCTAAACAAGCACAGTAACATGAGGGATGTAATTTTTAAACTTATCAAGTATTTTACATATCGACACACATCAGACCAACTCAGCTCTAATACCAACTTCTGTCACGACCCTCAACTTACCAAAATCAGCACAAAAGTTTTGCATTTTCATGCGTTGTTTATTAATCATCCTTACCTCGATCGTGATCAGCTACACACTCAACAGTTGGGCTGAGTGCCAATGTCTACCTCATCCCTCCATAACAATTTAATTTGCAACATAATTTCAAAAGTAAACACTTTTATAAATACATTAGAGTTACTGTTTACAAGTGTTTACATTGCTTTACATCCCTAATGTTTACATACAAAATGCTATTGTGCTATGTCTAGTTTAGATACAAAATAATTCAAGTGTATATACCTTACGTGATAGGATGCAATGGATACCAAAAGGGAAAGCCTCCAGTCACGCTCAATCTATACTCAAAGCTCTATAGAGATGGAAAAATAAGGGGGTGAGCAATCCACATGCTCAGTAAGGCAATCATACAAACAGGTAGATACTACACTATCTCTGTGATTATGATGCCATGTTCAAGCATACATTTCATCATTTTCTCAAAATATGAGTTCATGCTTGTGTTAATGGTATGTAAATCATTCATGCTATTAAATTCAGTGCACAATTCAATTCAAAGCATGGAATATCCATCATGCATATTTCACAAATAGGGCATGGAAAACATATCATGCGTACGTGTACTTTAAAACCATTAACAAATCGTCATCTCAAAACAATCCAACACTTGTTAGGACTCAACCCCTCCCTCGGACTGTCCTGACCCACAAATCATTTCAAACATGAATTTATTCACAAAGCAATAGACATGTGAGATAGGTAATACAATAAGAGAAATATCCTCTAGGACTATGGCCATATCCTGTGATACCGGCTACACGGATCAGGTGTACGGGGTATCACCACTATCTACTTCCACACGGGAGGTGGGTCAAGTCCAACCCGCCAGTCCATAGTAGATCTCATCCGAAAACGACATAACACAATCTCAACACGGTACAATGTACTTCAAGGACCTATATCAATACATCATATCACGCCACATCTTAAAACACACGTGTGAGCCTATTTAATCGGTACGACTTCTTGTCTACCCGAAGCTCCTAACACGGTTATCAACATGTCAAAAATCACAATTACACGTGCAAGCCTATTTAATCGGTGCGACACTCAGTCTACTCGAAGCTCCAAGCACGACAATAAATAAGGTGGGCATCTAATGCAAGCTATGCTCCAACACTATTCCAAAACTAGTATAAAATCCATGTGAAAATTAGTACGAGTTAAACTCCAGCACTCATGCGTATAAAACACATCAAATCTCGTGCGAGTCATATTCTAGCACGCTTTCATTCTCACGAAAACCATGTAGGTGGCTCAATTCTTTGCAAAGTATGGTTAACAAACCAAAAAACTCATTTCTTTTGCAATTCATTTCAAATGTTAGCCAACCTACCAATCACTTGCTAAAAAGCAATAAAACATGATTTTCCAAAGCATTATGTCTTTGTTTTCATGCACATTTCTCAAACACCCACTTTTGCCCTTCAATCACCTAATTTCGTTTCTTATTTTCTCATGCATTCTAGCAAAACATTTAAGCGCCCAAATTATGCACAGATATCTCTAAGAGTCCACAAAATTCCCTTACCTCAATTTATTTGAGTGCGACTCTCTCTTCCTCTTAGCTTCTTGCCCTCTTGGCTCGCCTTGCTTCGGTGTATCCCCGGGAGCTATGATTCATTCATCAAACACTTGAGTTAACGCCTTTAACTCTTATTCAACTACGCATTTATCCAATGCCTTAAATACACATTTTACCCTTCATGGTAAATCTCACCATTTATCCCAAAATCAACACCTCCAAATCATACCCATAACACAATCATCATCTTAAGATAACTCATTCATGATTAATACTTCCACATTTCACTTTCTCACACTAGACTATTTTTAGGTTATGGTGGATGTAAGACCCGTATTTTTGGATGTAAACCTTATGGATTCATAAGTGTGGTAATGTACTTGTAATGTGAAGTACAATTGGTGTAAATTCTATAAATGTAATGTACATACATGTAATATGAGTTTGTAATGTACATACAAGGTTTCTTGTGTATGAATATGAAGAAATGAGCTTTTATAATGATAAATGTCATTGGAACTCGAAATGAGTAGTGTGATAAATGGAAGAAAGTTGCATGAATATAAATACTTCCATTTAGCTTGGTATGATATACTTTTGTCTATGCAAAGAATACACACAAGTTTTAATGTGTATAAGGTATGGATGGATGTCATTTTCAAGTCTTAAAGGTGGTTGGATGAAAAAATGACTATGGCAGCAAATTAAGGATGTTTGGGGGTGTGTTGTTGTAAAAAAACTGTAGAAATTTTGAAAAATATGAAGGCCATTTCGATCTCATAGGATGAGAGATCGATATGGAAGAGCCAAAATGCTCTTATTTGAGCAATGGAATAAAGCAAATCGATCTCCCATGGGGTCAGATCGATCTCCTAAACATTCTGTAATGAAAAGATCGATCCTTAAGCATACAGATCAATCTCATGCTTAAAATGTCATGAAAAAGAGGGAATTAATGGGAACAGATCAATCTCCTCCTAGTGCAGATCGATCTCCTCAAGCTATTTCTATAAAAAGGGCGCTGAAATCTAAAATTTTTGGGAAAACAACATCACCCTTCCATTTTTCACCTAAAACCTAAGTTTATCTCTCTAAAATCAGTCCATTTTCAGTAAGAATTGAGGGGAGGCTATTAGATACAAAGTTGTTCATCTTGAGGAAGAGAACAACATAGTTGAAACCCAAAACCTCATTGTTGGTATTGAAGGAGCAAGGAACATTTCCCTTTAGAGGAAGAAGAGAAATTAGATTGGTAAGTTTCTAATACATCAACCCAAGAACATTAGTTGATTTATTGATTTTAGAGTTGATATATATGTGTATTAATGATTGGAATCACTTAGAAGGTATTAGAGTTAATGTGACCTAGAAAATGGAATAAGTCTAGTGTGAGAAAGTGTAAATTGAATGAGTTTATGGTTTATAGGCATGCTAAAGTTGTTATTGAGGTAATGTGTATGATTTTAGATGGGTAAATAAAACTACATTGTGGGTTGAGTGGAATTAGAAAAATAAGCACATGTAGTGTTGATGGAAAAGCCATAGTGAGGAAATATATGGAATATGAACACTATGAGCTTAATATCGATTTAATATCGATTTGGAATGAGTTAATAGGCCTTATGAACGTTAATAGAAACTATAGGTCGAATCGACTATAGTAAACGCTAGAGTTATGATATAATGGACTATAATGATGTAAAATACAATTATGTGCAGTTCCGAAGAGTTCGTTGGAGACGAATCGAACCGCACGAGTAAGTAGCTTTAAGGAAGTGGAATCACTCATCGCGATTCCAGGTAAGGGAATTCTGTAAGTATATAGAGGTAGCTGCTCATATTTTGTGGGAATATAGGGTGTTTATGAAATGCATGAATGTTTGAGAAATTGGTTGTTTGGTATGCAGAAATGGTTGCGAATGTTGGATGATTTGGTTTTATATGGATGTATAAAAAGGGATAGTAAGGCTAATAATTGCATAAATCACATCTTTTGAATGTTTTCATAAAACACAATGCTTTTATTTGAGCAAATAAAAGGATAAGTTGGCTAGTGTTTTATTGATGTTATGGAATAGCACCTATGAAGTGCTAAACATGTTTGTGATTTGTTTTGAATGCATATGAGCCGCCTATCAAGCTATGTGAATTAAATCGAGCTAGAGCCTCGCTCGTGCTAGATTTTGATGCTTTGATTTGCATGAAAGTGATGGAGCTTAGCTCACGCTTTGATTTGATTTGTGATGATATGCTATAAACCGTACTGGAGCTTCTACTCATACGTGACTTTTGAGTGATTTTCTTTACGTATAAACGTACTGAAGCTGTGCTCGTACGTGGTTTCTTTAAGATATGATGCATGAGTCATGCTAGAGCTTTGCTCGCACAAGTTTGCACATTGTGGTATGTATAAGGCCGTGGAAGTTGGTAAGATCCTCAAGCCCTACATCCTTAAGCCCGGGGAGGCGGGGAGGCTCTGTTAGGCAGGGAGGCTCCATTCGGTGGGGAGGCTCTCTTACGATAAGATCCTTAAGCCCTACATCCTTAAGCCAACATTCTTAAGCCCGAGGAGGCGGGGAGGCTCTGTTAGGCAAGGAGGCTCTGTTCGGTGGAGAGGCTCTCTTACGGAAGGATCTTTAAGCCAACATCCTTAAGCTCGAGGAGGCGGGGAGGCTCTGCTCGGCAGGAAGGCTCTCCTACATGGGTACAGAAGGATCCTTAAGCCAACATCCTACATGTTTTGTAAGACAGTGAGGCTCTCTTACATGAGTACGACAAGTTCTTAGTATGGGGTAGATAAAACCTATGACTGGCACCCCCAACTACCATATGGGTCCGCGGAGTACGTTGTACCATGTAGATAAGATCGCGAAGTACGCTGTACCATATGGGTACAAAAGGATCCTTAAGCCAACATCCTACATGCTCTGTTCGGCAGTGAGGCTCTCCTACATGAGTATGACACGTTCTTGGTATGGTGTAGATAAGACCTAGGACTGGCACCCCCAACTACCATATGGGTCCGCGGAGTACGATGTACCGTGTATATCACATGGAGTACGATGTACCGCGTGATGATTATGTGATGAGAAAGACTGGCGAGGGATAATCCACCTTTGTGCCAACATGATACCCCGCACACCTGGATGCGTGTGGTCTAGGATGAATTATGATGTCGTTGGTCCACATAGTCACTTGGGATATAGTGACCTGGTCTTTTTATACATATGTTGATTGTGATTATTCAAGGTAGACTCGAAGGAGAGGTCGAGCCTTGTGAACTTAATTTGTGAAATGAAAATGAGGTTGTGATTGAGAATTGATTTCGATGGGATTTTACGTATTTGAGAAGGAGATGTAATTTAAAAAGGAGGTTTCTTAAATGAATTGCCCTTTTTATGAGTTTAATAAGAATGAGCATGAGATGTTTTCACATGTGAATATTCCATGTTTTATAGCCAATTACATGATTTTGGATACATGATATATATGTATACTCATATGGCATAGTTTTATTCCTCATGCTCCTATTATAAATGATTTATGCATAACACTATCAGCATGTAGATAGAGTAGTTATCTACCATTCTTGCATTATTGCCTTACTGAGCTTGTGGTTGCTCATCCCTCTCTATTTTCCCCCTCCTACAGAGCGTGCATAGTAGCCCAGTGAGGACTGAGGTGTGGTATTTTGGACATCTGCTGCATCTCCATCACTCAGAGGTATATACATAGTGATTCCTTTTTGTATCTAAACAATGTAAAAGCACAGTAGTCATTTGAAATGTAATTATGGGGGATGTAGATATCAGTAATCATATTTTGTATAAATGAATGATTGACGTTCAAATGTATGACATCACTT
Organism: Firmiana major; assembly: GCA_033439115.1. NCBI lineage: Eukaryota > Viridiplantae > Streptophyta > Magnoliopsida > Malvales > Malvaceae > Firmiana > Firmiana major. The sequence continues at coordinate 61,623,918 of CM065897.1, read as the reverse complement.
TTATTAATTGAGAATGGATATTACGAGTGGATTATTATTGACTCACAGCCCAATAGTGTAGTGGTAAGTTTGTTCACGACCGGGTAAGGTAATAGTAAAACACGAAAAATTTATTGAGATTTTCGATTAAAAAGAATGAAAAGGGTCGTGACAGTGGATTCTGTACTTTCTAGGTTGTTCCTATCATTCATATGTACATTAAACAACTCCAAAATCAATATCCAAACAATGTACTTGAGTTGTTCCATTAGAAACTCACCTAGCTTGATTTCCTCTTTGCTCCAAATGAAAATGCAATTTTTTCCTTCAATCCAACAAATAGGGAAATGCCTCCAAGCTATGTTGTTCTTCTCTTGATGTGAACAACTTTGTCTCTAATAACTTTCCCTCAAATCTTACTGAAAAAGGCTGGATTTAGGAGTGAGAAAGCTAGGTTTTGGATTGAAAATGGTAGAGTGAGAGTGTTTTCCTAAAATCTGCAGATCCAACTGGTCCTATTTATAGATTTAGCTTGATGAGATCAATCTGCCTTGGGTGGAGATCGATCTGGTCCTCTTAAAATCCCTCTTTTTCATGACATTTTGAAGGCAGTAGATCGATCTGTCAAAACCTTGAGATCGATCTGTCTCAGACAATAGCTTAAGGAGATCGATCTGGTCTTAGGGGAGATCGATCTTGCTTCAACCTGAGAGCTAAGGAAATCAATTTGTTTCATTAAGGATTGGTCTGCATTTTACAGAATGTTTAGGAGATCGATCTGGCTCCATTGGAGATCGATCTGTCTTATCCCATAGCTCAAGATAAGAGTATTTTAGCTTTTCCAAATCGATCTCTCATCCTATGAGATTGATCTGTCATTCATATTTCCAGATTTTTTACAGTTGTTCTGCAGCAACTCATACCAAACTTCATACATTTTGTTGCCATGGTCATTTTCTCATCTAATCAACTTTGAGACTTGAAAATGGCATCCATTCATACTTTATACCTATTAAAACTTGTGTGGAATCTTTGTATAACCAAAAGTACTTAATATAGACCAAATGGAAGTGCATAACTTATGCAATCCTCCTTCCATTTTACCACACTACTCATTTTCCATTCTACTCCCATTTTTCACATGTTCAAGTTTATTTCCTCATATTCATACATAATGCAACTTATACATACAATCACAACTCTTATTACATGTGTGTACATTAAACTTATGGACTTACATTACATATACTTCTCTTTACAAGTATATCACCACACTTATGAATTCATTTACATATATATACAAGGTTAAACCTATACAGGGTCTCACAACGTGAGTCAGTCCGTTCTTATGAGTTCACTTCCTCCGGAGCTAAAATAAATTATCAACCACCTAAATTAGTTATTGCAGACTTAATTCCAACCCAGTATATCACATTTAAAATTTTAAGCTTGGTTTATCCAATTTGGACATTTTACAACGAAATAAGCTAGACTTCACTCTAATTTCATCATTATATATTTCCTATATTTTAAAAGTTGGTCTTCACCTTTTGGAGCCTTTAATTAAACTACACTATAGCTCTTAAATTCTCCTTCTTCCTCTCTATTTTTCACGTTCCAATATAGCAAAGATTACCCTTATTTTCTGCTTCAAAACAGCACCTCATCCTCAATCATATTTCATCTTCCACCGAATGTCACCACACAAAGCAAAATTAATTGGCGTAGGGTATTTTGATTTTTTGGGCTTCCTTCCTCCTACTTCTTTGCTACTTAACCGAAACAAGTAGTAGTAAAGTATGTAAAACAGTAACAACGAGCAGCAACGTGAAGATGGTTGGCAGTAACGATAGCTTGGCAAGGTGAAACTGAGTTGTGGCAATAGTGAGGTAGTGATGAGAAAGGAGACAAAGGGGAATGATGGTTGTGAGACAATGGCAGTAAAGATGTGCAGGAATAGGTTTGAATATGTTGGAAGTTTTGGGAAGGCTCAGTTTACTCTCCTTCTCTCAATTGGTTTTCTTTTAAATCTTCAGCCTATCTTTTTTCTTATCTTGTTTCTATTCTGGTTGTTCAGCCCCCTCTTGTCTTGATTTTTTAGCCTACCACCGAGCTTTTTCATTCTCTCGATTACTCCCTCTTATTAGTTATTACAGCAGACCAGCACACAAATAGGCATCAGCTTTAACTTATTTTCAGCTGGCCATACCTTCTCTACTCCTTAATAATTTCGGTTTAGCCAAGACAGTTTTCAGCCTTTAGAAATTTGTTTTAAATTTTATTTCCTTTTGATTTCAGATTTAAATTCCTAGGCTGAATAGATATTGTCTTATACTTCAGTATTGTTATTATATTTTTTTCTTTTCCAGCAGCATAACATGTTTTTTGCTTCCCTTTCTTTTCATTTCTTCAAGCCATCCATGTCTTCCTTTCCTTTCATCTCATTCCGATCTATTTTCCTTTCCTTACCGCAGCTTCCATATTTAGTATATATATATATATATATATATATATATATATATATATATATATATATATATATATATATATATATATTGTCCTCTTTTCTTCAACAACCAGCTGCTAGCATTAATTTTCTTTGAGTAAACTTTACTCCACTACCTGCTGCTACTGTTTCCAGCAGCAAAAATTTAGGTACATCAGATTGATGTTACCACTTATATATTTTTTGGCCCTCCTCTCCGTTTCCAAGCTTCAGCACTCCACTCTTTCTCTTTCGGTTTTACTTCAGCTTCGTCACTTCCTTATCAATATTCTAATTTAATTGTACATCATGCAATCTTTTGTCAGTTGATATTCATGTCCTTATCGCCCTACCATGTCGGTTTGCATCCCTCCAATCTGCTTGGGTTTCTTCCTATGCTGAACAGCAGCATCATACTCCTTGTCCATATTTTTCTGCTGCAATTTTACTGCAGCAAGAGGAACTCTTAGGTTTGGCTTCATTGGAAGCCAAACCAGTTTACATGTTACTTCATTTAGCTATCGTTTCTCTTATATCTTATCTTCATGTTTCCTTTGCTGACCTGAATCATCATTATCCCTTGCTACCTTTCTACCGAGTACATCATCAATAATCCAATTGGCTTAGGCGGATTGGGTTGGCTTCTTTGGAAGCTAATACTTGTTTCTTTAAATTATTAATTAAGACTAATGATAACACTTTATAACATAATTAATGGTAGTATAATATTGCATTATATCTCACTTGGTATCTTGTATTGTTTTGTACTCATTTTTACTATAACAATTTAGCATTTGATTTTAAGTGAATTCACTGAAGTTTCCTCATGTCAAACTTCAAATTCGATTAATTATCCTCTAATATATACATATTAAATCTCAGTTTGCTCACTTATAACCGAGTACAAGAAAATTCATAGAGTTTACAGTTTAAGCACAAAATGAGTTTCTTGTGAGTGCATGAAATGATTTTGTGATGTTTTCGAAATTGCATATTGTTCAAAAACCAGAAAAAAAAATGCTTTTTATGCATTAGGGATCGATCCCTCGAGGTAAGGAACCAATTCCTCATTCAATTGTTTCAGAATTGAGTTTACGGGTTAAAAGGGATTAATCCCCTCTTTTAACAAGATCGATCCCCAAGCCTAATTTCTGGGCAAAAAGCATTCTGCCATTTTAGGATCAATCCCTTCTCCTCTTAAGATCGATCCTGCTTCAGACTTCTAAGTCAAACCTTGCTTCAAATGCATAAAATCAGCCCTTTGTTTTTATAAATGTTTTGGAAAAATTATTTACCATATTGCTTTACCCAATTTTGGTATGATAATTATGTGTTGCTTGCAAGATTTATAAAGCATAATCTCCACCAATTTCATAACACACTTTGAAAGTATTTTAAGACTTAAGGTGTCACGACCCATAGTCTACCAAAAATCCACCACAATTTTTTTCATTTTTCGTCCCATTATTTATTGTTTGTTCTTTACTCTTACCTTACTTGATCGTGAACAGCTACACCACCAACAGTTGGGCTGTGTATCAGTGTTAATCTCATCTAACAAAACCATTTCAAAGTACAATTCATTTAAACGTAAGCACTTGTATTTCTTAATCAGAGTTGTTGTTTACATGTGTTTACAATTCTTTACATCCCCAAAAGTTACATTCAAAATATTATTGTGCTATGGCATGTCTAGATACAAAAACTATACAAATGTGTATACCTTGTATGATGAGGTGCAGCAGACACCAAAAAACCAATTCTCAGTTGCTTTCTATCTATTGAAAATGCTCTGTAGAGGAGGAAAATAAGGGGCTGAGTAAACCACGCGCTCAGTAAAGCAATCATGTAAGTAGATAAATAATTATACTATCTATATGATCGTGATGCTATGCATAAAATCACACAATTATCTGTCATACTTGAAATCATCAGTTCATGCACGTGTTCCTGATATATAAAGCAATTCATGTTGTTCAAATCAGTGCACAAGTCTTAAATAAAGCAAGGAAAGTCATCATGTGCGAGTCGTAAATAAAGCATGAAAAATCATCATGCGAGGTGCACTTAAAAACAAGTCATACTCAACACAAAACAGTATAAATCAGCATTTGTCATGACTCAGCCTCTCCCTTTGATAATCTTAAGCCACACAACAATTTAAAACATGGATTTATCATAAGCCAGGTGACATGTGAGATAGGCAATAATAATAAGGGCAATAACTAGGACTATGGTCATATCCTCTGTGATCCCACGCTACAGGGATCCTAGTATGTGGGGTATCACCTCTATTTGCTTCCACACGGGAGGTGGGTCACGTCCAACCCGTCGGTCCATAGCAGATCTAACCTTCGTCCGAAGATGGTATATATATCATATCCATACACGGTACAACGTACTCCATGCTATATGCACGGTACAACGTACTCCGTCGACCCATATCATCACATCATATCGTGCCACATCTCAATACGCACTTGCGAGCCTATTTAATCGGTCTAACACACAGTCTACCCGAAATTCCTAGCACGGCTCCCAACACGTCATAAAAATCACGTGCGAGTAATCTCTAGCATGGCTATAATGTAGAGTAGACATCTAGTGCGAGCAACGTGATAATTCTATTTTTTATAGAATTATTTGTGTTTAATTTTCTAATTATTTATTTAATCCCCATTTTATTTTATTAATAATCCACTTTATTTAATTAAAATTTTTTAATGTGCAGATAAATTAAATCTGGATGAAACTCAGTCGTTTCAATCAAAATTGGGCTGAAAACGGGTTAAAAGAGACTGGACCACTTCTAATTTTCAGACCGAGTCACCAGTCGTCTGGACATGCGTGATGCCAGCTGTCCGTATTTTATTTGCTCTGAAACGATAAGATCGACAGACACCGTGCCAACCTTCTGGAAGACACACATCGGGCCACATCGTACAGCTAATTGGACAAAAAGAATGATGACGTGAAAATATCTACTCTGCAGCAAATAAAATGAAGACAAGTGGCCAAATAATGCCAACTCATCTAGGATGGAAAAATTACCATCCCTAAGTGTGTGTATAAATAGAATATGATGGCAATTGAAAAAAATAAAGTAGTCTAGGGTAGGAGTAGTGTAGAGTAATTTAGGAGTAGTTTTAGTTTTTTTTTTTTTTTCCTTTTAAGCGTTCCGATTAGATCTTTTTAGCTACCATTTTTCTATTCATTGTTCATGTCAACTTTATTTGTTTTTTTTTATGAAAAGTTTCCTTTCTTTCCGATTTCTGTAGTAGTTTACGGATGGTGGCAGCCGCCATTCTTGCGTTTTACAAGCTCCCATTTTATTTTTTTTTATTTGGCACATTTAACTTTGATGCATAAGCAAGTTCATTTCGATTGATAGAAAATTCATTTTTTTTTCATATTTTGGTTGGGTTCATCTCTGTTGATTTAGGAAACTTTCCCCTAATGTTAGCAGCTTACTCTACACTATGTTAATGCATTCTTTATGTTTTCTCCTAGGCTTAGGTAGAATTTGTTTTCCTGTTAATGTTCTTTAACTAAAGGGGTTTCATTTTGGAGTATTGTTTTTTTTTTCTTACTATTTGATTGTTGGCCTCCTTGGTTCTGTTATTTAATTTAAGTAAGACAGTCAAGCAGTAGCTGGATTAGTGTGGTTGTGCAAGAGGCTATTAGGCAATGTGACTAAGCTTGATACAGTCTTGTTCTATTACTACCCACTTCTTTTGTTTTTGCTGTCGGTAATATTTACCAGTCTCTTATTCAAGTCGGGTGTGATACTGATCAGTTACTGCTTGCATGCCTAACGATTAGTGCAAGTGATGGTGCAGAGCTGCTGTTCGGCACTCAACATTGTTGACATAGCTGTTAAACTGAAGTACAGGGTTGTGTTGAAGGTGTTTGCAGCTACAACTCGAGCACATGGCAGCAGCAGTAATAGGATGTTTCTTACTCTGTTCTCTTCTGTTTTATGTTTGATTTACTGTTTATTTTCCTTTTCCTGTTTTAGCTTCTAATTTCAGTCATGTTAAGTTTGTTGTTATTCATTCACTGTCTTGAACTTACATATTACAATTTTTTCTTGTGTTTTATCTTATTCCCAGATCTGCGTTACTGAGAATTGCAGGAATGTGCAACGATGAAGCTAAAGCATGTATCGTTAAACAACAATACTGAGCGGCACCTGGACGTTGAAGCAGCCCCCAAAGCATTTTACTGTGCACAGCTGGGTAGAGGACAGCAACACCTGCAGCAGATGGCAGGACCAAGCAGATCGAGAGCAATGCCTGGAGCAGCAGCACGGCAGGAGCAGAACCAATATAGCACCTAGAGCAGAAGCACTGAACCGAGAGCAATACCGGGGAATGTAGAAGAGACTTGCATAGTATCATTCATTAGGGACCACGAGGCCAGCTGTAGCATTTTGGTTAAGGCCATGTTTGGCCATATTTCAATTTTACCATTTAATGTTTAGTACAATTTTATTTGTTTTGATTGTTTTTAATTTCTTTTGTTAGTTGTTAAATTAGGTCAGTCATTAAATGAAAATTGTAGGTTAGTTATAGTGCTTTTGTTTGTTAATTTTTAAATTTGAGATTTGTAGTTAATTTCTTAAGTTTTCTAGGATTTTATTTTATTAAATCTTAAGTTAGCTTAATTTGCATTTTGATTATGTAGTTTAATTGCATTTTAGGTTTATTCAATTTTAGCTTAATTATTTTTGTTTCTTTATTTTAGCATTTTATTTTAATTGAATTAATGAATTTTAACTGCTTTAATTATGTTTGTAAGTATTTGCTTTTAATTGCTGGGAGCACTATAAGTAATTTTTAGCTCGATTTTATTTTCTTTAGTTTATAATTACTATTATTTTCAATACTTTTAATTTTAAGACTTAGTAGACCACCCACATTAAACTTCATAATTTGCTAGGATATACTTAGGGTAAGAGTAACCGTTAGTTAATTAGGCTAATCAACTTCTCTGTGGGACGATATCCGGAACTCAAATCTCATTATTACTTGTACGACCCGTGCACTTGCGGATAATACGTCTAGATTGTACCAAGTTTTTCAACGCTTCAGCACCATGCCATAAAATTCATGTGAAAACTAGTGCGAGCTAGGCTCTAGCACTCATGCATGTAAAACTCTAGTGCGAGCTATGCTCCAACACTATATCGTAAAATCCAAGTGAAAACTAGAGTGAGCTAGGCTCCAGCACTCATGCTTGTAAAAACATATCAAATCTCTTGCGAACAACGCTCTAGCACGCTTTATTTTCCACAAAACTCATGTAACTGGCTCATTTGTGTGCAAAGAATGGTTATTAAATCAAATCATGTTATTTTCTTGCAAAACCATTTAAATGCTAGCCAGCCTACCAATCCACATGCTAAAAAGTAGTAAAAAGACTCAAGAACATCCTCTTCTTGCTTTTCATGAACTTTTCTAAAATCTCAATTTCTTTGCCCTTCAAACATCTATTTCTTTTCCTATGACTCACAAAAATTCTAGAAAACCATAATGCGCCCGAAAACGTGTACAGATACCTTTAAGGGCCAACACAATTCCCTTACCTCAATTCTCTGTGAAGTAACTCCTTCCTCCTTTTCACTTTTCGTGATTGGGCTCAATTTGCTTCGGATATATCCTCGGGAGCTGCAGATATTCATTTATCACATGAGTTAATTACAAATAACTCATATTCTGACTTAATCCTAGTCAACATATCTTATTGGGCCTAATTCTTTTCTTAAGTCGATTTCAATTACACTGATCATTTCACCTAGGCCCATTGGGCTCTTTAGGCTCATTATCACTCGTTGGACCAAATTCTAGGTTCATCAACCTTGTCGAGTCGATTGAATTCAAGCTTGGCCTATGACACATTCGACCATGGCATGGTGGACGAACACCCATTCGGCCATTCCAAGCTAATTCGGCTAACAACTCACTTAGTTTCTTATCAAGCACTTGGCTTGCATGCTCTAACCTTAGTTTTTCCATTCATTCATGCATTTTTACAAACACCATATATGCACATTTCATCACTTTGACCAATCCCATAAATCGATTTCATATAACCATCTCAAAATCATGCATACAACATTATTAACACCTTGGTATAATCCATTTATCATTAAATCCACCATATCTCATTTTCTCACACTAAACCTATTTTTAGGTCATGGTTGATTCATCATATTTTAGGTAGCTTCAACCAATAATACATACATCAATCAACTCATAACAACATCTAAATAAACATACTTAGAGTTGGTGTATTGGAAACTCACATAACTTGACTTTTCTCTTATCCAAAATTGGAAAACCCTTCTTTTCCTTCAATCAAACAAGTTGAATGTTAATTCCAAACTATGTTGTTCTCCTCCTCACAATGAACAACTTTGCTCAAATAGCTTTTTCTCAAATCTTTTTGGAAGGGGGTGGTATTCTGGAGTGAGAAAGCTTGCTCTTTTTTGGGTAAAAAAGGGAGGGATGTTTTGATTTTCTAAAGAAGAAGGTTTGGCCGTCGGGTTTTTATAGAATAAAGGTGGTGAGATCAATCTCCTAGGATAAGAGATCGATCTTCTCTTGATTTTGAACCATTGAAATATTCAGGCTTGTAAGTGAGAGATCGATCTGCTCTTTGGAAGAGATCGATCTTTGCTAGGCAGAACCAACTAGAGATCAATCTGCTCTGGGGAGAGATCGATCTGCTCTTGTCAGAATCAAATGGAGATCGATTTGCACTTAGGAAGGGATCGATCCTTCCAAGACAGAACCAAACTAAGATCGATCTGCTTGAACAAGAGATCGATCTACTTTGAATAGAGGATCGATCTGGCCTTCATCTGAATGTTTCCTACTGCAGATTTTTCCCAAAATCCAAAGAAAAACTTGTCTTTGATTGCTTCAATAGTCATTTTGCATTCTATTCACGCTTAGAGCATGAAAAGGTTCATTTCTTATGATTCACATACTACATGATTTGTGTGTACTGCTTGAAATCATAAAAAATACTTAGAATTCACGTTTGAGTCATTATATTCAGTTTGGATGTTTTGAGTTCCATTTGTTTAGTTTAGGGCCACTTCAGCCCTTATTTAGCTAGTACTTGCATTCATGACTACTCATTCATTCTCTTTGCAATTTCATTCAAGCAAAAGTTCTTCTTATGATTCATTTAACATATGAAAATGTGTTACATCATATGAATCATAAGGAATACATCACTAAAAGTGGGTCTTGCATAATCTCCCCCACTAAGAAAATTTGGTCCTCCAAATTGGGACCAATCAGTCGATGAATAACTCGGGGTACTTCCCTCGCATCAAACTCTTCAATTCCCATGTAGCTTCCTCCGCAGTGTGATGCTACCATAAATGATGGAGGTCCACTTGCTTGTGATGCTTATGATGATCGTGATGCCAAGGATCCATGGGTCATCCAAGGAGGTCCAATTACCCGAGCTCAAGCTAAGAAGATGCAACAAGCCCTGGCCTCATTGGTTTGTCAAAGAAGCTTCCATGAAAAGTTCTCAACCATCTATATTTGGTTAGAAGCCCAAACGACATGAGTCTTGGTTTAGTAATAAGTTAGGTTAAGTGTTTAAATAGCCCACATTTGAGTCTTATTGCGTTTTAGACCAATTATTCTATGTAATTAAGCTTAAGCGTGAATTTAGGTTTTAGTCTTATTTTTTGTTTGGTGTTAATTCCAGTCGACTTGTTTAAGGGCTTAAGTGCTAGATATTATTATAAATACCTTGTAAATGCTCTTAAATAAAACAGAACATATCAGATTGAATTTTTAAAAATTTGAGTGTGCTTTTTTCTAGGGTTCCCTCTCAACTAGGCTAATCAAGGTCTTCTTCCTTGTGGCGTATCCCTCTTCACCAACCACCATAGTATACCTTAGGTTCTCAAATTTTATATTCGTAGGGTCGAGGTCCAATACCTTTGGTTCGAGTCTCTTTAGACTTCAAGTCTAGGTTGTTATTTTGTTTTCCATTCAAAGTATACCATCATTGTTTCCACCCAACTTGCATTTTAGCCGCTTCAATTCTCAAGCCATACGTTCCATTGATCATCCTAAATCATCCTCTTGTATGCGCACATCAGTTTGGCATCAGAGCAAGGTTTCAATTTTTTGGTTGTACGTCTTCCCCTTCATCTCTAACACTAAGTCAGTGTAAAAAAAAAAAAAATTCCTCCACTTAGTTTTAGTGTTTGAGATGGTCTCTACACTTAGTTGTTGTGTTTGAGTTGGACTCTACACTTAGTTGTTGTGTTTGAGTTGGACTCTACACTTAGTTGTTGTGTTTGAGTTGGACTTTATACTTAGTTGTTGTGTTTGAGTTGGACTCTGTACTTTGTTGTTGCGTTTGAGTTGGACTCTACACTTAGTTGTTGTGTTTGAATTGGACTCTACACTTAGTTGTTGTGTTTGTGTTAGACTTTACACTTAGTTGTTGTGTTTGAGTTGGACTTCTGAATTTTTATTTCAAGTCAATCTCTTAGCCACACTAAAACTCTTCCTCACCACCCTAGCTGCAAATCAGATTAGTCTATGTTAAAAAAAATACATGGTGAATTGGTTGATCTTTTGAGATTGAATCTTTGACTGAGTCTCTAGTACGATTGTGAACCTATAGAGTTAAGGTAGAGTAAGGGAAAAAGACATGAGCGTGTGAGAAACATTAGTAGAGAAAAATCGAATTACTTAAGTGAAAAACGAGTGTGAGTGTCCCATCTTAAGTGAATTGAGTGTAAACACGTTAGGTTATCACTTATGAGGTTCTTTGTTTTCTGTTATCACTAACGTTTCTTACAGGTTAAAGATGTCTTCTGAAGGTGATAAGTCAGAACTTTAAAAAATTTGAGTTCATACTCTAGGCAATGTAACAGCAGTTTCAACGGATGGACGTAAAATTCAATGACATCATGATAAGTTGGACCGACATGAAGCTCAGTTTGCAAGGATCCAACAAGGTGATTCTTCCCTTCTGAAAAGTAAGATTGTTACCAATAAAGAGTATGATAATAATGTTGGGTATGATTTGGAAGAAGAGTCTGAGGCAGATAGACATCATAGAAGGCATCATGAGTATAGAGATAGAGATGAGTTGATAGAGCCCATGATAGAGGCAAAGAGAAGATGGATGGAAACCTTGGTAGCATAAAATTAAATATTCCTCCTTTCCAAGGTAAGAATGATCCTGAGGCATATTGCGAGTGGGAAAGGAAGATTGACAGGGTATTTGACTGCCACCACTACTCTAAGGTAAAGAAGGTTAAACTTGTTGCAGTAAAGCTCACAGAATATGCTATGGTATGGTGGGATCAGTTGGTCTTTAATAGAAGAAGATGTGGTGAACCTCCAGTGCCTACATGGGATGAGATGAAGCGCATCATGAGGAAAAGACTTTTGCCTAACCATTACTAAAAGAGCTATACCAGAAGCTCCAAGGTCTCACCCAGGGTTCAAAAAGTGTTGACGATTACTACAAGGAGATGGAGATAATCATTATCCGAGCCAATATCCAGAAGGATGCTGATGGCTCTACCAAGAGAGGGGTGAATCGGTTTTCTAAAATTAACGGTAAATTTAAACTAATTTGAACTTAATTAACAAATAAGCAATATAATGTAATGAAACAAATTAAAGTAAGATAAGGAAGACATAGTAGTTTATAGAGGTTCGGCCAATCTCTTGCCTACGTCCTCTCTCCTTGACCTTCTTGTCAAGAGCTTTCTTTCTCACTTTCAATGAAAGTTACACACTCCCTTTTTCAGGTTAAGGAATAACCTCTCTACCCTTTTTATACAAGATGTATTCACCCTTTTACAAAGTTTATCTCACTGAGGAACAATCCTCTTCTCTCTTAAAGCAATGATGAATACAATATCAAGCTTTTTATGTGGGTAGGACAAATACAGCTTTTGCACTCAAGCTTATACAACAAACTCAATAAATGAAGATTGAAGACAAATGGAATGTAGGAATTAAACTCTTGAGAATATACAGAATGTGCAGCAATGGTGTCTCGCTTCTCAGTGTCTTCAATGCTTGATTATATACTGAAGGATTGGTAGTTGGAGCATTTAATGCTGTTTTTCCCGTTGAGATTTTTGCAGAAATAGCCGTTGGGTACCTCCAGTAGAATGCCAGATCGATCTGCCATCTTGACCAGATCGATCTCTTAGTTATAATTCCTGCAAAATCAAGGCAAATTGAAGCAAGGAGATCGATCTCATATATGAGCAGATCGATCTCACAATTTAAAAATGTTAGAGTAGATCGATCTGTCGAATAGGCAGATGGATCTTCCAATCTCTCTGTTTGAGGTAGGATCGATCTATAGATCGATCTGCCAGGTATTCTCGTAGTGAAGAGATCGATTTCTTATCAACCTAGATCGATCTCCTTATCTCTCTGACTTTGAGGAGATCGATCTCTTCCTATACCAGATCGATTTCATGAACTCTCTGTTTGCGTACAGATCGATCTTACAGATCGATCTACTGCCTTTACCTTTTGTTTTAGGGGAGATCGATCTCTTCCTATACCAGATCGATCTCATCAACATCCTGTATTTAGACAGATCAATCTTATAACCCTTATAGATCGATCTCAGCTTCCTCAATACCTTTATACAGGTTCAAACCATAGCAGATCGATCTCATATCCTCATGAGATCGATCTCTCATCCTAGAAAACCTATGAGATCGATCTCTCATCTCCAGGAACTTAATTTTTGGTACTGATAACCTCTAAACATGTTTTTATATCATCTTTATATTATTGAATTTACTTGTTTTGTCATTTCAAAATATATTAACTCAACAATCTCCCCCTTTTTGATATGACAAAACCTATTCAATAAACATGTTTAGTTACCTATTTGCATTGTGCACAAACTCCCCCTTTTTGTAAGCTCCCCCTTACTTTTGGCTTTTGTCCTCTTAACTTTCTTAGCTCCCCCTCATTTTAATCATTCCTTTAAACCATTAGACATGTTTCTTTAACGTATTTAAAGCCTTTAAACATGTTTTAAACAACCCATGTTCTCTTAACATTCTTCTCCCCCTTTTTGTCATATCAATGGTAAGAAGGATATCATGTCAGTTAATTTTCTCAACAACTTGTCATGGCATTTCAAAATGATAACACATTATAAGCCATTATAATTAACATCCCAACAACTGTCATTTCATAAAAGACTCATTCAAGCAAATGTCATTTCAAACAACAAGGAGTAAACATGAAAACTATCTAAACTTTTCCTAATATTCATGTCCTACGGCGGAGGAGGAAATCGATCCATAAGTTCCTCAACGTGAGTACGAGTGACCTACAGATCATCAAACATCGCCTGCTGAGTGGCATGAAGGTTTGCAAAATCTTCATCTTTCTTCCGGTTCAGCTCCATGATCATCAT